>CM023481.1:120807326-121497626 GCA_013339685.2 Hyalomma asiaticum
AGGAGAAAATCAGCGTGAAGGTGGTTGTTTCTGCGCGAGGGTGCTTGAAATGGCGAGAAAAGCGGGAGATACAGAAACACGCAGAAATGAGACTGAAGTATCTACTATGCCTAGGCGCGAATGATAGGCAGCTTTAGGCAGCAACTGCGTGGACCGTATTTTCGACTTGTGCTCGGAGCAGCACCGTCGCTTCTTTGCGACACCACGGTGCGGCGTAAACATGCATAATCGCAAGTGCTGGTGGGTGACGAGTGTTTATTAAATGCAAAGCATTTCTTGTCGAACTTCAGCAACATTCACCGTATCTATCTATCTATCTATCTATCTATCTATCTATCTATCTATCATCTATCTATCTATCTATCTATCTCTATCTATCTATCTATCTATCTATCTATATATCTATCTATATCTATCTATCTTGCCGCCTACGTCTCGGCGCTCGCCTGGCCGTCTCGTTCACTTGGTATACACCAACATTCTCTTGGTATAGGGCACGAACGTATGGCGGACATCGATGCTCGGTCTTTGCAACAACAATGTTATATACTCGTCACATACATCACGATTACCGAAGATGCAATCACTTGTGGCTCATACCCGTAGTGCAAGGACGAGGAAAAGCGGATATGTGCCACAGGTGATTAGTGTTCACATTATAGCCTGTGTCAATCAAGGACCAACTAAAATAGAAGAAGAAAATTTCAGGGGAATATACTACTCGTGGTTAAAGAACAGAGAGGTATGGTTGCTACGGACGTAACAAGCAGACAGTCTCAGTCAAACGTGCTGTAATGACCGATGGTAGGAATCGAACCTAGCCCAGCGGGGTGCCAAGCAAACACGCTACCACTCCTCCATGGACGTTCTTCTCACGCAGTATAATAAACTTATTGTATCAACAGTTATGATTGCACTGCTTATCTAGCGTCAATTGCTCTCGCTGTTTTTGTTAACCGCTCTTATAGCAATGTAAGAAACGACACATATGTACTACTGTCACTCGGCATGTGTTTGTCCAGCTTTGCTCGACACCGTGGAAATACTTCAGCAAACGACGCTTCTGATACACGCAGCAGCGCACTGTGGAGTGCACCCCTCTCAGTCAAAACAGACGTCCGGGCACTAACATGCAGAGACGTCATATTGTACCAGAGTGGTGTTGACGTGACTGGTAGCCCTGGTTACGCGCACAACCAGTCAATGGGGAATTTTAGAGTGTCTAGTATTGCGCTATACCGAAAAGACGCAGCAGTACAGCTGATAGCGTACAGCGTTGTTCGTCGCCGTCGAGTGGCGCCAGCTATAGGTGATAAACAGAGCAAGCAAACTTTTAATATATGTCCTCCGAGATTCCGGCAGCCACTCGTTAAGCCTACAGGATCAATAATTTGAGTGTGGACATAGGGATCGATACCGACGAGAGAGAGAGAGAATAGAAAAGGTGGCAAGAGCACGCAAACCTGCCTATGTGTAGGAGTGCGAAAGCGCCTGCAGTCAGCCACATGGCTGCTACGTGCCGCGTGCAATCACGCACGCATTAGACATACGTGCGTTTGGTATGCCACATGTAAGAGCCTTCACAAGATGAGTGGCAGACGTGCTTACTTGGAGCCCGTGGTCCTAGGTTCGATTCCTGTCAACACCGCGAAAGTTTGATTTGAAAACTGTGTTTGCTTTGCTACCAGGAACCTCCCTGAGAAATGTCATTGGAGCCTCTTTTTTACGCTAACATCTCGTCATCTTGCGTCTTCAGGGATTTCATGCGATGATGTCATCACGTAATTTTTGTTGAGACGCCAAGTTGATGTCATGAGATGACATCACCGCTTGTTCATGTGACGATCACGAAGTACGCTGGATTTTTTTTTTTTTTTACTTGTAGGCCTAGTACTGCTTTCGCCGTAATATACAACGACAGTAACAACGCAAGAATAAGACATGCTTCTGCGCTGCGCCGTCATTGGGTTGCTCTCACTGTTTGGTAAATATTCCACAAATGTTCCACAATGTAATCACTTCTCTAAATGCAACACCTTTAGAAATGAGAGGAAAAAAAATAAAGCTCATGATAGCTCTATTACCTTCAAACGCGTGATGAGCGGTAAATGCGCAAGATAACACATGGTAAACCAATTGCAATAGTGGCATACGCAATGTGTCGCACGCTACGCAACTGTATGGAGCGACACTCCAACAAAACGAACCTCCGATGTCCGACGAACCTCCAACGAACGTCCGACGTCCTTCGACGTCCTGCGACGTCCGTTACCGCTATATAAATTGCACAGTCCGATCTTAAAAAGTTTATGTCGACATCGACATTTGGTTGGCCAACGATGTCCGTCCGGCATAGTTGTCCTCGATGAAATTTTCGCGATCTAGCTCGGCTCACATGCGATCAATATTGTTTGCAATGACACAAGGACAGCTAACGATTTTTTTTTTGCCAGCATTCAACGCTGGATTTCGGTTGTCTCTTACTTTGGATATTAATTCCTGCCGTCGTTAACCTTTTCTTGCTGTGCCGCTAGGAGACCAGCGCTTTGCGGCAAATAATATTACTAACTAGCAAAAATACATATAGGAATGCTACTCGTGGTAGCTGCTACCTGACAAAGGTAATAACGGTTACTGATGGAACTCACAGAAAGGTGACTAGCTGTCGTTACTGAGGCGTGCATATTGCCACATTATTCGTCCTTTTTGTACACAACGGTCAAATTCTGAGCGACCATCATTATAACTCAGCTTCGGATAACTGTGCACAAAATGGACGCAGCACACATATATAAAACACGAAAGAAAAAAAAAACCAGGCAGACCCCATGCATTGCGGGATTCGATCGCACGCGACGCAGTCACCGAGGAAATCGCCTCTGCGGAATTCTTTGGCATTGAGCCAAGTATTACGATTTAGATCAATGTCTAAGCGCAAATGGACTACTTGTGCGCGTAACATATGGCTCATCAAGCTCGTCGACAGCACTGCGGCCGCCTAAAGGGTAAGGTAATGGTACGCCGTAATGTTGGCACTTCCTTTAGTGCACAGACGTCAGTTTTGCCGAAGAGAAATGCCCGCTACGGTGCGCTTATGTGCACGCCTATCGTAGAGGTCATTTGCTGGAGTGTTCCTACGGGATCGAGCGAAGCTGGACAAAAACCTGCTGAGTGATCGTAGTACATTTGGGTTTTTTATTGTTTTGCTGTAAGAGCAATTAACCTTAATTCATTGTGTCCGTTTTGCGTGTAGTTCGGTTTCATCTTGAATCGTGGTATACAGAATGCGGGCCTCACCGATATTACAAAGCTTCACTTCTGCCTCCTTTTTTTTTTTTTTTGTTCGCATAAATCATTAGTTCCGGAAAACAGCTCTACAGCGACTGTACACGCGTGGTTTAACGAGCTGTTCCGAAGTGTAATGAACACAGTCAGCTTATTTCCTCTTGTTCTAGCTTTATGCTTTTCATTGTATTAACAGTCTTGACCAGCAACGCAGTCTTTTATTAGATATTATAGCCTACTACTTCATATTCACAGTTAAATCGCTTTAACTAACGCTGTTTTTAACTCCACCCTCTCCTACACAAACACGCGCTCGCACGGGGAAGAGTAGATAGACAGCAACTGCAGCAGCGCCGTCTGTGGAAATTAAAACGAAGCAGCGGGAACTGGCTGTTACTGGACAATGGCACAGTGGCCCCATCTCTGAGGAGCTGCATAAACGACTCCACTGCGCGGGTCGTCTGCCAAAGCCGGCCGCCGGTCTGGCCGTTTTACCCGGCGACCTTTGCGGGCGGCTGCTCGTACTTCGCTGGGGTGTGACTGGATTCGCCGCAGCCGCCGGGGCCGGAACCGGGCCAGGCCCCAGCGTTGACTTGCGGTCCGACAGGGAAAGGAAATGAAATCAAAATAAGAAGGCGCGGGGGAGGAGGACGTCCTGCAGGCGGCGTGCTATATTTAGAAAGCAGGTGCCCCGACGTGGAGACAAGACGGCGCAAAACTTTCTGAAGAAACAGCGGCAGCCGCACGCGACTTGCATTGGCCGATATTTCCTGCGGGGACAGCCAGCTATAGTCTGGGGCTTTCCTTTCTACTACCGCCCCCCCCCCCCCCTCTGCAATCATACCGCGTCATTCTGTTTCACACTTTGGGGGTGGCCTGGTTTACGTAGGAGAGGAAATAACGAGAGCTTTCCCGCTTCGGCCGCCTTTCGTTTTTTGTACATATACGTTCTAAATTTCTGTATTGTAATCGCTATCCGCGCCATTTTGTCATTGTAGTTGCGTATTTTGCAGGTAGCCCTTTATAGTTGAAAAGCAAGGTACGGAAGTTAGTAGGCGGCAATAATTCCTGAACGCGGAGATGCTGCTGCTTGGTCGCCTGAAGTGGCGCCAGTATCTTGTCGCTTCGTGTATCCCGGCCGCGACACCAACTGAGAGGTCGTGTCTCCTGCCTGCTGGAGAAGCGCCAACGTTAGCGCAGGTCTGTGGGCCACCAAAGGTCGACCTTTATGCCATTGTTGCCTTTTACTCTAGGACGCGTGCTTGAGGATCGCTAAGCCTTGGCTCAGAGATTTCGCTACACAGCCCCTCGGGGGGTGTACACACCCGCTTGCTTTTCTCAGGACACCCACGATTAGCTTGTAGATATCGTTAATAAATTACAAATGTCTGCGGTTTTACCTCAAACCGCAGTACAACCCTTCCTCCGATGACATTTATGCACACACCGCAATTTCAATTCCTGGGGAAACCCCTGCTTTGGACAGTGGCGTAGCGCATCGCTATCTACCGTCGGCTTATGGACAACTGGCTGAAAGGGAGCAAATGATTATGTGCTGCTGCTATGACGTCACGTACGCGGATGGAGCCAGGGACGGAAATTGAGCAATGAGAAAAATTTACGTTACTGAGTTCGGTAAAGTCAGTTTTAGAACAATCAACGCAGCTTCTTTGAAGAGAAGTCCGATTATGGCATTTTTTTTCGATGGGGCACAATTGAATGTTTCCAAACAAAATTTGCTTGCCTTCATTGTTTCGGCTGAAACGTCACCCCCCCCGCCCCTCCACACACACACAACACACACACAACACACCACACACACACACACACACACACACACACACACACACACACACACACACACACACACCACACACACACACACACACACACACACACACACACACACACACACACACACACACACACACACACACACACACACACACACACACACACACACACATTCATGTTGCTGTCAATCACCTATATTATCGTTCATGAGTGAGCAAATGTTAAGTATCGAACATTGGCAATGCATCAGAACATTTAGTTTAACTAGACTTCACTCACGTGTGGCTGTTCACTCGAATCGAAGTTAGAGAATCCCTCGTTTGGTTATCAGAACCGATACGGCTCAGTTAGTTTCCAGCGCTGCTTAGACGTTTGAAGATGGAGACGACCCCATTGGGAACTTTCTGCACAAAAGCGAGGCGGACATATCAGGATAGAAGACACTGAATACCGCTGTCGCAAGGACACTTTTGATCGCGATCACTGTCAGTCCGGATCGGATTTCTCGATCGCGAGCCAGATGTAGTCCTGGGCAGGCTTCAGCCCAACTGCCATCAGAAAGCCAGACCGTGATGCATAGATCGCACCGTTTTGATACCTACCGTGACCGCGAACAATAGTGGCCCTGCGAAACCAGCGCGATTCCTTTTAGCTTCTGCACGAGACCGCAGCACTGCTGCAGCGACAGAACTGTGGCTGCTTTGTGTCTAGAAGGCAGGTTAAAATAAGAAAAAGAACGAGTACTCTTGTGTTTGTGAATTTCCCTTCCACAATACCTAAAAGCATCACAACGGCGCCCAGAAGATCTCTAAGCCTGAAAACGTGAAAAAAGAAAATACAAGTGGCGACGACGCCTCGTTTCTACACCGATCTACCGTCTGCTAGACCCTACATTATAACGTATTAGTAAGTTTGTTATAGCATGTTATAAACGAGCCACAAAATTAAAAATCTTAACATAACAAGTGTCGGGAAATTCTATTGGAGCAATGTGCCCGATACAAAAAAAAATATATATATAGGACTAAGGTCTGAGACGTCACATTGATATTTAGGTTCTGATGTGTCGACACGAAGTTAAAAAAATCAAATTTGACATTTTACATAATTTCTAATAATAAACCTGTGATGAGAATATTAACGACAGTATAGGGTCCTAAAATAAGATTTATCTATATTAACACATTTTGTGTCTATAGTATGTGGAATCGCAACGTCAAAGAGATAGAGGAAGCAGAAAAAAAAAAAGAGAAAAGAAACGAAGTAAATGGGGGACGATCAAGGCAACTAAAAGGAAAGCTTGTGTAGGATGGACCGAAATGTAAAAGGCAATCGCGAACGAGGCAGAAGACTTCTATTGAGAGTTAGTTCGCACAATAGTCATCCAACCATGAGTGAAAGCAACATCGATTAGGCGACTGAAATTTCGTAGGTGGCTCTCGATGATATTAGAAAGACTACGGGACAAGTCCTGCGAAAGAGCTCCAGGAGAATACGGAATAACAATCGGTTTACTCAAAGATGGGTATACCTAAAAAACTTGTGGAATTCTGCCCCCAGAAGCTTAAGACCACAAATTCACCACTTACCTGGAAAACTGCTATTACCTGGAGTAGCAAGCCAGGCCATTAACCAGGCTAACATCTCCGGATTCATCAATAAAGTGTTCTCTCTCTGCTATCATTACATATCAGCACACAAGAAGGAAGACGTATCTATCTATCTATCTATCTATCTATCTATCTATCTATCTATCTATCTATCTATCTATCTATCTATCTATCTATCTATCTATCTATCTATCTATCTATCTATCTATCTATCCAGCCGCCTACGTCCAGGCGCTTTCCTGGTCGTCTCGTTTATTTGGTACATACCAAAATCGAAATGGTAGGGAATCAACGCATGAGGAACATAAATGATTGATCTAGACGTCACTAAAGTCATATACTTGTCATGTACGTCACGATTAACTATGACAAGACCACGTGTGGCTTGCACCCGCAGTGCTCGGCCCGGGTTATACGGGTTATACAACATGTGTTTGAACCTTAACATTGCAGCTTATGTTGTCAAAGTACAACCAAAATGGGCATTGAAAACCTAACGAGAATACCCACTTTGCATTGATTAAATAAGAGGAAAACAGATCGTTTATCGTTGCTTACGACTGAAATACATACATTGTAAGCGTACAGATAGAGAAGTGTCTGCCTATCGAGCGTGAGAGGGTAGAAATCGAACCTGGGGCACAGAGGTGACAACAAGTCCGTTATCACTCGTCCACGACGGCTCTTCGCACGCGGTGCACATTGTAAATACCCCAATGAGGTGTTATGGCGATGGTGCTTTCGGTCAATTTGCACATAGACCACCTTTCGGCCACCTTTCGTCGCGGATGGCGCTTGCTCGCCGACTGCTCTTCGACCGTGATGGCAACAAGAAAACAGCTGCATTAGGCACTCAAGTACGGCGACGACGCCGACGGGTCAGTGTGGAGCAAGTAAACATGATAGATGCCTTTGTCGCGCGGCACTTACTATCGACTGTGTCCAGTTATTACGCAAACTACTCTAGTTACCGCAAAGGTTGGTCACGGCCATTGATGTTATGGAGGCGATGTGCGACGGTGACCAACGAAACACTGTGATAACAAGGGGCAAGTTCACCTCGATGTACAATAAACATTAAACTGCTTATGCGAATACGCATTCCACTTTCGTGTTACACCAATCCCTCTGACACAGGGATCAGCCTTTTTTTTTTTACTTTCATGTTAATTTTCATTTAATTTCACGACATGTTTTCCGTGAAAAAAAAACTAGAAATACCGTGCAATGAAAGAAAAAAAAAATGGCAGATCCCACTTGCAGTGGGAATCAAGGAAATGCGAAGCACGCATCAGGAACGTAAAATTGATTTGCGTTGTTGTCTGGCTATACCGAGTTTGGTACGTATAAGTTAACGAAACGACCGCAAGAGCACCATGACTGTGGCATGTAAACCATGCCGCTCATACACGCATGTCATGATTCTAACGTTATGACCTGTCATTTACGTTCGTCATGCAGTCGTGTTGTGCCATAGCAATTTTGGTAAATGCAAAAATGTTCCAAAAGCCGGGTGAGTTCATGTTCTAAAAGATTTAATCCGACTTAACTCAACAAAATAAATAACAACCTTACATAGACGTTTCGCCACCTATGCGGGTGGCATCCTCAGTATACACTGACACACGTGAACGGAGGCCGCCCAGTCTACTGCTAGTCAGGTATGTCCTTGTAAATGTCCGGTAGAGGGCCGCGGTTGTTGTTGCACGCCGATTGGTCCCGACGGACGAACCACGATTCCAGGAATTCCAGGAAGGTGGGGGAAAAGAAAATTCCTGGAATCGTGGTTCATCCGTCGGGACCAATCGGCGTGCAACAACAACCGCGGCCCTCTACCGGACATTTACAAGGACATACGTGACTAGCAGTAGACTGGGCGGCCTCCGTTCATGTGTATCAGTGTATTCTGAGGATGCCACCCGCATAGGTGACGAAACGTCTATGTAAGGTTGTTATTTATTTTGTTGAGTTAAGTCGGAGTAAATCTTTTAGAGGCAATTTTGGTATACATCCCATTAATGAAACGCGTGGGATGTAAATCATGCCGCTCATGATATGCATGTCACGATTTCATGTTATGACCTGTCATTTATGATGGTCATGCAGCCATGTTGTGCCAAACCAATTTTCGTATGCATCCCATTAACGAAACTGCAGTATAGCGCCAGGACGGTGGCATGTAAATAATGCCGCTCATGACATGCATGTAATGATTTTCACGTTATGACCTGTCATTTATGATAGTCATGTAGTCGTGTTGTGCCATAGCAATTGTGGCATAAATCCCCTTAACAAGACGCATGGCACGCAAATCATGCCGCCCATGACATGCATGTCATGCTTTTCATGTTATAACGTCTCTTTTATGTTCGTCATGCGTCATGTTGTGGCATACCAGTTTTAGTACACATCCCATTAACGAAACGGCCAGGAGAGCATCAAGACCATGGCATGTCAATCATGCCGCTCATGACATCCATGTCATGATTTTCATGTTATGACCTGTCATTTATGTTCGTCATGCAGTCATGTTGTGGCATACCAGTTTTCGTATACATCCCATTAACGAAAGTGCCAGGAGAGCACCAAGACCGTGGCATGTAAATCTTGTCGCTCATGACATGCATGTCATGATTTTCATGTTATGACCTGTAATGATGTTTGTCATGCAGTCATGTTGTGGCATGCCAATTTTCGTATACGTCCCGTTAAGGAAACGCGTGGCATGTAAATCATGTCGCTCATTACATGCATGTCACGATTTTCATGTTATGACCTCTCATTTATGTTCGCCATGCAGTCATATTGTGCCATACCAATTTTCGCATACATCCCATTAGCGAAACGGCCAGGAGAGCACCAAGACCGCTGCATGCAAATCATGCCGCTCATGACATGCATGCCATGACTTTCATGTTGTGGTCTGTCATTTATGTTCGCCATGCACTCATGTCGTGGCATGCCAATTTTCGTATACATCCCACTAACGAAAGGGCCAGGAGAGCACTAAGACCGTGGCATGTAAATCATGCCGCTCATGACATGCATATCACGATTTTCATGTAATGACCTGCCATTTATGTTCGTCAGGCAGTCATGTTGTGCCGTACCAATTTTCGCATACATATATTAGCGAAACGGCCAGGAGAGCACCAAGACCGTGGCATGTAAGTCATGCCGCTGATGACATGCGTGTCATGATTTTCATGTTTTGACCTGTCATTTATGTTGTGGCATACCAATTTTCGTAAGCATCCCATTAGCCAAACGGCCGGGAGAGCACGAAATCGTAGGCGGCTAATAGATAGATAGATAGATAGATAGATAGATAGATAGATAGATAGATAGATAGATAGATAGATAGATAGATAGATAGATAGATAGATACGCTCAAAGTCGCCGAAGTTCGCTAAGAAATGCTTCGCATTTAAAAAAAACAGCGTCACTCTGTACTCGTGCTACTGAAATTCGCTTAATAATCCTAAACAACATGGTTCTGCGCACGATTTGTGTTGTGTCGCGTAAATAACCAAATTTATTCACGATGTGAGCTAAGTGCTGGAACGAGTAAGTTGTGTTGATTGTGTGTTTATTGACCACGAAAAAGCCCTTCATGTTGTAGGGTGTAAGGGTCGTCGGAATGCGAAGGAGAATATGGTATGCAGAGGAGGCACCGGGCAAGACCCACAGCTAAGTAGTGAACGTGTGGGGGAGGAGGCGACCATTGTTGTGATGCATTGTACAGCTGGTGACTGGAAACTGGCGTGACAAGTGTTTGGCGGCCAGAGGAAAAGGAGTAATTCCGACAGCGTGTCCAGGAATGTCTATAGTCACCAGCTGGTTTGGTGCCCTCACCCCTCCCCCGCAGCGTGGTGGGCAGCAAGCGTACCCACTGTATTGTCGTCATTGGTTAGAGTGGTGCCGGGGTGTAAATCGCCGTGTGTGATTGGCTGTGAGATGTTGAAGGGCGGGGCAACCGGTGTATATAAGGTTGCCCCTTTTGACTGGCACGGGGGGGTCGGAAGCGCTGCCTGTAAAGTGTATGTACTGTCTGTGGTATATAAAGTCGTGTCGTGCTTATGTGAAAGGCTGGCCTCCATCTTTCGAGTCGGCAACGCGACGGCGGACAGGTAGCAGGAAGGCTTCCACCCTTCCTTCTTCACAGCAGCGACGCTAGCTGGAGGAGCTCGGCTCCAAAACGAAGAAGAGAAGCAGGAAGGAGGAGAAGGGGGAACTGAGGACAAGTTCACCACGACAGCGTCACCTTCTAGAACCTCCTTAACCTGAAATTTACTTAGGGCATAATCTATTGGTTTGCAAATTGCATTATTTTAATGTTAGCCACCAAGTAATTGCTCGGATAAGGGAGTATACACGACGTATTGGCGAATAAAACAACGTTGCATGTTATCAACACAACCTTCGGAGTCCTGCAGAGGTCACTGTTCAACGCTTCGTTATATTTAGTTTTTTATAAATGATGCCAGCAAAGGTCTTTTTTTTTTCATCAATGAGATTATTCTCTGATGACTGCGTTGTCTATTGCTAGATAGCCTGTTCGGATGAGTGATGAATTTACAGTGTGATTAGATATCATGTATACAATGGGGTGGAATATGCAACGAAACACCGAAAAATAAAAATAAAATAAAACTGTTCGCTGCATTTAACAAGAATAAAATGTGTAGAGCACAATATTTGGCATCAGTTTGGTTGGGTTCATGAATAAGTATTTGGAAAATTACCTTACATGATCCATGTCCTGGGACGCGGCTATACGTGCACCACATCATAAGAAAAGCCTGCAAAATGTTTGGTTTCTTGCTACGAAGCACCTAGCTCTTCCCCAAATCAGGTCGTGAATTGTAGAGAACATGCGTGAAGTCCACCCTGGGATTTGGTAGCGCGGTTTGAGATTCAACTAACACCAACAAGGACAGAATCGAGAATGGGCGAAAATATCTTGTAGTGTGGTACGTTTTGCGTATTTACAGCCGGACATGCCAGCATTGCTCCTTGAAAGCGCATGTTGGGACGTGAGATACTCCAAGAGAGAGGGGAAAGAATTGAGGCTTTATTTCTTCCACGGCATTTATAGTTCTACGTATGCTTTGATAAGTGCATTCAATGGCCTCGCTATGTATTCAGTCATTGGGACCATGAACACAAGGTGCGCGAATGAAAGGGTCGAATGGAGCTTTTCAGAAAATCACGTTCCTCCCAAAATTCGAGGTGCAATAGCGCACTGTAAGCGGTTCTGCTTTGGTAGGCTTCGGAAAAAAGCACCTGAACACGATGAATAGCAAAGCATATCCATGTATACAATGACGCAGCAAGCAGGTGGGAAAGTGAAGTGAGGCTGAGGAGGAGTGGAAAGAAGGAGGGCGATGAGTAAAGCATAGCATAGCCTTTATAGTGTAGTATAGTATAATATAGTATAGCAAGGGGGTGGGAAAGGAAATTGAGGGTGAGGAAGAGGAAGAGGGAAATGAGGAGGGGAGAGGGTAAACGATAGAATACCCATGTATAGTGTGGTACAGCAAGGAGGGTGGAAGGGAAGTGAGGGTGAACAGGAGGGAAACGAGGAGGGTAAGGTCACCGGAGCCGTAGTATAGTATAACAAGGGGATGGGAAATGGAGGTGAGGCTGAAGAGGAGTGGTATGAGAGTGAGGAAGAGGAAAACGATGAGGGGAGAGGGTAAAGCGTAGCGTCCCCACGTATAGTACGGTATGGCAAGGAGCCAGGGAACGGAAGTGAAGGTGAGGACGGAGAAAGGAGGACGGGAAAGCCACCAGCTTCGCTGTGCCCTAGTCTTGCGCCCGTAGTGCAAGCTGCTGACATTTTTTTGTTTATACTTTCATAATTGTTACTACATGTCTGTACCCCACCCTGTAATGCAACTAACTAACTAACTAACTAACTAACTAACTAACTAACTAACTAACTAACTCACTGACGGACTAGCTAAATAACTAACTAACCACTGCCGGTTAGCCCAGCGCCTATGCTCGAAAAAAAAAAGGAAAAGAAAAACTAAAGAAAAGTGTGCGGAAACGTCTCCTTTCATGCTCCACTTGAGAACTCTATAGGCGTCACGCAGCGCTGCAGAATTTTTGATGAGGTGTTTACAGCTACGCCTTCGTATTGTGTTCGCGTATGGACTATGTTCTATCATCACGCGGTCACTTTAACAAATGTTCGTGTACATCGCATGTGTTATTAGGCATTTCGTTTAGTATTTCGTCACCAACGAGTACAGACTGCAACAGCCGGAATCAACGTCGCAACGTATGCGTAGCGCAGGAAAGGGGTTCGAAACTACCGTTGTATTGTTAGCAAATGTCGGTTTTCTTCTGTAACAAACTTCTCCGAAATACTGTACGCCGACTTTTCATCATGGTCAGCCTTTCATTTTAGCACGAGCTCCAAAGATCAGGTGTACCATATGCTATCGATTGTTTGTAATTATTATTAGTGAAGAAAATGAAAAAAAAAACATTGTCCTTTTGGGCATCAACACTCAACCAATCTCGTTCCAGTGCTACGTTCATCATTATGGCATATGGCAGCGCATGGCGGATGAATGGAAACGAAACATGAAAGACATACATAAGCGCTAAACCTCAGCACATGTGCGTCGATTTTTTATGTCGCACTACAAACGAACATTTACCGTCGCGAGTCGGCGTATGTATGTATGTATGTATGTATGTATGTATGTATGTATGTATGTATGTATGTATGTATGTATGTATGTATGTATGTATGTATGTATGTATGTATGTACTTTACGTTACGTTACGTGATAAGGGAAGAAACCAATAAAACGGAAGAACACATAGCTAAACACGCGCTACTTGATATCTTAACGAATTCCTTCGATTAAGGAATATAAGGCTTTTTTTTTCTTTTTAAAGACCTCGGTTTCCTTTGCCCCATGATGCAGCGATGCGCGGTGAGATTAACAAGTTATGCAAGCATCAACAACATCAACTTTTAAATGAAGAAATACTGTACATAATACAACATTCGCACATAAAATATGAGCCCCTGTGGATATAGGAAAGTTACATGTACTGTTGAGAAATATCGCCGGCAGCTCGAATAGAAAATAAAAGTGACGCGGTATAGTAGGCGCGAAAGTGATATAACGATGACGATATAGTGATTCCAACAAGTACCGTCGGTGTCCGCGAAACATGCACCTTATTCGCTTTTATATAGCTCACATGGTTTCATTCGTCGAATGCGGGCTTCATGCATAATTCTGCGCACCCGCTTTCCGCAGTGTTCTACGGCACCCCGTGTACATACACAGACGGACGGCACATTCTCCCGCGCATTCTTTGTGCCCCATATATAATGCAAGGACAAGGACGCGACAATGTCCCAGATTTTATTCAACACTTTCTTTCCGTTCTTGCATTCGCCTCGGCCGTATTTCCAGCGCGGGACTCATCCGCTCGAGAGACACCGTACGCCGCTGCCTAGCGAAGAAGAAGGAGACGTGTGACAGAAAACACATTGCCGAGTCTCCTTCCTGGCAGCGAATGCCTACGTGATGTGGCGTCAGACTGGCAGTCTCCAGTACTCCAAGCGTGCACAAAACGTTGCCGTCGCCACCCCTCCCCCTCCTCTGCCCCCCTAGAAAAAAAAAAAAACGCACACGCACACTTTTGCAAGCTTTGCCCTATACGAATCATGGCGACGCGTTTGCCCCTTCATAGAAGTAGAGAGGGTCGTTCGCGGACGCCAAGGAGCAGTGCTGCGTGGGGAAGTGCGTCTCGGCGCAGCGGCTGTCAGTAGCTGCGAAATGCGGGGCTTCACGCGAGCGCCCGGGCGAACCGAACCCTTCGCTTCTTCCGAAAAGCGGCGGTAGCTTTCCAAGCTTTTCGAATGGCGACGACGGGGGCGGCAGTAGCAGCGGTGCCTCGTGCCGACGACAACAGGTTTGTGAAATTGGGTATCGTACCTATTTAAAGCACGCATCGGGTCCTACGTGTTCGCCACACTCGCTCGGTCCTTCTGGTGGCTTGCTGGTGAATCCGACCGGAGATTGCCAAGAGACCCGTTTCCGTACTCAATAGAAGATTCTCAGGTTAAAGGAATATATATATATATATATATATATAGAGAGAGAGAGAGAACTGTTTTTTATTTAAGTATTCCCGGTGTGTACTGCTGTTTCTTCTTTCTTTTGCTAATTTTGTGCGCTTGAGATGTGCAAATACTTACCTTAGACATGCGCTCCAGTGCAACCAAGAAAAGCAAGAAAAGGAGGCGGAAAATGGATGCCTGAAGAGGCAGGACCGGTCTCTGAAGGAATGTACTGTTGTTGAGCGGTGAAGTTTTGCATCAGTCTGGCAGCTAACGTCAGTACCGTCGATATCGTTCTTTACGCATTTATTTTCTTCAGATACCATTCTTCTTCTGCTGAACTTCTCAAATTTACATCACCTTCGCAAATGCAGTAGCACGTAAAAATGTGCACGTGTCCGGACGCGTCGAACCATGGCTGTGAATAAGGAATGTGCTTTCCAATGTCTCCAGCATCCAGCAGTTGCACGTGTGGCCTCAAGCAAGCCTGTGTTTATCACGCACACATTATATATATATATATATATATATATATATATATATATATATATATATATATATATATATATATATATATATATATATATATATATATATATAAGTGTGAGACGTAGCACTTCAGTGGTATGCCATTTATTGGTCGACGCTTCGGTCAGAGCCTGACCTTTATCACGATCTCGATATATGTATACCGTATATCGCTCTCGTTACGAATGGAACCAGCCATCTCATGGTTAATGGCGTACTCCCGTGTACGGCATTTCATAACATAATAAGTTGCGATAAACTCTCTAACTATAGTCAGCGACTGTATGGTGGACCCCCTTCGCATGCTCTCCTGACCGAAGCCTCACCCGAAGCGGCCGCAGTGCTGACGTCCGAGGACTTTGGCACCCAGACCCCGCACATGAACGCGCCGTAAAGGCTAGGCCCGGGGGACATCCCTCCATCGTGATCGACTTGTTCGGTCAATAAAGTTTACGTACTCGTACTCCATAGCCGCAGTCTCTACGGCAGCCAGCAAATTAAAATGTTTCCTGGTGATTCGGTAAATAACATTTTACTCGTGTCCCCATTGAGATCACAATGCCTTTACGATTCCATATATGGCCCTCGCTCTTACAATTTTATTTTCAATGGGGATGTGGCATTTTTTCTTACCTTTATGTTACTGTACGCTTCTACGAACACCTAATATTTCTTTTGCCTTCATGTTCAGTGAACGCCTGTAACAAGATACAATATCATGTTGGGATTGAAATTACAGCTCATGCCCGAACCAATGGAGAGATGAACGGTAAATGGCACATTAAATGGCAAATAAATTGAACAAAACCGAGTAGCGAAGAACGGGAAATTCGAAACTGACCAGTCATCACATCCTTGCAATCATGCACTGAGTAAAAATAGCCACAAGTTACATTTTCCGCGGCTGAATTTAAAAATTTGAAAGAAAGCAATTGTTGTCTGTGTTACTGTTCCCGTTGACCATTCATAGCAGCCCTTGTTTCGGCTTCTCTCACTGCACAGTTGGCTGGTGGAGTGCACACACGCTTTCCACAATAAAACAGAAGCGCACACAGCTAATGGACTAGCCCTACCACGGACTTTATATTACTGAGTTTCATCGATAAAGAATGGGATGACGTGCTCAAGGTAGTGAGGTTAACCGGAAAATCAACTCTTGTTGTGCTGCTTTATGCTTGCCTAAGGGACAAATTAAGGGCAAAAATAACTGCAAAAGAAGAAAGGAAGGCCGATACCACTTTTGCATTCCTTTTAATGTCTTGAAACTCACTACGTCCTTGGGTAAAAGCAGTAAAACTTCTTCCCCAGTTTCAAATTAGAACAAACAAAGCTTACGTTTACCTGAACTAAACGAAAGCTCTAATTATTTTCGCTGTTAGGATACCATTCAAGCCCATGACATAAAAAAAGAAACCAAGATGCAGTTCCACCCAGTGCGAAATGCGGCGGAGGGTACTTTCATTTCACTTGCATGCGTGTGTTCGTTACAGAGCCTTAGCTGAGTGTTTTAATAGTCCACTTTGGCGTCATTCAGAGCCTCAGCCGAGCGCTGTCGGAACGAGTAGGATTAGCTGGATTTTGAACAAATGCGTTAAGATAGCGGGGTTGACCCGACTGGTAAGGCACGCCGGTAAACGTTGCGTTCGTGTTCCACTGGAAAGCCCGGAGCTTCGTTGTGAGAGCCTGTGGTCCCTTACCCGTACTCACCATGACCCGCATTTGCGTCATGGATCGGGGAATGATAGAGTGAGGCTTAAAAGCTCTTAGCGGCAACGAGCTACGTTATAATCTCAAGCACCTCGTAGCCTGCGAATACTTTCGTGGGATCTCCGCCTCAAGCATTCGGTTGCAGCGCTACTCGCTTTCCGCGCCGCATTATACTCGGACAACACAACTTACCTTGCCAGCGCCATTGTATTGCAAGAGAGAGCATTTTCCGCATTCATCTTTGGTAAGGGCCTTGAGTCCTTCATGGGAAATCTCATTTCATGCTTGATTTACGAAAGAGAAAGAGAGAGGCAGTTCTTGCTTTAGTAGGCATGAAAATATGGCATAGTTGGGTAAAGGCTGGTGGAAAAGTTATTAAAGGGACCTTGAAACGGTTTTGACGATTTTGTGCAAACATGGTGATCCGGTAGAGCGGGTCGTTAGGACCATTACAGGACAGATTTCAGCGCTGTGCGTAAAGTGTGTAATTTATAATAAGGTTTTGAACACGCGTATCGCAAAAGGTCGCAGCGGCTCGCCAAAATGCGTTTTCAAACGCCCCCGCCAATCGAACTACGAATGGGAGGTCGCTGATTGGCCCCGAACCAGACACACTTTCAAAACCTAGCTGCGAACAACGTGCTTCTACAACGTACTTTCGTTTCAGCCAATGGTATCGTCGCGGCATCTGGCGGCGTACACACGGGTCGCCGGCGCTCTATTACAGAGGCTAGCACTGCCGAGGCGGGCGACCTCAGTGAGGATTTCGCTACGGAAGACTCGGCAGAGCGGCTGACGCGGGAGGTGCTGTCGTCGCTAGCGCGCACTCCGCAGCAGATCGAGTTGAGGAGGAACAGCAGTGGTGAGGAGGAAGGCGACAGAAATAAGTCCATAGCTGCCTTAGCGCATGGTGCTTCGCTTTATTTATGGTGTGAATGATTTCACAATTGTGTTGCCTAATCAGTGACGCAATGTCAAAAAATCGTTTCAGGGACCCTTTAAGTAAAATTATCAGTCCGATTTCATTAGCGACGGTCAGAGTGGCTACAGCAAACTCCGCGAAAGGGCAGGGGTGGGGGTGTTCGCTAGCGTGACGGATCCTGTTGGTGAAGAGGACTGTAGTCGCCGCATTGACAATTAGTAGGTGGCATTGTCTGGCTGGATGGTACATGAGCATGGAAGTTCCGGACGAGGTAGCGGTCCAGTGGCTTCATGGCATTTAGCACAGCGGGTATAACGCGAGGCTTAGAGCTGAAAGGCGTGGTAAATATCCACTCGGGCTTTGATGACGAAGTACACAGCTGCACCCTCTCTCCAGCACTTAGGGAGAAAGGGCAGAAAGGGCATCAGCTTCCAGGAGGTGGAGTAGGACCTGGACCACGTCGGACAACCCTTGGTGCGGTGGGTCCGTGTCAAGGTGGGTAAATGGAAGGACTTGCAGAAGAACTTGTTCTTGGGCTATTTGGTATACAGCTGGACTAGTTGGTCCCATCAGAGTGCCGGGTAAAGGCAATTGGATTGGATATCTGGCTGGGTGTTCACGTCTATATGGAAGCATTGCACGCAAGTGGGCATGATGCGTTGTGTCTGACATTAAGCCGGGCCGGGACTCCATCCTCGAAGGATGTCACTATTTTGGACTCGTACTTATATCAGAACTTCCTCACTTCTACACATTCATGCACGAGGTGATTCACACTTGCACTGTGGGTGGAGCAAAGCCCAATGCGAAGGCTGCACTATACCACCGCCCCCCTCCCAATTTTAAATTGTATCAGGGTTCCAATGTTTGTAGCCTTCTTTTTCTTCGTCATATGGATATTGTTAAGCAACGGTTGAAACGGTGCCCTAATGATGAGCATTGGGGTTCGACCATGTTCGCATAAAACGTGCAGGACAGATGGAACCAATCATGTTGACACTACTCGTACTGTTCCACGTGATTGGTCATGTCTTTAGGCGCGCTTAAACAATCCTTAGTAGGAACAACGAAACACTTACGTAGAACAACGGTCGACTGTCCGTCCAATGACTGAGGTGGTTGACGAAAAAATTCTGCGGATCCGAAGCATCGTAAGAATCGGCGTCATTCGAAGCAATCAGCGAGGAAGCTGCCTGCATGCCGTTGGCATTCAGCCGAGTGTTACGACTAGGATTAACGTCCGTGTGCAAACTGAGCAAAAGCGACATAACCACGACTGCTGATGGTTTATTTACAATACGCGAAGAGCTTGAAAAGCAGCCGTGGACGAGTGGTATAGCGTGGTCGCCTGGCACCTCGGTGTCTCGTGTTCGATTACTACCTACCTAACGAACGAGTGGTAGGTTTACGCTTGTCTGTGTCTGTCCGCTTGTTATGTCTACATTTCAATGACAAGCTACAACAGACGGTTTGTCTTACTTTTGCTGTACCCGCGCAAAGTGTGTTATCAAGAAATTTTCATTTGGTTGTTCATTGGTTAACATGAGCTGCGATGTCAGCTATGGCGCGTACCCGCACAACCCGAGCCGAGCACGACGGGTATGAGCCATGCGGGATTGCATTGTCGTTAGCCGTGACCTGCATGACGAGTATATCATTTTAGCGATGTCTAGGCCAGTCATTCATGTTTGCCATACATTGATGCAGACAATCACAATTCTAATTGGTATGCGCGAACGGAAAGAGACGACCAGGAGAGCGCCGAGACGTAGGCGGTTAGATAGATAGATAGATAGATAGATAGATAGATAGATAGATAGATAGATAGATAGATAGATAGATAGATAGATAGATAGATAGATAGATAGATAGATACGGTCGACGTTGCTCAAGTTCGCCAAGAAATTCTCCGCATTTAAAAGGTGCACAACTGAGTATCGAGCTTTAAATGAGCTGGAGTGAAACAGCTTCACGATTTTGGTGTAAATGTACATCAACAGAACTCTTAACAACGAAAAATAAACATTTGAAAACTGAATGATCAGTTGACTGGTCTTATCCTTTTCTGATGTGATTGTTAATTGGTACCTTACGTCACTTTCAGTAGCCTGTTAAAGCAAAATGACTGCATTCGGGGTTTTCCTTCTCACGATTCAAAAGGTAGCCTTTCACACACACACACACACACACACACACACACACACACACACACACACACACACACACACACAAACAAACACGCCTACTGTTCGCATACTGTTCGCATACTTTTTCCTCGCAACAACCCGTATCCGACACTGCATGCCCAACGCTATAGTTGCAATTACGCCAAAAAAAGGCGAGGACACCTCGGCAGCTATGACGTGAGCATCAACTTTTTAACCCACATAGGCCCATTGTTCATGTCATCCTATTGCTATAACAAAACCTGCCTTCTGTATCTGCGCAGAACTCGTCTCATCACAGGTTTCTCCTCCTCTTTACTGACAGTTCCAGCCGAATGCCTCCGCCTCAATCTGCAGATGACGCCTACACGTCCGCCATGCAAGGCCGTGGCGCCTGGTTCGAATTGTGGCTTGCACTACGTCGTCGGTTACCGATCTCTGAACCATACCTACAAGTGCACTCCCGCTTTCCCCTTTTTCTAGGACGCTTTTGCTGCTGGAAGCTCTCACTGCTATGTCCTACTTGGCACTGACATTTCCACAGTCTTCATCTCCTGCTTTTATTACACAAGGAAAAGCACTGCAAGCCTCGCTTCCGAATACATTTTTTTTCAATTGGCTTTTCAGCAAAATTTTCTTTTTGGGAACACTTCCCTTATATTTTTATGGTGAAATTGGCTTTATGCCCGATATACCTTATAGTGACGCAGGCTACCCTCCCGTTATTTTATTTTTTTCCATACCAGCGGGATAAATTTAACACACACACGCACACACGCACGGTTATTTATACTAATTGTGAAACTGAACTGGAACCGAATTGCGGCGGCAAATAAATCGAATCGATGTTACGCGGAACGTGCGTGAACCAACCAGAACATAAACCAATTAGTTAATTAATTAATTAATTACGTGCATCGGATCTGTCCAAGGCGTTTCACAGTAGAAGCTACAACTTTTGCGGCTGTAACAATGAAGGCTGTTCCAAATGGAGGCTCATCTAAGTTAATATGGGGCGTTCATGTCGCGCATAGTGTCAGGTGCATGAATAAGCACACGAAAGGAGTCGCATACGCAAAATTTTTGCCCGCTGTTTAGTTAGCATGTCTCGCCTTTATGTAGCCTACTTGTCCGCTGCCTCGGTTTAGAGAGACTAACATATTATTTAAAAAAAAAATCTCGACTTGTTTGTATTCCTTCGATATGATGTCAGACGATGCGACTAATACGCGACAAGCAAAGGATGAAAAAACAATGCATTTTTGTTGAATCACGAGACAAACCTATTAGAACTTAGGGGACATGTTTTGAGTTCAAAGAAGTTCTTCAACGTCCACTGAAGATGTGCAGAGCACCTGCACTGTATTTCGGTACTGACGCGATGCCTGTGTACAATACATCCGCAATGTAAGCGACGATTACGGAGAGGAGACCAATCTTTGTGACAAATAGGACGACGAATGGGCGGTCACACATTGCATGAGCTGGCGGCCGTGTTGTTCGTTGCCTAGCTGCTTATAGTACAAATACGTTAGATATATTTGACCCATTTTGGGTATTTACGGAACGTTTCGAATCATCCGAGCCACCTATATTCACTGCCGCGGCGTAGGAAATGAAACCGAGACGTCGCTCAAATTGTGCTGCTTCGGCAAGGCGCCCACACACCTGCAATAACAGATGCTTGGCTGAAAGAGTAATATGCGGGCCGGACATATTACCCCATATTAGAACGTGTGCTGCAAGGGCGAACCCACGAGCAGAGTCGGGTGGCTGATTTAATTAAAGATATCATACGGCGGCCTTTTCGTACGCCGTTGATGACGCACATAGCGCCGACACTCCTGTAATCCACGTTGTTACGGTGTTTCAGAGTTTCGAAGCGATTACTAGGACATTGTTTTTTTTTTTTCAGTGATGATATGAAGTTACTTGTTACAATGTCCTCTTTCCGAGAACATATATTCTGACAGGAGCTGCTTGCAGCTCCTGATTGGGTGGATATTTATATGAGCAGCACAGGTGATACAGACCTTATTGCCTTGCCATGTAGTCAAGATTAATATGCGACACCCTATTACGTCGCTTAAAAGGGTTGTAATGAAGCCGCGCTTCGCAATACTATGTTTGTGTTCAGGTAAATTAAAGGGCTAATGTGATAGCCAGTTCATTCTTTCTATGTGCTCATTCGTAAATGTAGGAACGCGTAACAAAGCCTCTTTGACAAGTTTGTTCAACTAATAAACATAAACATGTGCCGTAAACAAAACAGTCAAGAGAACCGTTGTTATTGACATTGAAAGTATAGGTATGTGTAATGGTAACAGTCATAAGTGAACAGTTAGTTCGGGCCTACTGTCTGGCAGGGGAGAGCTTTGACTATTCTCCGAAACACGTAGATGCTTCGCTCATTCCAAAAGAACTTATGTCTATTGCAGGTTCACGTAGGGGAACGATTATCATTTTTGAATTGCCCCGAAAACTCAAGAAATGAGAGGTCGTTGCATTGCAGTTAAGTCTCTGTCAGTTTTTTATTCAAGGGTACTTAAAGAGAACAAAAGTGTTTTCATATTTCTCTTAATTACGAAAAAATGAAAAAAAGGTGGTAAAAATACCCTAGAAGCATACTCTAACCAGAGTATGAATTGCAGAAACACAATGAACGGCGTCAACAATATCGACTAGCACATTGCACAATGTGCCGATCCATGCAGCCCAACAGAATGATCACAATAAAAAGATTTGGGGCAGATTTTACACGTTGGCGCTTCCAACACTTTTATTGTCTACAAGTAGGAGGCTGGGAACGATGTTTATTTTAGAGCTCCGACGCCCTCTTGTTATGGCTCTGATTAAAGAGAACTGTCGACTGCAACCAAGCAGCAAACGACCTTCAGACGCTCACATTTCTTTCTTTTGGTTGGTGCAACGCTCACGCAGGCGAGGGTGAAGATTAAGAAACCATAGGAAAGTCGCTGAGTCACAACTACCATTGTTTTATTAGAAAAAGAACATTCATATTACCCCGTTATTTCCCCGTTATCCTATTACCCCTCACCTCCACCACAAATGTTACGGGGATTGTGTGTATTTGCAATATGTACAAACAGCAACTGCCAGCCAACACTGATGGCGGACCCGAGTCTTGTTCCTCACTTCGTCGCCTTTGTCCTTGTCCTCCGCACAGAATAGGTCCCTCTACTGCCTCGTCACAATACTGTATATATCGGACGTGTACAACAACATAGGTACAAGACAACAAGACATGAAGACGAGGGACCGAATCCACAAAGCTTCTCTTTCGTAAGTGCTATTTCCCATTGGTCAACCAGCTTCGCTAATTATATGACCAGCATCGTGATTGGCCGAAATATTTTCTTGCGAACATCTGTAGCGTAAGATGGTTTTGTGTATATGGGTTAAGAAAATTACAAATGAACTCTGGTTGGAACCATATCACATTGCGCAAGTGCTCCTCACCTACATGAATTCTGCGTCACTAAGCGAAATCGACGGCAGGATGACACACTCATCATCTTTAGTTCTCCCATGAAAAGCCTCAACGACTTTCCTTGCCAGCTGTTGTCTGGGGCGTGAAATAATGACACAGTCGTGAAAGTAGGCTGAGCAGCCGCATACCGTGAGCAACAGGCGGCTAGGAAAAATGGCTTTTTTTTTTTCAGATAGTGAACGTTCGTGTTCTCTGAGTCGAACGAAGTTGGAAACTTTTCCAACATACGTTTCTTGGAGCTATTGTCCACACAGAGAAAACGTTGCTTACTTCATATGCAATCATTCAAAAATAATAAACCATTGCGTTTTTATGTATTCGTTCAGCATTGAAGAAATCACGTTACGATAACCTTGAAGTTAGTTTTAACGAACAAGCGCTGAGATTAAAGCGAGCAGATTTCACCAGCACACGTTATTGCCCGAGCTTGTGAAAATATGCGGAAATCTTTGTACGCAACAGAAAATAAAGCTGATGATGATGAATGGACTACCAAAACAAAAGGTGTACTCTTTACACCACATGCTGACGGTGTGGCAAACGGCCTAAGAAACGTTGCCGAAAGATACGATGTAGACGGGATTTTTTTCGTCACCCCACAAGCTTGTGGGAATCTGCGCAAAAGTACGGAAGAGAATAGACACACAAGACAAAGGTCAGGGCGATGTTCTTGCCGACTGCGCAGTGCCGACCGGCGTGGCGTTGTTTGGTTCCGTTGCAAGCAGCTGCAATTCACCCCTTACTAAAGCATATTATGCCAAATGCCAAATGAATATTATGCCTCTACTTAAATAGCCAACAAGTAGACGCTTTGCATACTCAGAATATTCATCAGGTTATCGGAAGAGAAGCATTCCAAGGTGAACCACAGCCTGGTACGAAAGCTGCCGCGGTGCTGCACGCAATTCCTAGTTGAGATGCGAATCACACAACGACCAACTTTTAATGTCCTATGGTGAAGTTTTCATTAGTAATTGAGAATGGGTAAGCCACTTAAGGCAATCGGCATACGTTTCAATACGTCTTGCTTAGCGTTCTCAGCAGCAACATGGTTAAGTAACCTTCTTTTTTTTTAATGGGGCACAGTCTTTTAATAGAAATTTCCTGAGCGGTCTACGAATAGCACTTGTCAAGGCCGACCAAGGAAGTCTTCTTATTTACAATGCACGTAATGTGCAATCCGCCTGTTTCAAGCTCTGGCGTGAGCTTAGACCATCGCGTTATATGTAGAATAACGCCTCCCGCGTCATTTCATTGCATGAAGATATCGCCTCCAGCGCGCATAGCGTACGTTACAGTCACGTGCCACGAGACCAACGCCTGTTTTCATTACCTCGGCCACACATTCTCGAATCAGAGTGACGCGGCCTGTCTCGCCGCACGTGGGTTCAGGTACGAGTGCGCATGTCCCCCGCGGTGGCGTCTCGAGAGAGACTCGCGTCGGGTCACGGAGCCGTCACCGGCCGAAAGCGTGGCCGCCATTCTAGCTACAGCATCTGCGTTGAGAATTTCGGGCAGCAGCCCGAGTCTCGAGGAGGGGTAAACCCGTGGCCCGCCGGTGGCGGAGAGAGCGAAAAAGAGAGAGAGAGAGCTCCGGCAGGCGCGCCTAAAAATAGAGCCCACGATACGGTGCTTCTGGCCGGGGCAAGCCGCAACCGGCACCCGAGCCGACCATTTCGCCTGGACCCGCGCGAACCTCGTCTCTCGGGCAGCAAGACAGAAGAAAGAAGCGCTCGAGTCCTCCGCTGCCAACGTCTTTGTGCGCCCACAACCCGTGGCTGCTGCGGCCAGGGAGACGCCCGAAGAAGCCCACCTCCTCGCCACTCTCTAATCCCACCCTCTGTGCTACCTTGATCATATCCCTCCCTTTCTCTCCTTCTCTTTCTCAGACACACAGCCCGCTCTCGCACCCACGCCATCTTTTTCGCAGTTCGGTCAGGGTCTTGGGTGAATCCGAGAAGAAGGTTGCGAACCGGGGGGGCCAGGACTGCAAGACCCACTGCTACGCCTCAGCAAGAAGCGCCGCGGCGGCTTCTCTTTGAGAGAAGCTCGACTCGTGCCGGCGACTCGCCGCTGTAAGAAAAGGAACACGTTCACCATCATCTTCCGAGGGTCTTTGCCGTCCTGCGTGGGTCCCGTGAGTCATCGGTGTCGCAGCGAGTACCGAGGAACGTGCCTCTACAGATGTCCCCTTCCACCTATTGGTTGCCGAGTCATCTCTGAGTCAAAACAAGTCTAGCGGGACTCTTTCAGGACGTCACTGTCCGCAGATCTTCGAAAGCAAAGATGTCGTGGTAAGTGCTTCGTATCTGAGTAAACATGCATGAACCACGGAGTACCTGTTCTTTTGGGCGGCTCGTATGAATCTGCCATATGGATATAGCGGATGTTTTGATACGTATTAGTTTTCCCATAAGCTAATGCGTATCAACATGCGTTTCAGGTTACTCTGCTCCGAGATAAAAAGAAGAGAAAAAGATGACGTGCCGCGTGAATCAAACCGAAGGTGCAAAGTTCACACGTTACCGTCGAACTAAAAGAATCCACTACCCGACATATGTTTATTTCATTCAGAAAACAGTTTGAATGCTGCGCCCATATCCCATTAAACGACCACATCCTACATATTTCACGCACTGCGTTTGCTCAGCATTCTTGTTTTATTTCGCCTGTAATGGCCAGTCGGTGTGCATTACCCTCTGGACGCGTGGTTTGGGAATAGGAACCAACTTTTATGTTCTCCTTGGACTCACTAATGGAGTGCTGTTAAAGAGTCGATAGGTTAGGAGCGGCATATGACAATACGTTAATTCAAGGTAGGCACTGGTTACTATTATGTATGCCCTGTTTTCAGAGCTGGCACTGTACATTTTTAGAACGCGAGTGTATCTTCGTTACACACACTTCTTTGTTCTTGACGTTTTGTTGATCACGTTGCATTAGTGCCAGCATGGCAGAGTCAACTGAAACACTTAAAAAGCGTAACCATTTGAGGTCCTCCTTTGGTACTACTAGCTCCTGCCAAAAATAAAATTAGCACTCCGCCTTTTTTTAAGCCGAAGCCGGAAGACGAACACAGCGATCTTTCCCTGACAGCGAAGGGTCCATCTTGGAAGGCAGACTGGCTCCGCCATATGGCAAAAAGCCAGGAGAAATCAGGGGCAGAAAACTGTCTATCTGCGTCGGTGTCGAAAGCATAACCAACGTTGGTGGAGAATGATGAAATCGGAGCAGTTTAATGAGTACTTGGTAAAAAAAAATGAAAACAAGCGAGACCACGACCTAACCTCGGCTCCACTTACCTCGGTTTTCTGATGCATTGATAAGACTACAAGTGAAGCCATACTGTCTGTAATCGAAGCTCTCCATCAGAATCACAGAGTACACGGCTTCTTGTAGGGTGACCTACAGTTAAGCCTTCGTCCGTTTTGTTTACGAAGCGCAACTGCATGTGAACAGGTCGCATGGCGACATTATGTGCTGGCTAGGCTACACGAAAATGCTGCCGCTAGTAGGAAAAGAAGACTCAGCACGCGGAGAGAAGATTCACGAGGAACTAAACATATTCGGAAATACTAAAAAATATAAATGATTTTAAGTTCCTCATTCATCGCCAAGTTCTTTTCTTTCACTGGCGATCTGAAGTCCAGTGTATCGCGAAACTTATGCTGAGATGCTTCCTGTGCACTCGAGAATCGAGCACAGTGTCCAAACACAGTCCACTTTGTTTTGACAGCCTGAGAAAGTTTCAAATATTTTCGAACTCGTGAGAGGAATACAGGTGAGCGTGTGCATCAACACAGAGCTGCCACACCACGGCGAGCCACAACATGCACTCAGTGTTTTCCCTGTGGTTTGAAACTATACGGATGTAGAAGGGCAACTATCCTTGTTCTCTTTAGTTTGGAAAAGCGCTTTCTAGCAGAAATTCGAGTGGATTGTCAGAAAACAGTTCATTGTATATGCAGACAAGAGCTGCGGGTGTTCAATGCTGGTCACGGGACGAACAAGTTCTTTCTCAACCCTACCGAAAATTTGTCCATCGCCCAGTGCCATAATCCGTAATGATGGAATGCTTCCTGCCGTAATAGTGGGCAACATGATGGGTGATATTTTGTCTCACTCCGAGCAAATGGGATGGATGCCGATGCCTCTGAGATCAGTTGACTAGCATGGACAGGCTGAAAGAGAAGAGCTAATAACATCAACAAGTGAACACGGTAGGCGTCTCCCCAGGTCAGAGAAGAGGCTTACCGTGTGCTGCTTCTGCCGTCATTTGCCACTCCTGTATTGTGTCCTGTTGAGGGTAGTAGACGGCCCGCACACGCACAGGCTTCCCATTTGCCCAGACGGACAGCTTAATCCACATTAATTGTCCATTAAGTGAGGCACGCAGCATCATTTGCCACGCTTCCACGATGTCCACCACAATATCCGCCATTATGATGGAAAGCATCCCATCATAAACAAGGTAGTTAATGATGGCCAAAATTTCAATAGGATGATACATCCCTTGCGTAATTGTAGGTTTGAGAACGAAACCTGCTTCATTGTGGTATGTGCAGCCGCGTCTCTCTGGTGCCAAGGTCTATGTGGATTAATTGCACGATGTTTGCCACCGGGCTCACAAACAGCATTTCGAGCATCGACATGAACAGCGGCTTACTGTAGGACTCTAGCCTCCTCCGGATCTAAAATATGAAGGTTAATGACTTCGGTCTTGTAGAGTATAGAAAAAAGACGAACAACTTGCACGCGTCTGCATTGTATTCGTGAAATTGCAGCCACTATAACGAGCGTGCCTTTTCAGTTCTTCATCGCCAAGGTCCTGCGTGGGTGCTCACGTTAGGCACCTTCAAGTTTTCAAAGTCGTCATGAGAAAACATGGCCCGGAATGCGTACACGGCGCAATATCAAGACAGGACAAGCGCAAACTTTCAACTGGAGTTTTATTGCATTCCCTCGGCCTAAACGTATAAGTACATATGTAAAACTTCCATAGAGAACACGTGCAGACCGAAGCAAAGAAGTTAAGTTTCGAAGTGTCATTTACACAAGAAATTAATGTTTTCTTTTTTCTTTCTTTTTTTTTTTGTAGCTCCAGTGACAAAAATTTCGCTTGCCCGAACTACTTCAGAAGCTGCTGAGATTTCCCTAGTTAGGCGGGGTTCACCATTCTTTTTCTTTAGTCTGTACATTTGCCTTTGCAGACTCAGGTGGATGCTTATACGTATATGCTTAGGATCTGCAAAAGAACTTTAGTTCAAAGTTAGCGTTTCTCATACCGCCCCAAGTTCGCACACCGTGCTATATTTTATGAATTACGTTGAGCCACCAAAGCGCCCAAACAATCCCTTCTGAAGACATTAAAGTCACCTTAATACCGGTTTGATTTGCACAGTTAATGGTTTTCATACTGGAACTCTAGATCCAATGAATGAAAGCAATAAGAGGTCATCCTTGCGCCGTAATTATATTGAATTTCATGGCAGTAAAGTCACACGTTATGCACCCGTCAAGGCGACGACGACCACCACCACAACAACAACAACAACAACAACAACAACAACAACAACAACAACAACAACAACAACAACAACAACAACAACAACAACAACAAAGTCATTGTGGGAAAAATGCCAACCGCACTCTCACATTTGGAGCGAGTTTGGTGAAGACGAACCCGGGCAGCCTGGATAGACAGCCCCTAGCCATGGTTCTCTTGTTTCGCAGTATTAAAGTACTGACGACTCAACAAAGAGTGCGCCCTGGCACACCCAGCCTCCGTCCATATGCACTCAGACTTATACAGAAGATTTTCGAGAAGACTAAGCATAGGTACAAATTGACAATTGGTTCTAGTTCCATCAAAATAGATCACTTTTAGTTGTACGTCTGGCACATGAAAGCGAAACTTTCCTTTCTCATGTTATTGGCATTTGTGTGTGTGTGTGTGTGTGTGTGTGTGTGTGTGTGTGTGTGTGTGTGTGTGTGTGTGTGTGTGTGTGCTGTAAGCGCAGTGACAAAGGCATCTCTTATTTAGGTACATTTCGCGTAATAGTTCGCTTTTGAGCTATATTATGTTTAAACAATGAAAAGTGAGAGTATATGGTGCAGCACCTGCTGCTGTAGACGCAAGCTGCAAAGCATTTCCGCTCCTGCAACGCGTATGTTATCCGATATAAGCACTTAGCAAACCGTGCGGACTTTTGACAGGCACGGGCATCAATGAACCATGAGTGTCTATTAGGCTGGTATAAAAAAGCTCTTGTGGAGCAGAAATTGCGTCGTCAATTATAAGCCTAACGGCGCCTGGACATTTCTGAAGGTAGAAACGAAACATGACAACTCGTTTATCCGTCTAAGTACGATGAGGTTCAGCAAAAGCCAATTTTAACCTTTCTTTGTCGATTACGGGTAAGAGTACATTGCTACGAGGTTGCACGTACGAAAATCACGATATGACAGAGGCAACGCCGTAACATATCCTTGTGTCACTTCTTCAGTTTCACGTACCGGCGGAATTTCCCGAAATTGTTGTCGCGGCATAGCAAAATATTACTCGTTCACCTCACTCCAGGTACAGGTTCAATTCCTGCCAGGAAAAGAATTCACATTTTTTTCCCCTTTGACTCGTATTTCATGCATACTATAGAAATGAATCTTTCGTGGTCATCTAGGCAGCTAGCCTAAGTGTGTGGAAGGTGCCATAGAAATCGCTCCGGCATCAAAAGAAAGAAAGAAAGAAAGAAAGAAAGAAAGAAAGAAAGAAAGAAAGAACTGTCATGTTGAGCCCATAGGCTGCGACTTTTCCTGGCTTGTGCCCTCGCAAATGCGCTTTGGACCGCTCCGACAGTGGGTCCATCCATGTTCAGGGAGGAAAAAAGAAGCTCCCACGTTATAGTGCTGTCTGTTAGGAGAAAGTTCTTCGCCTCAGTCAAGCTGGCAAGTGAATGCAACCGGAAGATGCCCACGCTCCTGTCGCGGCTTTTGCGTCCCTTGGCGTAACTGCGCGGCGCGAGGAGACAGCGCGCGCACTTTCCGAGGGCGACCCTTACTTGCATTGGCAGCGGCCCAAATATGCGAGCTCGTGAAATTCGCGCGACACCGTCGGCGGAAGCCGATATATCGGCTCTGGCGTCGGGCTGCATCGTCGGGTAACGCGTCGCCACTGACTCAAGATGACAGCCGTCGAAGAAGGGTCGCCACGAGGAGCGCGCTGCTTCCCTTCTCGTTTGCGAAGGGGAGCAGCGTCACACGAAGGACTCGTCGAAAGTGACAGGGTTCCTTCTTTTTATATATTATTGTTGCTTTTGTATCGATTTCACGCGGAAGTGCTGGCACTGGCTCCACTTATTAAGCATCACGCGCTTGCAGCTGCGCTCCAGTTTTGTTGCTTTAAACGTCTGATCCCCGAAAGGGAAGTGTATCGACAGGAAATTCCATCATAAAGCTCATTTTCTTCTCGCGTAATGATGTTGCTTGAAGCTACTGACTGTGCGCGCGTTACAAATTGGGCGTTGCAAACTTTCTTTCTCTTTCTTTTTTTATGCGTCTAAATTACGAATAAACTGTTTGGCGAGGCTGTGGCCCGTATATATTGATACGCGGCTATCCGCACATTCCAGCGCCTATTACCGGGGACGCTCGGCAAGCTGAACACGGCTGTGATGGAGGTGACGGGACGGTGAAACCAGCAGGGCACATCGCTGCGTCCTGTTTGTTTTACTATCCCGTTAGTTGAGTTGTTCTGAGAGTGTTGTTTCGTGCACCAATTAGCCCACCTAAGTACCCTTGGACAGATGCATGTTTCGATGTGCGTTTCGAGAAACAGGCCGCTTACGAGTCTTCAGTGTTGCTCCGTATATAATACTCGTATAACCTCTAAATAAATGCGGGGAAAAAAAATCTCCTTGATCTCGAGGCTGCCTTTAATGACGGTCGTATTTTTGTGACGTGGCATCGAACGCTGAATGCGATATGGCTCAAGCGCGAACAAAGACAGCATCATTCGCGGTCACGTGAACTACTACTGTAAATAAACGTCACTCGCATTCACCAAGCCATGCATGTCTCACGGCGTCATGTCGGTGGCGCAATGCTTGTTGCGAATGTTAACGTTTACGAAAATTCCTGGGAGTCCTTAGCTATCAAATAAGAGAGCTTGACCTTGGGGTGCGAGCCCGAGGCTTTGGGTTTCGAGTGCGGCAGGTCGCGGGTTCGAGTCTCATTTCAATGTACATACCCTGTTGTCCAATGCCCATGTGACTGTCACATTCAACCACGCGTGGCGCATACCCACATATCCCTGGCCGAGCAGTGCAAGTATGAGCCACACGTGATTTTTATCATCATCAAACGTGGCGTAGCTGACGAGCATGTTATATTCTTAGTGTCACGGCCTATCAGTCATTTTAGTCATACATTCCTCCAGTTTCATGCCAGTTTTCCATATGCGAAGTGACTGAAATACGTCTTTTAAACATATATGTATTTTTCACCGGGACCACGTAGAAGCTCGCTGCCCGCGGCGCATAAGCTAGTTCATGCTTTCGCCTTAATAAATTATAATAGTCGAATACACACAGATTTTCAGCGTGAGAATAATTTCATTGCTCGCACTGTGTTTTTTTTTTTTCTATCCCGCGTTGTTTATAATTCTTGATTCTTTTGATTTGTCTTATTCTTCTGAAAAGGATGGAAGCTTATTTTCACTGATATCGCGTAATTTTCTGCCGGCTGATTAGTTCTTTTGCTAATATTGGATTGAAATCCTGCGGAAGTCGCACGACACGAGCCCGTCACCGCTGTCGTGCTTCGGAGAACATCCGCACGGCAGCACTATCGCAACTGGAGAGTGCCAATATAGTGGTGCATCGGCAATTACTGCAACGTTGTAGAGTTTCTGGTTGTGCAGTTACTCGATTTGTAAAACTGAGTTTCATAATAGAATTGTGATACTACTGCAGCTAACCATTAATTTTCTGCGAATGCATTTGTGCATGCTTGAAAGGTAAATGTCATCTGTACTACATACGTTGACCAGGTAACTGCAGGAATACTGTGTATACACGATCACACACGTAGAACAGTCGCAAGAATACTTTCCTACTACATTTACAACGTTATTTATTCTTTTGTTTCGTCTTCAAATGGGCTTGCTCGTTTTTCTTCCTTGTCACGGACCATTATGGGTCACCGACCATTGTCATTTAATGTGCAGTCATGCGTCAGTTATGTTTGCACGGACGTGTATGCGCCACCACCGCAGTGATTACGGATTTCGAAACACCATTGCGCTGCCCCACTCATGGTTCCACGTATATTACTCCCACGTTCCACACATATTGAAGCGAGTATGAGTTCGATTTCCACACAGGCGGTTCCTGTTGACTGTGGGCTGTGGCAGCATGATATAAAATGTATTGACACGCAACTGAACTGAAGATGAAATTGAGATTTAGCTAGCACATTTGTTGCAAATGCGGAATAGGGCGACAAAATAAAACAATTTGAACATTACCTATCCACTGTGTTCGAAGTAACGCGTTAGAGGCAACCGCGTTGCTGGTAAAGCGTTACTTTGTAACTTCGCAACGTGCTCGTCGCCACTTGAAAACTAACGGGTAATGTAATTATTCTAATTTTTTCTTTAGCAACAAGCGAGGTGACGTTACTTGTTGCTTATTCCTGCGACCTTCTGCGCTCTCCTCGCGCGTTCGCCACTTTTCCTGAAAGCAAATAAAGTGCCATGTAGTGCGTCCGTCGGCGGCGTATTTAGGTTTTGTGCGGATGTAATTGCTAAGGAGAGAGGCAAGGTTCTTTATGAGAGACTTGAAATGCAGATGTGGCTTCAGTTCAATCGCCATGCGTAGGTATTAGAAAGTTGACCATATAATACTCTAGCATCTTTAACGAGCATTATATTCAAAGTAAATTCGCTTATGTTTGCCCTCAACACCACCTATGGGCATTTCTGGTTAGCAGATGCGTAAGCGAGCGAGGCTAGTTGTCGAGAACTGTTTCATGCTCAGCTTCTCAATTTTTCTCCCTCGAAATTTGTCTTGCGTCTCAATAATAATGGCTAAAAAAAGAAACAGTGTCACCGAGACTGTGTGCTCAATTTCTACTTTTTTTATTTTGAAGATATAGCAATTTCATTATTTCTACAGCCCTTGCACATTATTTTATTTATAGAAGCACGCCGTACATTTTGGGCCATCGTAATTTTCAGCATTATTCACAGTAAATTAGTGGGCCTTTCATCGCATGCTTCCTTGCAGAGTTAGTGTTGATGATGAAGTCCCATTTTCTATTTCATTCCGCTTTGAGCAAAGTGGCTTCGCCAAGTGCCGCGGACGTAGAGTTCATAAAGTGTAACTCTACAAAGAGAAACAATTTAGGTCACCTATATTACTACATTTCTACAGATTCGCGGAAGGCTTTCTCGTTTAACCAGCGGTCGCGGGATGGAATCCCGGCCACGGCGGTTGCATTTCGATGGAGAATAAATGTTGAGGCCCGTGTGCTGTGGGAAGTCAGTGCACGTTAAAGGACCCCATGTGGTCGAAATTTCCGGAGCTCTCCACCACGGCGTATTTATGATCATATCGTGGTTTTGGGACGTAAAACCTCAGCAATCAATCGTTTAACCAGTGCTTCAGATAAAGTATTTTTGTTTGGGATAGAAGTTGTGTGCAAAGTGCTACCGTTATAAAAATGCTTTAAGAGGTGAGGGAACGTTCCAATTCTTGAACATTATTTTAACAGTGTTTGCTATTGGATTATACTCGCACCTAGCTTTTACTATGCGCATTCGAAGCTCCAGAAAAATTGAATCGCAGCGCTTCTCGCGCACATTTTCCTTTATAGATTCTCAGACCCGCAGCAATGTTGCAGATACCTCTGAACAATTGCCGGTGAAATTTTTTGACGTCAGCGCTCATACTAGTACTTGCAGTTGTACGGTACACGCTCCCGTTAACTATTAGGGGACAAAATCCGCTGTGCCTTGCGACAGCTCGCAGTCCCTTCTTCCTCCTACTATGCTTCACCGCGGGACAGATCTGCAGTGTGGCAAAGCTATCTTTACAGCCCATTCCGCAGCGCGATTGCGAAAACTAAAATAAACATTTGCACGTACGACGCTTGTTTGCATGAAGACATTGTTACTGAAATGACTACAATACAACGGCAGCTGTACTGTAGGCTTACGTGGCTGTACCATGTGAATAAAAAAAACTGCCTGTCTATTTATGCGTTATCGTGAGAAGGAGGAGGAGGAGGAGGAGGAGAGAAAAGCGGAAATACGTGGTGCTTAGCAAGTGCTTGACCAGCTGGTCACTCTGCAATGTACGAAGCAAAAGTTAAAAAAAAAGAGCTCTCTGGTATACGCGAGGAATTACCATATGCTATTTGTGGAACTGGAAAGCATGCGTAAAACTGTATCATTCCGTAACGTCCTGGATTTCTTGTTTTTCTTGCCATTACTCGGGGTATATATATTTCGTCTTCGATTATGTGTCAGCCTACCAACTTCACATATACATCTTTAAAATATCAGTGAAATAGGTTCACCTATAATCGTGCAAAATGCGGCATGCTGCACGTCAGAGACAGCATGGGTACCCGTGCTACAGGAAGTCTGATTTACTGCCCAATTCTGTCTTGGACTATTCTTTTGGGCTAGAATGGCCTCTTTTTAGAAACACCTTTTTAGGAATAACTCCGGGGTAGTACAGTAGTCGTGCAATAAATTTGATTTTTTTTCGGCCATATTTAGAGTATCTCTTTTTTTTTTTTGCAAGTTAACTTGGTAGTATTCGAAAAATATTCGATAGGATTTGCGCTCCAACTTTATTATTCGTGTTTTTTTTTCCACGCCTTGATCTTCGCTATTTGCACAGCCCTAGCTTTTTTTGTGTTTTTGCAGCGAAGACAAGCTGTCTAAAACTGCTGACAATGTACTAACGTCATCGTAATGTGTGTTACTCTTTTGGTGATAATAATTGCAGCAGATAGCCCTGGTTATAGATAACGTAGGGCAATGACACGTTCCTTTTTTTTTGGGGTTGTAACAAATAACCTGTTCAGTAGTCTTCCTTCGGAGACACCTAGAGCGCTACGTATCCAGATACGTATCCAGATGCGCTACGACACTAGATGCGCTACGTATCCAGAAAACGGTGCATGTTACTGCAGCCGTACTTTAGAGCAGATCAGACTTAACGTAGAATACCCGCTCTGGTGCGCGGTTACGTGTACGCCGTAACACTTTAATCTCGTTTGAGGTGAGCCGATAAAAGTAAGCTCTCTTCTCTTGGATTTTTCTTGTACATCCACGTTAAAAGAGACAGAAAAGACACATAAATGAGCTTCTATTGTGTACAGCATGCTGCAAAACACAGCTTCAAATTGCCAGGCATGTCAGAGATGCCTTACAGCCTTCAGTAGTGATATCGTTCTCACTGCCATCGTTTCATAAGTGCTGGTTTTCTGTCCTATTTTTTTTCTTCTATATTTCTAAGTGCAGCGATGCGTCAAGTGGCAACATAATAACATTTCTTGTCACCAACTAAGCCCCCTTTTCTATTTCCCTTAGCTACTCGCTTCTCGTAAGCACGTTCAACTTCCCGTACCTCTCGTAATTTTTTAGGAATCGCCAGGCTCGCTTTTCACCACCTCAGGCATCCGCACCTTGCGTGTACGAGTACTGGAAGTGCTTGAAATCGGAGTGGAGGCTGAATTCTTACAACACCTTGAACCGAGGGGCCCGTCGGTGCAGCGGCAAGACACCGGTTTTTGGTGGGCTCCAGCGCGGCGAACCACGCTGTGCAGAGAACATAAAATATTCACATCACATTTACCCCATCGTCCTGTGTGAAATAGGATAAAGGAAAGAGCGCATGGCCCGAAGCGTCACTGAGTGAAAATACTCAAAAGTGCCCTCCAGCACGCCAAATTCTTTCGGCGAGCCGTGCCCATTGAAGGAAAGCCGGATCTTTGACCCGACTCATAACTTACGTATTGGTGGGTACAGCGTTCAACGATGAGTTTACACCCGCCCCAAGTCTTCCCGTCTTTGGTGTGTTCATTTCGCGCTCTGGCAGATGCCCCGCAAAGGTGCGTGATTCAGAGCAGTGAACGAGTCATAATAAGGCTATGTAAGTGGAGATTTCAGTCAGTCAAATCCGTCAGTCAAGTTTATTGATCAGCCGTGTCAATTTTACAAAATAGTACATATACACATTGTCAATGCACAGGGAGTGATAAAGTAAGGAACTATCAGGGGCACTTCCATACATATGAAATAGCAAAAAAAAAGAGAAACTATATCAAGCTATGGTTACGGTAACTTAAGTGACAATATAAAAGCTAGGGAACAGCGCTCCCCCTTTCTCGCGCGCCGTCAGCGGCGAAGGAGCAGTTCCGTTCCAGAGCGAGCGGTGGCAGACGCCTCCTCGCGGTGACCGTCGTCGACCACGCCTTCAAGATGAAGTTGGTGATGATAAGGACACTATAGCAAGGCATGTAGGGAGGAGTGTACCTGCGGCAGTCGTTGCGTAAAACTAAATGAGACACTGTACATTTTTTATTTGTTCTGTTTCCGGGTTTTTGCCTTTTCTTTTTGACACGAAGAAGAAATCATCTGTCCCCCGGTCCTGAATTGCGAATAGATTGCCGGCAAGCCAATGTACCAGCGACAATTCTGTTAAGCATAAGTGGCTAAAAGCTTCACATGTAATGAACAAGCAATGGCAGATAACAATACATATCAAAACGATGTGACAATTACCATTTTTGCGACAACAGAAGTCAACTGTTAAAATTATGAGATACCTTGCTTACGTAACTTCGTGCTCTAAGCTTGAAAACGCGGCGGAATTTCACAGCTCGAGTGCCGGCAAATCTGTCTGATAAATTTATAGTGTATGGACACTTTTAAAACAGAGTTATCAAGTTCAGGAAACGTAGCACGATTCGTATTTACAAAATTTCAACCACGACGGCATTTATATTGTTATGAAACAATTTATATACCACGTCTGATAATGCCCAAAGAGCAGGGCCCGTATTCACGAAAACAACTTACGACAAAAAAGCTCTTAAGAGAAAATTTCAGCCAATGCTGCTGCTGGACATATCATTAGAGACGCTTCCCGACCAATGGGAAAAAGAACTTACGAAAGAGAAGTTTTGTGAATTCGGCCCCAGATAAAAACTACGAATGCACAATATACGGTAATGTGGCGTTGAATTGCACAATAAAAAGTGTCGCCGCAACGGTGGTCTAGTGGTTACGGTGCTCGGCTGCTGATCCGAGGGTCGCGGGATCGAATTCCGGCCGCGGCGAGTGCATTTCGATGGAGGCGAAATGTTGAGGCCCGTGTACTATGCCATGTTAGTGCGCGTTAAAGAACCCCAGGCGGCCGAAATTTTTGAAGCCCTTCACTACGGCGTCCCTCATAATCAGATCGGGGTTTTGGGAAGTGAAACCCCACAAATCAATCATAATAGAATGTCGTAGCACTATGCACCTGATTATGCAAGCGTTGAAATGGGCTTAAACGTGCACGTATGCGTTGCACCGAGCCGAAGTACAAAAACTCCCAAGGCGACCTTGATGTTCGCAAGTGTCCTGAATGGCGCTAGCCTTGGGTGCCCTTTTGGTTGAGTGAGGTCGACTTTTGGTTCACAAAATTATTCATCAGGTTAACTTTATGTGGGCTGCCTTATACCCACATTATCAAATGTGGGTATGAGCCGCGTGTTATTTATTTATTTATTTATTTATTTATTTATTTATTTATTTATTTATTTATTACGTGTGGCTTCTATCCGCATATCGAACGCGGGGCGCGTCTACCTCTGTTTATTTAATATTTATTAATTACCCTGATGGTTAAATTGCTCCTGTACTAACCCTATGCTATGATACTCCACCTAGCTCAGCTGAATCTGAATTTGATGCTGTTTTGTGTTGTTTTGATATTTCTGAGTTTTATTTTAAGTCTTCGTAACAACCCCCATCCGCGGGTGAATCGGGGGTGCAAGAGCACGATACATAATGTCACCAAACGCTAGCGCCATAGGTGACTGAAAATGTTATCTTCAGGCTCAAGTTTAGACGCAGCGTTTTATTTCGGTGATACCTATGTTCGTATGTCTAGCAATGAAAAATTTCGTTTTACGAGACCCCTCAGGAACATTTTCGAGAAAGCGGGATATTCGTCCCGGGCTGCTTTTACTACTACGCATGCACAGCATGTACGTGAATATCATTGACATGCCTGCCAAGTGTTCCGAATTCTACGTAGCGTGTATGAATTCGGACCTGTTAGGAATTTACACTCGATTTTTACTCGTTTAAATACAAAAGGACATTGAAATTCCTAGTAAAAGCGCATTGTCGCTTTGCCGCAATACACCATTATCATGCAGTGAAGCTTAATAAAATTTGGAGGGGGCATCGGTTTTTACGGGACTCAGTCCATTTTGTACGGGCGCTTATCCACAATGTAGTTGCGAGTACCAACTTTACTGGCAATTAATCAGAGATGTCCGCAGTGTTTCTGCGGCGCTGGAGAACAACAAATAAAAACATACGCGAGTTTGTTTCGTCACTTGTGGCTCCGCCCCACTTTTGACCCTCCCGTCGCTAGTGGACGATTTTAAACGTCTTCAGGTTGGCAGGTACGTAAACAGTCGGTTCGGCGAACACAACGGGGAATAGTACCGCTTCCGCATGTTCATGCTCAAATAAAAAAAAAATGTCGCAGTAAACACAGACGGTTGCAGAGATTAGAAGACGCCAGCGCATCGCATTGCAGGAGCGTACGCAGTGAATTCACTCGAGCACCAACGCTGAAAAATGGAAGCCAGGAGATGAAACAAGAAAACTCAGTAGGCATGTACACTGCTGGTGCGGAGGTGCATACACTTAATGCACGCAAAAATTCACATGTCTACAGATAATGCAAACTGCGTTATGAACTGGTTTAAATTACAAAACGTAAAGACCAATGTCTGCCGAATAAATCAACGTCTCGGTAATTTTCGGCAATTGCTTGACATTTTTGAGTGGATAATGGTGGATTGCTTTCAGTATGCCTGTGCAACCTGACTAACGACTATGGCTGGTTATGTAATCACCTTGGTCTGTGCGTGCCTAAGTCGACAGTAAGGTAAGAATTAATTGAGCAACTTTAGATTTATTGTGTCACTGGCTTGAGCAGCAGTAAAACAAACGTGCGCCGTTGTGTAGATTTATATAGTCAGAGTAGGAGAGGAGACATTATGTACATCGTTTGTGTATCTAGGCTCCACGAACATAAAAAGTGGTTCCGGGTGCACACAAAGTAATTTTAAAACGTACTAGGCCTTGAATGATAATGGAGGCCTGGCAGTTATGTATCTGCTGCTTGTAGACATTACTTGATTGCTCGTTTGTTGTTGTGTTGTTGTTAAATGTGTGCTTGCCGCTAAAATAAAGAACGTCCTTTTCGGTACATGCGTAGTTCCGTGTGCTGTGCGCACCATAGTCCTTGACACGCTGGCCATTCGTGGTTAATCTGAGACTTCAGAGAAGCACATCACAATAAAATATGCTCATTAATACGACGAACAGTGGCTTCACCAGTGAGACCACTTGAGCATCTTTCAGCGAGTGTCCTTTCACTGCGAGCAAAGTGATCGGACTGCTGTTGCATTGAAGAAGTAAATTACCGTATGCAATATACTTAACAATTTCTAGGGTTTTTCCGCGCCTAAGCCACGGTGTAACGGGGGATTCCGGATTAATTTTTCACCACTCATGCTTCTTAAGTTGCACTTAAATTAGGGCACACGCGCATCCTTGCATTTTTTCCCCATCGAAATGCGGCCACTGTGGCCGCGAATCGAACCCAGGTCCTCGAGCTCAAAGCAGCGTGAAACCTTTCCTGCCAAGCTAGCACGGCAGGTCACAAACAAAAGAAAGTGTGCTTCGTGCTTATTCTGTGGTTATACCCTGAGAGGCAAATGATGTGCGTGAGTGGCTGTAATATCTGAACGACTTATTTAATTTTGTTCTTTCTTCTCCTTCATCATCATTGCTCCATTGCTTTAATAAGGAATTTGGGGCAGCCGCCACTGATTCCCTGTCTCCCTATGTTCGTACATCTTAACCGCATTATATTCTTTCTGTTCGGAAGAGCATCAAAAGTATTCGAAGCTATTTTGAGAATGTTGCTCACGAAATTGGTCATTTTCTCCATGCTGCTGCTGAATAATGGACCACGGTTTCTATTCCCGGCCGCAGTGTCCACTTAGCCGATGGAACGGAATTCGAAAAAGCTCGTATGACAGCGGCATGTTCGAAGCACAACAAGCGGTAAAAATTAACTTTTAGATGTAAACTAAAGTTGTCCACTTTAGATGCCCAATATTCGTGCATAGCCTACTGTGTAGCTTTGGGAAAGTAAACTCAGCCGTACAATATTTTTTAATCGCCATCACCGTGGTGCTCATATAGGTTAGAAAAAAAAAAGAAAAGGGTCTGACAGGAACGACATGGTAAAAAATGCAGATACTCTCACAAATCATCATTTTATTTCGGTGTGGCGCTGGAATAAAATGCGCAACAAGGAAGCCATGTAATAACGTTCAAATGCTACAGTGTTTCCTCTGCGGACCCGTAATTCATATGTTGTGGTTGCTGACATCTATGCGCAATGCATAAGAGCAGCGACTAAAGGATATTTAGCTCTCTGCAATGCTATAGTGCATGACGCAAAGAGAGAGAGAGAGAAAGAGAATCCGCATTCGAACTGAAATCTAGCTTGAATCTGCTCCGCAGGCAAATAAGGCTAATATTCAGCAATATGTGCGCTACAGAAGCTACGACATGAAGAAAGCCTGTATAGTGCAAACATGCAGTTAGAAGAAAACAGATGGTCGTCGGGCATCTATTCAAGGCGCTGACTGAAACTGAGACCGGCACAAACAAACAACTGCCTGCTACCTTAAGAGTTATAAACATGCCTATAGCTTGTTCTGGTCTGAGACTAAACATTGTGCTAGCAGGAAAAAAAAAAAAAAGAAACGAAAGCGGGCGTGAAGAGGACGACGACTTATGCACTCACACGGCTTTAAACAGGCAGTTTGTTTTGAAAGTATAGCAAAAACCCTGCAACAAGAACGAAAAGGCGAACTCGTATGCAGCCACCCATTCCTCGTCCGTTGACCGGGAAATGGTATATAGGGCTGCGGCTAAACAGCACCAAGTTTTTACGTCCATACCCGAGTTTGAGAATGCGCTGCCGACATGTGGGAGCACGACAAGGAAAGTTATAGCAAACCCTATTCTTACTGCTTCTGATGCGAAAAAGCAAGGCTGTACACATACAGAGTGAGGTAACAGTATTGTGAAGGTGAAGTTACCGTCTTTCGTATAAGCTAAACACACACAGTGGCGAGGAAACTAGCGTGCGCACGTACTTGCTCACAAAATTTTTTAAGCGAGCTCGTTGGGTTGACGCTGACATATTGATGACGTCTACCATGTGGCAACTGTCTTGTATAGACGGGCCACTTCATCTGGCCTGCAATTATTTTTTAGAAGGTACGGCGAACATCATAAAAAAAATGTAACGTTATGACACACACACACACACACACACACAAAATGCTCTCGAGCCTCACTGGCTCATGTTTCCGGGCCCCTTTAGAAAGTCTAATGGATCTCACAGGGAGACGTGACAGGCAGCGTAGCGACCCGTCAAAAGTGACGTCGTCATTCGGGGCGGCGGCGGGTGCGCCATACTGGCGAGCATTGTGCGCTACTCGTGACCGGGAGGCGAACCACTCAACAACAATGAAATGCAACCGGGGTCCACTTTGTTACCGAAGCCTATGCGTGCTCCAGCTTTGTGCGCTCACCTTTTGTTCGTTTTGATGCGTGCGCTTTGCGCAAAACACGCGGATTTCGACGACGGCGGAAAAAAAAAATACTCCACAAAAATAGGAGAAACGCAAATGAGGCATGAAAAAAGCGGAAAGGCAAGAAGGCGATACCGGATAGCAGAGAAGGCGAAGAGTAAGAAAAAAAAAAGAGTGAGGGAGAATAATCTTAGCTCATGCAAAGTGAACACTCATTGTGCGCTCGTGTGTCTCTACTAATGCCGTCCTTCGTGCAGGCACGCGTGTGCGCTGCTTTCGAATGAGTCGAGCGCCGGCGGTTCGTTCCCCTTGTTGTTCCGAGTCATTGGCGTAACGCGAGCGCGGCTCGTCAAGAAACGCAGCGCCCGCCAAGGCGCTCCCCACTCTGCTCGAGAAGGAGGCAGCGCCGCGGTGCAAGCGAGAGCGTGACTTCGTACAGTTGTCGTCTCCTTGGGAGCCGCCAAGGTCGTGCCTTTCCGCGAGCCCGGACTGACGGACAATTTGTGAAACGAGCCCCCCGAGGGGGGCGCGCGTGTACGTAACGCGCAGCGGCAGTTTTTCCAGGTAGTGTAGACCTTATACGTCGGAGTATCTTCGGAATGGTGATCAGAGTGAGACCATTCCGCGGCAGCATTGCCCTGCGGTTCTCAAGAAACGGTAACACGGCAAATGTATCTCGCCTGGTTCGAGGCACGTTCTCGAGCAACGCCACCGTACAGAAGCGGCGCTGCACTGACTCGGCTTTGCGGTGTTTCGGCAGTGCTATAGTAGTCGAACTACACCACTTCTTGGTACTATGGCAACCTTTCACTCAATCGTATACTACATTTTTTTGTTGTTGTTGTTTAATGCTGCTCGGCACGTTTATTTCAAAGCTTTGCTTGCGACGACTTCAGTCACCTTTGGGTGCACCTTTGCTTTGAAAACATCGCCTCAGATTGCGTAATCAGCGGCACGGAATTCCTAATTTCGCAATGAATTTCTCGAAACACGTGGCCGCGAAAGTATAAAAAGGAGAAACTCGCTTCAGAATCGTCTCAAACCCCATCACGCAACGCATTTATCCTCATCCGGAGAGTAACAAGTCGACGAGCTCCAACGGTGTCCGTGTCGAGTGCAATACGAGTTCGCATTGCTCACCTCGACCTAATAAGAGTGGGTTGCTTGCAAGGGGTTAGACTGTGCGTACGAAGTGTTTGGAAGTGGTTTCCGCTGCCGTAGATACAGTACATACTTGTAGATGCGATATCTCGGTTGATTTTTATCTTCTTTGAGTATCGAAAGAATCACGTTGCTAGCGCGTGCGGATTTCAGTCAGGTGGCCTTGAACTTAACCACCTTTTTCATTCCCCAATGCGATTTTTGGTGAATGTGGAGCAAGCAGACCGAGGGAAAGAATAAAAGATTGTCAAAGCATGAAGTCACGACATTGCAAGCTCAAGGCATCGTGTCTACCCTGTCTTTGTGGAGAGGCGGCACGTTGTTGAGGGGCGCGATGGCACCCACGCAGTGCAGCTATCCCGCCAGGCCTCTTTTTCTTCATCCACCAACACTCCTCTGTCTGCTTGCCCCGCTATATTTATAACCGCAACCAGTTTCGAGCTGTGGATGCTAACACCGGTTGTGCCTCTCCTCGAGCTTTGAACGAACTCCAAGCCCCCGGGTTCAGTTCCAGCGTTCGTCTCACATACACACAGAGCAAAAAAAAAGAAAAGAAAAGAAAGGTTAAACGCTAGCGTTAACCCAGTGGCCCGGCCTCTCAGCCCCAAACAAGCGACGGCTATAAATGCGAGCATCTGGCGCACGTTGCACACGCGCTGCGTTTTGGACGGCGTGCGCAGTCATTTCTCTCCGTCTTGCGTGTCGGCCATTGCACGCTTTTTCGGGTCTCGCCGCGCACAGCTTGTTTTTAGGAACGAAAGAACTAGAGCTGCGAGACGACTTCTCAGCTCGTGCCGCAACGATTGCATTGTGAGTTCAATGCACACGTGGTTCAATGGTGGCGCTAACAGTGCTTCGGGGCGGAACGATCCGGGCACGTCCCCTTGTACGCCACAGGTGTGCAGGTCCTCGCCGCATGTAGCGGACGCGGAGGAAGAAGGACATTCATCGGTGAATGACCGCGTATTTGGATAATGCTGAATGTGGGTGTACAATGTTAAAAAAAAAACAAATACGGGATGATCCCTCTGTCAGAGGAATCGGTATAACACGAAAGTAAAATGTGTCTTCATCTAAACAGTTGAATGTTTATTGTACATCGATATGAACTTGCCCATTGCTATCAGTGTTTCGCAGGCACGGCACCGTTTGACGTGCATGAATCCACGTTCACGCATTGGCTCCATAACATCCATGACCGTGACCATCCCCGTGTGGTAGCTAAACTAGTTGACGTAATAACTGGACACAGTAGGTAGTAAATGCCGTGCGACAAAGGCGTCAATCATATCTACTGACGCCACAATTACCCGTCGACATCTCTAGCGTACTCGGGCACTTAGAGCAGCAGTGTTGTTCTTGCCATCATACTCGAAGGATACGCGGAGATGGCGCACATTACAACGGGCGTGGAACTGTGCCGCCATCCAGGAGAGGCCAAGGTAAGGCATCGGTCACCCCTCATCGTGAGGATGGGCGTACGTGTTCGATTCCTGGTGCAGCATCAGATTTTCTGCGTGTTTTCTTTATTCGTACATCTATATTTTGCAGCAGCACTTCCGTTACGGATGTGACATATGGGGTCGCGGTGGACCTCGGCATAAAACACTTTCGTCTTAAAAGAGGCAGACTGAAAACAGCAGCTTTGTCTTTGTGTTCCCTCGAACAAGATAAGACAAATAAAAAATACAATTTCTAGATGACAGGAGAGTAGCATGGGCTCAAATTCCGACATTGTATACAATGAGGACCTCAGATGTTATGAGGTAATGCATGACAATTGTATATATGGGATGTGTGTTAAAAGGGGTCGCACATACTATGGTTACGCCCGTAGTCTGGAATGTAGTTATGTTGAATCAGTTTTACTGAAGCTATGCGAGGGAAATGGCGAGTAGACAACGCTTATCGACGGGGTCAGGCTCAGGGGATCTCGAAGAAAATGAGTGGCCTTGTCGAAAAGTTGGTTCCGGCGACGTTCCTCGCTCTACGACATCCCATGCATCAACTCAACTCTTCACCTTACATTGAAATTGCGTCTTTTTTTTGTTGTATAAGTTAGTGAAACATTCGGAGATGTTAGAAAAAAGTCATAGTATTAATGAGCAACATCGTTCTCTTTTTTGCCTCACATCGTACCGGTTCAGAACTAAATAACTATTTTCGCAACAAGAATAATAACAGCCACCAACTAAAGAAAAATCTTGCCAACGAAACGCAAGTTTCTTTGACAGGAGGTTACTTGTGGAATCTGCCTTTGTTGCATTTTCGTCGATTCCTTTATGAGTTTCAAGTGCCGTAACTACACTTACGCGCGAAGGTATACTAGGACGTGCTGAGTACCCGTGGGTGCCTGTGACATTGCTACAATGATATGAGTGCAGATAATATGCCTAGGAACTGTAAGACAGTCATGACGAGTTTGGAGGCCCTAAACGTAGCCGAAGTTATAGTTTGACAGCTAATGCTGTAATCAACCATTGCCGCATCTCAAAACCTGAAGTAGTGTAGGAAAGACTGATTAGATCTAGTTGGCAGCAAATAGTGCCTGCCGTTATACCGTGAGACGGGCTATCTGGTTTAACGAGAACAGTCTTTTTAGGAAAACACGAGCGCAGAAAAGGACGTTTACACACAGAGAAAGAACTGCACACTACAAGCGCTTGTGGTGTGCAGTTCCTTCTCTGTGTGTAAACGTCCTTTTTTACGTTCGTGTTTTCCTAAAAAGATTCAGTACCAACTAGCCCATTTATCCATTCTAATCCATTCTACTAGAGAAGAAAGTCAATCCGGTCAAAACAAAGATAACCAAAATGCGCGAAAAGGAGGACCTTCGAACAAGACACGAGGACAGTCACACACCAAGTCACCTTGCATTATTCGATGCAGCCCTTATTGAGATACTGAAGTTCAGTGAGGCGATACTGATGCAGTCATTTCCTAGGCGAATGATTTCAGACGCTTCTATTATCTCTCGCGTTGTCTTTTCGCCATGTCTGGCAGCCGCCTTGCTTTAGTAGAGCCTAGACTCGCGTCCTGAACAGGCAAGCCCTTTCCTTATATCTGGAAAACACTGTGCCCAACGAGATCAAGGACGTCCGACTAAACACAAGGAGGAACATCTTGGCCATCGATGTGATGAACCCGTCCGCGCTGAACACCTTGCAGCGTGTGACGCAGCTGGGTAACATCAAGGTACGATCTATCGTGCCAGCGGGGGCCGCCACGGTGACAGGCGTCGTCTATGACATTGACACTGAAATACCCAACGCCGACCTTCCGCTTCTCATCAAACCAGCCAGTGAACACAACGTCATTGTGCGGGTCGGCCGCCTCGGTAATACACGCTGTGTGAGGATAACGTTCAAAGGTGACTGTCTTCCTTCCTACGTGAAGGTTGGCCACTTTCGCCATCAGGTACGAGCCTTTATTCCGAGGCTTGTGCAGTGCTTCAACTGCCAGAAGATTGGCCACGTGAAAGGCGTTTGCACAAATGCCGCGGTGTGCCCACGATGCGCCGAACCTCACTCGGAAGACAACTGTAGTGCAACTACGATGAAGTGTCCCAACTGTCAAGGAGATCACTGTGCCTCGTCCAAGGACTGCCCTCGAATCAAGAAAGAGATCACAGTCCTCAAACAAATGGTCAGAGACAGCTCGACCCACAGAGAAGCTGCTGAAAAAGTCCGGCGAAGAAGACGTCGACGTCGAAGATCATCACGACAACAATCATCATCTTCACAAGAGAACCGTCAAACAGACCCGTCATCAGCAGCACACCAGACGCACGTTTCCAGCACCCCAAAGACCGATGTTGGAAAGGGAAAATCTGGAAGGCCTCTGTCTACAACAGAATGGCCATCTCTGGCGCCTCTACAACCTGCAGCAGAGCTACCGCAGAGGTCGCCAACAGTGCAACACAGTGTGGCATCTGAGAAGTCACAGAATACAGATAAGCAAGTTGTCGCTCTTCTGAGACCCTTAATTAATGCCATTCGCGTGTTGCTGAGCAACATGCATACACCGTCTGCCAGAAGTGCTCTTCAAGTGCTGGACGCTCTGAGTCCGGTGCTAGCAGCCCTTGAATAGACCCATCATGGCCCATCAGCCACTGTTCTTCAGGAATGAGGTCCGAAATGCAGCAATTTTTCAGTGGAATGCCCGCGGTCTGAGATCGCGCATTTCAGACTTCCGTCGCTATGTGTATGTCAATATGTTTCCCATCATAGTCATTTGCGAACCGAACTTAACGAACTCCATAAGGCTATCTGGATATGAATCATTCCCTTCGTCGACTGTCGACGAAAACAGCAAGGTTTTGGTGTTTATTCGACGTGACCTCACCTATATTCATCACCCAGTACCAGCTAACGACGAAAATCAATACGTATGCTTAACAGTAAAGAAGAAGAATCTTACATTCACTGTTGTGGGCGCCTACTTATCGCCGTCAAGTCGATTTGACCACAAACGACTACGGGATATTCTGTCCTCATCCTCTGGTCCGTGGGTCGTCATCGGAGATTTCAACGCGCATCATACACTCTGGGGAAGTTCGAAGGTCAACGCGAGGGGCAGAGCTCTGGTATCTTTCGCATCCAGTGAGGAGCTATGGCTGTTGAACGACGGAAGTCCTACGTTCCTACGTGGCGCCACGTACAGCAGCTGTATTGACTTGGCATTTGTCTCACGAAGCCTTGTCAGACGTGTTAGATGGTTTGCGGACATAGAGACGCACGGAAGTGACCATATCCCAACATATATCACGATCAAAGGATTGGCTCCTACTAAAATACGAGATACAATTCAAAGAGTGGACTGGACCAAATTTCAATCCATCATGGAAGAACGCTGCGAAGCCAATACACCACTTGACTTGGAGGAGGAAATAAGAACCGCAATGCACGACAATGTGCGTACTCTAGCATGCTGCGTAAAACCGACACAGTTCGATTTTGAATTGGAAAGACTTCGAGCAATCCGGCGGCGTGCTGAAAGAAGGTACCGACGTACGAAAGCAATAGAGGATTTACGTACTGCTAGACGCACGCAAAAGAAGATCCAGCGGCGGTTAGACAAGCTCGAATCGCAACGTTGGACTGCCTTCTGTGAGTCACTAGATCCTCGCAAACCTTTGTCGCAGCTGTGGAGGACAGTGCGAGGTCTCCGGACACCACCTGTGCAGCGGTTCCCATTCAAGACCCTAGCCCTCTCACAAAAGCGACTAGATACTGACGTGGCAGAAGAGTTTTGTACCAGATTAGCTAGCCAACCTCGTGCTCCCAGCAATATGCCGCCTTTGACGAGCAGTCCCCCACCAGGTGATCATCGCATGGACCTACCATTCTCAATGCACGAACTTCAGGCTGCCTTATCTTTGTGCGGACGCACATCAGCAGCTGGACCTGATGGCATTTCCTACAGAGCTCTCTGTCATTTAGGTGAGCGAGCGAGACTTGCTCTCCTTCACCTGTACAATAGCTCCTGGAGAGATGGTACTCTTCCCATCAGCTGGAAGACAAGCCGCCTCGTGCCACTGCTGAAGCCTGGCAAGTCGCCGCTAGAACTCTCATCCTACCGCCCCATCGCTTTGGCAAGTTGCGTGGGCAAAGTCATGGAGAGGATGGTCCTAGGACGCCTGGAGTGGTACTTGGAGTACAACAACTGCTACCCAGATGCCATGGCGGGTTTTCGTCGAGGCCGATCGTCGATAGATAACGTCGTCGATCTGGTCACATACGTTCAGCATGAGAAAAGCCGTAAGCGTCTCTGCGCTTCCTTAAGGCCCGTGCACACTGGCGGAAAAACGCGCGCGGCGCGCCGCCGGCGGAAAAACGCTTGGGCGGCGACACGGCCACACTGCTCGCGGCAAACCGCGGCGGCAGCGCCGCGGAATCCCGCCTCCTCCGAGCGAACGGGCGCGCGAGGCGAGCGAGCCACCGTACGGGTACGAAACGAGCCTCCGGGCGGGTCCGCATGACTCCGCGATGCAGCGCGTACGTCACGGACGGGGACGCTCTGATTGGTCTCCTCCCCGGCGGCACGCGGCGTGCCGCGTAAAATCGTGCACAGACCGATCGGCTCGCGGCAAGAGAATCCCTGCCGCGCGGCAGCCTCGGAGGCTCGCGTTTTGCCGCCTGCGGCGCGCCGCGTGCGTTTTTCCGCCAGTGTGCACGGGCCTTTATTCCTCGACGTCAAAGGAGCATATGACAATGTTACACATGAAGCAATCCTCTCTGCTCTCGAAGAGGTAGGAGTGGGTGGTCGGACGTTTCGCTGGATACGGAGCTATCTCTCTATGCGTTCCTTTTTCGTAAGCACCGAAGATGGCCGCACTTCTCTACATTATAGCTGCCGCGGTGTTCCCCAGGGTGGTGTACTTAGCCCTGTGCTATTTAATATCACACTAATTGCTTTGCTTCAGCACATTCCAAGCACGGTCAGGCTGTCAATGTACGCTGATGACATCTGCGTATGGACGTCAGCAGTGACGCGGTTACAATTGCGAGCAAGAATTCAAAGAGCTGCCAATGAAGCTGCTATCTACCTCCGTAGTCGAGGCCTAGAAATTTCCTCCGAGAAATGTGCACTGATGCCTTTTACGCGCAAATCTATGACTCACTACACCGTAATGATAAGTGGCCAAATCATACCCTACGTTCGAACATACAAATTTCTCGGTGTCATAATTGACAGAGATTTGTCATGGAGCCCTCATGTATCGTACATGAAAAAGCGGTTGACGGGCATCTGTCACTTGTTCAAGTTCTTCTGTGGAAAAGCATGGGGAATGTCGACACGTGCTATGCTGCAGCTATACAGGGCGCTTTTTCTCGGCTTTCTGCGATACAGCTTGCCAGCTATAACGAACACGGGCAAAACAAATCTACGTACAATACAGAGTGTGCAGGCTCAGGCGCTCCGGATCTGCCTAGGCCTACCACGGAGTGCATCGACAGTGGCGACAATAGCAATCGCTAGAGACCACCTTATCACGACCCAAATTGACATGGAAGCGCTGAGGACACATATCAGGCACCTCGCCAGGACCCCTCGGCACCACCTCTCTTCTTTGCCAGTGGACAGACCACGCACCTCTTTCTGCAAAACGATAGCAGCACATGGTGACTCGTTACCAACTTCTTTCACCCCTTCTGCGAGACCTTCAATTCCTCCATGGTGTCTCGCTCAGCCGGAAATCAACCTGACAATTCCTGGAATTGAGAAAAAAGCCGCTTTATCATCACCAGCGCTTAAACAGCTCACGTTACTTCTATTGTACGAGAAGTACCGGGACTCTACGCATATCTACACGGACGGATCAGTGCTTCCAGACAGCTCCACTGTAGCAGTCGTGATACCCGCGAAAGGTAAAACCTTAAAATTTAAGACGACTCATCCGACAACATCGACGGCAGCAGAGCTCGCAGCGATCCTTACTGCCCTTCATTTCATCAGAGATGAAGCGCCACACAAATGGACGCTTTTCTGCGACTCCAAGCCAGCATTGCAGTCCCTGTTGTCTCCTCTACGCCGCGGACCACATGAACAGCTGGTGTTCCAGGTTACAGAGATGCTGCAACATACAGGGAAGGCAGGCCACAAAATATCTTTTCAGTGGCTTCCAAGTCACTGCGGGATTATAGGCAATGAACGGGCCGATCAAGCCGCCCGTTCTGCACATAATATGGAACAACAAGTACCCATACCATTGTCAAGGACGGACGCGGCACGGATGCTCCATCTGCTTGCTCGCAAGTGTACTGTATCGCAATGGGGTGGCACACATTTCACGCATTCCCGACTTCACTCTCTCGATCCGACCTTAAGCCTTCGAGTCCCACCCAAGACTTGCCGAGGAGAAGCCACACTCTTATACCGACTATGGTTGGGCGTCGCTTTCACAAAAGCATATGCGTTCCGCATAGGGATGGCCGACACCGCAGCCTGTGACCACTGCGGTCACGAAGAGACCATTGAGCACATTTTATGTGACTGCCCACGATACAGCGTAGAGAGGCAACCTCTTCGCCTTGCACTCAACAAACTGGACGACCAACCACTGTCGGAAGAAGGCATCCTACGCCATCGACTAGACATCACGTCGCAGAAGAAGGCCATGCAAGCGCTACTGCGCTTCTTGACATCTACCGGCCTTCGTGAACGTCTATAAGTGGAACGTTCTTTGTGTGTGTGTATGTGTGTGCGCGTGTTTTTTGTTGTGCTTGTCTTGAATCTTGTACCCTCTCTCGGCTGTCATCTTTCTAACCCCCTCCCCTTCTCCCCAGTGCAGGGTAGCAAACCGGAATCTAATATCTGGTTAACCTCCCTGCCTTTCTCCTCTTTTCTCTCTCTCTCTCTCTCTCTAGACTCGCATCCACAATCCCGACAGTGCAAACCTGCGCCCTTGCACTGAACTACACGCAATAAGAACGTCTAAGACTTGCCATTTCACACCGAAAATATTCGGTGTAATGCCGATGTTTGCAATTGATGACACTTCGCGCGCAGAAAATGGGCATTTCTGGGAGCGTCGCGTCTACACCGGTATTATTTGCTGTGATTACACAGGGTGCCCGTGAAATTGAAAGCAGCATCTATCCGTGCTCTACATGACGTTGGTTAATGGATTCCGCCCTTACCTGGGCCTGTATTCCCAATAACGTCTTACGATAAAAATATTTGCAAGATAATGTTGCAGCCACTCCCGGTGCTGGTCACACCATTGCAGCAGCCAACTGCCCAATGGGAAAGAGCACCTACGGAAGAGAAATTTTGTGAATCTGGCGTCTGATCAACACGAGTGCACAGCGACAAATATAAAAAATAGTGCTCTCTGTCCTGCGTGAGGCAGCTATCGCGAGCCATGCTGCTAAAGAGAAAAACACTCGGGCTTGCGGAGGGAAAAGCGTGGGGCAAAGTCACTGCCTAAGCTGGACTTGGCTCCGTGCGTCTGTTCCTTCTCCTCGCCCTCTTCTTCTTCCTTTTCCATTTTTCTTCTTTTTTCACTTCTCAGTTCTCCTCGTTTGTGCTTATTTTTCTTCTTCATAGTCTTCTTCTGCTTTTTCTTCATGTCCTCTTTTTTCTGTTTATTATTCCTCTTCGTTGTCACCTTGGTGTTCTGCATCGTCGGTGTCTTCTTCCTCTTATTCTTCTTCATCGCCGTCTTTTTCTCCTTCCTCGTTGCCGTCAGCTTCCTCTTCTCCCTCGACGTGGTCGCCTTATTCTCCTTGTTCTTCCTCTTCGTGATCGTCTTGTTCCACTTTTGCTTTCTTCGCCATTGTCTTATTTTTCTGCACGTACTTCTCCTTCGTCTTCTTGTTTTGAGTCGTCAGCATCCTCCTCGTCTTCTCCATCGTCTTTTTTCTGCTCATTCTTGTCTTCTTTAGCTTCTTATTCTTCGTCATCGTCATCTTCTTATTTTCTGCTCCTACTTTTTCTCCTTTGTCCGTGAAACCATAGCCACCAGTTGACAAACATGTGATGTCCTGTAACATTACTACTATCACCGAATCAAGTGCCCAACCAGGTGGTCAGAATCAGGGATGGGCGGTACCGCTCCCTGCTCCTGCCAACCTTGATTCGATCAAATCCTCACAGTTTGAGAGACTTTTTGTTGTTGTTTTTTTTTCACTGTTAGCGGTAGTGGTTACAGAGATGACACCGGCGGCGGCGGACACCATCGCCACCAAATTCAGCCATTGTAACGAGACGATAACAGCATACGGTGTAAAACACACGGGTGGGGAATGCCGGGGGCCGTCTTCGAGGTACGGAGGTGGAACCAAGCGTGGTGTCTTTTCATTGACAATTCCCTGTTGTGAGCCAATGAAAGTATATCACAAGCACACATGCACTTAGCCTATTCGTAGATGGCACCTTTAAGACGTTCTTGAGGTGCATAGGATGTCCTGCCTAATAAAGCAGGATTACAAGGTTCCGGATAAATGGCTTGCTTTTCTATGCTCTTAAGTAAAACGCCGGTATTCAGCAATCTACCTTTCTACGCGAACACTCCACACCATACAAGACTCGCGAAGAATGCTTAATCAAAGGGGTGAAGTAATGCAAAACAAATTCAATACTAGGAATGAATATGCATAAGAGTCAGTAGTCGACGCGTTATTATTCCTTATTTTGTCTCCGCTAATGATGCGGCTAAGCCACCATTTCTCGGTCAGGCTTCGTTCGATTACGGCTACACCTTTCCCTTTCTTTTATTTAAGCGCATTTCGTTGATAGCTAATTAAAGTGTCAAATCTTTAAACGTCATTATTAGGTTACCTGCAAACCGAGTAACCAACATTCGCGCTGCTCTTCTCACCGCAGGCAGCAACAAGGTGGGCCTTTTGGCCATAACATGCCCATGACTCCGGGTGGCTCTAGTGACCCCAACAGGATGGCCTTTGCTTCTAACCGCACGCCTACCAGTCCACAGTGGTCTGCTCCGTCGTGGCCACCAGCGCCAGAAACGCCGGACGCACCAGTGTACTGCAGCACGGGTGCACTGTTCCCTATGCAAGGCGGAGGTCCCGCGCCATCCACAGTCCAGAGGTCGGCGTCACCCAACGGCCGCTTCACGTCGAGCGGACCCAAATTTCCCATTCCGCCACCTCCGTCCGCTGGCGCCACTTCCCCGCGCGCCCAGAATACGTTCGGAATACCGCCGCCGCCACCAGCTGGCCAAGGGAGGTCGTCGCCGTCGAGCGGCGGCTACAGTCCCAACTCTTTCCAAATACCTCCGCCACCACCACCAGGTGGTCGCCCAGGGAGTGCCTCGCCCTCTGTATCCGGCGGTGCCCGTAGCCCCGGTGCGTTTTACATACCTCCACCTCCGGCACAGTCCCTCGGAGGCATGGTGTCCTCGCCTACTAGTGCCCCCGAAGGGTACGAAGATCAGTCATACTCGTACCCTCCGCCTCCGCCACCGATCGCATCGTCATCGCCAGTGCCAGGTGGTTATGGCAGCGGCGGACCATTCCACCACGAGCCGCCCACGCCACCTCCTCCTCCACCTCCGCCTTCTTCACAGCAGGGCCCTGCACCGCCGCCGCCGCCGCCGCTGCCTCCGGTACAAGGTGGAGGGGGTGGCCCAGGTGGACCACCTCCACCTCCTCCACCACCACCTCCACCGCCACCATCTGGTGGTGGACCCACATGGAGGCAAAAGCAGGTCAGTATATCGAAAAAAAAACAAACAACTTGCTCCTCTAATTTGGCTGCCATATTGACGTTATAGACCATAGAGTGGGATCGAGACCATGAAATCAAGGCGTGTCCCGGAAACGAAAAATGTGTTAGAGACGGACCTTAACAATTAGTAACGACAGGGATGTTCTGTTGAATGTTGATTTATCTTGTACGACCTCACGGGAAAGCGAGCGAAGAAAACTCGACGCTCGTGGTCCGGCATGAGGAAAACAAGCGCACGTAGCAGTGTTTCGGTATGTATGTTGATCCCCGATTTTCGATACTCTATGAAGCGCGTTTTACTGGTTTCGGCACCTGGAACATGTGATGGCACCTCAGTGAACGACGTGACGTGGGCGTCGAAGGCAAGCGCCTACATGTACAGCAACGATCTAATGTATTCACATGTCAACTTTCCTTACGTAACGACGTGACGAGACGTCTGTTTAGTACATTCCATAGCTGGGAGAGTCGGTGAGATCATCCTGAAGCGTGATAGAGCGCACAAGAATCGAGCGCCAAGAGGAAGAACGAACCGGCAGGACTACCACAGCGGTACTCCTTTCTGTTCGTCCTCTTTTTTTTTTTTTGTCTATCGTTTCCTGTACGCTGATGCTTCTCACGCCTTGAGAGCTCTAGTGTACTTTGTTCGTGTCAGAACATTGATTTGACTACTGAGGCTGCCATAGATATTAACTATAAAAACTCAGCGAAGGCCTGTGTTTCTGGAAGGAGGTAGCACGCGGACCACAGTGGGCGCAGACAAAGAAAAAGCACGTGGTCCTGAGTTTAAAGCCACAGGTGTGTGCTAAACACGCAGTTCCCTAATGATTCTCTTTCGAAGATAACGCTCTTCGCTTACTTAGAGAGTCAGTGGCGCTTAGTTCTTGCCTGAGATTTTTATCCCAGTGGAACTTGAAGCTATAATAAGCCAGGTAATTTGAAACTATGCGCAGCTGTGTTCCAATTATCTGTCCCTTTGTGCTCTCGTGGGGAAACTTAAGCCCAGGTCGCTTTTGTTGTTGACTCACTGATTCATACCCACGACGTTAAAAAGGTCTATTCGTAACCACAGGTCTAAAGAAAACGAAAGTAATTAGCAATAAAAATGTGAGTGGAAGCAAGCTTATCTTGCCGAATCCCTACGGAACTTATTCAGAAACATAGAAGAAATATAGAAAAAAAAAACTAGGTAATCCTACGTATTGCTGGAGTCGATGTCATGCGAAGCAATTAGCGATGGATTGGCCTATGCGGGACTATATGGCATTGTTACGAGTAGGATCAACGTCTGTGTGCAAACTGAGCACAGCAAACAATACAACTGCTGATGTGACAGGCTTAGTACAATATGTAAAGCGTGGGAAGAGACGCACCGTGGATGAGTGGCAGCGTGCTTGCCTGGCACTTCGGTGCCCTAGGCCCGATTCGTACCCACTTAACACGTGGTAGTTTGACGCTTGTTTGTTTCCACTTGCTATGTGTACAGTTCAGTAGCAAGCTGCAACAAACGAGCTTTCTCTTGTTTGACACACGCAAAGTGTGTTCTCATGAATTCGCAAGGTCTATTTTAATTGGTGCTTGAATGCATAAGCCGCAGTGTTAACATTATAGATAGATAGATAGATAGATAGATAGATAGATAGATAGATAGATAGATAGATAGATAGATAGATAGATAGATAGATAGATAGATAGATAGATACGGTCAAAGTTGTTCAAGTTTGCCAAGAAATGCTTCGCATTGAAAAATATTGCACCCAAGGTCAGTCTAACACTAACAACATAACCTCCCGCACGCTTCTGTGAATTTATGTAGAACAGTTAGAATAGAGCCACGACTTACACTAAATGAAAGGCTCCAAAGGTCAAACATTATAACATTGTTTAAGGTTCAGGTTGCGTGTCAGCGTTACGAGAAACATTCTCGGAACATTACGGCAAACAGCGTTACAAGAAAAGCGGCGGTATGACGGAAAAAGGTGGTCAGTTGTTTCAGGTTCGTTTCAAGGTAAAAAGAAGATAGTTAACGAGAAATAGTAATCGTGAAGGTAAATATTTACACTTGGATTTACACTGGAAACTTGTGAACAGTGTCGCATAATCGTTAAAGCTCGTGTTCCACGGGATCTGTAGGTGTCAGATATCCTCAAACTGAATGAGACATGTTTCAGTGGAGCTTAGAAAGAAACGTCGTTTACGTGTGCCTCCTATAATGAAAGGAAAACGTGGCAGCATATAACACTGAGCCATTTGAGAGAAATGATGCAAGCAGGACAGCAGAATCATTCGGAAAAATTTCAGTGTACGCAGGAACCTATACGAAAAAAAAAAAAAAACTTAAGTAGCGCTCTTCGGTACAAGCATCGGAACGACATATATTTAGAAGATGCGACTGCCGCAGAAACTTTAAATGTGCACAAATAGACAGACGATATTTAAAACTGATTGCTTTAGACTGCTGGGGACCTAATTTTCTGACAACCAATTTGCTTGCCAGGGAGACTGCGAGAAATGTAACAACGAAATCAGGCAGACAGAGAGCAAAAAAAAAAAAAAATTTTACTGCTTTGCTGCGTTCCTTCGTCTTCAGGGAGAGAGATTTTTTTTTTTGTTAGAAATAGGATGGGATCTTCCTCGTAAGGTGTAACCTTTAGATCAGTGCCACATTAGGTCGCACGACTCGACGGCCGGCTAGATTAGCCGACTGTACTCCTGCAGCGCTGAGCTCGTCTTTGCAGTCTCCGAGGAGGAATGTGAAGGTGAATGGAATAAAGAGGTAGCGGTGGGTAACGGACATACCCAGATGCAGCAATATACTGTGACGGACGCTCCCCAGTAGGGACAGTATGAGGGATATTGTGTGTTTGTTGGTGTGTATGTATATGTGTATGTAAAGCCCTCCCGAGGCGTGAGCGTTGCTCTTGTTTCTATAACTTTCACTATAGGTTATTCCTACAGTTGTATATGAATGCACACCTTTCTCTTCTCTTCCTCCGCGCGTGAATTATACCTACTCGCACTACGGAACTCCAGGATAGACACACCACTAAACACGTACGAACTCTTACGGTTGCTCTTACTTATGATAAGTCATAGAAAATCTCTTAAAACGTCTCGCTCTTGAATCGCCAGCTAACAGACCCTTAAATAACCGAACTATTTAACGCCTAAGTCGAATCACTCCTCACAGCTTTACCCAGTCCTATTATATCGTATTTATTATAGTGTTTGTATTCTATAACACATTGTTGTAATATAGTTTTCTTTAATGTTTGAATTGCAAGTCAGAAGTCGTGACGCACGCACGCACGCACGCACGCACACACACACACACACACACACACACACACACACACACACACACACACACACACACACACACACACACACACACACACACAAAGATATACGAAAAGAAATTATATTCTGGTATCAGATATGAGGACGATTGCCGATAGGGACACACCTTTCGCACTTACCAATTAACAATCTATTACAGGATTATCCCGACGCGAACAGACGAAGACGAAGAAGGCACACGAATTAACAAGGCAGGCGCTGACTTTAAACTGATTATATTGAAGGGAAATGACATACTCGTGCGCGCACATCACCAAATAGCACAATCAAATGTAACTGCCAAGGAAACCACCACCGACCACCACCACCTTATCTCTTTCTTTCTTCCTATTTTTGTCTTTCATCTTTTCTTTTTTCATTTTTAGTTTTAGGGGCGAAGCTCCTTAAGGTTTGGGTCTGTCCGTCCGTTTTAGTAGCACGTTACCTACTAGGAACGCGCTACTAGGAGTGCGCGTGTGGGTGGCGCGCCCTCGGCGTGTGCCTCCCGGCGCGCGAGCTCTCTCACTCTTCCATCTACTGTCTTGTGAAAGAGAGAGAGAGAGAGAGAGAGAGACAGAGAGAGCGAAAGGCGCGCGTTGACTATGGAAACGCTCTTTCTTCGATGAACGCGCTGCCAGCTCGCAAAGAAGAACGCGCCCTCACCCGCGAGACAAGCTTGACGCAGGCAGCGTCTTCTAGCGAGTTTCTTGATTGAAAAATACCGACTGCTCGCGCTGGAGAACCGTTCACCGGCCACCTATATATATGCATAGGCACTGGATCTTGACTTGCAATGAAGTGCCGGTGGGAGATTTCACTTGTGCGTAGTTGAACCATAAGGATTCGTAGCGTGCGCGTTAACTAAATTAATCCGGAATTCGGCACGATCTACGATGAACCTCCGGAGCTTCGCCCACTCATCATCATTCACTCCGTGGATATGCTGTGAATTTTTCTTTTTTTGCCGGCGCTGTTTCTTGGTTGCGCAGCGAAAGTCCTAAGCACGGTGGTAAAAAATCCAAGGCATTCATATTGTTCAGACACGTTCGCAGACGCTAGCGTTAGTGTAGTGGATAAGGCATTTGCATTCGGAGGGTGGGAGCGTAGAATGAGACCCCAGCGCCGGTAACAAATTTTTTCCTCCCCAATGCATGAGTCTTCTGCCACTTAAAGGGCGCCACTTTTTTGGGAGCAACCGCTACTGGTGCAATTCCGACGACTGCTACTGCTACCCCGACCCAGGCTGGGCATTACAAGCTTCGTTTGAAAAAAATAAGCGAGACTGATGCACTCACTGCGGTTGCAACACCGGCATAAGTGCTGTCGCGCCAGCTACTGGTAAAAAAAAATGCCCAGGGCATCTCCTGTACACATTAGTCTTTATCGAAAAACCACTGACTGTTTCAATAAATTCACAGTTGCAGCGCTATTTTCATTGGCTCGTAACGTTTATGTTTCTTAACTTCACATTAACTCTCATATCCACTTTTACAGGAGGCTGAGAAGGCCGCACAGAGGCAATCGGGATGTGGCTACGATCCTGCCCAGATTGCGGCCCAGGGACCGCAGGACGGCACCCAGCCTTTCTGCTATCTGCCTCCCCAGCTGGTGGGCACTCTCAACAGCAAGGATAAGAAGCCTTTCACGTACACACCCGGCGGTGAGTGCACCTTGGGCAACAACAGGATGCTGTGATTATATATATATATATATATATATATATATATATATATATATATATATATATATATATTATATATATATATATATATATATATATATATATATATATATATATATACACGCTCATTTAATAGATATTGAACGTACTCGCGTATGTGTTTCTATGAGATGTAAGTACTGTGTCACCCCTGTTCATTCGTTTCGACTCAGAGCCATTGTGGATTTTAATCTTTCTCTAGTGAAATTTGCTTAATGTAAGCCTATTAAGCAGGAGCTATAGTTATGGGCGAGTGCATAAATACGAAAGAACTCTGTGAATGCCTGATGGTGCCGTGTGTTTCTCTAGAACACATTGACTCGCTAAAGAAGCCACAGTAGACATATTACAGGTCATAAATAAAAATATAGGCGAAAGCAAGCATTGCAAAGGTCTTTTTCTTCTTATAACTGCGATAAATTAACCACGTATGGTCGGAATAAATGGAATTGTCACCACTAGCCTACTTTGATGTCCATCGCAGGAAATAGGCATCTCCCAAAGGTCTTAAACTACCTTGTCTAGCACTCGCCGATTCCAGGTTAACTTCTCGAGGCATCGACTTCTCGAATTTGACGTCCCGAAACCACAGTAGTCTTACGAGAGACGCCTGTAGTTGGTGGCTCCGGAAATTAGGCCACCTGGGGTTCTTTAACTATGCACTGATAGTCGCACAGTACACGAGCCTCAGCATTTCGTTTCCATCGAAATGCAGCCGCCACGTCCGGGATCAGGTTCATTTCTCACTTATTCCAGGCTCTTTTCTTCTCCCCCAGCTTCCTACTTTTCTCGATGTTGAACTTTCGAACATCACTTATCGTTTTGTCAGCTTTATCACCGGATACTATATCGTGAGAGGCGCGTTATTATTTCCCGTTTAATTATTTTAAGGTGCCTTCTTTCTTAAGTGAGCTCCCTCACTTGGACTCAGTGATTCACCTTTTACTTCAACTGGGGCTTTTGAAATCAGTCTCGTTATAGTTTATCTATACGCTGTCTTCATATTGTCGTCCTAAAGCACCAGTACCAGCCTGCATTCATGTGTTTTTTTCCCGCATTGCATCTGTAGGTTGGCCCGTTTACTCGCGATTATCTTTCCCAATTCCATCTTCAAGTTAGGAACACTCATAGAACTTACTAACATGCGTTCACTGCTTTTTACCTCACCTAACACGCTTACATCCTGCACTATGGTGTCTGCGCAGGGCATCAAATCCACTACTTATTTTCTTTTCTCCACTTACAGGTACCTCTAGACCCACCGCCTCTTATTTTAAATCCTAACGCAGCACTTGAACCAGTCGTGTTTTGTCGTTAAGCGAGCTGTACCTTAATATTTGTGTGCAGTCTGCCTCTTGCTCCGATAACTACTGGCTGTTGAGTCTTTTTAAGAAATACTCTGACTTCTGCGCGCTTGTGCAACCTCTCCACTTTCAGTCCCGAACAGCTTTCCTCTGGCGTCACGTCAGGGCATAGTAACCTTTAGAGGATTTTAGCTTGCCTGTAGACTTCTTCAAGCTTATGGATACTGGTGTGCTGGAGCCGTTGACTGAATTACCAAACCTCGTGATGGCATCGTGCGGCATTTCTTCTAACTACGATAAACTTGGAGCTTTTTTTAATTCACGTCAGTGTTCTTGCCGAAAGTAAATGGGGAAGGTACTGAGAGTTACGCCACTGCCAATGCTTTACGCCACCAGTTAAGTTTTTATGGTCGCCCATCAACAAGCGGCACTATGATTGTTGCCGAACACGTATACTTTTCCGTTAAACCGGCCTCCGTAAACGTAAATAAGTATATATGGAGAAACTAAAATCTTCTTTTACCACGGCCGCGTCATGCCTTTACGCTACAAGGGCTCCGAGTATCAAAGGATACTTAACGGCTATCACGAACGTCGTCTCCATGCCTCCGAGGCAAAACGGTCGATTTGAGATGGGGTTGGTGCTTGTAGATAAGCTTTGGCAGCTCCGAAATTAAGATATTTGAGGCGCGAACCGTAGATTGAGCGCAGACTATTAATTTCGGAGCTGGCAGGCAAGCCGTCACTATGGTCTTCGCGATTTCACCTACATTATCATGCTCACTAACAGTGTGCCGTAGTCTCTAGAGAAAGAGCTTCCCTTGCATAGCAGAAACAATTATTCTCGTGAGCCCCAGATCAGGGGCTTCTGCGATTATTTGCTTGGAGCAGTTGCTTAGAGGAATGAATGAGCATTTATGAACTTTTTTCAGCTGCTTCATAGCGTTGTTCTCAATAAGAACGAATCATGTGCGGTCGGCGCAAGCGGCACGTACTATTGTTGTTGTTATTGCTGTTGTTGTTGTTGTTGTTGTTGTTGTTGTTGTCGTATCCTTTGCTGTAGCACATACCCACCCTCGGGGATCGTCCAAGATGCGAAAAGTATAAAGGGTTACCTGAGAAGTACTGTCAGATGCCAATCAGACCGAATAATCTTAATTAATTTCACAGCAAATACTACGAAATTATTGATAGAACCGTCCTGAATCAATTATAAATTTTGCAACAGTAGAGCATTCATCGAAAGCGCCATGGGGTGCTCTATAGGTTCCAGCGAGCGCTGCCGCCTCTATTCAGTATCGATACATATCTTTTATAACGGAAGTCTCCAGCACATTTCTTAAAGAAGTGCTTGGGGCCTGTACTGCATACCACGGAATACGCAATGCCATTCCGTGTTAGTCCTCCCTGAAGGGTCAATCTTGCCTGTAAGGGCAAAAGTCAGCAATCGAGAAATGGGCGGATTGGTTAGGGATTGGTCAGTTTTGCATATCAAGGCAGAATTGACCAATCAGGGAGGACCAATACAGAATGCTATTCGTTTTCTGTGGTACGGAACAGCCTTGCCTCTCGATTGCCGTGGGAGGCAGACACTCTAAAAGAAAGTGCAATAAGCAGATAGGCGTACTTTCACGTACGGGACGCGTTCTTCCCTGTGCAGGACTGGCTTGTAACATTATCCAGCAATTTAATTTGTCTTTATTCACATTAGCACTCGTATGGGGCATGAAGAATTCATGCCAAAGAATACTCAACTCATGCATGTGTTCTAAGGAATTCTGAGACTCGCACCAATGTTGGAGTAACCGTTCTTAAAACGCGCGACATATTACATTGATTTCTTACTTTGCCGTTTCTCTAATGTGACCTAGTATTATTTCAGGAGATCTTAGTCGGGATGTCAGTGCAAAATTTGCATTTATTTAGAAATATTTCGGGACAGTATTGTGAATGCTACCTTTGTTTTACAAATCCTATGAAGCAGGCATGTCTTTCTACTGCTCGACTTCAATTTCGCAATTGCAGAGTGGTGCCAAAAATGAGTCATCCAAAATTTAATCGTTGTGTCCTTTTAACTAAATGCCTCTAGATACACCGCTTTGCTGTATGTCTCCTTGTAGTTCACATAAGCACGCTAAATCACGCTGTTTGCGATAGAAAACGAAGTAGAAAGTTTTATTCAGAGAGTCTGTAGGCACACAATTAAAGAAACTCTTTCGAAATAACTTGCTTAAAGCGCGATTAAAAACTAAGTTTCCTCGTCCTGTTAACTGCGTTATAGGACGAGGAGATGATGTTGGCAGTTATTACATTGCGTACGTTCATTATACGTGCAGTTTGGATGACATGAAGAGATCATGTCAGTGTAAGGTCCCCAAGGGTTGTTGCCCGCAGCGGAAGCAGCATTTGTCGCGGCACCTCGCCGACACCACCGGGACCACTAGCGGTGGCATCCTGGGCTCCATCCAGTCCTGGCAGCAGCTAGCCGCTGCAGCCTTGAGAGTAGTCGACCACGGATCCTGCGTGGCGGCCGCGTAGGAGGCTGCCTCTGTGACGGTGGTAGCCACAGAGGTGTTGGCAGACACCTCGCCGCACCTTCCCAGAGTTATGCTGCTGCTGGTGCCTTTGATGGCACCGTCATTGTTGGTGTGGTCGTGCGTCCACCAGGGACAGCCATACTAAAGCGCCCGCGAAGCTCCGCCCATCGTCGCCTCACTGCCGCAGCGCTCCGTGCCCGCAACCGCTGTAACCGAAGCCTCAGACGCATCTTTGATCTTGTTCCAGCTCGTGCTGTTCTCTGGGTATCGCTGGAGGCGGTTGCCGAGCGCTCCTTGCTGCAGGAATCTGACCTCTCGGGCTGGCTCGTTCGGTGACCGCGGTGCTTCACCTGCTCGTACTCTTCGTCCTCGCTCTCGAGCAAGTACTCGATGTTCTCCTCGACGAAGAATGACGCGATCATCGGGTCTGTGTACTCTTTTTTGAGGGCTTTCTCCATTTCTATCAGAATTAGCGGTCTGCTACCTTTGGCCCGGGCTCCATGCTTACTCTTGCGCGAGCACACCCGGGGGACGTCATCATTGTTGATGGAGCCGCAATAAATCGCACCGCAACTGCCACATGATGCAATGGATCGCTGACGTCCAATTCCAATAATACCTCTAGCAGGCGATTTTTTGAGGGCTTTCTCCATTTCTATCAGAATTAGCGGTCTGCTACCTTTGGCCCGGGCTCCATGCTTACTCTTGCGCGAGCACACCCGGGGGACGTCATCATTGTTGATGGAGCCGCAATAAATCGCACCGCAACTGCCACATGATGCAATGGATCGCTGACGTCCAATTCCAATAATACCTCTAGCAGGCGATTTTTTTAGGGCTTTCTCCATTTCTATCAGAATTAGCGGTCTGCTACCTTTGGCCCGGGCTCCATGCTTACTCTTGCGCGAGCACACCCGGGGGACGTCATCATTGTTGATGGAGCCGCAATAAATCGCACCGCAACTGCCACATGATGCAATGGATCGCTGACGTCCAATTCCAATAATACCTGTAGCAGGCGATTTTTTTAGGGCTTTCTCCATTTCTATCAGAATTAGCGGTCTGCTACCTTTGGCCCGGGCTCCATGCTTACTCTTGCGCGAGCACACCCGGGGGACGTCATCATTGTTGATGGAGCCGCAATAAATCGCACCGCAACTGCCACATGATGCAATGGATCGCTGACGTCCAATTCCAATAATACCTCTAGCAGGCGATTTTTTTAGGGCTTTCTCCATTTCTATCAGAATTAGCGGTCTGCTACCTTTGGCCCGGGCTCCATGCTTACTCTTGCGCGAGCACACCCGGGGGACGTCATCATTGTTGATGGAGCCGCAATAAATCGCACCGCAACTGCCACATGATGCAATGGATCGCTGACGTCCAATTCCAATAATACCTGTAGCAGGCGACTTGCACGTCATCTTGAACGGCGAGTCACGTCTCTCCAAAAAGATTACTCCGATGCGGTCTTTCTGCGTCCGCAGTGGTTCTTTTGCGGCAGGCAAGATTCGGAAGTCCTCATCAGCCGTGCAAGCCTTCTCAGGCGCCATATTAAGCAGATCTTTTGGTGACACATCGGAAGGAGGAAGTACCCGTGCACTCGAGCCAGTTGGGGACGATCCCAGGTGTTTTTCGAGGACGTTATTGACGCTGCTGCTGCTGCTGGCACTCCGTGTTCGGCATCCGTCGCCTTCAGATGAGAACGTCATGCCAGTACCGTCATGAACGTCACTTTCTTGCTTCACCTTGTGGTCTGCCACTAGCCCATCCAGGTGCTCCTTCAGCGTTGTGGTATCCTCGGCGCAGGTAATGAGAATCACGTCGCTCGCATGCGACGCGCTGTCAGGTACTGTTATCCTTGGTCGAGGGAGATTGGTTCTGAAACGGTGGGCCACACGGTTCCCCATTGGTCGCCAGTGCAGGAGCCGGCCGCGTCTTCGCCACAGTCCCGGCCCGCTGCCCTCAGTCTTGGCCTGTCTTAGGTTGCGGCGTAAGCTGCGCCTCGGCAAGAGTGCCAGCGAGCTCCAGCTTGGACTGTTCTTAGCGCGAGCCACGAGCGACGGCCGGGACGACGACGACGACGATGATGATGATGATGCACCAAACGTTGATGGCCCACACCTACTCTGGGGGACTGGCCATGAATTATCATTCTGAACTTATTAGGTGCTATGTAAAGATACCTTACACAATTATAGAATAAAATTAGAATAAAGAAAAGAAAAGGTTGTAATATAAAGATAAAAATTTATACAAAAAAAAAAGAACACGCGCACGTCGTCTTCGTCGCTTGCTGCACTGTCAGCGATCCCCGGAAAAAAAGAGAGAAAAGATTTCCTTCCTAATTCTATTTATACTTCTTTTTTTCCCCTTCCAAATCCATCTTGAGCCAAAATTGATCCTCGTGGTCTTCATATCAAGACGTTTCACTATTCTTGTGTTGCCTCCATTCCAGCTGTTCAGTTTTTTTGTTTCTTTCTATAGTTCCATTTTTTCTTCTTCTTGGCTCAGTCCCTCTTGACAAAACCCTAGAATGACTGCCACTACTGCCGCCCGATTCCTTGCCTACCCCCCTCAGTGGGTGAGCACCATAAAATAGCATCATCATCATCGATCCCCGCACATTATATCCTATGAAGCAACAACATACCGCAGTTCCATCCGCAAGGACGAAGCATTTGCTTTTTTTGACCAGAATTTGGAGGCAGGTGAGCCTTAATTGTGGTAGGAGCATTTCAGTCCATCGAATTCCGCGTGACGTCGCTCTTCGTCGTGGGCGCGGAGTCATATGCACTTTAAAAGATTGGAAGCATTCTTAAACTTCTTTCAAAGACTCTGTTTACAGGGATGACTGCGTTAAAGAAGACCTTGCGAAGCGTTTTCTCTCTCTTGTCTCTATATGGGCGTAGGCAGGCACCGATAGCGCGGTGTGTTCAGCGATGTCTTTCGGGGGCTTCTTGGAACCTATAGAGGAAGCTGCAACGGAGATAACTCAATAGGCAGGAAGAAGCCGATGAAACCTTTAATGTCAGCTCTTTTGTACGGCTGCGGTGGGGCTGCCAAAGCCTGCTTCAGTGCAGCCATACATGTGTAACTACGCGGATATCAGCGCTTCGCATGCCTTTCAATAACATGTCGCTCGCCTTTCTCGTGAATGTGGCCATTGCTGAGAACTCTTCGCGTTCTTTCTTTTTCTCCTTTCTTTTTTTCTAGTGCCTTCTTTGTACCTCTGCAGGGTTAGCCAATGTACTTGAGTAAATGTCGACATTAAATGCTGCCATTCGGCAAACACTTAATTCTGTTGACTTCCCGTGCAGCGCTTTGCCGTTCGTGCCGTTGTTTTGTTTCCGCTCATTCGCGACTTTGACGTGCATCAGCTGGCCACCACCTCCCCTTTCAGCGCTTTCGCAGAGTTTGAAGCAGGTGTTTACGCGGAGCTTCTGCAATGTATCAGCGTCGAGCACTATTGTCTGCTGTCTCGTTTCTCCTCTTTTGCACGCAGGTTTGGACCTATCGGAGATCAAGTCTCCGCGCATCCAGAGGCGCATCAACGCTCGCCAGGAAGCGGCCGCCGCGCAAGGCGAAGGATGGGGAGATCCACCCACTCGACAGATGGAAGGGTGAGCGAAATATCCCTGCATTCTTTTTAGCAAAAAAAGAAAAAGTTATTGTCCTTTGTTTCTTTCAATTTCACACTGCCACCTCTCCGAAGAGAGAGATTTTCCTCATCGATTGCGCTGCCCTGTGGTTCTGCTCGTGTATTTCCCCCCTCGGTGCGTGTGGCACGAGTGAACCATAACGGGACCATCTAGATAGTATGACTGGAACCGCTTAAGGAACTTCACAAGGCGGCGGCCAGAATATTACTTTTTTTTTTCCTCCTCTTGATGAAATAGGCGTTGTTGTCGCCGCTACCACCCCAAATGTCCCTACCAGTCGCAGAACAGAGACGATATCAGCTACCCTATAGGAGCCCAGCGGAAATGAATTTGTAGAAGTACTGTCCTCTTCCGGTACGCCATTGTTAATGCAGCGATATCCAGATTCCCTAACCGTATCGCTGTTCTTATCGCTACGTGTTTGTCTGTTCCACCATGAAGAGTGCAAAGGCTAGTGCGTTAACTATCGCTACCTTCTCGTGCGTGCGTGCGTGCGCGCGCGCGCGTATTCGTATGTATAGGTCGCATCTTTTCACAGTTTTCAACGATCTACTATGCCCTAGAGGAAACGCCGTAGGGCGATGTTCACGCATAATGGCGCATCGAATGGCTCTCCGCTGGCGAGTCTTATTGCTTCGGCCCAAGGCGCTATCAAAATGAGAAGATAGTCTTCTCTCGTGTGGTCCCAGCCATAGGTTTTCAAGAAAAATTAGGTGAGCATCAGTGCTTTACGCAATATCTCGAGAAATAGGGCACTGCGAATCGATCGGTGCCCAGCGCACTTGAGTGGGAGCAGACTAGAGCCATTAACTGGAAGCAGTTTGCTGGAAAGAGCCTGCATGATGTGTTTGTGGGGTAAAGTAAACAACGCTGTAATGTAAAAATAAATAAAGAAATGAACAACACAAAGCCAAACGCCAAATTTGCTAAAATACAAGTTTTCGGTGAACCCACACAGTGTGCCTAACGTTTGCAATAGCATCCTGCCTGGTATTTGCAACAAGCGGGGTATTCATGAAAGAAACATTTCCTCGCCGACTCTGGTGGTGCGCTGAGGATGCTGAACAAATATAAGCATGCGCCCGTGGTTCACGAAGCATCGTTGAAAATGCCTTAATCTCTAATAGCGCTGGGCCGTATACGAGGTCCTTAAGGGTCCCAGCAACACTTTTTGTGCAGGGAAGATGTTGTTGGCTCCAGGCCCTAAAATGTTGTACAAACAGTATGTCATATGAGCTTGCTCTCGTCCAGTGCGCACCAAGAATATTTTCGGAGTCAAGGAATAGCTAGAGGAAAAATGCAAGAGTACAAAAATAAGACAAAGCAGCACAAACTACGACAAGGACGTGATAACGTTTGTTTTTTTGTGTGTTTTGCGGTGAACCCGCAGGTAATAAGCCCCAAGTGGAACTCGCGCTTCTTTCAAAAGCTTAACTAAAGCAAATCTGAGGCTTTAGTCAGTCAGCAAAGGGATATTCAGCTAAACCTGAATCACAGTCACCGCTCAAGGCGACGCGGTAGCGTATTTATAAGACTACCAGGATTATTCTTACAGAAATATCCAGTAAAGTGGACGGGCGCATGAACGCCGTCGTAGCTCAGTTGGCATCGGACGCGTTATGCGAAGGTCATAGATTCCGTCCATGCCGATGGCAGGTATCGTTTCGTCTACTTTGATTCTTTTCCATTTATGTCATAATTACTGCACGTCAGTTAAACCTACATTTAATGTCCCCTGGGCCATCCAACACACCCCTATGCCTTCCTCGGCTTTATGGTCTGTTGGCTTCATTAAGTTGTGTCTACTTGCATGCGTCTTGCAGACTGAACTTGGATGGCACACCGTCACAACAGCAAGACCGCTATATGGACCCCAACAGGACGCAATCGCTGCCCCGTCAAGCGTCAGGACAGCGTGCTTCGGACCCAGGTGATTTTGTGCAGTCGAGATCCTTCCGCGTACTGCAAAAGATAACCGACACTGATTCTCCGGACTACCAACCACGTGAGTATGACAACTTTACAACACACACACACACGTTTGGTCACGTTCTTGGAAACGTACTCTGAAGACTAGTACCTGAAAGGCCACAGCTACGGAAAGTGTCGCCATAGTGCACCGACTCACGGATGTCAGGCTCCAAAGCAGGCGCGCGAAGCATCTCATAAACAGAGAGATGGCAGTGTTATAAACTGCAGTGCTGTTATACAACGGAATTTACGATAGCAGGATTGAATTGTGGTCATTGCTAGTCTGAATTGAAAGGCGTCCAGTTATTTCAATTTTCATTCAACGTCACGTCTTTGAGGCTGAGCGAAAAACTTAAACATGGCTAAGCTGTAGCATGACTCAGCAATGCTAGGGGTGCGTGTTCAGATAAACACAGGCCAAGAGGGGTCCCGACTATTTTTTTTTTTTTTGTTTCAGCGAAATTTGTATATGAGGTGGGAAAATGTCTCCTCAAAAAGGAATCATCCTTCGTTCGCATTTCACTACAGGTGCAAAGCAGCACTTTCGCTTTTTACAGATGTTACACCTTTGAAGGTCTATATTTCTGAAAGTAGCACATTTTACCAGTCGAAATATTTTTCAGTTATTCTACGCCAGTTTTACTTTGGCCCACGATAAGATGAATTTATGTCGTCCACGGGACGTTTTTTTTTTTTTTTACATCTCCAAACTTTGACTTTGGATCAGCTGCCTCTGACTTACCCCGATTTTGGAAGTGTTTTTTTACCTTTTAACTGAAGCATTGAAGATAAAAATATTTTCATCGAGTATCCCAAAGTTCTTCTGCAACGTAAAATAAAAAAATATATAATTAAATGAAGTATTCGATCCGGTAAAAAAAAACCACAAAATGCCAGAATTGCAGGAACGGTCAAAATTTAAAGATTTCAAATGCTTTAAGGAATAACCATCGCCGATTTTTATTAAAAATTTTTAGAGCATGGAAACCTTCCTCATAAAATTTGTGCTGCAAGAATATGTCGCATTATATTGTTCTTAATGGGAAAATTTTGCCCATTTTCGGACCTATGTATGGTTAGCAAACAATGTGCTGCATTCCAATAATAAAAGAAATGTCACTGATATATTTAATTCTTACGTCACTGTTTTTGATGTAGTAACGACGACTTACTTGGGGCGTGTCTTCCTAGTCGTAATGAGTTACTTAATAATTGACCATTCATTAAAAGGGCTCCTGCAAGCGCGTTTATTAGTTGGCGTAGAAGGCGCGCAAGAGTGCTTACAGCTTACCTGTATTTATTTATTTATTTATTTATTTATTTATTTATTTATTTATTTATTTTTGCAGTGGACTAGTCGACGGAACCTTATTCCGGTCAGAATCGTAATTTTCCCCACCTACCTGAATTGCTTCTTTGCGCAAAAACAATGCGTGGGTCTAGAACCTAGGGGCAAAATGCAACGATGCGATGACACTGGTTGAACCGGATAGGTATGCCAGATACGGCAAGTCGCAAAATTAGTCCCGAATATTTTTCATATTCAGTGCAGTCAAAGTGCAACAAATGTAGGAGACGTAGAAATAAACAAAAAGGACAGCGGCAGAGATCATCATTGCTTTGTAACATAGCACAGTCTGAGAGAATAAAACGTCGCGTTCAAAATGCGTTTTTTTTTTAAGTTAAGTCGCCGTTCATATACTATACTGCTTTTCCAATCGACCGCGCATGTCATTTCTACGGTGCTACAAAAGTTCCCGGCAGATCACAAATTCTTAGGAAATTAAAAATTGCACAGACTTTCTGTCATGTGTAAGAATTTATTCGGCTGCAAGAAATATTAAAGCTGGTTTAAGTTCACCCCTACGGCTTATCGGCTCCGAATTACTGCTTGCGAATCGGTTTACTATCGTGTAACTATGTATGCTGCAGTAGAAAGTATCCGAATCACGGGCTTGTGATCTTCTGAAGCATCAACATTTTACAGTCAGCTTGAAATGGGTGGCTGTCAACGTGCTGCGAAAGGGTACCGACGAGGCATTTCTTATTTCGGGGTTTAATTCTGAATACGCACCATCTCGTACTCCCGTGCTCGTACGGAGCCACGGGGCCTGTATTAAACCGATTAGATGAACGAGTCCAGTAACAACGTTTTGGCATCACAAGAAAAATCGTGATTTAGGAAATAAGAGCTCTTTTTACTCTCCGTGTTGCCATTTCGCATGGCACTTATCCGTATGCGCCTGATTACACGTAGTTTATGAAACGAACAATTCCAATGAACCTTTGGGCATCTGTATGCATACGTGGCCTTTCGTTTTATTTGGCCAAGGATTCAACAGATCAATCAATCAATCAATCAATCAATCAATCAATCAATCAAAGTTTATTTCACCAGAAAATTCTGGATGGTCTTCAGGGCTAAAAGCTGCTCTAGGCAATAACGTACCCGGTTAAGTCGCGCTAAGCGCTTACGATGACAGAAACTTAGTTGCTGCACTGCTTTTTCGAACGTCTCCGTTTCACTGAAATAGTATTGTCGGAGTGCTCATGATTTGAAAAGAATCATTTTTTTTCCCGGTGGTTTCAAACGCTAGGAATTACGACAAAAGCACCCTTCATCGAGAAAGTGTTCAGCGCACTGCAGTCTCTGCCTGAACACATCGTGGTCTATACTGCTGGCAGCCAGCATCATGAGCGAGGTTGGCCGGGGCTGAGCTATAACTTTGTGGCTTTATTTGGCCGATGAGGAAAAGTCGTCCTCGCCCGTTGACATTACTACGGGCGACCTGTTGTACTGAAGGTTCAACAACGGACATAAACAGAACAACAACGCCATGAAGACACATCGCTGGTAAATCGCTTCTCAAATGGACCTTCGCCAACCCCTCTATTTTGCTCTCTCTCTCTCTCTCTCTCTTTCGTCCGTCTTTAAAGTTCTTGAAGTTTTGCTGCCAAGCATTGACCCGGCTTCCCAACTACGTCCTCGCGAAAAAAAAAAAAAAGTTTTCACTGTACAAACAGGATACACGCTGAACTAAGCGCAAACAAATGTACGCTTTAAATGACGGCGCGTGGTCCCTCAACGCAGTGTTCTATTGTCTCCCTGACTTCGACTTTTTTTTCCGCGTCCGTCCTGCCGCCTTTATTTTCCGGTACTAGACTTTCTTCAGTGTAGGCGTAATGGTGTTAGGAAAAGCGAAAGAAATGAGCCCGTGTTCTCCACACCCTACCCCCTTTCCATACCCTTGTTTGTTTAGTCATATATCTACAACATATACTCTCTCTCTCTCTCTCTCTCTCTCTCTCTCAGAGCTGTTGCAGCTGTTTTTCAAACGCGCGCATGGGAGGTCCTGGTGAGGTTCAACTCGATCGCTTTTTCTGACAGAGCGTTCTAGATCTCCAGCCAGGCGGGTGAGGATAAACGTTGCATAATCTGAAATGCATAAGCGATTGTCGGTACGTCGATTGTCTCGTTTCGTTGCTTGCAGTCATATTATTACGCTGCTCGTCAGCCTTGACCAAATACACCACGCCTGGCCGAAAAGCCAAGCGCAGCCGATCGCTTGCGTGGCGCAGCCTCGTGTCGCGAGATGAGCTGCGAAGTAACACGCCATTTATCCTAAGCGCTAGTAACGAAGCCTGTCACGTCCTATGCGCTTGCTGTACTGAAAGCAATGAACGACGAGCCTGTACATGCTGTTTTAGCAAAGTTTGGTTTGTTGGCGCACAGCGGTCAATGTTAGTTGCGCAACACCGTTTTCGCGCTGTTTGGTTTATATTTTTTCCCCTACTGGAAGCTCTGCGTCACCAGCCGCAATAAGTATACACCTGTACCTGTCGTTGCCTCCAAAGTGGCGTTACTTTGCGTGCTAGGAGTAAGGGACGCACTACACACACACACACTCACACACACGCATATATATATATATATATATATATATATATATATATATATATATATATATATATATATATATATATATATATATATATATATATATATATATATATATATTACGCGCTTGTTTGTCTCTCTCTTTGTCTTTCTGTTTCCTGTGCCCGCTACGAATTTCCTCATGAATGCAGGCAGCTTTTCTCTTTCGACGGCTGTTTTGGGGATTCGATTCTCGTTCTCTACCACGCCCATACTGCTTCTAATGTAATTCTTTATCTAAAGTAATCGGCATTTCATTTTCGGAGACGTACTGTTTGGATGGGGCTTGGCGTGCTTAACTGGAACTTTTCCACAGACTAATAACAAATACCTCTTCTCCTCAAAGGCTGAAACTTGGCATGCCTGGTACTATATGTTGTATGACTACAGAAAAAAAAAATGCTACTCTGCTGTCGAAATTCCGTCTGGATATTTGCCGCGCAGGAAAGAGACTCCGCTTCGGGGATGAGGTTCGTGAGTTCCTCTGAACATTGCGAAATGCAGCAACAAAGTGGTGCCGTTGTACTTTTAAATGCCGAATTATCCATCTCACACCAACACGCGAGTAGTACCGGGGTCTATGTTCGTACTGCGCGTCCATGCAGTTTTACTGCTTTTAAAACGTCAAGAAATAAAGACGCTGAGCGTATACCTCTGTCAGATAACACGTTCCCCCTCCTCCTTCCTCCGCCATAAATTTCTCGCTGTTGCTTTCTCTCGTTTTACCGGCGCCTTGTCGTATTGTTTATCGGCATTTTGATGAATTCCTGCAAACTGGAGCGCCGCGTCACATTTTCCCTCTACTTTCATGCCCGCCCTTTGCGTCTGTTTGTTTGTCCTTTTCTGAGCTGCTTCTCGCTTTGCGGACGTTTTATTTGAGTATCCCCACCTTATGTTCCCCTTCCGCTCTTTTCACTGAGTTGCACTTACACAACCAAGGGCTGTCCGCAAAGCCAGTCAGTTGGGAGAGCCAATGGACTTGCGCTCTATGCGGAGAGGGACGTAGAGCGCGCGCAACGCGCGTATTCGCTCGCTCGCTGCACCCATGTTTCGCCGGCAACCTTGTTTTTTTCCTGCGACGCGCGGCGAGAATGCGCGCGTGGCTCGGGCAAAGCCGCCGCTCCCGGCCGGCAGTAGCGGCTACGCCGGCGGCATCGGAGCGCCACACCTCCGCGGCACGCAATGCCTTTTCCCGTGCTGACGACCGGAAGGCGCATTCGCCGTTATTCACCGCGAGCGTCGCATTATAACTAATCTGATCGAGGCGCGGGAGCGGAGGGCGACGCCGCGGACCGCTGCAGTGGCAACTCGCGCGGAGTGCGCCCGCAACGCTTTGATCTGATAATCTCCGCGGTCGGTCGACGGTGGCTCGCGTCGCTAGGGCAGCGGGCCTCCCCCCCCGAATCGGCGTTCTTCTCTCCTCGTCTTCGTTGAGGATGCGAATGCCTCCTGTTGCTGCCACCGCGCCTCGCCTGCAGGTCGCGGCAGAACCGCGAACAACGCAAGATCTGCGCCAGCCGCCGTCACAATGCACATTTTCTTTCTCTGCAGCGCGCACGCAATGCGTGCTCCGTCACCGGTTGCTCAACGCGGCGTCCACTTTTCTCTAATCTGTTCAGTGTGCGCGCTTTTTTTTTTTTTTTACGCGCTAATGCCGCTACTTGCTGAAGTGCACGCGCGGCATGCGGTGGCTGTCGCACGGTCGACTTGCACAGCGTTCTTTGCGTTTCACAATGGCGGCAGGTTGTCAATCAATCAATCAATTAATCAATCAGATATGTCATAATTAGAATATAAACCAGCAATAATTTTACATGCTAAGAATTACCCAGTTCGGAAAGTTGTTGAGCTCGTCGGGAGGAACGATATTATCACAATTAGGTAAGTGTAAACTGCTCAAATGGCGGAATGATCAAAATGATAATTCCGCCACACACAAAGATAATGGGTGTGTTAGGCCTGGCGCTCCCCGTTCTGATGGTTAACTCACATATGGTGCTGCACGATGACAACGGCTTTAAACGGCCCGGCGCAGGTTTCTGGGGACGTTGCATCCTGCAAATGCGAAGATTTTTGTCGAGATTTCGAACTTTTTAGCTTTACGATACTTATTTCAACTACATACTGTGTTACGCGTGCAAGGGCATCACGGGGAATATTTAAAGGCATTGGCAAAATATAAAAACCTCGAGAAGTAATTTTGGCCATCCAAAGTTGTTATCAACGTTCTTGTCCTTATCATGAAGTGCGTTAGAAGCGCTTCCATTTCTTGTCCCATAGCATCATTCGGCTACATGCGCTCGCTTATTGAAGCATAACAGATGATGTTCTTATTCTACTTCATATGACCCATTTCCTTTGGCCGTTGCAATGATTAAAAGAAGAGCTCTTTCGTAATTCGCGTGTTTTTATGTTGGTATATTTATGTTGGTATTTTGCGCAAGCTGCCACATCATTCACTATCTGGATGTTCTAAGGTCATAACTCAGGTAACGTTTGTTCATGCTAAGAATCTTGCGATAACGTACAAAGGTGAAGGCCTTATGCGTCTAGGTTTGAGGTGACCTTGAAAAATTAAACAAGAAATCGGACAGAAATCCCTGATAAATATTGACACATGGTTGTTACGATATTCAATCGCAAAAATTGCTGACGAACATAATCACAAGATACCTACAAAAAATTGACAACCCAATAACCTCAGCACAAACCCTTTAAGAATATTAATAGTAACACTTGATCATGACAGTCAATAACTTAATTATGATAATGAGCTTGACAAAGCGGAAAAACGGGTCAGAACTGCAAAAAGAATCCAGAAAGCGAAAATTAATCATTGCAATGGGGGCATATAAGGTTATGCTGCTGCTGCTGCTGCTGATGATGATGATGATAATGATAAATAAATATGGTGATGGCTCAGTAATGGCCATGATGCAACAAAATAACAATGACTGGGCGATAAAATATTAACACTAAAAACAGTAGAATTTCTGACTTCTGAAGAACAGCAGAGTTTCTGATGTTGCAAGTCATAGTCATAAGCATGGCTCAGCAAAAATGACAATGACCCACACAAAAAAAGATTAACGCTCAAAAACGATCGAAATTGATTCAATTATTAGTGCCAAGTGTAAAGGATGCTGGTAGAAGTCATAGTAACGATTACGACTCAGCAAATGGGAAAATGGCGGCCAAAACAAATTCAAATTAAAGAATCGACCGGTTGGGTTCGGGTACCTTCCTTGGCCGGGATGGAATGACTTCCGGGTTCGAACCCCTGGATCCGGGACTCGAATACTAAATGTCCTGGCTTTCGCCCTTGCGTCCCTTAAGAGATAGCTAAGATAGCTAAATAGTCCTAGGAAATTTTGAAACATAAACAATCTGACATTCGCGCTTATGTCAACGCAGCCATATACAAACAGAGTACAGGAAGTGCGCAGATACCATAGGCAATGGAATATGAAACGCAGTGAGAGATTCAAATGTTTTATGATGGCTTACTGATGATGCGCTATATCAAGGTGCTATCTTTGGGAAAAGAAAGCTTTGGTGAAAATATCGCAACGTGCTTCTCTGTCGAAGCATGGTCTACTTCTCGCTTTTCACTTGGCTTCTGAATCTTCAATTTTCCCGAATAGAGGCAATGTGCATTGCGCTACAGCAGCTTGCACTGCTGATATGGAGATCGCCGGAGTGATACCAGCACCGTTATCGACGGGGTGAAGTGTGCGGGCGCTCGTGTATCTGTGTTTAAGTGGCCGTTAAAGCACTCCGTCGGTAAAAAAAAAAAAAAATCCGGAGTCCCCGACCAGCGTTGCCTACAATCAAACTGTGGTTATTTCACATAAAAAAAAAACTCCGCAACGTAATCATTAACCGGATTACACTGGCTAATCGATGTCACCTGCACAGTCACTATAGCGTAATGTATGTGTGTGTGTGTGTTATTAACTCAAACTTTCTGATTTAACCAGTATATTGTTACTGGCCTTTTTATCACATTATTGCCTAAATCCTACTGCTTTTCAGTTGTATTTCTGTTCGATAAGAAATGATTGTGATTACGAAGTAAACACTCTTCATAATGCGCATGCATGCCGCCCATCATGAGCCTGTTCATGTAAGGTACGTCGAAAAAAAATCGAAGAATTGTGTGCACAGTAGTGCGTGATTTCTATAACCGGCTGATAGGAGCGTTTACATTTTGCGTGATATACCGCTATAGCACCAGCATTACTTGGACCGGCCATGTTTTTTTATAATGACGCCCACACCCTTACTGGACTGCTTTTTTTTTTTTTTACCATTAGCGTTGTTCTAAATTTCCGCGAAAAGACGGTCGATTGTACGGTGAAAAATGTACTGTCCACGGCTAGAGGCTGTAGGTGACCATTTGACACCGACAGGATTGGAATCCATACATCCCGGTCAAATTAGGGCATTGCAGTCAGTTTGACATAAGGCCTCCCGCGCGTTAATTATTTAAGTAGAGAAGGCGATGGGTCAGTTACGCACACTGGCACGAAGTCGTCAATTAATACTAATGTGAGAGTTGTGACAAGCATATCCTGTTCCAGCGGCAGTAACCCTATATTATATATCTATATATATTATATATATATATATATATATATATATATATATATATATATATATATATATATATATATATAGGGTTGAAAAGAGAGACACCCGTTCAAAATTCTTCTTTTATTAACGTTTTCGGAAATTTCATTCTGACGAAGGCCGGCCCACCGGCCGAAACGTTAATAAAAGAAGAATTTTGAACGTGTGTCTTCTCTTTTTCAACCCTACATTCGACCGGACCCATCGAACTTCAATCTGAAAATACTATATATATATATATATATATATATATATATAAAAATCAAGCCGCAAGGGAAATGAGTGGACGAATGGGATAAAGTAATGCGATACGCCGTCTATGGTGTCGTGATCGCCACCTTCTTTCGACGTTGAAGCGTACAGGCTCCCATGCGTTTCATTACTAACAATCTCTTGGTGTATCCTCGGTTTACGTACGGGCTGCATATCAAGTTATAAATTAACGAGCGTCCTTGTAACAAGTAACACCACCCATGCATATCGTCTTAACACCGACCACGTCCAAGAGAAAATTAGAGTTCAGGCATTTTAAACTCTTTGGCGGTGTGTTCACCTGCCAAACTATATAGCAGGCGTGACTTTAGTTGTCCGGAGTTGTAACCACCTATTTCCTCGAAGATCAGGTTACAACTCATTTATACATACTTTATTCTTTTTTACGTTCTAGTTCGTATGGTAACACTTTTTAGTTGTATTTTTTACATCATCGTAATTAGAGAATAATCTTTCAACATAACTGTTGTTTCTTGTTTGATCGTTTCACCCGCGCCGCTTTCCGTCGGTGGAATTCACGATAAAATTTAATTGCTCTGAGTGTACTTACAAAGCACGGTCCTAAAGAAAAAAGGCAAGAAATATGAGATATTTCGTTGCTTCAACATGTGGGGTACTTTTGGGTTCAGCCGTAGACCTTCACCTTCTGATAATGCTAATGCGGAACCCTCACACCGCGCATCTAATAGTTCACACGTTCCATTCATTTTATACAGCTCGATACAAAGTTTAGCATTGATAAATCACGTTTTTGCGGCGAATTCCCGATTAAAATTCACGACTGCAGAATAATAAGAGAAGACATGGAAGGGAGAGGAGAGAACATTACCACAAGGGGCGTTGCAAGTTGATTCGTTCCAGCAGCGATGTCGCAGCACCTCGGCGACGACGATTATTCTTCCAGGAAGACCGCCTTGGTCTCTGCCTAAAGACCTCCTGTATAGAGCAGTCTAGGCACGCACGCAGACATACATGTATGCGAGTTCCTTCGAGTAGTAGCAAAGACACCGGTACACAGACGCGCACACTGGTACACACGCGACGACCTGCCCTACTCGAGCATAACATCCTAAGACCTGGCGTCTCATACATGCGATGCATGGCGTTACACTGAAAGCAATGTACGCGCTCTACTATACTGCAAGTGCTATAGGCTGTAGCTATACAAGCCAAGTATACCTTGGAGTATTGAGCGTAAAAATGAAAAACGGACAAAACTCAGCCTTCTGGCAACGTTCCACACACATCTGCAAACATCCGTACGTTCTGTGGCGAACGTGATGAAAAGTACCTCGCGGTGTTTTACGGGCGTCATTCCAAAGCTGCGCGCTATGACCTCCCGGTATCTGGGACCAAATCTGCGAAGCTTTTCGTTCGCAAGTGCTCGTTACTATAGGTTGGCCGTCATCGTTAATAACATGACAGTATCCTCCAATGAACCAATGAGCATGCAACCAAATGCGGCGTTGCGGCGGTCCTGAGCTCGACACATAACACTCGCCCCGGTGGCCGAATTTCAACGGAGGCCAAGAGCAAAAACGCTTGTGCACTTAGATTTGAGCGAAAGTTAAAGCACCTCAGATGGTTTAAATTCGTTGAGAGACCCGTACTACGGCGTGCTTTTACTAACGTCGTGGTTTCGGCATGCGAAAAGTCAGAATTCAGTGTGCTTTTATTTATTTATTTATTTATTTATTTATTTATTTATTTATTTATTTATTTATTTATTTATTTATTTACCCTCAAGGGTTCAATCGAGTTGAGGCGTTGCTCTGCAATCTACGATGTTGAAGCATCGGATGCATCGAGTAGAGAAATGTTTAGCAATACTGGGATCAATGTATACATTTATAAACATACTAGTTACCTCTTCCCTACACTGCGTAGTCCAGCGAGTAGCATATAGCGCGGAACATTCTCAAGAGTTCGGCCATGTTAGTATATATCCGCGAAGAGTTAAAGGAGGGACTACCGGTAATGTTATAGGACAGGAACGAGAAGCGCTTGAGACGGGACGATGAGAAAGGGGCCGACAAGATGCTGTCATTCTAGTGGTGTACAAACTAGCCCACTTCGGCACCGTCCTACAGTATCAGTAATGTGTTCTTCGAGAACGGAAACAAGTGGCGCATCTTCTAGAATGAAAAATGTGGTAGGCTAACCATCCCGCCAAGGGAGAACGAGTGGTCTGGCCGACTGTCTACACGGTGTCAAGGAGCTCAGAAACAACAGCGCCTACGTGAGCGAAAGCCTTCAAGTTAACAGCGTAAAAACCGCGCGCGACATCAGTGCCGACTCTTTGACGTGAATGTTCTACACACGTGTGTGTGTGTGTGTGTGTGGGAGGGGGGGGGAGGGAGGGGGCTAATCAGCAAAATTATCTTCAGACTACGAGACAGACGGTCTCTCTCTCTCTCTCTCTCTCTCTCTCTCTCTCTGTTTTTTTTACACCGGCGCAGTGCAATAAAGACCTCATAGACAGATTATCAAAGAACTGACGGTAACAAATGAAGCAACGACTGTATAATATTCGTTGAAGCGAAATGCGGCAGCAGCTATGTGGCCAAGCGAAAGCGACGAACCTCCAAGTTTTCTCCAGCCATGTTTCATCTTTATTGTCACGAATTAAACTATAACATCAATACCACAACATCAAGAGTAGAAACCATTGTCAAGTGTACAAAGAAGAGTCAGATAATTTTTATTCCTAATGGACAAATGGTGCTTCTCTTTTCTCTAGCACGTGGTTCCTCTCTTATGCATTTAAGCCGGAGAAGTTTGGGCACTATACGAATAGGGAGTGGACTCTCGTGTATGTTACCGTTGATTCTTGGACTACTCGATGATCATTGCTTAATTGTAATTCTTCTTTGTTGCAGTATTTTTCCTTTTCACTTCGCAATGCTCATTACGTGTGATTGTGTTTCCTTCTGCCAGCCGACGGGAAACTTCGCTGCCTCTACCACTCCTCTAGACGCTATTGCCTATCCATGCATGGCTGGAGGAGCGAGCGTACGCAAGGCACGTAGTACGTGTACGCGACGTGCCTACCTCTCGAGAGAGATAGTAGCACGTGCATTCAGCTTCGAGATGAGAAAGGCGCGGCGCTGCGCGAACAAGACAAAGTTTCTCCTTAAAACAATGCTGTTAGCGGGCTCGCCGTCTTGTGGACTTTAAAGTCAGCCTTCGCATATTGCACTCGCAGATTAATATGTATCGCGACGGGTCATCAGTATCAAGATAAGCTTCGCTCTCACGGCGTTGGCTTTCCCGGTGGCGCTCGGGTTCTCATTGTTGATACACAGCGCGCGGTATGGGGCTGCGGAAGACTATACCGGGAGCTTGATTAAGCTCTCTTATCAATTCATGCATAAATAAGGTCATCTGCGAAAACTACGGAAGCGCATTTCTAATAGTAGTGGACGGTTGAGACCTCTATGTGCGATACAGACAACGCGTAACGAAGCCGGCACTCCCAACGGCATGGACGGGCATTATCGTCTGTACCGGTAATACTGCTCGCTTATCACCGTGGTCCTCAGTCCGCCCAAGAATATGTCATTGGTGCCTCTCGATTACAGTCAACTCTATGTGGTTTGCGTCGCGGAGCTTAGTTTAAATCTATTACCCATATTTATCGGGACAATTATTAAATATATCAGTATTCTAACTAGACTTAGTTCGCACCTGTTCAGCGTCCTTTGCGTTTTTTTTTCTTTGCAGTACAAGCGTGCGCCTATACTTTATATCATACAGAATCATTCTAACAAAGGAGGCCGACTCTGCTGAAAAATATCGATGCACTTTCTATTCGTCATTTTTGAGGGACAAGTATAGCCCCGCCACGGTGGTCTAATGGTTATGGCACTCAGCTGCTAATCCGAAAATCGCGAGATCGAATCTCGGCCGCGGCGGCTGCATTTCGACAGTAACGAAAAGGTTGAGACACGCGTGTACTGTGCGATGTCAGTGTACGTTAAAGAAACCCAGGTAGTCGAAAATCTCCACTACGGCGTCTCTCATAATCATATCATGGCTTTTGGGACGTAAAACCCCACAAATAAATAAATAAATAAATAAATAAATAAATAAATAAATAAATAAATAAATAAATCAGGGGCAGGACAGCCGGGACTTGACGTATATCAAGGGCCGAATAAAGAAGCACAAAGAAGCTTTTATTTCGTAAGCGTTCTCGCCATTGTGCTTTCGCTTTCGCTAATAATATTTTCCACGTATGCACGTTCGCTACCATTGTCTCTTACGAAACAATCTATAATATGCAGTTTCTCGCGGATACGTGCAACAGTGCTCTTGTGGGCAGAACGAACAGAACAATCGAGACAAAAAAGGTTCGTCCGTAAAGTTGCCCGAAAGCCTCGAGTACGTTAAGACAGACAGACAGACAGACAGACAGACAGACAGACAGACAGACAGACAGACAGACAGACAGCGCGGTGGATATATCGCGCTCTTTGTGGTTATTCTGTAACTTTCTGCGGCTCTTTGCAATGGTTCTACATTTTCGAGAGCTTCCTGCCTCTTTACGCAACCGGTACGTTGCCAAGGTGTCTCAGTTCGCTACGCGGCGTTCACAGTCCTTTCGCAGCCCTTGGAAACTTTGCTTTCAGTTATCATTCCTACTATTCTAGAGCCATCCTCATGCCATGTTCGCACTTTCGCGCCAGCATAGCTGCTGCGTCCGTGACTTTGGTCATCGTTTATTTCCAGTCCACACGTGCTCTCGCAAGCATATGCTTTCATTTCTCGCTCTGTAGTGATACGTGACTGGCACACGATGCGAGTAGCTGCTTCAAAGTTGGCCGCATGCTGACCGAGAACCAGGGATTATGCGTCGTCGCTTTCGCCGCGTTTGATATAAGGCATCGGGGATTAGGAACTTCCGTTAGTGTATAGAGACCTGCAGGTTGCAGTCTGCTAAAGTGGAAAGTACTCCGATTTGGAGCAGACAACAGAAGAAAAAAAATTTTGATTTAGCGATGATAATGCAATATAAAAAGCAAATAATCATTACTTAAGGCAACAAAAGGAGTAGTAGCTCGATCACTTCATTGAAGAACGGATGTTTCAAGACTCGGGTCAGGAGACTTAATAAACGCGAGAAAACGTTCAGGGAAGCCCTTCTAAAGATGGATCACGCACTAGCTATGTCGTGACATGCTTGCTGGAGTTGAACCGAGGTTATTTATCCCCAGATATTTTTTGAGGCGTGGACGTCTTGAGAGCGATGGGACAGAAGGGAGGGGGGTTGAGAATTTCAAGTTCTGTCCACAGATATTTTTATCTAGTCTACGCGATACTGTGACGCCGCGAGAGGTTCTGAACATAGTAAAGCGATGAGCACCTCGATCGTGCTTTTCCAGCAGCTATGACGCGCACACGTCGCCTGCAATGCATTGGCTCCTAGATGAGAAGAGTACATATAAAATGGAAGCTAAGGCGCTTGTTTTCAAGTGCTCTCACTGGAACAAGCGATCATTGAGGTAATAAGTCCACCTTTTCAGACTCATTTTTATGTAACTCGGTGGAGGAGGCGTGGGCCGCCGGCATTGCGCGCGAACAGTTACCATTAATGATTCCTGAGCGTGCATTTAAAACTTCAAAGCGGGTCAGTCGGAGCGGTGGGCGGCATGCCCACCGCCGCTGACTGCGAGAACTTTTAGTTGAATATTAAAATGCCGACTTTTTACAGCCGCGCGGAGCAAGGCTGCATGTTGAAAGCCCCAACGTTTCAGCAACGGCCAAACCTAAAACTTGCACGCGAGGACGAGATGTCTCGTGGTTTCCGCGCACTTTGATGCGAAAGCTACTTATACTATTACATTTGATAGTGTATGAACCGTCCGTATGCTGATATATGACAGCAATAACTGTTTGTCCCAAGTTTCTTTCTGTTCTATAGAGCGAACCGCGCGCAATATGGTATGTTGATTGATTGATTTGCGGAGTTTAACGTCCCAAAACCAGCTCTGATTATGAGAGACGCCGTAGCGCGGGTCTCCGGAAATTCCGACCACCTGGGGTTCTTTAACGTGCACTGACATCGCACAGCACACGGGCCTCAACATTTCGCCTCCATCGAAATGCAGCCGCCGCGGCCGGGATTCGATCCCGCGACCCTCGGATCAGCAGCCGAGTACCATAGCCACTAGACCACCGTGGCGGGGCAATATGGTATGTTAAAGTGAGCAAGAAAACGTCTAGTTACGATTACGGCAGCGACCGCCGTGAAAGTGAAACGATCACCTTTTGGCGATGGCCAAACATGGATAGCTCACTTACGTAAGGGGCGTTTCACTAATGACGTCTCAGATTCTTTCTTACATATCAGCTGCGTAGTGGTAGTAAGAGGATCGCTCTGTCTTCCACTGTAGCACACTTCTCTATCAATTAACGAAGTTTAGCGTACATTCTGTAGCGTGTCTGCTATGTTAGAAGGAAAGCGATGAGCGGGGTACTGCTAATCCTGCGTCAACGATTTCTTTTACAATAAGTTAACGTGTGGCTCATAACGGCATTTGGATACGCCAGTATGAGCCATAAGTGACTTCTATACGCAACAAGGTGTGTTCGTCTTCAAGTAAGTCTCACCAAGAGACAGGGATGAAGTGAGCAACGAAGTCTACTGCCTTTTTCTTCAGCAAACCACCGCATCGGCCCACACCTGCGACTTTTTTCCTATGGAAGTTGCATAACCAAATGTGATACAAAGAGAAAAGTACGTCACCCACAGGTTTCCCAGCCCTTTAGCTCTGTTCAGTTAAGGTATAGCTTTGTCTTAACGCATGAAAAAGTCGCACCGCCATTTCATACAAGCTGCTATGCTATACGAATAAGCTGACTCTTAGGTCTACCTGTGCACGATCTCACCTGTATCTTGCAGCACTACCGAAGCTACGAGGTGTAACTTAGCCGTTCATACCTACGCAACAAAACATAGTTCCATACATAGTTGCCTTACAATTGGCAGGGCTGAGATATTTGCGTTTGTTTGGCACGTTCTATGTCACAGGCATACTTGACCCGTGGACCATGCTTCGCATGTAGTACGTCGCATTCATTCAATTATTGCAACGGTAACTTCCGATAGTATGTTGTTGTGAATCAACATGGCAACCCCCATAACGAAGCTACCACCCGCTTTGATCCGAACTTCAGCTTGCTACTTAACCGTTGATCTGTGTGCAGAGGTCGGTAAGTTTGCGCTACTTAATTCAGACTCACCGAAACAGTATAACCCTTACGTTGAACTCCCTCTTACTCAGACTCACCAGATTTTTCCTAAGCAGGGCTCACTCAGACTCAACCTCGCCAGCATTTTTCTCAGCGAGACTCATTCGAACTCAGACTCGAAAATTCTTTCCATGTTGCACTCACTCAGTAGATCTGTTTTTCCCCAGATCGGACTCATTCCGACTCAACCTCTCTAATATTCCGGCTTACCAGGACTCAAACTCACCAAAAGTTTGTTTAGCGGAATCATTCGGACGTCAAAATCACCACTTTTTAACTCGTCCGTGCTCACTCAGACTCAAACGCAAGAAACGTTTCCTAGCGAAGCTCACTCGAACTCGAAGTCGTAAATTTTGCTGAGCAGAGCTCATTCAGTCTCAGGCTCACAGGTCGGTCTGAGCCTGAGTGAGTCTGAGTGAGCAGACACACGAGGGAGTTAGTCGGCCTATGTCTGTGAGCAATAACTGAATGGGCGAATCCGCCGTTGCTTTGTGCAAACACCTGCTGAGGGCGAAGTATGAGGTATCTTTTGTCAAATATTGAGATCACATGTTCGTTTAGCTTCGCCCTGCTGAGCCTAAAGCACTGAAAATTTTAGAATGGCTCTTGGAAACCATGCGAAACCGCCAGCTAACGACGTATAGTTTGAAACGTTAGCTAAGGATCTTGTTCGTTAATTTCTACAAAAGATCTCAACTGCAAAAAGAACAGGCACTACGTAGTCTTCCTTTACTAATCCAAGCTATGGACCGAATTTCAACAGTACACTATAGTAGAAAATAGAACAGGAAGAAAAAAATCCACGCATATGCACGGAGTGAATGATGATGAGTGGGCGACGCTCGGGAGGTTCATCGTAGATCGTGCCGAGTTCCGGATTAATTTAGTTAACGCGCACGCTACGAATCCTTATGGTTCAACTATGCACAAGTGAAATCTCCCACCGGCACTTCATTGCAAGTCAAGATCCAGTGCCTATATATATATATATATATATATATATATATATATATATATATATATATTATATATATATATATATATATATATATATATATATATATATGGGTGGCCGGTGAACGGTTCTCCAACGCGAGCAGTCGGTATTTCTCAATCAAGAAACTCGCTAGGAGACGCTGCCTGCGCCAACGTTGTCTCTCGCGGGTGAGGGCGCGTTCTCCTTCTTTGCGAGCTGGTAGAGCGTTCATCTAAGAAAGAGCGTTTCCATAGTCAACGCGCGCCTTTCTCTCTCTCTCTCTGTCTCTCTCTCTCTCTCTCTCACAAGACAGCAGATGGAAGAGTGAGAGAGAGAGAGGGGCACGCGCCGGGAGGCACGCGCCGAGGGCGAGCGCGCGCCTCCCGGCACGCCGGTTACGCCTGACGCCTGACGCAGGACAAGGTTAGACTAAGAGGAGCTTCGCCCCTAAAACGATCGGGCCGTCCCGGTGTGACAGTGGTTACCATGCTTGGCCACTGACCCGAAAGATGAGGGTTCGATCCCGTCCGCAGCTGTCGTATTTTCGGTGGAGGTGAAAATGCTATGGAGGCCCGTCAAATTTTGCTGAGCTTACCACTAAGGCGTGCCTTATAATCGCGTCGTGGTTCTGGCACGTAACCGCCGCCCCCAATAATTATGTCTATTAATTAGAAAGAAAAGTCGGTAAAGGAATGTGATGAAGGGAGCAAAAATGAAAGGCTGAGGTCATGGAAATCTCTAATCTTTGGGTTCGCAACTATACTGCTTACCATAGGCTATTAGAGTTGTACAGCAGCTACTGAATACTTGCAGCATCAGTATCGTCTAAGATATCCTCTTACAAACAATTCTATCAGAATACCTTTTCGTGGATACGGGTCCCTGGCGAGTGTACAGCCCTCAAAGCGCTCGTACCAAAGTATTTATCCAGAGGCGTTTACTGTTCTCATTAAGTCGCCGTTGGAGTCGTGATTACTGCCTCCGGGAACTTACAGACGCACCCGCGCAAAACGGAACAGCCCGAAGTGTATCCCGAATCTCGCCCGCGAGCTTTCTCGTTACTTCGTGGCTCCGGCAAAGTTTCCCTTATAAGCGAATCATGTGGCCGGGCAGACACGCGGCAGGAAGCGACCCGTGCCATAAAGCCACGGCTTCTGCGGCGTTGCGTCGTCAGACCGATGTAGCCGATCATTCCGCTCCACTCTAATGTGGAACGCGCCCGGAGGGAAAGCGGGCAAGGAGGGCCGGCCGCCTGCGGGGCCAGCACTTGCGCCAACTCGCGCTTCTCGGTTTTGCTTCCCCCTCCTCGAGCTGGAAGAGGGGAGGTGATTCGAAGCGGTGTGCGTCGCGAGCGAAAGTTACACTCTTCCTGGCTGCCGCCTCGGAGGAGGCGCGCTGTTGGCGACGACGGAGTAGGACGCCACCCGAAAGTGTACCGGAGCCGGCGGCATGGAGAAAGTGCTGGTCCGCGTGGTCCCTTACGAGCCGTACACGAGGAGTAAGTACGGGCCCTTCAGCAACCGGAGCGCGAGTGCCTTTCGTTATTACTCGCGCGCATTTCGTCGCGCCGAAATGCGCGCGTCTTGCTCGATTTGTGTACACAGCGGGACGTTCTGTTCATTCGATCGCTGGATCGAATGAATTGGTTCCGAAATCGAACGGTATTTTTTTTTTCTTTTCGAAATGACGCCGCATAATTGTGTTTAGTTTGATGCTTACTCGGAGTTGTGCTTCGGTCTTCAGTGTGCGTGTCGTGCTCGTAGATGTTCATTGCTTTTACTGTTGTTCACCGTCCGCAAGTTTCGGCATGCCACCCGCGTCCACCACTTGCTTTTTGTTTTTCGAGCTGTGTCGAATAACACTGGTGTGCTATGGGATATACTCCTTGTCAGTGGTGCAGATAGATAGATAGATAGATAGATAGATAGATAGATAGATAGATAGATAGATAGATAGATAGATAGATAGATAGATAGATAGATAGATAGATAGATAGATAGATAGATAGATAGATAGATCACCTCCTCTCACACTTCCGCTTTTAATCGGAAGTGTGGAAAGAAGACTCTGCGTCCTGGGTTCCATCAAAATACGACCGCAGGGAATGAGGATTGGAAGCAGCGATCTCGTCCTTGGCACCAGTAAGCGAGAACAGCCGCTACTGTTGGCTATGGCTGTTGGTGCACGTGCGACTCTTGACTTGGCTGGAAAGCTACGTGCAACATAAGTGGATGCCGCGTGGTACTGCCAGGAACAGCGATAGAACCCGCGCGATGAATATCGCATCGCTGGCAGCTGGAATTATTAATATCGCCAGCCCGATGTATACAGCGCACCGGAATTAAGTGATCCTCAGTGCTGTTCCCCTCGAGCGAGAATAATTCACGGGCGCTTTTGATTGCCGCTGCAGAGCGAGGCAGTTCGTTGCACTATCAGGAGTCTACTTGCCACATCTTTACAATAGCTGTGCCGAAACGCAGAGCAAAATGAGGACGTGAATCGTATGGCTTTGTTTTCATTTCTACTAAAATCACCAGTGACACAACGTCTGTGGTTCAAGCTGGCCTCTTACTGCGCGGCATTATATCGTGCTGACAATATCAACAACGACACGCATTTAGGAGATTTATTTGTTAGTCTACACTAAACACAGAAAAAAAAAATGAAATTTTACGTTCCTAAACAGCGATGTGACAATACAAGAGGCAAAATATGGTGAGGAACTCCGTATTCATCCTGACCACCGAAGGTCCTCTAACGTACACCTAAATCTATGCACACTGGGTTTAGCCTTCATGCAAGTGCGGCCGTCGTTTCGGAGTTCGCGAATCCACATTATACAGAGCCGCTAGGCCACCGTATCGGTATGCTACGTAGCTATAGACTATTATAGGTTTATAATGAGGAATTTTGCAAATTATTTAATCAATGATTGCTTCAGGTCTCGTGTTGCAGTGGCCATAGAATTGGCTCTGGTTACTGTTCAAGGAACGTCCGATGAACTGGTATCCGGAGAATATATTTCCTGTTTTGGCATATGTTTCCCTAAAACACGTCACGAATGATATGTCTGATTTTTATAAGCATCTTTGTCCCGTGGTGCGTGAAGGGAGCGGGGTTTCTAGAAAACTGCAGCGCCAATGCAATTTGTGGTCAAGTTTGGGGACGGTTCTTCCACGTGGTGCTATTATAAAAATTCGTATATTTAAGGTGCGTGGTTGGAAGCGCTGACGACTTCAGCTGCACTATTTAAACAAACGCCCTAAAGTTACTCACTAGTAGAGTCACGAACATTTGTTAAATAATTAGCCGACCTAAGATTACCACGAAAACTTTGATATCGGTCAATGTTATGAAGCTTGGAAGGTGGCCAGCGTACAGCAGCCTTTAGCGTCATACTATTATATGACTTCATAGCAACTCGCGATAACGCTTAAACATTTGCATTGATGCTATATATGTCTAGTCAATACACATGGCTTCTGATGCATGCATAAATTCGAAGCGACGGTGAACGAACACACCTATCTGCTTGAGCTATCAGTCCGTGTCGCACAACATGCTATGTGCACACGTGGGACCCTGGAGTACGCTGAGCCTGCGTGTATATATATATATATATATATATATATATATATATATATATATATATATATATATATATATATATATATATATATATACATGCACGTTAGACTATACATCATTCTGACTTTCATCCAAATCAGTTGTGTATGAAAACACCGTTGAATTCGATCAGATGGAAAGGAGCTGGCCGCAGGTTACACTGACACCATTCCTGTGACATGTCAACCCGAATGGCGCAAATACGCAGGCCTTGGTCCCACAGCGAACCCTTAAAGAGTGCGTATAGTGTTTAGATACGTATACCATAGATTGTATGACAGATAACTCTTCTCACAGCCTCTGTGCCGGCGCCACTGTTCTCATAGACGATAACAAAAATAAATACCTCGCACGCAAGCATTACTGCGGCACGGTGCTTCGCATACATATGTGTAGAATCAGGCTCCCGTCGTTGCAGTCATTAGAAACGTGCTTTTACGAAGCGGCGCTGCGATTGTGCTCGTGACCACTTGTGACGCGTGATTTGGGCGTGGGTCTTTAAAAACCATTGGCGTGGCGAAGGTCGGGACAACTCGCATTATTTCTCCGTGACACGAATTGTACGTAATCGAATGCCTGAAGGGCATATAGTTGTTGTTTATCCGCATGACTCAAGGCGTATAAGGGGAGCGGTTTTGAATGTATGCGCTCCATAAGAGTACATATTTATACAAGGTGTTGCCAAACTAGACATTGATCTGTTGATTGATTTCTGGTTTCACGCCGAAAAACCACGCTGTGGTTATGAGAGACGCCGTAGTGGAGGGCTCCGGAAATTTCGACCACCTGCAGTTCTTTAAGCCAAAGTGGACAGGCTAAGATACACAAGCAACATGAGCTTCATGATGTGTTAACAGCTAAAACTAAAGTACACAAGCAACATTAGCTTCATGATGTGTTCAGCTCAAATTTATGCGAGTTACGCTGTCGCGATGACCTGTACATGGCAGCAGGATGTAAACTATTAATGCATCACTGTTCCCCGTTTATGTTTGTGATACTGCCCCCCCCTCTCTTTTTATTATTTCTTTCAACAAGAGAGAGAGAGAATATTTTATTAATGACTCCGGAGATGTTAGCCTGGTTAGTGGCCTGGCTTCCTACTCTTTCAAAAGATTCTGGTGGAATGAATAGGCCAGGATTTTTTGCCTTTTCTTGCCACGCATAATGCAGCTATTCCTCTCGCAAGAACTTTGCGCGATCATATTGGTCATTGGCATCGTCCGAGAACGAATTTCCGATTTGTAGTGTTACTGCTTGCTTACATACAAGGTACATATTGAATGCATGGCATCCGCATTAAGATTGATAGCATAACTCGATTCGTTTCGCATTCATTGTACTTGCAAGAGAGCGCAATGAAACAGTTTTGCCTCTCCGCCACTATAGGATTTCGCAATCCCCACGAAGGTCAAACACACGGGGCAGGTACGGCTGCTGCATAGCAGATACGATAAGGCGTTGGCCCATGAGCATTCGCGAAGCTTGTGCGAGACGTGCTTCCAAACCATTATAAAGAGGCAACCGATAACAAACGAAGTTTATGCATTATGTGAATACATTCACTGGTTATCAAGTGGCGACATTCAGTCTCGATGCGGCGGTGCGACGCATGTACTGACGCAGCGGTTCCCCTTAAAGCGTGAGAGCAACGAGTCCGGGTCACCATGTCAATGCCATTCTCACCAGATTCGAGGACTGAACGTGAGGACGCGGGTTCGATTACCGGCCACAGCTGTCACATTTTAAATGGGATGAAATGCACGAGCACCCGCCCACCTGAATCCAGGTGCATGTCAAGGGGTTCCGGGTGTTCGAATCCAGACTCCCCCACTACGGCGTGCTTCGTAATCATATGGTGATTTTTGCTCGTAAAACACCAAGACATTATTATCACGCTGCCGTATTTCTTTTTTCGGCCTTTCTTTCATGTCAGTCTTTTTGCATTCCCACATTTCCGGTACGCGTAGAACATTATGTTCATTTCCTTCGCTCTGCAAAATATTTCAGCAAGTCGACGTTTTGCGTTTTCTGTGAGGGTATATATATATATATATATATATATATATATATATATATATATATATATATATATATATATATATATATATATATATATATATATATGGTGATATACTTCGTGGCGACTAAAGTTGCGCATCCGTAATTATAGGGGAAGGGGGAAGGATATTTCTCAGTGCATTATTTATTCACCAAATGATGCCACAAAGCTTAGCCGTGTCCATCGCGTAATAGAAAGAAAGAAAGAAAGAAGAAAGAAAGAGAAGAAAGAAGAAAGAAAGAAAGAAGAAAGAAAGAGAGAAAGAAAGAAAGAAAGAAAGAAAGAAAGAAAGAAAGAAAGAAGAGACATCGCGCGTTCGAGATGGAGCAATTTCCGACCACTTCTTTCACGATGTGCCCCGCCACGGTGGTCTAGGGGCTATGGAACTCGGCTGCTGATCCGAAGGTCACGGGATCCGGCGAATCCCGGCCGCGGCGGCTGCATTCCATGGAGGCGAAATGTTGAGGCCCGTGTACTGCGCGATGTCAGTGCACGTTGAAGAACCCCAGGTAGTCGAAATTTTCGGAGCCCTTCACTACGGCGTCTCTCACGATCAGTTCGTTGTTTTGGGACGTAAAACCCCAGAAATCAATCAATAATCTTTCACGAGCTGCATACCAAATATACTACATATCACATAGAGCTGATGAAATGCCTGCTGCCACAATGCGGAATGACTAAATCGCTCACTCGTCGTTCTGTCACTGTTACTGCCCATTTACTTGTACTGATTTGCTTTTTTTTTCTTTTTTTCCTCATTTGACCTTTATCACTCTCGTTTCGCGTTGTCTTTTTCATTGGCTATTTCGTATGATAGACGAGCGCTATTCACCTGCCCCATACAGCGGCCAAAAAAATTTCGCCCTTCGGCCTTCGGGTCATGCGTTATCCATATCAACCTTCCATTTGCTCAATTCGAGATCTAACTGAGAGCCGACACTTCAAGCCATCTTCACTCGTACAGTTGTTGCTTTACGTAAGCGTCATTTAACCACTCGGTGTTATTCTAATTGGCCCTCTCACGTACTTTTTTCCCGCGTTCTCGTAGCAGCGCCACCTAAGCCTCGTGAGGAGGATGAGATGCGGTTCAGCGGCCTGCGAAGGGACCAGATCCCGTCACGTTCCTTCCAGGCGCTCCAGAAGATGACCGGCGCCGATGACCAGCCCTACCAGCAGCAGCAACAGCAGCAGTACTACTATCCACAGCCACAGCAGGAACCACCCCCGGGTGAGCACGGTTCCATGCTTCAGGGCGGTCTATTCGGTTAATCATGACGACCTGTTTGTTGTGTTTCCTGTATAAGTGTGGCCGATTTAGGGAGCCAGAACAGAGGAAGTCGGTATTGTGGACGTTAATACCGTTCGCACACAGACATCCCAAAGGTGGCATCACGAAGCATGTCACTCCGCGAATAATTAAAATACCATAGGTGAAACGGTCGTCAAGATATATGGCTCAGACAGGAGGCTTGTCTGGATGTTGGTGTCTCCGATAAGAAAATGCAGCCTATATGATCTTGTAACGCTCTAATGTTCTGATTAACTCAACTTGAATCTCCACAGTAACGCTAGGCCCGACGCTGTGGTCTCTACGGCGCTTGACTGCTGACCCAAAGGCCACGGGATCGAATCCGGGCCGCGGCGGCCGCACTTCGATGGAGGCGAAATCTTAGAGGCCCGTTTACTGTGCGATGTCAGTGTAGCTTAAAGAATCCCAGGTGACCGAAATTCTCGGAGCCTTCCACCATGGGGTCCCGGTTTTGGGATGTAAAACCCTAGATTTATTATTATTATTATTATTATTATTATTATTATTATTATTATTATTATTATTATTATTATTATTATTATTATTATTATTATTATTATTATTATTATTATTATTATTATTATTATTATTGCATTAACGCTAGAATCATTGCATTTCGGTAAGACACAAAATTCAAAAGTTAGCAAAATTTTGTTGTATTAGCACGCTACAAAGTCTTATAAAACTACATTCTCTTATCGGAAGCACCAACTTAAGACCATGCTAATGCTTAAACTATATAGTGACAGTTTCACCTATGATATCTTAATTACTCGTGGAGTGACTTGTCCGTATAAGACCACATTTGGAGTGTCTGTGCGCGAACGATATTAAGAGCAAAAAATATAAGACGGAGTGGCAGGGATGGGGGTTTGGGAAAAAGATGTCTACACATATACGCCGCTATTTCACGTAACTTCCTCTGTAATAAACACAGATGTACTCTCAACGTTCACATGACGCATAAAGTAAATATAGAGTGAAAACAAGGAGAGCAGAAAAGTGAGAGCTTTATGCTCACGTGTTTCTGTTTCCACATAAGTTTTGCGCCACAAACATTGGCCAGCCAACTGGACATCGTACTTGCGCAGCTCTCGCGCTTTGCAAGTTGTATAAGTTATGTTATTTTACCTCGTTGTCCGGCCGTGGCTGCCGTCACAAGTGGTATGGTTGCGGTTATGTGTAACAAACATATATCATTCTATATAGACAGACAGCTCTTACAAAAGCTTACATTCATAGCGCAAACACGGTTTGGCTTTTATTTGCTGTCGCACAGTTCTCATCAACTGATGTCTAGAATTGTAGCCTTCTTATGTAAGTGAAGAAAAGAGCTCACGACTCTATTTATAGGCTTAAGGTACGATGGTCAACACTACACATGGACTTAATAGCACGTAGACCTGGTCGCGGTGCCCCATGGAGAGGTTATGGCACTGCCAGCCCAAGGCCTTGCAGCTTCGGTCCAGTCAGTGGTGAACGCACCTTTGGATGGGGCGAAACCTAAATTTATAGGTGCAATTTAAAAGGTTCTGTACGATCAAAATTAATTCGGAGTCCCGCCTTACAGCGTGCCCCGTGATCAGGTCGTTATATTAAAACACGAAACGTCCACAACTTGATTTAGATATTCGTGTGCATCTCCTTGCGGTACAACTGATGCTCTCATTCAACATTTGACTGTGTCATCGTGACTGCATCAATCCACATTTAACTATACCGTTATTAGTACAGTGCACCGGAACTGATGTTTCGTTTTTCTCGATAAGAAAAAGGACGGAGACTGTACAGATATGTTGCTGCGGCAGTCATGCGGCACGGAAAGATAACGGGGGCCATATGTCGAACGACCTGTCACAAATTTTCGTTTCGCTCGCGGTTACACCTCTCAGGAACGGGCGCGTCGTGTGTTTTCGACACTTTGCGCGTCATCTCGGCCTGATTCGTTCTGATTGTTGCGCGCAGACATCCGCGAGTACTGCAACCACCCGGAGGAGCTGGACGACACGACCATCAACCCGCGCTACCGCGGAGGCAACATCCCGTCGCGCTCCTTCAAGATGCTTCAGGAGATGACCGGCGACGACGGTGAGTGCACGTCTCGGCGAGCATATTACGCTAATGGCGTCGCTGGCCCCCGGCCGTCGTCCCTTCTTTTGCTCGTACCGATTTTCGTCGGCATCGCTCCGCCAGCGAGCGAATTGTCCGTAAGAATTCGTTTGCTGGTGGAACGATCCCGCTCGTAAGAACCGAGGCACAAAAGAGCATACGCAAGAGTAGACGGAATACGCGCAATTTTACTGCCTGCCGCCGGCGGATTAGCGGTCGTTAGCGGACAATCGCGCTAGCTCTGCTGGACCCATTGTGCGGTGCGCACGGGGCCGCGCGTGTAGGCATATGCGCTTAACGGCATGCCACCTCTTTGAACTATAGACAAATGATACGTGTGTATAGTTTGTTGTTTGTATACGCTCATTTCAAGTAGACGTTAGTTAACGCACATCACTGCGTTAATATCTTTTGTTAAGGAGCACAAAGGTCTGATAAATTTTCGGCAGAATATATTGGCAGCGGGTTTACACAGTGGCTGGAGGAAGTTAACTAATTACACCCTTTCTTTAATGAGCAACTAAAGCCAGTTAGCACTCAGATAATGTGTTACATATGCATTCTAGTAATGTCCGTGACACAAGCACGACAGCCGGGATAATGTAACAATTCGCTTGCAACGCAATTCTCTCGCAGCCGAGTGATTCGCATTTCTAGAGCCCTAAACGGTGGCCCACAGGAATGAAACAAAGTAGTGACAAATGAATTCCAATCTCTACACAGCGCATTATGCACAGTGGCGTTTCGCGCAGCGAAATGCTTCATGATGAATTATCATTTGTAAACCAGCGTATTATAAGGGGAATTTTAGCAAAGGTTATCGCCACGATAGTATATTACTTGCTTTGTGACAATTATACAGCGGGGCGACCAATGCTCTGTGCAGTGTTTATTTGCGCCTCTGTGTATGAGTTGTTTAGAGAATATGAGGCTTTCACTTCCAGAAGAGTTTTTATTATTTCCTTCTGAGCGCAAGCATACGATTTGATACAAGAGAATGAACAAGAGCGCTCTACTCAGAACTGTTCAGTGCACGCAATCGAGTCCTTTTGTTCATAACATTTTTTTAAAATTTATTTTCGAATCCCCCAATCGCCGAGGCATTGCAGAGGGGAGTGGATTACGATATATAAGAATGCAAACAACGTTGACCTCGAACTGTACGTCACCTATGGCGCAGTTGGGTACTAAACTGTCAACAACAGGACACGCATCTAAAGCGATCCGGGACCTTTACCTCATCCCGCCTCATTTTCAACCGAAAGAGTACATCTAACACATCTAACCAGAGGCGTACCTTTTACATCTTACCCCAGGACCAGGAGGGTGGGGGCGCTGTTGTAATCCAATATCCAGTTAATAATTGTTCGACTGCTAAGCTCGGGGATGCATCTTCGATTCCCGGCCACGGGGGCGGCACTTAATTGGGGCGATATGCATAGACAGCAGCGTGCTTAGATTTAGGAGCTAGTTAAACGAACCTCGGGTGATCAAAATGACTTCGGAGCAGCATAATACGGCGTGAATCATGCTCGTATTGTGTTTTTGGCACGCAGAACCCCAGACATTCTTACGATTATTAATGCGAAATCATTAGTATGTCACTCGTGAGTAGAAAAATCTGGCGTCCCGGAATGAAACAAGAACGATAGTAAAGGCGATGTGACCAAGTGATGACGTCACTACGGGAAGTCAGTGATGAAGTTATGTTCGCGTGAATGCTAAAGAATGATGTGCAGTTTCTTAGGAATATGCCTGCGAAGAAAATCGATGATTCTCGTTAAAAAAATAAAAGAAGCATGACAAACTTTGCAGTCCGTCGCCCATGGACACTACCTAACGCCTCTGCATTCAACCCACACTCATGAGCAGCCAAATGCACTCACTGCAGGCCTGCATACTTGACGCTTTCACGCAAAACAAAAAAAAATTGTTTACAACTGTAACAAACTCAGCTATTTAGCACTAATGTCCACTATTTATTTATTTATTTATTTATTTATTTTTGTTACCCTGAATCGCCGAAGCTTTACAGAGGGGAGCGGGTTACAACATGAAAAATACAAAACAACGAAACAAAACGTGCTATTTTATACACGAACAAGACTAAAGCAAGTAACATCTTAATGAAACGCAACAAAAGTGAAACGTAAAAATAAGGAAATCACAAAAAGCAAATAGTGAATGTGGTAAAATTATACAGTACTAGCAAGAAAATGTAGAAGTAAGAGAAATGACACACACACAAAAGATAAAACATCTACTAGAAAACGTCGGCATCTTGACACGAGCCGACAGAAATTCGTAGGGAGGTGGAATAGATCGGATAACTAAGGAGAGCTATCGCGAAGTAGGTGAGCTGATAAAGAATGACGAAAAAGGGAGTGATCAGAAATGGAAACGATGTCACCTGGTAGCTGATTCCAATCGTTTGATGTGGCCGGTATGAAGGAGCAAGAAAATGTGTTTGTGTAGCAGAAAGTACCTTTAACCTTGTGTTCGTGGTCTATTCGAGAGGAGTGATATGTGGGAGTCGTAATGAGCTTACTACGCAGCGATGGATGATGGTAGGTCTTATGGAAAAGGCAAAGGCGGAGGTACTTGCGACGTAGTGATAAAGGTGGCAGTGACAAATGGTGCTTCATTGCTGTTGCGCTTGACGTACGGTGATAATCCGATAGAATAAAACGTGCAGCGTTATTTTGAATTAGCTCAAGGTACCTAATCAAGTTTTCGTGGTGAGGGTTCCAAATTGCAGCAGCGTACTCCAATTTCGGGCGCACAAGGGTTTTATAAAGAAGCATCTTCAAGGAAAGTGGGGCGTTGCTAAAATTTCGACGTATGTATCCCAATGTACGGTTAGCATTGTTCGTGATGACGTTAATATGGGCATTCCATGTTAGATTGAAAGAAATGGTAACGCCTAAGTACCGGTATGACAATGTCAAGATAAACATCACCCAGTTTGTATGTTGAGGAGTTATTAAACTGGCGAGAGACCGTCATTAGCTTGCATTTGTTGGGATTTAAGTTCATAAGCCATTTGTCACACCAATTCCTAATGTTATTTAAGTCTGTCTGCAAGATGTTCCTATCATCATCGGTACGTATTTCTCTGTAAAGCACACAGTCGTCGGCATATAAATGAACGGATGAAGAGACGCAGTTAGGGAGGTCATTAATATATATTAAAAACAGCAGTGGTCCCAAAACTGAGCCCTGTGGTACACCCGATGTTACGCTTATTTCCGGCGAGTCATGACCGTTAACAGTGACGTACTGAAGACGGTTTGTTAGAAAGTAGTCGAGCCATGCCGGTACATTCGAGTCGAGGTTGAGAGAGGAGAGCTTGTGCATTAGTAAAGCGTGATTGACTTTTTCAAATGCTTTTGCAAAATCCAGGAAAATGCAGTCAATTGGAGATTGTTTATCAAGAATGGTGTGCAGGTGATGAGTGAAAAGAAGCAACTGGGTTTCACAGGAAAACGTGCGTCTAAAACCGTGTTGGGCCAATGTAAAAAATGAATTTGATTCTAAAAATTTCGCAATATGTGAGTGCAGTACGTGTTCCATTAGTTTACACGGAATGCTCGTTAGGGCCGATAGTTAAGAGCGGAGTGTTTATTACCAGACTGGATCGCACAGCAGTTATAATGTTGTTAGCAAATCCCGCCCTCCCTTCACCATTGTCCTTTTAATTTATTTTTTATTTCGAAAGTGGAAAGGGATGAGAGAGGAAGGTTGCAGTTCTGTCTTTCCATCTGCGTGCCTCGGCGTCCTCCGCACTGCTCGTGTTTGCCTTTTTGTGCGCCGTAGCTTATTCACGTGCGCGCTTGTTTGCACACGGGCTGCTTTTCCGCGTTCTGTATTCTCCGCGTTGAAACAGTCTCCGTGAGTCCTTTGTTATGGGCCGCGCGAAATAAAAAAAAAAAAATGTCCGCTCACACAAAAACGATTTCTTTTGTTTGCTTCGCGTTCCAAAGCAGGTGTCTTTCGGCACACACGCGTACCTATGCGGCGAATTGGGGCTAAGGACGGCGCCCATCACAGGCAGTGGCGGCGCCTTCCGACTGTCCGAGTCGGTACGCGAGGGGAAAAAAAAAAGCTAAAGAAAGAAGAGAGAGGAAAGGCCAGCTGTCCCGAAGTTTGATCGGGAAGGCTATTCGCGCCTGACTGCCGCTTCGCCGCCCTGTCCTGCGTGCGAGCCGGCCGCTTATGTCGGTCACACGAGACCGTTCATGTCTGTCTTTTTATTCAAATTTCACAGTGTGCGTTTATGCAATTTGTCTCGTGCCGTTTTTACGCCTCAGTGGAGAGGCCCGCGCTCTTCTCGGTGTTGACTCGGCCGGCAGAAATAACGCCGTTTTAGCTTCGCCCCTCGTTTCCGCATAGCGCAGCCACTCTGTTTCACATATGTAGCGCACCTTTGTACACCGACGGGAACCCATCGTACACGTGTGTACGTTCGCCTATATACGGCGCCTCTAAATATTACGCTACGCAAGGACACCGCGCCAGCCCGCCGGCATGTTTGCACGGAGTGCATTGTTCCGGAAGTGGTTAGCCGACGTTGTCTTGTTTTTTTTTTCGTTCTTTTTTCTGAGGGAGAACCAAATGACACCAATCGTACCGACCCATCTAAACAGCCGCTGCGTTAAAGGCATATTATTTGTCAGTGCACCCGCAGTGGCCGGCAGGTGAGCGCGCCATCGACCGCCTTTTCGACGCCTCCCTCTTACACACGCATACGTCTATGCTATACACTTCCGATGTCGTTGCCTTTGAAGCAGGTCTCTACAACTAGACGTTGCTACTCGTTACGAACTATACGTTCCTATACAGCGCTTTTATAAAGAGTTGTGCAGTCTGTCGAGTCTCGAACAAAGACGTGACGTAGCGTTATACTTACGCAGAATGTGTGGCTTAATAATAGAGTCCTTCGACAGCGAGTACGCTTAACTGAGGTGCGCTTCTGTTACGAGGCGGATACTCGGCTGCTTTTGTCTGCTTTTCATTCACACAGCGGACGACGATCGACCGATGTACGCAGTCAATGCTAAGCAGCTACAGGACACAGTATGAGCGAGCAGAAAAGAATACACGCACTTTTCTGCGCTCTGACCTATATTTACATTGTCACATGTCTGAAAAGTTGCACATCATGTCATTACGTGATTACGTGATCAGCTTCGCACCGGATGCCGCGTCGCTGCTACATTTCATCCTTGCGGAACAAAAGCGCCAATCAACGGCCGTGTAGTATACCGTCCCTCCACTTATTTTTGCTTTGAGCGAAGAGAAGAGGCACGTATACGTTACGAAGTAGCACATAGATCTTGCCTCAACAGTCTGGACAGGCACTATTTATTTATTTATTTATTTATTTATTTATTTATTTATTTATTTATTTATTCTAAACTGCTTCATCCCGATAGTGCGTTCCATTTGCTCCCGATTTCAGCTGACGAGACACTAATGAGTTCTATTCTCTCGGCTTGAGACCCGTTCCCATTGTAAGCTGGCCATTTTTCGCTCTCTATTACCCGGCTGCAATTACCAGGCAGGTAGGAATAGCACCTTTCATTGTTTGAAGTCGTGTCAAAAGGAAACGTATATATTTACCTGTTACTACTTTTTCTCCTGCCGCGCCACAAGTTGCCTACTAAGGCTGTAAATAAACGCTACAGTCGTTTCCACTTATTATACAACATGCCCGACGTTACAGTAAATGCACGCACGTACCGCACTATAATGACGTCTATCTACTTCTTTATGTTCTTTGAAGCTGGCTTTGTGGCGTGGGTTTTTTGTCCTGATATAATTAGAATATACTCCTGAGAATATTCTCCCGTCCGCCGGTAATGACTATAGCTACGTCTTTGCTTCTATTGCCAATACCACATTGCAGGGAACCGAGAAAGGAAGGGGGAAGAAAAAAAGAAAACGTTGTGCAAGAGTAGCAGTGCCACTAAATTAAAGAATAGCTGAGTTGATTGCTGAGAAATGAAAGTTGTGTGACGATTGTCTTCGGGTATGAGGAACGAGTCCTTCAGCACGCATATGAACGGCCGCGGGGAAATGACTAGTGAAATAGGAAATAGTGTGTTCTCACCGAGGTGCCGGACCGTTACAGAATCTCGATGGTTCAGTATTGGAGCAGCCTTCGACACTCGAAAGCAGTCGACCCGACGTGCCGGATGCTCAGTATGTTACATGGAAAACAACCACGAGAGCAGTGTTGTTCAGCACTTACTACCTCAGCTTTGAAATGAACAGCTGCGGTTGTCAATTACAGGAAACAATTAAGATTATCCCATGACCTTATGACATCCGTCACAGGAATGCATGTCTACCATCCTACTGTCGATATTTCCCGCCTTTGTTTGTTTTGCTTATTTCGCTGATAAATTGAATGAGGCGTCCTTCAAAAACTTCTTAGAAGCTGCAGTGTCCTTTTGTGTATCTGAGATGTGAGACCTTTAAGAACATTACAGTACGTTAATTTTATGCCTCAATGGGAGTTGAGACTGCTGTGCAATGTCCATTTCTTCTTTTTTTTTATGCCGGAGAGAGTTAGAACTGACGAAATAATGTCCCGAGAACATTCGAATCGTGGAAGTGGGGGTGTATAATGCTATGAAGTGTGGAAGCAAGCTAATTCCACTCTCGCAGCTCACTAGTATCACATTACGGGCTGGAAGCGTGAGGAGACTCGTAACAACCGCCATGTGCGTTAATCATCTTGTAATACAGCTAAGACTTCATATTGTCACTTTTGTAACTGGGGATATTCTGACAGCCTTGTCGTAGAGGTAAATGTGGCGCCACCGTGTATGCGAGTTTCTTAAGGGGCGCTGGGCCGCGATAGGAATTATGGTATATATGTGTCTGCGAGGCTTCCGTTGGCTGGAGTCGAGCGGTGCTTTGACTGCTACGTGGATACGGCTCCACAAATAAAGCTTCCCTAAAGCAAAATTTCCGTACACGGTTCTAATCCACACATACTATATTTTGCGATAAAATGTTACTCACCTGAAAGGCATAATCAAACGGCGAGAAGTAGAAACGGACGACAGATGCGACAGATGGACGCGGAGTGAACGTTGACGTTGCTGTCTGTCTTCCAACTTTAGTGGCCGCTACCTGCTTTTTACGTTTTACAAAAGAGTATGTACAAGAAAAAGCTCTTAAATGTAAATAAAACGTCCTTCAGCATCACGTTCGGTTTCCTATATATGTTCTTAGATTCAACAAGTGCGCGCTTGGGGTGACATAATTTAAACAAAGCTTCCGGCCAAAAGTAATTATCGGCTGACGGAGACACGCGGTGATTTACGTTAGATGTACGACGGGTAATGTTTGTCTCATTTTCTTAAATACTGTTTCCTCGGAACTCGACGCTCACTGTTGTCCTTTGCAGGCTCCGTAGCGCCTTCCGTTTTCGACCAGAGGCGTCAGCAGCAGCAGCAGCAGCAGCAACAACAACCACAACAAGCGGGGCCCAAACCGCGCAAGACGACTCAGATGACCATCCAGCTGGGTGGGCCCGAAGAGGGCGGCTACTGTGGACCGCAGGGACAGGGCGGTTACGTGCACGTTCCCGAGAAGGTGTTCCCCCACCCCAGCGTGCCGGCTTCGCAGCAGGAGGCCGAGCCAGATCCTCGCAAGTACACTGGCGGAAGCATCCCTTCCAGGTCATTCAGGATGCTGCAGGCCATGACAGGCGAGAACACCGGTGAGAACGCTTTTCTTCTGCGCGCTACCTGTTGGTCGAAGAAGCGACGTGATAGGGCACAGTGTCTTATTTGTACAAAGCCACGAAGACGTCGTTGTCAATGGGGGCCGCAGTTCGTGACCTTCGCTATGGTTTTTGCTATCTGTACAAGACAATTTTTATTTAGAGAAGTCAGATAGGCTTTGAAGGAAAACAAAGTTTTACTGCGTGTGCAAGCGTTTTGATCACATCGTGGGACTTTGTGTGAAACGGTTAGTGTTAGTAACCCATCTGTTAGATGTACGATTTGAATGATCAAGTGAGCCAGCCGGTGCGCATTGATGGCTTAAGTTGTGCAGCGTTCGTAGCATTGCTTTGCTGTGAGCAGAGTAGTAGTTGACAGGGCGTACAATTCTCGATCAATTTTGCGGAAATTGTATCCTAAAAGCGCTGTATACAGCAGAACCTCGAATTCCACATTATTTATTTATTTATTCATCTATTTATTTATTTATTTATTTATTTATTTATTTATTTATTTATTTATTTATTTAGATGGGACGGGCATTTATGTCCTCCTAAGCGCTTTTACGCACCATGTAAATTCCGCTTATTCAGAGAGAGAAGTCCGCTTATTCATACCCCCGTTGTCCGTTATAATGCAGCGTTATATGGACGGAAAAACTGGTTCCCCCATATCACTTTATGCTCTCGAGCTTCCGTACATACATCATAGCGAGGGTTCGCTCCAACCGAACCCACTTATAGCAAACAAACTTAATGTGGGACAAGTAGTTAAAGCCGCGCAATGGAATAGTCTACGCACTATTGTTTGCAGTGCATATACTGTTGCGGGAGAAAGCGAAGTCGAAGCAAGTTTTTCTTTTTTCATTTTCGATTGTTTGTTTCCCGCAGGAGACGGTGGAACAGACTTCTAGAGAGGGGTCTTGCACGCAAGCTTACATCGCCATGGACAAGGACAACGCCAGAGCGGAGCGGCGAAGATGCACTCGTGCCACGCTGGCTCGAGCTTCTCTACTTAATGCTGCGATGGCCGCAGTCCACAGTCGCGTTGCGGCTTTTCTTTCTCCCTCTTTGTTATGTTTTCTTTCGTTGTTAAAGGCAGCACGCGTCTGGTGTCTCGATATTGGCTGTGCTTCTCAATCATAGCTACACATTTCAGCACACGCACACCTGAAAGAAGCAGCTCGAGTCGTGGCGCCAAATTTTTGCTCGACGTGGTTCCTTCGAAACCTACTTGCACGGTGTGCAATAAATAAAAACACTGCAATGATGCACGAGGGTACGTCACCCACTGCTGCATCGAGCGGCTTTTCCCCCTGCGATGGAGCCGGCTGAAAAGGCGAGGAAAAGATTAAATATCAGTAATCACAGACGCAGCAAAACTCTTTAGCACTGTGTCTCAGATACAGTTGTATTTAGGAACCGCAGCGGCAGCTTTGTGGCCTTTTTGCAGCTGTGTCATGCAAGACCGTGGTACCAAGATCTTGTCTGCAACGAGGAAAGCAACCGTGGTGGTACAGTGGTCACGGTACCCGGCTGCTTGCCCGAAAGACGCGCCTTCGATCCCAACCGTAGCGATCGCATCTCGATGCAGACGAAATGCTAAAGACCCGTGCGCTGCGCCTTGTCAATACACGTCACCGAGCCTGAGGTAGTCGAAATATCCGGAGCCCTCCACTAAGGCGTGCCTGATAATCATATCGCGATTTTGGCGCGTGAAACCCCATCAATGATTATTGTATTGTCTATCGAGAAAATTACCTTGCTTCGCTGGTTTGCGCGTCTTCGATTACCTTTGTCATTGTGACGAACATTATAATCGGATAGTGACTTATACTAATACGCTCCAGACATTTCAATTACGTTCTCGCAAATCGCGGCCGTCATGCGGATTCATAAATTTTGTGCAAATTAGGCAGAATTTTATGAACCGAGTCGCTTCTATGGCACGTGCGTGTGCTGAGACAAAAGCAAACAAACAAAAGAACATACGAACTGCGGTTGATTAGCACGACACGTTTGTTTATGTCAACGCTTGTTTTTTCCGGTTCGTGTTTGAATGCGTTGGCATGTCGATTAGTGCAAATGCGGAGGGTCAGGAGTCCATTTTTGCCGCGTTATTTTTACATCGCGACAGCGATAGGCGTGGGGCAGCTGCCTAGATATATGTATGTTGATCCTTTGTTTCTGCAGAAAATATTGCGCTGTTTTTTTCTTGTTTTTTTTTTACTCGGTGGATTGCCAAGATTACAATGGGCTGAGGTGTATCGTAAATCATGTACTTGACTCGACGTGGGGATCACTCAGTTCAAGCGCTCATAGTAGTCTCTCTAGTCATCATGGAGCACGGTATCTGCAACATAGTACTCGCTATGGCAATACATAGTCTCAGGTTGTGCGCAATTAAAGAAAAAAAAGAGAGAAAAAAGAAAGAAATCTGTATCGTGCTCGCACTTCTGCAAAAAGTCAACAAGCGCTTATATGAAAGCTCTCGTGCCTGTAGTGAATGGGCAAATGTGCAAATGAACAAGCCGCTTTTATTGAGAGGAGGCTTTGCTCATAGCAGCTGTCCTATATAGGAAAAAAAGAGGCAATATTATTTTATTTCTTTCCGAATTGCCATCTGTACTGTATGTTAACGCGTTTATCAAAACCAGCGCACGTGTGGTGCGTGATGTTGTCATTCGCGCTAACGTCTAATCCAAGTGCCTTTCACGCGTCGCCAATTTAGAGAATAAAACGGATGAAAAACGCCCTTCATACCCGATCAGTGTGTGTCCTTTTATGGGTCGTTGTTGTCTACCGGCAGCAACGTCACAATGAAGGCGGCTGAGAAAGCCCTACATTGTCGCCAATTCATGAACCTGAACTGCATCCTCGCTTCCTCGATTCGTGCGCTTCCTACATCTCTACCGGCCGGCGTGTCTTCTTGAGAACCGCACCAGCGTGCGGACTGCATTGTCAAATTGTCATCGTAGGTCGAGACTACATCGGGAACGATAGCCTACGAGAGACAACAATGGGTGCTACCAGTGCGTTCCTTCCCTGGATTTGTACAGCGCGTCACTGACCGGAGCAAGCGTAGCTTATACGCGTACAACAATATGAAATGAAACACTGAAATTGCCTTCATGATGACGTAGTGGCTATATGCACAAAAGTGTCCCTAACACTGAATTTTCAAGTGGAAAGCGACCACTTGCAAATTAGTACGTGCAAATCACGAGTACACTGACACAGCGTTTCTTTTCATATTGTTCGAGAGTGCATACTTTTCAGGAGTTCAGGAATTCGTCAAATTGGCGCTCTTTGGCCACGCCTGGCCCTTGCGCCACGAAACCCCAGACAACGTCATTGCTCGAAAATAATCACGAATGTCTGCGCGAACCCGACGGAAGAACGGCAAAAATAAAACTTCATGCCAAGTTTTGGATTCGACCTACATTTATCAGGGACCGAATTCGCGAATATTGTCTTTTGTAAATGCTTTTTTGTCTTGAATTTGGTTGGCGGGCTTCGCTGATATGTCCGGCATAAGGATTAGCTGAAGTATTAGCATATGGACATTTTTATCGTATGATTTTTTTTGTGTGTGTATGCGGCCCTCTGTCATATTTTTTAAAGCATTGACAAATTCTCTCTAGGTCACCTGATCTGTGTCAAGAAAAAAATACTTAATTTGTACTCGTGCGACGCGGCAGTTATTAGGCGTTCAATTCAGCAGATATTAGGTGTTTAATTCAGCTCGGTGGCCTTTTCGAACCCTTCGTTGATTTCCTTTTGCGTCAAGACGTGATAGCTTTCTCGTGGCCTAAAGAGAGATGCCATGCTGAAGTTCCCTTGCAGCTATATTACTAAGCGACGACCTCAGAGGATATCGCCACTTTTCAAAGCTAAAAAAAATTAATAAGGCGCCTTTTTTTTTTTTTCTTTTTGGACGAAAGAATCTCTATATCAAAGCCGCTTTGCCATGTGGAAAGAAGTCTCGTTCTGAAGCCGAGTGACGCACTCCTTTATTTCGGTGGAAGCCGTGGCGAAACGTTCCTGGATTCCCGTTGTGGCCAGATCAAACCAACCCATGAGGTGTCACGTGTCCTCCAACTCCTTTTTTAAATTTAATTCGCGAAGCGGAGGACAAAACCCGCCGAGCCTTCTCGTCTCGCCCAGTTTATTTAATTGATCCCACGGCACCCAACAGGAGGTTGTTTCCTTCCTTCTCTCTCTCTCTCTCTCTTTCTTTATTTTTCAGTGATGCAATGACGCTTCTCCAATCGGCCAAGAGATAAGCGTGAAGCAGCCGTCGATGCGACCTCGATTACAGGCCTCGAGGGAAGGGAGGGCACGCGGCGAAACACGCACGTAGTACAGCGGCCACAGCTACAGCAGCAGCAGCGCGTCACGGAAGCATGCCGTCATTGCGCAACTTATCAGCCCGGTTACCGGTAAACGGGGAAGGGAGCATAGCGGGACACAATCGGAATGAGAGTTCCGAGCTGCTGTTACTAAGCGGCCCGGCCCGGCGACGACATTTCCTCGTTCTTTTTGTCTTCCCCCCACCGTTCGGTTCTTGCCCGGTCCTTTCTCTATGGTACTTTTCTTTTTTTTTTATTGTCTCTTGATCTCCTGCCCCAACAGGTAGCACTTGTTTCTATCTTTCACTCTCAGGCGCACTCTTCCAGTCGTGCAGCACGCGCCCACATGCCACCGTACTGTCACGTGTACGTTCCTGTACGTACGTATACATACATACACCATATATTGTCTCCTTTAAGAGCGGCAATGCGGAAATAAACGGTGCGCGCGTGAGCCTCAGATTTCCACGATGAAAAGAGTGCGAAAGCGCTGTCCGCTTCCGGTATTGGCTTCCATTGCGAGTCGAAGCGCACCTCGTAACACCTTTACAGCGGTGCACTATATACGTACACCCATTGCTTTTCCGCCTGCTGAGCTATGATCGGCTCGTAGTACGGTTGTGGCTGCCACTGAAGTAAGCGATTTCGGTGGCTCTATAATAATTCGGAAGGACCGGCAGAAAAATGCGTGCGCCGCCCGCAGCTGCCAACTTTTGAGGAAGACAAGAAAAAAAGAAAAAAAAGGTGGGGGGGAGCTGCACCGCGCTAAGCCATAAGCGCTCGAATCGAGCCGGTCGATCATTTCCTGGTTTGTCGAACACGCTTCGGCTGCCATCTTTTCCTTTATCTTTGTCGTTAATTGAGCATTATACAATCGCGATACACCGTTCCCCCTTTGCGGAACCCGGGCAGGAAGACGTGTGTTTCGTGACTCATTTCTCCGCTTCACTACTTGCGGTGGCTACTGCACAGCACGTTGTCCTCTCCCGCTGCTTTCGTTCATTCTTTTTCTTCCGCATTTGAAATGTCATTCAAATGCAGTGCGTACGATCGCCAAGTCGTAGCGACTGCAGCTGCCGGTAGTATCGCAGGTGTTTTTTTGTTTGTTTGTTTGTTTGTTTACCGCGTGAGACACGGCATCGATCGGTAGTTTTTTTTTTTTGTTTTTAAGCATCAACTTTATTGAATGGAAACCGGACAATCTCTCGAAAGGAACATTGCTCTATTCCCATTTTTGTTTCTCTTTAAAACAAAACAGAAGCGGTACACCTGCATAATGAGCGGCAGACGCCTTACGAGGTGCGCTCTTGCTGGGTGTGTCAGGTCGTCGCAAAGGCATTGATCCGTGTCACCTCCTGCCATTTCCGGGAAGCAAGAACGGTGCCTAGTGTTACTTTGATCTTGCGGCAAGTGAGAGCGTTCGTAGTTGTCCACACGTAGAAGTCGGCGAATCAAAGTCTGCATTAGCTACCGCACTTATCTTGTGCTCATGCCTTCAGGCACGACGGCGACATACATAAGGGGGGAGAAACTTCATCAGACTTTTCTTCTCTAGCGCTTACGCCTTCAGCTCACTACAACATAAAGGCGGAAACGTTTCATCAGATAGGTGAATGGATGAAAAAAAATTTTTTTTGCAGTCCGTTAGGGCGCACGTTAGCGCGAAGCGGGCCGCTCCCTTGTCGGGACAGAAAAGCCGACCCCCTATGCCACGTTGCGGGCCACTAGACCAGAAAAAAGCCACTAGACCACCGTGGCGGGGCCGTGTAGAACATTTCCTCTGAAATTGCGATGTGTTCACTCCTAAAATTTGTCCGAGGTTGGAAGGGTAATTTAGTCAGAGGCTTTGCTGTAATCGATGAAATAAAAGCTCAGAGGCCTTTTTTGCCACTTTTTGCAAGTTTCCAACCAATATCGCACGTTCTCGATCAGGTCCCTAGTACCGCGCCTTTTCCCGAGATTTGCCAGCTATATCAGAATCGGTCTTATCATTACTTTGCTCTGTAACCATCCTCTTTTCTATTACAGCTGCCCTGTTCAAGATCGACGTTGATCCTTTGTGGAGCGTCGTTCGCAGTTAACGTACGGCGGAGCTGTCCCGCAAAAGGGAAGAGCTGTTTGCCCTTGAGCTACTGCCCGCACTGCTGCATGATAGCGATTATGCGAAAGGCAAGAAAGAAAGAAAGAAGAAGGAAAGAAAGAAACTCTTGCGTTGCGCAGGAGGCAGAAGCGGACCCACGCTTGCTCTCGACCCACTGCCCACCATCCTTGTCTTCTGCCCACTGCTACATGATAGTGATAGCCATCATATAATAGCGCTACGGGGTAGCCGTAGTGAACTTGATACCCTTGGCCCAGCTCAGCTGTTTGCTCAGACTTCACAAGCGCGGGACTGGCTTTACTTTTATATTGAGGAGCAGTTTATTCACGTGAAACATTAGGGCAGTGTTTCTGCACTTTGAACAAGCCTTTGCATGTAAGTTTTTGTGCAGTGGAACGCAAAGAGGTTTCTTGCGGTCTGTTGTCCAACTAAAATTTGTGAGCTTAAGGTATTGATGACTTTTGTTCCTTACTGAACGACTACAATAGGAAACTTGTCTGGCCCATTTCCTTTACCTGAAGGAAACTTACGTAAGGTTTCCAAAACGTCATTCACTGATATTGTTGATTCCAGCTCGTATTCGATATCTACTGAAAACCCTTTCTTAATTATACGTGCACTTATTATAAACGTTCTAACTGCGCTTGGAACAGGTGTTTAGTGTATGTCCTGCCACAAGCGGCCGTGGTCCTGCTTTTGCGCGCCCGTCTAATCGACACGTGGTATTTTATTTATTTATTTATTTATTTATTTTGATGGTTGCAAACAGACTGGAAGCCCATCGGTGCACTCTAGAGACACATCAGATTCAATTTTGTGCACTATTGATTAGTTCCACTTGAGAACGGCAGCACGGTCAAAATTGTTGTTGTTGTTGTTGTTGTTGTTGTTGTTGTTGTTGTCGTCGTCGTCGTCGTCGTTGTCGCTGCTGCTGCTGCTGCGACTTTTTTTGTTGTTTTTGCTACAGTGGAACACTTCATGCAATACGAGGGAAAGAACCAGAAAGACGCAGTTTCTTTAGATAGTGGAGCTTTTTGTGTGGTGCAGCGCGGTACATAGATTGGGCCAAACAGGGAGAGCGGACGACAAACAACAGACTGAACGAGAGCCTAAACCGCGGAGTCTGGGCGAGGCAGGCGTCCACCAGAAGAATACGTAGCATGCGGACGGGTGGCCATGACAGCTTACCCAGTCCGCACTATATCGTCCACTCTCCGCGTTTCGTGGTTATCGTTTGTTGGCTGTTTTTTTTTCTTTTGTGCGCAGAAAGGACGCTAGAGGCGAATCGCTTGCCAGCCTTTGAGGTAGCGCTTGGAGCTCTTTTATTTGCAGTTTCTCCTGCCTCAGTGGGCACCTCAGCCCGTGAACGTTTGCTTCTAACCATCTGCGTTGTGACAGACGCCGTGAGCATTAAAGCTTTTTAAGGAAAACCCTTTCTTTCTTCTTTTCTCCTCTTCTTTTTTTTTTTTTTTTTGCGAATCTACCCTGACTCCCGAAAGTGCCACTGGATGCTTCAGCCTGGCCAATTAGCTTTCTAGGACGCCACAAGTTTGCCCGAAGTCAGAGTATTAAACAGTTACATGTAAAGAGTACGCTATTTCTTTGGGATAAACGACTTCTTCTGCGTGCCATCGTCCTCGCATTACATGTTGTTGCTGAAAGCTGGCGGCTCCAAATATGTCGAGGTGTAACCACACTGACTTCCTCGACGCTTTTGCCTATAGCATTTCAGCACGGTGAGGTGCCTCAGAACAATGGCATTGATACCAAAAATCAGGTTCTGGCTTCTAAAGATGATAACTAAGTTCAGCTTCGGCAGCCTGATTTTACGGCACTAAGCTGACGAAGTGGCTTTTGTCAACGTGGTGCTGTACTCAACAGAACTCACTGCGCAGTTTTAAGTATGACACCAATGTTATGATATTCATATGTCTGACTAGAGATCCACAAGGATATCAACGTCAGAATATCGCTTTGCTTCATTTGTTAGCCGCCCAAGCGTCGCAGCGAAGAAGACAGGAGAGGAGCACTATATAGCAACATAACGGTATTGGGTCCGTATTCTCAAAGGCATCTAATGCCATTAATATTAGCAAGAGAATACTTAGACAATCCTCTCGTTGGACTAATAGTAGAGACGGGTGACTAACTGCAAACAGCACTTACGAAACAATGTGCGTGCATTTGATCCCTGGTGACTAAACAGCTGCAGAATATATTGTTGTGCGTGAAATTGCTCTCATGGCGGATCAAAACTATCGTGTTTAACCACATGCTTCACCGACATATATAGGGAGAGACTCTGCTGAGGAAAGCCAATCAACACCGGTGAAATGGAGTTATGAATTTTCCCGCACCCGGAGCTCTTCAGGTTCTCAGGAAAACATGCTATTATGTGTTTTTCCTTGACGAGACTTGAATCGACTTCAACGTACTGGAGCTTGAGACAAACCGGACAAGTAGATTTCGTTTTAGGTTTGCTCATTGTAACTTGAATTTACTATCCTTTCTGTTATATCAAAGGACGTGGTGGATATTACGCAGTATTCTGGAACCACACTTCTCCGGTTGAAAGCTTAGAAGATTTTTTCTTTCATTTCTATAAGTTACTGAATGGATGGGTGTGTTGAAAATGTAGCAGAATTTTTAAAGGCAGACAAGATTTTTCTCGTGCTATTTTTTTTTTCTTCATCTGGAGTTTTCATGAAATGTTGCGTTGAGCGAAAGTAGTGACGTTGTTTTTGTCGCATGCGAGCTTCGAATTTCAAATTCTATCCTCTTTTAACGAGTTGCTGGCGATTAGTAATATACGCGTTTAAAAAAGGATGTCACATGTAATTTGGGTATTATTCTGTGATCCATTCATCCATCCATCCATCCATGTTTTGAAGGGTTTTGGGAGTTTTGATTTATGTTTTAGTTAAGCGCTCCTGCGTTTTACGTTTACGTTTTCTATCGTACGAACATATTTTTAATGAAGGCCTGTCAGAGACGGGTATAACGCGTGTAACGGCGTATAACAAGCGCGGCATAGGGGATGCACCTCGTGACCAAATTTGTATCTTAAGTTCGTGTTCATGCTGCCACCCCACCTTAGGAAAAGCATATCGAACGGAGCACTGGATCCTATATATGCGGCATACAATCTTTCCAAACAAGGAGTTTTCGTCAGGTAATCGCTCCCTCATCCTCGACAGAAACAGGATACGGCAAGAATTTTCCGTTATTGCCAGACACTGTATTGCAGAGAGCCGCTCGGTGATTTCTCTCAATGCAGCTTGGCTGTGAAACGCGGAACGGCTCGCGAAGTTGTTTCGGGGACGCGGGATGTTCCGGGGAGAGCCCGATTCACGCTCAACGTTCATGCAATCCGTGTCCGCGTGCTTGGCGTACATCGATGCGATGACTCTGGCAGATTGACAGCTCGGCTGGGCAAAGACGCGCAGCACTCCCAACGCACCATGCACGCTCCCCGGCGAATTGCATGCACTGTCCAGCACGAAGGCCCCGGTCAGAATTTGGGTTTGTAGGTGTATCACCCGCTCGCACGACCTCACCAAGCCCATCTCCTTCCTACAACTCATTCGCGGGAACCTTCTGGGCTCTTGTGCCCTTTATGCGGCTGGCTCTCTTCAGGCGGCCTTCGTTGCGACGACAAATGAAATGGTCCTTGCACGGCCGTGCAAAGGCGGCAAACGTCGGCGTCGTCTCGTGCACGTGCGGACAGGTCGGGGGCGACCTGTCAGATTCGCTGCTTCCGAGAACATTGTTTTCGTGGCGCCGGCGGATATATATGTGACCCACATCGGCTATATGCGCGCTAGAGACGTCGAGCTTTAAAACAGAGCGCTAGATGGAAGGACTGATAGGCGTGCGAGGCGCGTTGAATGCACCGTTCCGGAAGAGAGTCCGTGCTTCACGAGTGATAGATGCCCCGTCGCGGCTGTTGCTGACGTGGTCACGAACTCCGTTTTCAGAAGGAGCGAGAGAAACGCGCGGAAGGCTGAGGACATTAGAAAAAAAAAATAAATGAAAGGACGTGCGGTCATACGGTGGAAGAAGCATCGCACTTGAAGGCAGTGCGCACGAACTTTAGAAACAAGCCGGCGCTAGCAAGGAGAGGGTACAGTTGGCAAGCAGCGCAGTAAGTGGGATGAAATATAAATGGTCCGTGTGCCGGCAAGACGCTCGTTTATAAATAGCGCGGGAAAATAACTAACCTATAATGCAGTAAAATAACCAGAAAAGAAAAAAAGTTTTGGTAGGTTCGTATGCTATTGCGTTGTTAGCTTTCCACGGAAAACGTAGTGGGTTCTTTTATTAACTTTGCGACGTACTGAACCAAATCTAGTGGCGTGGACACGTCGTGATGCTAAGAGGAAAAAAAAAAAAAAAGAAGCGCCAGAACAAGTATAGTATCCAGCCACTAAAGGCATCAGGACTTCGGTCGCAATTATGTTATACTTAGTGCGAAGCAGTGCAATGATATCTGCCCAGCGATGTGAAAATTTCTTAACATAACGGCCAGGGATGCCTCTGTAGTATAGAGATGCATTGTCCATCCCGAAGAATACACATATATTGAAAAAACAAATTGAGTGCCTGGCCAACTACTCCAAAAAGGGATCGTTATTCGATGAGCGTTGCCATATGGGCCTGCTGGTATGGCACCTTCCGTTTCATTGTAGCGCATACAAGACAGCGGACACAGAGAAAGGCACATTCGACACTACATAGCGACAACTTTATATATATACAGCGCAGCACAGAGTAGTAAGTTTACTCTGCGTATATATCTTACATTATGCCATTCCGATATGTCCGCCTTTCCGCTAGCGCGGCACTAAGGTGGAAGGTGTCTTTATTCAATCATTACTTCAGGCTAGGGGCTTGTAATAATATTTTTATATCGGAGCTGTTAAAGCCTCGCTAGGTTGATCTCGGCATTCGCCGTTCCAAGCGAAGTGGAGAGTGTGAAATAGGGAGAAGAGATGCAGAGAAGGAAAAAGGGAGACTGAGAAGTAAAGGAATATTTATTCGCCTGGCGGGATTCGAACCCAGGTACACACAGTCTGAATGCGAGAGTCGTAATACTAGGCTACAAACCACACTGCTAGCATTATGAATGGTCACCAACTAGCCCAAACAAGAGTTCTGATCTAGGCTATAAACCCACGCTTGCAGAATATGTATTTATGGAAACCACGTGATTGCATCGTGCCGACGATTGTAATAGAGCTTGCTATGGGCGAGAGGAACAAGAGCTGTGTGTTTGAGAGAGAGATACAGAGAGAGAGAGAGAGAGAGAGAGAGAAAAAAAGAGAGAGCGGTGGGCCTAGGAAAGGAGGAAGAGATACAAAGAGAAAGAGACAGAGGCTACGGTGGAATGAGTAGTGGTGATGATTAGGTTGTTGTAGACGAAATAAATGCTTGATTTGCGTGAAAATTGTGCTTTAATGGATCCTTTGCATCTGCGCGGCTTATGTAGTGCCAGAAAAGTTAGGTGTGGCTTTGATAAGCCCCCACAGCTCTGCTGGTCATTGGTGTTGGCGATGGCAGCGTCACGCCTAAGTTTTCTTCCGGATAGATTCCCGCACTGGCGCGTTATTAAAGGACCGTCATATCTATTTCATTATTGGGTAATTCCACGCCAAACGTCCCAGAAATTGTGCTCGACTCCCTCCGATACTATACTAAAAAGCTGTGGACAATAACTTTAGTGCACCATTTACTATCGCGAAGTACCTTTGCGAGGAAAAAAAAATTTGTGCTCGTTACAGTGATTTGAACGCTTCTGTAATGGCAGAAACATAGGGTGCGAAAAAAAAAATGCTCTCAAAAATGCAATACTGCTCAAAAACACCTTGAATATCCCCTACTTGCTAGAAAATAAATAGGGCTTTCTTATTCTCTTTCAAAGGCCGCCGCTACTTTTTGCTTTGAGGTGAAGCAAAAGACGATTTCTGTGACATTCTTTAGGGTTCTTTTATAAATTATACGAGGTATAAAGAGTCAAAATATCGTGGCTTAATACTCAGCATTTAGCTTGTCAAAAAAGAATTGTATTCGACAACCAGGAAGTTTTGAAGTGGAAGGGATGCATAGATTGAAAAATGTGTAAAATAGTCAATGTTCAGCTGCATTTAGACTGGTGAGGCGCTTTAAGTAAAAATATACGCTTGCGCTCATTTGGAAGAGAATACAAAGGAGATTGATTTGTGAAAGTTTGCTCGGAGTGTTTTCTCTTTTAAGCGAGGAAAACAATTTTACGTTCAGCATTCCCCGCGCACCCGTGCACCAGCCCGTAAGCCTGCTTCACTGCGCAGCGAGACATCATTGGCTCAAAGGAAATATGCGGCGGCCACGCGTGTGGTAAGACCTTATGTTGCTTTGTGTTTGGACACCCATTATTGGGCTTGCTGCAGCCCAACCAACGGAGTGTCGGAAGAAACGAGAGCTTGTTCGTGTATATACGAGACACTGGGATAGATAGACTTATAGTTATTTTTTATGGCAGCTTCCTGAAACGTGCCTCGCGTAGCTCGTGAATCGGGGCCGAATATGACTACGGGTTCGTAATCTTGGCTATTTGGCTAATGTGAATTCTGCTCCGGTCACCACGGCGCCGAGCGAGCGCGCGGTACCCGCGGGTCGTCTTCCGGCAGCGCTTAACAGAAACATCGCGAACGACGAGTATACTTCTGGCGTGTGATATTAAATGCGAAGCGTTTGTTGGCGAACTTGAGCAGCTTTGACCGCATCTATCTATCTATCTATCTATCTATCTATCTATCTATCTATCTATCTATCTATCTATCTATCTATCTATCTATCTATCTATCTATCTATCTATCTATCTATCTATCCGCCTACGTCTGAGTGCTCTCCTGGCCGTCTCTTTCACCCGATATGCACCAAGGTTCGGATGGTAGGATAAGAACGTATGACGATAATGAATGATTGTACTTTACACTACTAACATGACGTAGTCGTCATATACGTCACAGACTACGATACTTCATTCGCGTGTGGCTCATACCCGTAATGTTGGGCCCGCGCTATTCGGGGATGTGCCACAGGTGTTTGAACTTTATACCGTCCATGTCAATCTCAGGCGATGTAAAATAGACATTTAGCGTATCATCAGAACACACTTGAAAACAACAAAGGCATAACCATTTGTCGTAGCGCGGGATTGAAATGTACACAGATAACAAACAGCAAGGGGCCGAATTCACAAAACTTCTCTTTCGTAAGTTCCTTTTGCCATTGATCAGCGGGCTTCTGTAATGATATGTCCAGCATCAGGATTGGCTGAAATTTTCTCTTACGAACATTTTTCTCGTAAGTTGTTTTTGTGAATACGGGCCCAGAAACGCACGAACGCGCTGTAATATTCGAAGCCAACTTGCCAAGCGAAGCGGTAGGCGGGTATCGAGGCCGGGTCCACGAAGTGCCATGCAAGCACGCTACCGCTAGGCTACGGCAGCTCCTCCCATACGATAAATATAGAAGTAAACCAAACCCGCAGTTGTGATGATCGTTCTTGTGTAACGTCAGTTGCGCTTGTATTGTGCGTTAAGCGCCGTCAGAGCGATGTAGCAAACGATGCGTGTTCTAGTAGTACTAGGCACGCTTTTGTCCGACCTTGCTTGATCCCGCAGGAATACTTCAACGAACGACGCTCGTGATACGCACATCAGCACACCGTATAGCCTTCATTTCTCTTTGGTAAAGTGGATAAATTTACTGTGCACTAACGCGAGTGCCGGTATTACGTCCTAACATAAGCCACCATTTAGTCGCCACGGTGCTGTCGAGTTTCCTGGTTACTCAACGTTGAGCACGCACCTATTCATGCACTTTGTACCGCAAGGACGTTCATGGTACTCGTGACACTTCGCTGAATGCCATCCGATTCTCCATAAACAACCTCCCCGCTGACTGCTTCGCATTACACCGATTCTCACAACGTATGGGATCCGCAGAACGTGTCCCTTCAGTGCCCATTTAACACTGTAGCCAATGTGGGGGAAAAAAAAAAAAGGAGCAACCAGGTCCTTTTTTTTTGTTTGTTTGACATTGACATGGCCCAAAATAGTAACTGCTGGTGTTTTACGTTCCAAAACCAGAAATTATTATTATAGGCGCCTTAGTGGAGGGCTCCGGGAATTTCAGCCACCTGGGGTTCTTTAACTTCAAGATTTCATGAGAACACGCTTCGTGCGAGTTAAACAAGAGAAAGGTGTACCATTTGTACAAACTGCGATCTTAATGCAGACATGACAAGCAGATAGGCAAAGACAAACCTGCTGCAATGACGAAAAGCAACCTACCACGCGTCAGGAATCGAACTCAGGGCCGCCAAAGGCGAGCACGCCACCACTCGTCCATGGCCGGTTTTCCCATGCAGTACACATCGATTGCATCGGCAGTTGTGGTGATGTTTGTCTAGCGCCTGTTCGGTTATAATGCGTGCTAACCGCTCTACTAGAGGAGTAAAAAAGAAAATGCACATCTACTACAACCACCTGGCGTGCTTTTGTCCAGCGTCAGCTCGACCCAATGAAACAGTTCCACAAACGATGCTTACGATAAATCAGCACACCGCAGTGTGCATTTCTCTTCGATAAAATAGATGCCTGGGCGATTACGTGAGTGTCCCACTGCTTCGTATAATGACCTACCCTTTAGTCGCTATAGTGCTGTCGACGTGCTTCAGTGGTTACACATAAAAGTACCCAGTTCACACAATGTCGTTGATTTTGCTTGTCAAACAATCCGGCACACACGATTAATTCGATGACTGCTTCGCATGTCATCGATTTCCGCAATCGTGGGATCTGTCGCATTTTTTTTTTTCTATTTCATCACTCCACCTTATTTTTTGTAGTCCACGGCCGCTCTTTCTCTCTCATGGTATGCATTCCGTCGCTAATAATTCATGGGGCACTTACGTGCCGAGACCACTGTGTGATTATGAGGTGCGCCGTAGTGGAAGGCTCCAGAGGTTTCTACAAACTCTAGTCCTTTACCATGCACTGATAACGCACAGTACACGGATGGTACACGGGTCTCTAGCATTTTCGTGTTATTGGAAACGCGACCACATCGGCCGGGATTTAACTCGCGTCTTTCGGGTCAGTAGTCATGGATGGATGGATGGATGGATGGATATTTTTCCCTATAATTATTTTTTGTCCGTTCTCTCTAGTTTTCTGCCACCAGTATTCTAACCGCCTCTTATTTCAATTGCGGGTATGTTCAGCTTCCCGTTGTTCTCCCTAAAACCCAAGGCTTCATGTAGGGTGGTGCCCAAACGTACACCTGGGTGGATATTTCCGCATTCAATCAGAACATGCTCTGTCGTTTCCCTTCCTCATAGCATGTGCATTATTCTTCTTCTTTACTGAATTTCGCTTTATAAGTACGCGTTCTAAGGCAGCCCGATCTCGTTTCAAACAGTAAAGCGCTTCCTCTTGAATTATCATGAAATGCCTCCCCTTTTATTTCGTTTTTGCCCTTTCGGTAGTTATTCAGAGTCGGTTATTTTTCCATCGTTGCCATCCAGTAAGTCTTCTCCGCCTCTCTGACTATTCCCTTTACGCTCTTTGTTGTCAGTTCTCTTAGAGCCGTATATTTACTGGTGAGCCTCCTAGTTCTTTTTCTCCACTGCGTGTCAACGCTCTTTCTATATAAATAACGGAACACCTTCACTGCCCACCTACTGTCTTGCATATTCCTTAGCCTCTCTTCAAACCTTATTTTCCTCTGGGCTTCCCTTGCCTCAAAACTCGCCCATCCCATATCGCCCTTTACAGCCTCATTTGCCGTTTTCCCGTGGGCACGCAACGCGAGGCGTCCCACCGTTCTTTGATTCCCATCCATTCCTGATTGTATCTCTGGCCTCATGCACACCTCTGAGTTCCCAAATGTAAGCCCCGGTACCATTACCCCTTTCCACAGACCCCTAAGCACCTCGTACCTATTGTGTCCCCATAACGCTCTGTGCTTCATTATTGCAGCGTACCTCTTTCCCTTTGCTGCCAAGGCTTTTTCGTGTACCTCCATGTATCTATCACCCTCATTTACCCATACTTGTATTCGCTTACTCTCGGTATTTCTTGGCCCTGTATGGATACCGCCTGGTCGTTGGGACCATTGAATACCATCAATCGACATTTTGTTACACTAAATCCTAGTCCTAGAGCCTCGCCTTCCTTTCCGCATATATTCACCAGCCGTTGTATATCATCTCAACTGTCTGCGAATAAGACAATACCGTCAGCATAAAATAAACCCAGAAGCATCTGCTCAATCACCACGCCGCCCTGTTTATGTGACAGATTAAAACCAATGTTGATATCTCCCTAGCGCTTTTTCCATTCTAACCATGTACAGCATGAATAACAGCGGCGACAAAGGACATCCCTGTCTCAGCCCCTTGCTAATATCAACGTCCTCTATGCTACTGATTCCTTCCCATTCTATGCAAACTGTATTTCCTCGATATATCTCCCTCAAAAGCTGTACACAATCGTCGCCTATGCCCATTCCTTCCAATATTTCCCACAGTATTTCCTGATTAACATTGTCATACGCCCCAGTGATGTCTAGAAAAGCCACATACAAGGGCCTGCTTTCTATTTTAGATATTTCTATACACTGAGTAAGAACAAATATGTTATCGTCTAATCGCCTGTCTACTCGAAATCCATTCTGAAGTTCTCCCAAAATATTGTTACGTTCTGCCCACGCTTCTATTTTAGGGACGAAGCTCCTTAAGGTTTGGCTCTGTCCGTCCGTTGTAGTAGCGCGTTACCTACTAGGAACGCGCTACTAGGAGGGCGCGTTTGGGAGGCGCGCGAGCTCTCTCACTCTTCCATCTGTTGTCTTGCGAGAGAGAGAGAGACAGAGAGAGCGAAAGGCGCGCGTTGACTATGGAAACGCTCTTTCTTCGATATATATATATATATATATATATATATATATATATATATATATATATATATATATATATATATATATATATATATATATGGGTTGCCGGTGAACTGTTCTCCAGCGCGAGCAGTCGGTATTTTTCAATCAAGAAACAGAAGACGCTGCCTGCGTCAAGCTTGTATCTCGCGGGTGAGGGCGCGTTCTCCTTCTTTGCGAGCTGGTAGTGCGTCTTCTGTTTCTTGATTGAAAAATACCGACTGCTCGCGCTGGAGAACCGTTCACCGGCCACCCAAATATATATATATATAGGCACTGGATCTTGACTTGCAGACTTGCAATGAAGTGGCGGTGGGAGATTTCACTTGTGCGTAGTTGAACCATAAGGATTCGTAGCGTGTGCGTTAACTAAATTAATCCGGAACTCGGCACGATCTGCGATGAACATCCGGAGCTTCGCCCACTCATCATCATTCGCTCCGTGGATATGCTGTGAATTTTTTAATTTTACTGCTTGCATAGCCATCCTGTATTGTACCGATGTAATCGTTAGCGGTCTATACGAGCGAATGTTATTTTTTTCCCCTTGCCTTTATAGATTAAGTTCGTTCTGCTTTTTTGCCAACTGTCCGGTATTTGCCTCTCCTGTAAGAATTTTTCTACGGCTTTCAATAGTGCTTCTTTAGTGTTCTGTCCTAATTCGTTAATGAGGCTAACGGGGACCCCATGTAAACCCAGAGCAGTGCGCTTTGGAATTTTTTTTTTCGGCCTTTTTCCAGTTGAAATTCTCAAGTTCTAGCTCTTCCTTAGTTTCGCTCTCCGTCATGGTTTTATCCACTGGGGAAACATCTTGGACGATCTTTTTAAACGAATCGGCTGTTACCTTCTGGATGTAACCCAACGCTTCCTACCCTTACAATTTATTTCCTCTTTCATCAACAATATGTTGTTGCAATGTGGCAGACTTTTTACCTAGCGCTTTTATGTGGCTCCAAAAGCGCTAGGTAAAGCGCTCCAGTCAATTCCATTGGGAGAACGCCACCTGCCTGTCTAAGTGATCGACCGCGCGTCGTATGGGCTGCAGGTCTGGGACTTTACACCGGCGGTTCCCCTGCGATCTCATCTACGAAAGTGACATCGATCAACGCGACTCTGCATTCGCCAAAGACTGAAACGAATCTTTCCCGGATCGGGTGGTATTTTTACATCGCTTTGACCCTCGACGTAGTGTCCGCTACGTACGCTAGGCCTAGCCAGTTCATCACAGAGCCATCTGGCTGAGAGGGACGAGGCCTTGCGTCCATCTACACCTACACCGGGAAGATGGAGGAGCGCGACGCTCATTCCTCTATCACATGGACGCCATAGGTCGCAAGATTCACGAGTGCACTCACTCAGGCTCCCTCAGACTCGGACCAACCTGTGAGTCTAAATCTGAGTGAGTCCAGCTCATCGAAATTTGCATGAGTTCGAGCTCGAGTGAGTTTGGCTGGACAAACTTTTCCTGCGTTTGAGTGCGTTGAGTCCGAGTGAGTACGGACGAGTTGAATAACGGTGATTTTGGGTCCGAGTGACTCCCGCTGAACAAAATTTTTGGTGAGTTTGAGTCTGCGTGAGCCCGGTCAAGCAGAATATTCGATATTCGTAAGTACGAGTCCGAATAAGGTTAGTATCGATGAATCTGAACGCGAATAATCCCGGTTGTGTGGAACTTTGGGGTGTTTGAGTAAGATTAAGCTCTACATAAAAAGAGAAAAAAAATTTCATACAGCGCATCTGAATCTCGGGCCAACTAAAAATCTTACAAATACCTAGGTGTGCATATCTCTGCTAACTTATCTTGGAATGTTCATACCGCCTACATAATTAATAATGCTAACCGCATGCTTGGTTACCTGCGCCGTAACTTTTCAACTGCCCCTTCATCCGTAAAAAAGCTTCTTTATACTACCCTTATACGTCCGAAACTAGAATATGCATGTGGTGTTTGGGATCCTGCCACTGATAAACTCATTAATTCATTAGAACTCGTTCAAAATAATTCAGTTCGTTTCATCTTACGTAATTATAATAGAACTGCAAGTGTGTCTGCCATGAAAACTAACCTTTCGCTTAATCTACTTTCTTCTCGTCGCAAAATCTCACGTTTAGTTCTTTTTCACAAGCTATACCATCATTCAACACTCCGCAATGATTTCATTTTTCAGCCACAGTACGTATCGCCTCGTATCGACCATCGTTATAAGGTTGGTCTCGAATCATGTCACACTAAAACGTCTTTGCAGTCATTTTTCCTTCGGTCATCCACGGAATGGGACCACCTTCCTGATGAAATCGTATCCATTCACGATACCCAAAGGTTTCGAGCGTCTTTAGTTAACATTGTATAATCGAAGCAATTTTCCTACTATATGTTTGTAACCTAAATGCATTTTGTATTTTGTATTTTGTTGTTACCATTTTAGTGTCATTCTTTTGTACGAATTTCTTACGACGAGCTAAAACTGTATAATTGAGAAGCCTTTGTACTTGACCGTTCTGTTTATTTTATTGTTTTCATTTGCTGTAACCCACTCCCCTCTTTAATGTCTTTGGCCCTGAGGGTGATAATAAATAAATGATAATAAATAAATAAAAAGGAAATCAACACATGATTAGAACACGCTTAAAAAGAAGAGAGCCACACCGTTTGTCAAAGCTTGAAATTCCATTGTAGGCATAAAAAACACACAGACACACGAATGCGCTGTAATCCCTGAAGGCAATCTGCCAAGCTGGTGTCGACCCCGAGATCCCGAGGTGCCAAGCAAGCCCACTATACCACTGGGCTACGGCGGCTTCTCCCGCACGGTACATATACGAATAAACCCAATGCACCAAAAGTTGCGATGGTGGTGCTTGTGTGACATCAACTGCGCTTGTAATGTGTGTTAAGCGCTATCTTTGCAATGTAATAATGATACTTATGCTCTACTATCAGTGGGCGTGCTTTTCTCCCAACTTTGCACTATCCCATGTGAATACTTCAACGTAGGACGCAACGTCAACTACGCTTCTAATCTATGTTAAGCGCTATCTTACCAGTGTAATAAACGATACGTGTACTTTACTACCACTCAGCATGCTTTTGCCCAACTTTGTCCGATTCCGTACGAATACTTAACGAAGGCCGTAATGCGCACGTCAGCGCACCGCTGCGTGCATTTCTCTTCGACAAAACAGATGTCTGTGCTGTGCGCTAACGCGAGTGCCAATGTTAGGTCCTACCATGAGCTACCACTCTGTCCCCACAGTGCTTCGTGGTTAATCCATGTTGACCATTGACTTACTCATACACTTTGCACAAAGGCGTCCATCTTATTCGTAACACTTGGGTGAAGGCAGCAGTTCGTGATAAGGAATTTCCTCGCATGACACCGATTCCCACTGTACGTGGGATCTGCACGATTTTAAAGTTGTTTGTTCATTTGTTTGTTTGCTGCTGCTGCTATTTGGCCGCTTTTGAGATATTCCTTGCCTTTGCTGCAAGCACTTCTTTTACAGTGCGTCAAGATTGTCGTCAACCAAATGTGTATATGAAAACGCCTTCTTTTTTGCTAAAATCATTTCAAGGGTCCCTCTAAACGGCATGGATCACTGTCCACATAGCTTGCTGTTGGCAAAAAGCTTATACAACGTTGCCGTAGGTTTAAAAAAATGGATGTGAGAATTAATACCATGAATAAAGCTGGTTTAACCTTAGCGAAGAACTCTACAACAGCATTTGGGGAAAGTCCTGTTTGCCGTGAGACATAATACTTAATCACTTCCCTGACACAACGCTCAGCCTTTCTCATATGCACTGATAAATGCTGCCATGTTGTTCCTGATAATGTTAATTACTGCTGTCGCCGCCTAAAAAATGAATGCACCCTCACTGGTTTTTTTTTCGGTTTATATTTGCAGTCACCCTTAGCTCCTGCCGCCGTTGTGAACCTTCGGACGTTTCCGAACAACGCATCGCAATCCGCCGCGTGGTGGGGAAAAAAAAAAAAAGAGAGAGAGAGCTCAGCTTGCCGCAATGAAATGGGAACTTTCATATGTGGATTGCGTTTACGAGTGAGAGCCCATGCGCAGGTCTGTTTTCACTTATTTAGAGCACGGAGGCGTTTGTTTATAACCAAGTTTTCTTGAAGTGAAGCTGTTCCAGGCTTGGCTCTAGTGCATTCTTGCCGTCTATAAAGAAAAGAAAAATTTGTGGGCCGACCGCAGAGGTACTGAAAAGCCTTGCGAAGTGCAGAAAGCTTCGGACATTCATACCCTTGTAATGATAAACTAGACAAGAATTGGTTCACACTGTTTGGGCTAGAAGGGCTTGATTTGAAGTGCCACACCGCTTTAAGTGACCGAACAGCGGTCGTCTATGGAAATAAATTTGGCCAACAATCTGTAAGGTTGTAACCAAACAAATCAGTGTACATCTCGTTAATCACAAAGTTACCACTATGGCCGTTACGAAATATTGAAAGTGAATACATGTACCCTTTTTTAACCACGTCTGGTGCGCTACAGTTTTTCTGGCGCCTAAATTTATTGCCTTTTCTCGGTTATCGTCATGGCATCCTCGACGCTATCACGTCGGAATGTGACACGTTTGGATTACTGTACAACAGCATCGAACAATTAAGCACCCAATAAACAAACAGGATCAATAGGGGATATTCATAATGAATTGTGCTCGGGCAACACTGGACGCATCCGCCGTGTTCCTCGGGGCGCACTCGTGGAATCGCGTGCTATAATAGCGCAGAGGCTGGCACGCTGTCGCTGATAGTACTTCCGGGCCAAGAAAACGGAGCAGTTTCCTGCGACATCCAGCTACGAAAGGTCAGAGGAACCCATTATGCTACCAGAAGTCGACAAGAACACAATAATGAAGTCTTTCGCTCGTAAATACCCAACCAGAAGGCCGATACAGACAATGAAAGCAGCACGCCGAAATTTCTCCTTTCGCGACGCGTACTTAAGAACTGAGATAAGCGTTCGAGAAAATCTATGGTTGTTCAGGAGGTCCGATCGAGTGCAAAATGTCTAACAGAAGTTAGTATGACAAAACAATTTTCCACGTTACTCTCCAGTGAGATTAGAAACGCACGCCATATATCGAAACCACGTTGTTTCTGAGCGCGCTGTGCTGATTTCCACTTCTCATTTCATCAGCCGCAGGCATCTCTAGCGTTCGCATTTGCGTGCCTGATGTTCTCGTGAAACAACCAATGCGGGGACACGTAAGCGATGCGCTAAAGATGTCTGAGAAAAATTGGATTATCGAGTTTTCGAGTTTACACGTACGTCCGGCGTCATTTAAGCTGATACGATATAGTACGCTCTCAGCACGGTAATCTTTATTTTATAAGTTCACAAAAATGTGAAAATATGCTCCTTTACTAAAGGTTAAAGTGCTTTAGCTTTTAGTAAATCAGCATATTTTCAAATTTTTGTGTACCTATAAAATAAACTAAAAGTTACCGTCCTAGGAGTGTACTCTTTAGACACGCTACATCCGCTGATGTGAACAGTTCTGCTGAGAGGACTAGTGCATGTAGCAGGTACGCATGTCAAAGGACGAAAATTTAGTGCCAGTGCCGCCAGGTCCTCCGCCGCATGTTCCTTGGTAAAGGACGGAGGTTCGCTTAGCAATGAAGGTACTCAGTTGGTTCTTGAAAAAAAATAAGGAGAATGAGGCTCGACAAGGGCACGGCAACCGCTGTCTCTCGCTGTAGTTTTGCGAGGAAGGGCGCTATAGAGGGTAAAATACGACTTAGCAGGAACAACACGAGCGTCGCGTCACCTTACGTGCAAGCGCGCTGTATACCAGTTTTCCCAGTGCTCTTAAATTTCTTAGCTTTAATCTTATGTCCGCCAAGCAGCTGGTGAGAAGCACGAAGGATCAAGTCGACGGTTGCAATGCGATGACGCTGCGAATTGGCAGCGACGGCCTGCTTCAGCAGTAAGCCATGAGAGCACCGATGCACGACAGAAGCTTGGCCGCAAATATCTTGAGCTATCTATCGCGCATATCAACATTAAAAACAGCGAAAGAAAACACAGCAGTGAGAAGCGGAGCGCCCAATCTTTTAAGTCGTTCAAACATTGCGCACCATTGACGCGTGCAGTACGTATACGTGAAGTTTTCGACGACAAATAGAGAATATAGTTTTCAGGAACGTTGGCTCATTAAGCAGTGCCAAGGAACTTGCCACCAGCGTCGCATATTTATTCTGCTAGTGACGTGATGTTCTTAGAAGTGCACAATTTTCCTGATACGCACAGTATGGTAACACTGCATGCTCTATGAAAGAATTAAAGTAATGTACAGGGTGAAACTATGCCATCGATTTATGCATATATTTATACTAACGGACACTCGATTTCTTCCGTGAATAGCGATACGACAAGCAATAAGCGTACCACCATGCTCTTTCAATCGTGCGTGCGTGATGCATCAGTTCGTTAAAACTCTGTTAAACATGCGCGTGTCTTAAATCTGCCAGTGTCTTTGCAGCTCGGAAAGCAGCTCGTACTGACGGGAAAAAAATAGAAACGAGGCCAAACGGTGATTTTACGCACGCCGACCACGATTCCGAGCACACGCAATGCTTAAGATCATGTATATACTTGATGAGAGCACCTGCGCGGCGGTGATAGCATGTTTTTTTCGTCGCTCAAATATTCAAGGTGTTTAGTTGTTGTTGTTGTTTTATGGGGTTTAACGTCCCAAAACCAGCTCTGATCATGAGGGACGCCGTAGTGGAGGGCTCCGGAAATTTCGACCACCTGGGGTTCTTTAACGTGCACTGACGTCGCACAGCACACGGGCCTCAACATTTCGCCTCCATCGAAATGCAGCCGCCACAGCCGGGATTCGATCCCGCGACCCTCGGATCAGCAGCCGAGAAGGTGTTTAGTTAAAACGTTGTTCCCGGCGTGTCGCGGACACACTGCGTGTCCGCGGTAGGTTGCAGTGGAAAAAACATCGCGGAGCGGCGGCGAAAAAGCAGTGAGAAGCAGCCGATGCACGCTGAAACATCACAAGTTTGGGTTTCCGGCACCCTGAAGATGGATGACGCTTGTGAAGATGTCAACAGATGGCGCTCTTCATTTTTAATATCCCCTATTCAGTAGTCGGCAGTGCTGAAGTGTCACGGACTCGCGCGTTGACAGCTGCCGATCGCTCGCGTCGTCTGCTAAGGAGCTTTAGTCATGGCAGCTCGCTGCAGTTCACTCGTTTGGCTCCGGCGCGGAACCCTTTTACGAAAATGCTCTATAATATTCGGCTGACATGTTCACAGGAGGCTCCCTAATTTACGGGGGGTGTTTTCTTCACGCGTTCATAAAGGGTTGCAGGGCCCCTTTAAGAAAGCAACTTTGAATTTAACAACCAAGGCGTAAAAACATGTCATCAGGGCGAAAACCTGAGTGGCTATATTGATTCTTCGCTCCCGCGAAACGTCCGCATGGGATTTTGTGAGAGACCGCGAGACCCGTCTAAAAAACCCTTTGCGGCCAATGCAAGCGAATCAACTGAACCAAAAAAAAAAAAAAAAGGGAAGGAGGGAGGGAGGGGGGCAACATATGCGCATGCAGTTGGTTCCTCCTACCTCGGCGTTGCGCCGTACAGCTGACGATGCGCAGAAAGGCAGCAACGCCTTTTGCTCAGATGCGTCACACGCATGGAGGAAAGGCACCTCAGCATCGGCGGCGGCAACTGGAGCAGGGAGAAGACCAGTGATATGCGAGAGCCCGTGCATTAGTCCCAAGCGAGAGAGGCTGCGCAATTACGCTACTATCGAGGAGGTTCGCTGCCGCGACTGCGCAGGAACGCAACCGGTGGTTCCACTATGTCTTGCAGAAGTATACGCTTGATGCGCTACCGTCGTGCAGCCCGCCTTTCGACTTTTCAGGCGAGGCTTCTGTCGTTGAGCCTGTGTCGGCGTAGACAGCGTTGTGGTCCTTACGCCAAGACTCCCAGAAAAAAAAAAATGGGGCAGCTCTGCGCTATATTTGAACTTGTATAGCGCATTACGGAGAAAGAGAAAGGGCCAAGCAGACCGACACAAGAGGACAGAGCGCTAACTTCCAACTGAGCTTTATTCGCGAATTGCATTAATTATGAAGACTTGCGCAAGCATACAAAAACACCCGAACGTATCGCCAAGATACGTTCGGGTGTCTTTCCATAATGCGCTATACCAGTTCAAGTACGACGAACCAACTCGCCCAATCTTCGACACTTCTGCGCTATACGCTATGCGCAGCGCCTATAGGGGCGCCACTGAAAGCCGCGTAGCGGCGGCCGTTGGAACCGGTGGTGGGTCGCGTAGCAGACGCCTCATTTCACTGCAAGCATCGCGGAAGTGCGCGCGTGCGATTTGCCGCTTGTGCGCGTCCCAGATAATTACTTTTGCGGCGATAGTGTGCGCAAAGGAGCTGCACATTATAATAGTGGACATGTGTCCGATGTCACAGCTGTGTGGGACGACAATGTCACCATACGCGCCAAGTGTTTGCCACAGATAAGCGTCGACAAGCTTCCCTACGAAGTGGAGCTCATCGCACCGCTTTCTTTATAACGTCCCGATCACTAATGCCTGCATGCGTTGACGCGTGAACCAACATTTTTTTCTCGACACAGTAGCTTCGTTTACTTGCCATGTGTTTATATAGTAGATTTTGAGGGATCGCTGTCGCACCGGCGCATGGATTTCACGGGTGCGGCCACGCGAAGGGTCAGCGTTGGTAAAACTGAAACCAGCACGATGAACTTCTGAATATATTGTTTTGTTCTGTGGGGTTTAACGTCCCAAAACCAGCTCTGATTATGAGAGACGCCGTAGTGGAGGGCTCCGGAAATTTCGACCACATGGGGTTCTTCTACGTGCACCGACATCGCACAGTACACGGGCCTCAACATTTCGCCTCCATCGAAATGCAGCCGCCGCGGCCGGGATTCGATCCCGCGTCCCTCGGATCAGCAGCCGAGTACCATAGCCACTAGACCACCGTGGCGGGGCTTGCCAATATATATATCGGCAGATTGCGCTAGTGGCGCGAGACTGAGTCACTGTGGAGCTGGTGGTCACCTAGCTTGTCGTAGCAGCTTGGCTACGTATTTGCTAGGTTTTTTGCAAGCTATTACCAAGTGCTGCAAAATGGCGTTACATTCTAAGCGATCGTCAAAGTCTTAAATGTGCACAGGTGCCATGTTTTACAGCCAATATGCAACTTGAGGCGAGCGCACAGCGAACATTCTGCACCGGTGATCGTATTCCAGTGCCATTAATAGGTAGAATGCAGCCGATTTCGTGCAGCACACGTGTGATTCCACGGCGCTTTTGTAAAGGAGCCGTCACCTGCCCCACATTCTCTGACATTGCGCTTTGCGCCATTCGTTTTTCAAGAGAGCCTAGGCATCGCGTCTTATCACTACTAGAACCTCATGTGCACTGTAGCGTCTACAATGCAGGCGAGGCGACCGAGTGTACACGTAGTAGGGTTCGCTGAAGACGTAGCGACATAAATGGAGAAATAAAACACGATAATCGTTCTAACACTGCTGTTAACAAGCAAAGAGAAATGGCGGGCGCGAAAGAAGACGAAGTAGGATCGCTAGCGCGTGGCACGTGATGTTCTGGCTTTTTCTCTTTAGAAAAAAAAAACGGCATCGTAGGGTCTCGCTGCTCGGCGCTCTTCAGGCGTATTGTCTTCCGCCGCACCTCGAAGCCTGGTTTATTCTTCATCGAAGTCCTAGGACCTTACACTCCTGTAAACAAAGCGATCGCTTGCCTTCTGCGTCGTACAGCCGCAATCCACCGCCGCCGTCGCTCTCGCTCATGAAATAGCACCGGAAATCTGTATAAGTGCGTTCGTGGAGATTTCTTGTGTGTGTCTGAGTAGCCGACAACGCAGCAGTTATTTTTCGGCATCTCTGAAGCCCGAGGGAGTCGTTAAATCACGATGAAAACACATACATCCGCGCACTCACGTACACGCTCGCCGGAATACTGCTCGCTCGGACCCACCAACGCTTCCGAGCTGGTGGCGTTCCCCGCCTCGTTCCCTCCTTCTCACCGCCACTTTCCTTTTCCACCCCTTGTTGTACTGCACTGTACGCGCATATATAAATCCCATCCTTCTTTCCCTCCCTCTCTTCTTTTTCCCGACACCTTGCGACACTATACAAGGCTATGCAGCCGATCGCGGAGGCCACATTTTATGAAACGCCACGGGTGCGCGGATCGAACCCGCAACTTGGAGCGGCGCGTGGTGCACTGCCTCCAGGATCGGCCTGCATTTCACGCCGACGACAACCTTCTGACTCCAACTCGACTTGGCGACGCCGCGGGAGCTCGCGTCACGTGCTGCACTCCCAGTGTTATGCAACGAAACGCATCTGCCTTTCTTTGTCTAGTAGTGGGCTGGGTGCGTGGGACGAAAAGAAGAAAGAAGTGGGTGCGCAAATGCCATGCATTTGACAGACGGGCATGCGCGCTTATTTCCTGATGGTGATAGTTTTCTGCGGATTTTCGACGGGTCAATGAACGGCTTAAAACAGCTCCGCTGTTAAAAACTGACGCCAATTCTTCGGCTGTGCAATCTGAGTAAATAGCGGAGCTGGCAAGCAAGCGCCATCAACTTGCGAAGGCAGGCAGAATGCTTTTTTTCACGCGTCTTCTTCTGCTTCTTCTATGTTTCATTGTTCTTTGTTTACAGCTCTCTGAATATTCTCTGTTCTGTAGTCTCTCTTTCTTTATCTGTTTATATATTGCACTCGCTCCTCCTCTCCCTCCTCCTCCTCCTCCTCCTCCTCCTCCTCACCCTCCTCCTACTCAACCTCACTTCTTTTTCCCATTTTTTTTATATAGGAGTGCACATGGCTGTGCTATGGTTTACCCTCTCGCCTACCTATATTCCTCTTCCTTTCCCTCCTCCTCATCCTTACGTCAGTCACGATAAGGACGATGAGGATCCTCATCGTCCTTTCCCTTTCGCATTTCCTCGCTAAACTACACTGTAAAAGACAACGTCATACTATACCCTCTCCCCACCTCCTTTTCTTTATCCTTAGCCTCACACGTAACTTTTCTCTCCCAGCCTAGTTCTTCTCCATATCATGGTATGCTATGTTAGGAGCTGTTGTCATTGCCCGCTCTCACACCGCATACCTACCTTTATGTAGCAGTGGGCTGAAGGCATGAACGCAAGTGAAGAAGTTTGCGCGCAAATGTCGCACACTGGACAGCAAGGCGAGGCTTTAGCGTAAACGACGCGGTGTTATGCCAAGTTTAAATAGCTAAGCTGTTAAGAAAATGGAAACCCTGGCGCCTTTCAAAGAAGTCTGTCACCGGGATTTGAATTCGGGTGCCCCACCCTCTGAACGCCAGTGTCTTTCATGTGAATGCATTGGATTTTCTATACCACAGTATTCAAGACTTTCGAAGAGCAATAAAGAAATAACACCGAGGCTCATGTGTGTGGGTGTGTGGTATGAGAAAGAAAGAAAGAAAGAAAGAAAGAAAGAAAGAAAGAGAAAAAGAAAGAAATAAAGTAAGAAAGAAAGAAAGAAAGAAAGAAAGAAAGAAAGAAAGAAAGAAAGAAAGAAAGAAAGAAAGAAAGAAATCACTCGTGCCTCGTAGCCACTTTGGGTGCGCATGTGTGTACAAGCCACACCTATATGTATATACGACCAAGCACCCATTGTACATGAGCCTTCGCAAAGCCCTTCTCCCCAATTCTCGCTCAAAGGCGATTGATACAGGGTCTAGGAGATTTACGGGAAAGCGCTGCTCACATAAAATAAAACGTACCCAGAGACGGTATTACGAGGGTTTTAAGTGACTAGCACTTCAATCCACGCGATTATAGTTAGACTGAAGCTACACAGAACAGACGCGAGAGCGTACACCCAAGCATGCAAAGGTATTTTATTCAAAGCTGAGCTTAAGAAAGACAGAAAAAAAATTAAAGAAACTGAGCTTAAGAACACTTGGTACATCCTGCGCGTCAGTTCTGTCTTGATGGCCTTCGTTCATTCCAGTGCTATTTTTGAGGAGAAAAAAAAAAGCTAAGCACCAAAGCACCGTTCATCTCTGCTGTGCCCCAATGGTTCGTGCCCCCTTTGAATGGACAAGTACAACGGAAGACATGCATAAAAGTCTTTCAGTCCTGGCTGAGAGCTTATGGCATGGTCCTCGCAAGTTACGTCCCTCTGCTTCACAGTTGCTAGAATCCCACAGTCGCTCCCGAAAGCAGTATATTGCCACAGACGCGCAGTTACACTCCGGCTGAAAGCCGGCCGCAGCGTTCTGTTGATGGACAATAGCACTGCCCTGTTCACACAAACGTCACTGAATCACTTTCCCGTAATGATCATGATGCTTGAGGTGGTCGCTTCTGCACACTTGGACGCGGCTGCGGCCACTGCAGCGACGCGTAGCCGCCGCCGGCGCCCTGAACCGCGTCCTGGTGCCGCCGCTCCGGACGCCTCGGTCTTGGACATCACTTCAAGGGCGTAGTTGACGCCCGGGACCAGGGAGAAAACGATGGATCTGTTTCCTCTGGCGGCGAGCGGCGTTCCACGACCACCGACCTCTCATCCTCCCGGTCACCATGAAACGGAACCTCCGCGGCACCGGTGTAGTTGTCGCTCATCCCGGGCTCGATAGCACTCTGGTTTCCATCACCGCGCTGGTATGCGGCAGGGGCGCGATCAGACTTAGGCGGGTGGGACGCGATGTAGTCTCTAACTTCATCCGCGTTCCGTTTGAGCTTGGCGAAGTTGCTGTACGAGAATCCCAGGACGCAAACGCAACCCAAGATGGCTATGCCCAGCACGGCCACGATCGCGTACAATTCCTGGCGATTAACGAGGACGACAGGGATGCTCACCCGCGTCTCCATCCCGGGCTCCATGGTAGCGGCTCCTGGCGATTACAGCAGGCCTAGGCGACACGCGACGCTACGGCGCCACTTGGAATCGCAACTACGCCACCAGCTGCAGCCGTCTCCACCGTCCGCCCGGTTTCGAATGCCTCGTCAGTGTCCCGGCTCCTGCGTGCACGGGCCAAGCGCGCGCTATCGAGCGTTCTTTCCGCTTCTTTGCCTTCATCTTCCTGACTGCGGATGCGGGACGCATGAAAACGGAATTCAGACATGTCTTGGTTCGCCTGTCCAGCAACAATAACTTTTTTCCGAACTACTTAGTGCGAGGAGCTGCTCTTCTTGCGGCCCATTAGTTCTCACTTTTCTCTTTACGCATATTTCGTTCTACTATTTTCTGTAGTCTAATTGAAATAGAACACCGCCACGTAGAGGCCAAGGAAGCAGACACAGCCGCGTGCAAATTCCTTCTTTTTCAGAAAGTTCCCCCGTAGTGGGCAAGAGCCACATATCAAGGAACAAAGAAAGAAAGAAAGAAAGTTCCGTCAGAAAAGAATACGCATTGGCTTCTTTAATTGACCCTCAGTGACCTGACGCAGTCCACCCTGAGAGATCAGCTATGAATACGCGGTCATCGGTGATTTTCTGGGTCCTTCCTTTTCCTATAATACTTTTGTCAACTCAGATGTCAAAGTTACTGTTTTCAGGATCGTGATGCGGTTGTTGTCGTTGCTGGTGCTGTTGTCATTAACCTAAATACCCATCGTGGGGGACTTATATGAACGGTGTGTGAACGGCACAACTTTAGCTTTCTGGCTAGTATTTGGGAGGAAATATGGCTAGCGGTAAAATCTATATAATTATTTCTTCATGTAATATCACGAAGTCAGACAACCTGCAGTTCGACTTGAAAGATTGCAATGTTTGGACTACGGTAGTTGAACTCTTATTAGAACAAGTCTGATGTGAAGTAGTTTCGTCTCTGTCGTTCCTGTAATGAACAGAAGGCAACGGACCACTTATGTTTTGCGCTGTCATTGGTCCTCGCTAAAGAGAAAATAAATTTCCTAGGCTCACTTTTGTGGTATTCCTTTAACATCGACCACCCCTTCTAAGTACTTCAGCCACAGGAATGGCTGCTTTACAATGTCTCATTTCATTTGCAGCGCAATATTATTGCCTTCACGATAAGATATTATCCTCCTTTCTTTATTAAGTTCTCTTGCAAGAGTTGTCTTCCATTTCATACGGCTTCAAGAAACCTTGGATTCTTAACTGATTATAAGCATTTTCTTTATTGATTGCGGTTATCTTACTGTTAATGGACCGACCGCACCTTCGCAAATCTCCTGTTGTGGGTATGCATGATAACTTACACATCATCACCAGATAACGTACACATCATCACCAAACCGACCAAACAAACAACACGCTCGTAAAGGTGATAAGTACCGATGGTAAATTCTCGATAGATGCCAGCGCTATCTGGATGCCGCTGACATGGCACATCGGAGCAACCACGAAGTGTGGCTGAGGTTTATGGGCAGTTTTGTCCACCTCACGCAAACCCAAGTCACGAACTTTTTTTTTTGTTAAGAAACTGGGGCCGCATTCACAAACTTTCACTTGGTAGTCATGGCTTGAATGAAATTTTCGCTCACGAACATTTTCATCCTAAGACATATTTTGTGAATACGGGCCCTGTGCGTTCAGTAAAATGGCAGGAAAGGTTCAGTGAGCTCAAGGATGTTACCATTGTAGTTGTAGTAACTGCGAAACGGCCGTTAAAGGAATATTCTCAGCCAGAAAGAATAGCACGTTGTGCGAACTGCTGTTAATGTAGATAAACTGCACCTTGCGAGGCCAAGGGTCTGGATCTTGCAGTGTTGTACGGAACGACGTTCCAAGGTACGCCGTTCCCGGAACTAGTTGCCTCTGAGAGGAACGGAGGAAAGCCACCGTTCCTTCCATTGTAAGTGAAACTGTAGTTGTAACGCGTTACATTTACTGCGTACGCTGCCATCAACGCTTAGGAGCAAGCGTCAAGTCAGAACTAAAGTGCGCAGGGGCAAAACATTTTAGTTGAAAACAGTTGGTGTTAGGGTAAAAGCCTAGGTAATTTAGAGTGGTACCAGGGTGCCTCAATACAAAAGTATCGCCTCGTAAGTGCGAATAGTCCTACTTACGATTGTGATTTGGTTATGTACATATTTCAACGTACTGCGGTCTCAAAATGCTACAGCATCAGATGAGAGTAGGGAGAGGTGGCAAAGCAAAGCAATGCCAAGCTGCGTTTACAAGCGCTGATATACTTTGCACCTTGGCTTCAGGTTTAAGTGTACAAAATGTAACTAAAAGTGCAACCAATTGTGGTGAAATTAGGTTAACGTGATGCGTAATATATAAGGCTTCATAGTTATCACTCCCATTCTCAAGTACAATGTTTACGCGTGCTACCAGCTGCTCACAATTACTACAAATTCTTTAATAATTTACTTGCTCACAGTAAATGGCAATAATTTTGGCTGTAACGAGCAATAAATTTTCTACCCTCGTAAACCTAAGGCTGTTTGTTACCGATCGCACAAAAGTGCACCGATAGGAGCGAATAAAAGTTTGCAGTGTAATCGTCTTGGTAGTCATGGCTGGATTTATTAGATTTCTGAGGTTTTATGGGCCAAAACCAGCTATGCTTTCGAGAGACGCCGTAGTGGAGGGCTCCGGAAATTCTGATCACCTGGGGTTCTTCAACGTGCACTGACATCGCACAGTACGCGGACCTCAGCATTTCGCTTCCATCGAAATGCAGCCGCTGCTGCCGGGATTCGATCCCGCGACCTTCGGATGATCAGCCGAGTGCCATAGCCACTAAACCACCGTGGCGGGGCAGTCATGGCTTGCAGGTGAAGAAATCATGTTTCAGCACAGCGATTCCACTTAATTCTCCGCTCGACTTCCATGTAATTCGCAGCGCAGAAGTAGAAAATACGCCGATTTTGCGCTATTTGATAAGCGCTAGCAGCAGACTCACGAGAAGCGCATAGTCCGCATTGCTACAGGAAACAAGCGAGACGATCTGTCACACTTGTGCTCGGTCAGCAGCGGAGTTAACTGTCAGCTACTGCGTCGTACGGTGCGTGCAGCACACCACGCCTATTCAACGGCTGTACATGCAGCACCTAAACGCAGATAATAATAATAATAATAATAATAATAATAATAATAATAATAATAATAATAATAATAATAATAATAATAATAATAATAGCAGCTAGGGTTTTTCATCTCAAAAGCCACGATATGATTATGAGAGATGCTGTTGTCGAGGGCTCCGGAAATTTCGACCGCCTGGGGTTCTTTCGCATGTGCTGAGGGCGCACGATGCACGGGACACCTATACCAACCGACCGCTGTAACTTAACGGTGAGAGAATTGGCTTGCTGCGCTCGAGCTCGCGGGATCGAATGCCAGCAACAACGGCCGCATTGCCGTGAGTGCGAAATGCGTAAAACACCGGTGCACTTTGATTTACGTGCACGTTAAAAAATACCAGGCGGTCAAAATGACTTCGGAGCACTCCATTGAGGGGCGTGTCTCATAAACATGTCGTCATTTTGGCCTGTGTGAAACCCCATCAGTTATTGTCATGGCAGACCCCTACCATTCTCGGGCCTCCATCGAAAATGCGATCGCCGAGGCCGGGAGCAAATCGGCGTCTCTTGGGTCAGCAGCATGAGCACCGTATGAGCATGAGCACCTCCGGGGCGAACCAGAATGACACTCACACAGGGGCCAACTAAAGTTTTTTGAAATGACGCCTTTTACATTGGTCTGAAAGACCCTATGCGACTGTGCCCTTATGAAATTCGCAACAACGTGAGATTTCTTCAGTGCAAAAGGATCGCTGCATGGAAGGGACTGCTGATTCCTGCTGAAGAAGTGTGAAAGTGACTCTTTTCCAGGAATCCTCCTCTCACACAATGACTCTTAAAAGGCCAGTCATGTATGTTATCGCTAACGAAAATACGCTTGCACTAGTATCTACTTCAGCGACCAGCCGAGCAAGATTAAACTTGTCGTGCAACTTTGTGCGCACAAAACATTGTAGTTTTGAGAGTCATACGTCAGAGCGCCACTTTCAATAGACGCGCAGGGTCAGTAGAATTTTGATACGCGAGCTAGCTTATTGGCGTCCGTTGTGAGAGAGAGGTTGCCAAAGGCAGGGAGGTCAATCAGAAGAGAATTCCGGTTTGCTGCCCTTCACTGGGGAGGAGGTAAGGGGAGATTGAGAAGTTAGGAAGAAAAGAATGAGAGAGAGAGTGAGGGGCAGCCACTCAACACACACACAGACACGGCGGTGTCACACTCATTCTGTGAGGCCGGTTGCTCGTAGAAATTTCAGAAGTGCCTTCGCGGCTAATTTGAGGCTCGATCGTGTATCGATATAGTAATCAAAGGCTGTCACGATTCACTCGACGCCGGCACTTATCGCGGCGCGCACTCTGTACTCTTTTCAACACTCTTTCCCTCATTACCTTTAAATACGAGCACTGAATAAACTAAAGCGCCTTTTTCCTACTTGAAACTGGCCCGCGTGTATCTTTCTGAGATACTCAACGAAACAGATCGTTCCGGCATTCCAAGATGGACTTTTGGGAGAGTGGGTGGTCGTCGAGGTGCGCCAGTTCTGTTGACAGGGTTGCCGTTGAAGGTCATTCGTGAATACGGAAGCGCTTCCCTTCAATATGAATCGTAAATCTATCTTAGAAAGTCGAGACAGAGTCCAATGTAGGTGGATACAACTATTCCAATGCCATTGCGGCTCTTAGGTACCCGTTGATGGCCGCGCGACGTTTGAAAACGGCGCACTTTCGGACATTTACCGGCCACCTTGTTCTCTTTATATGCAATTCTAACCCGTTTCCAGATGAGTTTCGACTTTGATCTTTTTGTTTTCATAGCAGTAGAGATATTGTGCTTATGAAAACAAGTTAAAACAAAAAAAGTCGTTAATTTTTGAAAAAAGAAGGAAGCTCGCGTTTTTCGAGCCGCATCGCGGCTTAATTAAAACCTGCTTTTGTGAAATTGAATGCGGAGAGATAGAGAAATAATGTTTATTGAAAACCCGCTAGTTTTTCTCAAGGAGAGACGGGGGAAATGGGGAATAACTCACTTCCCCTGCCCTGGCACTGGTGGTTCCTGAAATGACGGTGCGATGGAAGTCCTTGGACCCGGGCGCCATCTTCGGCTTGCCATATTCGGCTTGCCGGAGCTGTTCGACCAGCACGTGGCTTGGAAGTGCCGTCCCCCCCCAGCGTCAACGCCAACGAAGACGGAACATTTATTTATTTATTATTTATTTATTTATTTAATAATGCAGAAACAGGGCGTACGCACAGGCTCCGGTATCATCATCTTCAGCCTGTCTTATGTCCACTGCAGGACTAAGGCTGTCCCAACGGCCTCCATCCTGTCCTGCCCTGGACGAGCTGACACCATTCTATGTCTGCGAATTTTCTGAGTTCATCACTCCACCTTACTTCCTGCCGTCCAGGGCCGCGCTTTCGCCGGGCTCCATTCCGTGTATCTCATTGACCATCGTTTATCGAACCTTCTCATTACGTGGCCTGCCCAAGTCCGTTTTTCTTCTTAACGTTGATTATTATTTCGGCTATCTCTACCTGCTTCCTGACCCACTCGGCTGTCTTCCTATCTCTTAATGTTACGCCTTTCATTTTTCGTTCCAACGCCTGCTGTACGTTTTATGACTTCCTCTCGAGATTCTTTGTTCTTCAAGCTTCTACCTCGTATGTTATTACTGGCAAAATGCAATATTATACTATTTCCGCTTTATATATAGTGGTAATTGTCTTACGTCATGGGTTGGAAATACCTGTCGTATGCCCACCAATCCATCCTTATTATGCGGTGAATTTCTTTCATATTAGTATGCCACTCTGTCATTAATAATCGGCCCAGATAGACATCCTTATTCATCTACAATTTTCTTGTATCTACTTTTCAATCCTGAACTCTCGTTTTTTTTTTGTTTTTCACCGGGCCACCTAACATTATTTTTGTTTTCTGCATGATTAGCTTTAAGCCTACTTTAGCGCTTTCTCGGCTTAGACCTCCAATCATCTTCCGCAGGCACCAATATAACTCCTGTAGTGATATGTTATTACTCTTGACAGAGCTCTGAGTAGCTAACTTGAACAAAATGCGGTCAAAAGGATCTTTACTTCTCTTGACAATTATTTGATTTTTGTTTACCCCGACCTCTACTCACGGGAGGAAAATGCTGCTATAACACCGTAAATAATGGGCGCAAGTGCTTCGAGCCCCATGTCCGTAGCTCACGAGCTTCCGGTATCTGGAAAATTGCCTTTTCTTGACATTTTGTTGGATTCTAGATAACACTTGCTGGAAGCCTGAGCCTATGGCCAAAGCCTCTGCTACTTTTCATTTTGCACGCATCAAATTAGTAAGAAAGGGGTGTGTAAAATCTGTCTTAATATCTCCTTGCCAAGACCATGCCCGAATTTAATTACGGAAGCCGCGCAATATAAGCACGAACTTTCAGCGAACGCGGGGTATATCCTGAAAATTCACAGGTTTCAGTGAATGAGCGGCTTCTCAAAAAACTCTTACTTCCGATGCCGTCACACAGAGACTGCATAATAATCACATAGTAGTACCATATATACACGCAATATCTCAGAATCCTAATAGAACAGCTCAAAGATCACCAGTCCCGGTTGTTTTATAGGTAGAACAGAAAATATATTCACAATGCGGGCTTACTGAACCTAACAGGGGAGTTCTGGAGCATAATGCTTGCTTAAGGAAACACGAATTCGTTTTCAATGATGTGTTGATGGCGAATCGTATAGATTACCTCTATGCCGTCGCAAGGGCGCACGTCGTCCAAACTGGCCAATGTGTCGACGAGATGTGCAGGTAATGCGACAATAGCGTTATAAAAGGTCAAGAGGGTTTCGTTGCGCAACACTGACGATCGGGGATGTCCGTCACTCTTTGACGAAGCAGAAATAGTCAGCGAGCGCGGAGCTAGGCATGTGATCGAGACAACAGAAGCCTAAACGATCCAGATACTAGGCGAAAACGGTGTTAGCACATCGTCGGTTGTGCAGTATATATAGTAAAGACCTACAGAACCTCCGATCTGAATTTAGAAGCCGATTAGAAACAACTTAAGGCACTGCCGTACGCAAATAATGTGCATGTGAGCACGTGAATGTGTATAACCTGTTTCATCATATAAGGTTCTGTCCAGTTTATTGCCTTAAGGGCCTCACGAAGAAGATATTACACAAGGGGCAGGTTTACAATGTCACATGGTTTAGACATTTCATATTGATTAATTACATGCTGTTGAAACAAGGACGGGCAGGTAATGGCGTCAATGTTGTTTCGGCTCTGTGGTGTCGTCCTTTCTGTGTCTTCGTTACTGTGCGCTGGTTTTTTTGTCATGAAGGTCGAATTTCTTCCTTTCCGCAGGAAAACGTTACCAGAAAAGTGGTGCTCTTTTGTTGTGTGTGATTTCGTATCAGTACCTTTCCGACGTACGCTCCTTAATCCATATTAACTTGGAACCGCCCCGGTGTCATGGCTATAAGTTTGTCAGTGCCGTAAACCGTAATACCTCAGTTAAATCGTCTCGCAAATCTACTGGATTTCGACCTGATACTGTTAATAAGGATTACTACTATTGAGTTCCGTTATAACGTTACTATACATAACTATGGCGTTTAAAAATTTCCGCCAACGTGTAATAAATAGAAGTAACCGAATACTTCGTCGATTTCATACACGCACTCGTATAGAGAAAGCCAGTCGTACGCTTTTATTGTTTTATTGTTCCTTGTCATAGTTGTCATCGTCGTCGTCGTCGCTGTTGTTGTTGGTCAGTCGGGGTCCATGCCGACACCATGGCACTACATTAGAGCAACAAGTAAAATTTGCCTTTACAAGTAATGTATTTTATACGACACCGCTTGACAGCGCAAAAGCAGTGAGTGACAGTTTCGAGTATAAGTATCGCTTTGATTCGGTTATGTTTGGCAAGCAATACCACTCGAGTAATACCACTCACGCTCCAATATTCGGTGCTCGCGCGCACCCGATAAATGCATGCGGCACGCATTTGTAGCCGAGTATTACTGACAAGTATTATCGAGTGCACGCGCAAACTCATACGCCTTTGAAGATAATCGAGTGCAGCTCTCCAACAACTACATATGTCATAATCTTTATTTTTAGCATCTCGATGGAGTTTCTGTCAGATGGAGCCCTACTTTATTACTGGCAGCCATGTTAGCGGCTGTTATTTATTTATTTATTTATTTATTTATTTATTTATTTATTTATTTATTTATTTATTTATTCCAATGTACAAATTCAATGTCCTCTGTATCAGAGTTCATAAAGAGGAGATGCCATTTTCGAAACGCCTAGTTGCTTCTTCTCTAAAGCTTATAGATAACATTGTAACGATAATAACAGACAAAATACATTTAAGCTCAAGCGTCCAAAACAGGAAGAACGTAAGTTAGAAACGAATTAGCGAGCGCATCACAAGAAGTTTGCATGCACTAAAGCCGAGTGAGACGAAACGTCCTCAAATTTCAGCGCTGGAATACGGCCACAAGTAACAAAAATAATAATAATAATAAAACTAAGAAGGCGAGAGCGACATTCGCAAACGTCTCAGCTCGTTAGCGCGAGGAAGCGAACCGCGTATGCAAACAACTTTGCGACGAGCGATAATGAATTCCACTTGCGGCAGTAGCTGCGAGTGAAACACGCCTAGGTGCGGGGACGCCTTCCTAGCGCCGGCTGAGCACGTCGCTTGTGGCGACCATTAGGGCCGCCGTACGGCTATCTGTGACAACCCAACCTTTAAAACTGACGAAGAAATTATCGAGCGACTCATACACGTTGTTCAAACTCAGGCAAGATCAAGCTGTAAACTCAAAGTTGTGCGGAAACAGCGTTAACTGAGAGCCTAAAGGAATCAGGATGGCGCGCGGGGGCAAGTGGGGGCTTTATACCAAGTGTCGGAATAAAGCTCTCACAATATGAAAAGAAGGGAAGGGGAAGGGAGAGAGAGTCGAGCAGGGGAAGTGAAAGCTTTAAACGCGCGGCCGGGTGCGAAAGCTTTGCATAAAGTAGGTAACAGAGCTCTTCGGTAGCACGTTCTCTTAACCTCGCTTTGTTATAGAGACTGCAGGAGAATGATACAAAGGACAGGGAGGTCAACCAGACTCGCGTCCGATTTGCTACCCTACAGTGGGGGAAAGAGATTGAGGGATTAAAAGAGAGAAAGAAAAAGAAAAGTGCGGTTGTGACTGCCAGGTGGTAGACAACACGTGCCTGTCCATTGTGGACCTATACAGGTGATCACTCAGCCCGGTTGAGCATGAAAACTGCAGCAACGCCCGCGTCGCTTTGCTAGTCTGCGATGCGTGGAGACATGGCCCGAGATTTTTTTCCTCTAAGAAAGGCCTATGGTCAAGTCGATTTAAAGCATCGCGAAGAATATCGCGTTCGTCGGTAAAGCGAGCACAATCACACAATATGTGCTCTAGCGTCTCTTCAGAGTTGCAAGGGTCGCATGTGGGAGTGTATGAAATGCCTATGCGGTATGAGTAAGTGTTTGTAAAAGCCATACCTAACCACAGGAGGCGCAATAAAGCTGCGTCACGGCGGGATGAATTCGATGGAATTGGCAGCTTCCGCAACGGATCAAGTGTTCGCATACGACGATTCCAGGCGCTCGGGTTATTCCACAATGTGTGGGACAACGTGTCAGCATGTGAATGAAGGCCCTTTGCAGCGTCTGTTCTTGACAAGGGTATCCGAACTGTATCTGTATACCTATGGGCAGACCGGGCGACATCATCAGGGATATCGCTTCCAACGATGCCGCAATCTCCCGGTAGCCATTGGAATAGGATGTCATGTCGCTTGGAGAGAGCTCGGTGTAGTACTTCTCTTGTCTCGTAAACTGGTTGTTCATGTACACTCCGTCGTCAGGCCGATCGCAGACTCTTAAAGGAGTACTGACACGATTTTGCGGCGGCTCAAAATGTACATTTTTTCGTTTTCTAGCCATGTATTGTTAACGCCCTCCGCACACAGAAGCCAGGAAACAGGTACAAAATATTTTAGTTTGGTTTTGAAGTTTTCGTCGCCCAGCACTGCAAGCCAGCCCCAGCGCAATGGACACTACGATGACGTAATGAACACAGTCTCTTAAAAATCGCTGAAACCGCTGTCAGAGTCGCTGGACGACCGTGAAATTGTCGTTGTTAGCGTGCCCCACGTGTAATTGCCCACAGACGACAGAGTTGCAGCGATGCTATCATGAATTGCTGTCCCTACGTGACTCAGACGTACGTCCGACTAGGTTGATACGTCACTATGAAACCGCCCCCTCGAAATCGAAACCGAAAGTGGGCTTTTAAGGAAGCCGTGTTAAAAATATACTCATTGTCTTGCGAGGCACCATGATACTGTTTTTGGGGCTCTCCACGCCAGTGCTTTCATTTACAGCAATAATGCGAGAATGTCAAAAATTCGTGTCATTATTCCTTTAAGGGATGCCTTATTCACAAGTGGCGCTTGCGCTTCAGTCAGTAAGCAATCGGTATACGAATAGAGTCGCAAAAGGTCACTCAAGGTAGAGGTTGACTTTCCATGATATAAAAGACAGCAGCACGCAAGGCGACAAGTTCTGCTGCCGTGGATGTCATCTTTTGGGAAATCCTGAACTGTATTTTGACTAGGCAGGCCGGGATGACAACCGCACCCGTGGAGCTAGCGGCAGAGATCGACCCTTCGATATAAACATGCTTTCTTTCGCCATATATAGGGACTACAATTTCCTAGGCACTTGGGTGCCTCGCTGCACTAGAGCGACATGAACTTTCACGTCATCGTGCACTGCACTCGTATACATTCACAAGACATCGCAAGAAACTCATTTTGCTCTCCGAAAGTGCAAAACCAATGTAGGGTGAGACAAAAAAATCAAATCTCTTAAACATCGCTCGTATTCACAAGGACATCCTGTGCTAAATATTAGGGGTTTGCGAATATTTGAATTTTCGGATATTTGTCGAATATTACATCTTTAATATTTGTATTCGATTTGAAAATTATACATATTCTATATTTTGGACTCTTCGGAATTGTTGAATATATGTGATCCTGTCATCTTGCTGAGAATGACTATTCTCCGACGATCACAATGTATAGGTACCTAGATTGGCAATGCCTCCGCTTGTAAGCATCGTAAGTGCACGGAGGCGAGGAGCAAACACAGTCGTTGTCGCCGCCGACATCTATCACGACGGCCATCTTAAACTACATGTTCCCCCTGGTGGCACTCGTATATAAGCAAGTTGATGTACCGTACCAGGGGTCCCTCTATATTCTTAAAGAGGAGGCGCTTGAGCGCACGCTTATAACACGTAACCAAAGCGTACTGCCCTGCCATACGCATCCGCTTCCTGGTGTAGTACCACTTCGACGTGCATTTCAGTGGTCTGGCTATATAGAACAGCTAATATTTCTTCATGATAGCCTTTAGTACTTTTTTAACACGCAAGTGTTTTATGCCGGGGTACACCAAGAAATCTGTGACGTACTTCCGTAACGGAAGTAGATGTCTGGAAAAATAGATGCGCATTTTAAATAGAAAAAGCTCCACTCGCTGGGATTTTAACCCACAACCAGCCAGGGAGCAACGGTATGAGCTGGAAGCGCTACCACCACACCACTGACCGACTCGCGAAATGGAGGAAAAAAACCGGCCTTATATATTTACTGGACAGTTTGCAATTAGCATCCAATTTATGTCTGGTTAACGCAAAGATATTTAACAAGCAAAATTGCTCCTAAATTAACATAGCCTCCATTTCACTGTACTCTTGGTTCCAAGAGGTGGTACCGCCACCTAGGAACCGAAAAAATGTGAGTCGATCGAGAGCTTTCGCTTGTGTGCGAACTTTAGAGGATCCCTGTGCAGTGTGGAAGTGCAGCTGATGTGTACCTGCGAGGGGTTCGTTCAAATGTGCGTGCGTATGTGTGTGTGTGTGCCTACGTGCGTGCGCAGAACCGTCTAAGATAAATGTACAGCTTCAAGCATCACTCACAATACAACTCCGCTGATCATCTGCGTTCGCAGAGTCGAATGGCTCCTACTCTTTTATATATATATATATATATATATATATATATATATATATATATATATATATATATATATATATATATATATAGCTGCTTCTGTCTTTATAATGTACCGCTGTTTACTCCTGTAACATTTCCACTTCCTTCCTTTTTTTTATCTGCAGATATTCTAAACGTCCTGCTTTTTCTTGTCATCGGCCCCGTATTTCGCGATCGAGTTTTTTTTAATCTTTTTTTTATCTCTATGAGTCTTTACGTGAACCACTGACAGCCAGTTAATTCGCTGAGACCCAGTCTCTGAACGACGCGCATCTACCGCGGGTCTTATTGAGCTATTATCCTGGCATTGCATTGAACTGTTCCTTAAGAAGGCCGGGGGGAGGGAACAGCATTGTATACGAACAGGAACCTTGCTGGTATCAAGCGTCACAAATTGAAGACTTGTGAACGCCACCAATGGCGTCACACGCGGCGAAGCTTGGTGTTACACGAAATGCGACCGTTGGGAAACCATTGGAGTTAGTCGACAGCCGCTAATATGTTAGGTAGCACTAGCTTAAATAGCATTTACTGCCCGCCACGCTCAGACGAGTACATACCCACCCACAACAGCTCAAAGTGAACGCTTGATTTTTCAACGAATTTATGTAGAAATTGTCACAACTTACTCTTGTCAGGGTATTAACATTGAAAAAAAAAAAATAGCAGCGGCAGAAAGATAAGACAACGGGAGCAACCGTGTTTTCTTTGCCACTGACGCGGGAAACTGTTAAATTATTTTGTATTTGCATTTATTACTTCACGTACCATAAAAGTTTTTGCCTAAGTGACTAATGACCATACGAATAGCTCATTACAAACCTAAGTGCCACTACTTATTGTTTTCAGCTTGCTCCATTTTTTTTCTACTTAGTTTTCCGCAGTTTCAAAGTTTTGGCGCAATATGCGAATCACGATGTGAACTGATTGCGCGCTCCTGCCTCGCGCGCGCCCGATATGAGCGCGTTCAAAAGTATTTTTAAAAGAGTTAGCTCTACTCAATGCCTCATTGATGACCTCGTCAAAGTAGAAGGACGTGGTTTAGCTGTTTGTTGCTGCTTGAAGCAAGCAGCCGCGTCTGGTTATTGGCCATAGCCATGCTCTCCAGCTTTGAGCGACCCAAATAAGTATACCTGTATACCTCGAAACATCTTTTGAGAGCGCTGTTGTGACATGAGCGTAAAGCGAGCGGGTGCGCCATAAGTTTTGTGTTTTGTGCCGCAATCTTAAAACACAGAAGAAAGAAAGAAAGAAAGAAAGAAAGAAAGAAAGAAGAAGGAAGGAAGGAAGGAAGGAAGGAAGGAAGGAAGGAAGGAAGGAAAGAAAGAAAGAAAGAAAGAAAGAAAGAAAGAAAGAAAGAAAGAAAGAAAGAAAGAAAGAAAGAAAGAAAGAAAGAAAGAAAGAAAGAAAGAAAGAAAGAAAGAAAGAAAGAAAGCGTACCCAGGAAGGACGTAGTGATCGAGAAACAACTGGACATGCGAAGCACAGTTTGACACGCGAGTCTAATTATGCAAATACTTAGTATTTCGGGACTTGTTTTGTCCAACACCGCAATCAGTGCTAGCAAAAGCATTCACCAGTACGTGCAAGGCGGTGGCTAATAAAATGTCGTGGTTCCCAGCGTCGTATCTTTTAGGGGCGAATCACCTTAGGGTCGAGGCTTGTCCGTCCACGTTGTCTGTCCGTGCTCACGGCACAGCATCGTCTGCTGTCGTGAGAGAGAGCGAACGGCGCGTGCTGACTATCGAAACGCTCTTTCTGCGATGAACGCTGCACCAGCTCGCAAGGAACGAGAGTGCGTCCTCGCCCGCGAGAGACAACGCCGACGCAGGCAGCGAGTTTCTTGATTGAAAAAACCGACTACTCGCGCGGCACAACCGTTCACCAACCAGCCCATATATATAGGCACTGGATCTTGACCTGCAAGGCAGTGCCGGAGGGAGATTTCTCTTGCGCGTAGTTGAACCATAAGGATTCGCAGCGTGCGCGTTAACTAAAAGGAATCCGGAACTCGGCACGATCTACGACGTGGGAGCGCAGGAACCTCATAAAGACAAGGAGCATAAATGACAACGTGTGTGTAAATATACGCACGAGTTGTCATTCATTTACATGTATGAGTGGGCACTGTCACGGGTGATTTACGGTAACACCGAACGATCCCCAGTGATTCGCCCACTCGTCATGATTCACTTCGTGGAGATGAGTGGATTTTTTTAGCCCAGACATACGATATAGCACACACGTGAGCACAGCGGTCATGCCAACAGCGAAAGTACCGCTGCCTTGGCTGCGCCACCGAGCTGGATAGCGAAGCATTCGGAGTGCATCCAGTTTTATTTGAAGTTTTTCAGACATGTCACATGTGCACTCTGCGTGCGTGTGGACCTTGTAATCTATTAAAGCACAGGACAGCAGTCCGCGGTCGACCCGTACAAGCGTGTAAAATAAGTTTACTGCGCCAATAACGAAGGTACTGAACTGTGCTGGTTTGTTCTCGCTCGCAGCGAATAAGCGCTTGGTGTTTTTCCCCGCTCACACATTTTGACCGAAAGTTTCCGTTGAATCCCGGGCTGTATAAAGCAAAGGAGCGACGAACTAGGCAGCGAAGTTCTTCCGGCGTCCTGACGGCCGACTCGCGGTGCCAGGAAAAGGCACGGGGACAAGGCGGCTGACGGCCTGGTTTTGCTGATCTGTACGCCTGGTGGCGAACGCGACCTAAAGCGTCAAAATGGCGATGGGCAGTCATCTCACAGCTATGACTTTCGGTAGCGTCTCTCGGTGGCTCAACTCAGCACAGCGAGCGTGCTGTCCTTCGGTTCGTGGAGCTTGTGTATCCGTCGATTGCTTTCGAGAACGATGACTTTGAAATGGGCAAAATACGCTGTTATGACTGCAGCTGGCGTTAATCCATCTCTTTAAAGGAAAAGCACGTGACCCTTCAGAGAAGTCTACCACCGTTGTCGGAGTGACCAATTCAAATATTGCGCCACTTACGGCGCCTTTTGTTGCGGCCAAAGAAAGAGAGAATGTCCTTACCTTCGGCCTCTTTTGTGGCTTTCGAAGGACAGAATCTCTTCGTTTTCAAGTGGTTTACTAAACTCAAACTCGTAGTTTCGATTGCAGGACACAGCGGCCGAATTTTGATGACGGCGGAACTCGAAAATTCCGGCAGATCCCACGCACTGTGGGAATCGATTTCACGCGAAGCACTCATCGAGGAACTGCGTATAAAGCATTGTTTGTGAATCAGCCAAACGTTACCGAGAGGATTGAAATGTTTGTCCAAATTGAGTAGTTGTGTGCCTCACTTGGGCGTACCGGGCACGTCGACTGTCCTGTGGCTTATGAAGGGTAACTTTCGCTACTAAGTAACCACGGCCCTGACGTTAGAGCGCAGACGTCAGTGCAATGAAAAAGAAATGCATGCTATACTGCTACATAAACTAACACCCTATGGTTTGCTTGAGAGCATATTTGGGCTACTTTAGCATAACCTCAAGGGTAGTCTAGTGGTAGAGGTGACAAATGACGTCATGGTTTCTATGAGTCAGCTGCGTACTGATGCTCCTCAAGGCTCAATCCTATAGAACCTTTACTCTGCGTCTCGTCTAATAACGTACTTCCGCACTTGTTGCACTCTTCAAGCGTACTAACGTACGGTGACAATATATGTATTATAGTGAAAGCCAATAAAACCACATCTCTAAGAGAACGCAAATGTCGAATGAGACGTGTTCGCCAGTGGTTATCAAATAATACACTAAGTATTAAAGCAAAAGGGCTGAACATGTCACCTTGCGCTCCGAGGCTGAAATCTGTAAGCGCCAAATTACTAAATCTAAAAAGTTGGTGCGTCTGAGATCGAAAAAGTATCTTCAATTGAATACCTAGAAGTCATGACAGGTACCCACTTACACTGGAAAATGCAGATTCGGGGTGTTTGCTCCAAATTAGCTTGAGGTTGTGATACACTTGCACAAGCTCGTAAGTACTTTAATACCGCTACGCTACGAACAGTTTACTATGGTTCTATTCATTGGCATCTCTCACAAAAGCATTAAGCCGTGGTGAAGCACATAAAAAGCTTACCTGGACGCAGTTAAGTGACTACAAAAACGTGCTGCGACAACCATCACTAATTCTAAAACAATACGTGGCTCTAGCAAACCTTGATTTTTTTCGGTCACACATTTTGCGCCTTGACCTAATATGCTAACATAAAATTCAAAATTATCCAAATACGTGTAAACAATTGTCATTTACAATCACCATTTTCTTCTGTCATTGCACAGCGCGTCGTTTTACTAGACAACCAACTTTTGGTGACTGAAATATTCCTCCCACTAATGACACATATGGCGAACGCATTTTACGGCGAAGTGGTGGTAAAATCTTGAACGTTGTCCCTTCTGTAATGAGAACGTCATCTCATTCCATTAATTCACGGCAGAAACTCTGTTTAGAAGAATGAACTGTTCCCTGAACGTAGCCTTATTTTTAGACTTGCGACTAACTGGCGCTCTGAGTGCGCGCACAAGTATTTTTCTTTTTGTTCTGTTCTTTTCTTTGCGACAAACTCTTTTCATCAAGTGATTATATATGTAATTGGGATCATTTGGTTGATTGTTCAATTACTGATTACCCACTGAATGCTAAAGATTATAAATCTTTACTTAGTTTGGCCAGTCCGAGATGCCTTTGTATATAACTAAACTTGTTTTTTGAACTCAAACAAGTCCACTCAATGTCTCCACATTTCGTATGAACCAAAAAAGAAAAAAAAAGAAAGGAAGGAAGGGAGGGAGGAAATAGAACACACTTCCAAATTCAGCTTCAAAGCACTAGCACCTCTTTTATTCATTATGAACGAAATTGAGATAGCAAAACTGAGTATTTACATACCTAGGTTTGTTTCAAATTAAATGTGTTTCTAGGCGTAATCGTTCGGTCCTCGACTGGAGCACCCACTTTATAATAATATTACCTTCGAATAAAAAATTGAGTCGCACGCTCTATTTTTATGAATTTACAAGTCAGCCAGATATAATTAACCAGGTGCACGCTACGCGAACATCCCACGAACAAGACGGCCATTCTCGCCGTTTCCTTGCCGTCTCACGTCTGACCCGGTTGCCTTCTTATCCTCTTTTTGCTACAAGACTGTATTGAATATTGATGCCGACTGAAATTAGGTCGGAGACGGGATCGTTTCAAAAAGAGGAATTTTATTCGCGCATATCAAGCTTGCTGGCCTACATTCCCTGTTCGTGCAGTCAGCAGGAAACCACACTCCATTACGTTCCCTCTTGTCGCTAATTCATTGTTACGATACAGAAAAGATCAGCATGGCCGCCGCGCAAGGAAGTTCACTGTTCCTTTGAAGAAAAAATCCGAACCACTTCTTTCAATTCATGGTCTGTAATGAATAGATTCGACTGTTCTTTCATGCGGGGCTTCTCTTACGTGTTAAGCTACACAGAATGTTTGATGCGCTGGTCAACACTTTCTTTCGCTAAAATCCAAAACAAAGCTGTGAGAAATTGCATTGAATATGAATTCATTAGTGGTTCTTTTCGTTATCGCTATCATTCTGACGCACGTTTTCCGTATCAACAACACTTATTCTCTAGCAAGTTAGAAACTCAATTTGTTTCTAATATATTGGAATAATCCAGCAATTCATCGGCCAATGACTCGTAGTGGTTAATAGCTACATGTTCGTTTTAAATAACAATGAGCACAAAAACAAACGTGGGACATGAAAAGGATGTGCCGCGGAAATCTAACATGTACTCTTGCGAACGGGCCACATAATTCCTTTATTTGTGGCCAAGGCGGGCACAGATAAAATATTCGATTCGAAATTGGGCCACCACATGCATTGCATATCTTTCTGGGCCAGATCGACTGCTTGCTCCTCATCACAGACTACAGTATAGGTTACCCTCGTTTTAAAGAAACTGTCTACCGTCCGTCATCGGTGTCCTGTCTTTTTAGCGCAATAGAAAGCGTACCATTCGAAGTGTCCATGCTTGCAGTCGTTTCGCTGGAACGTGAGTGGAAATGCTTAAAACAGACGTTTTAGATCTGCATGTCTTCTCTTCCGCCTGTGTAGGAAGGCCGCCGGCACTGATTACTGCGATTCTGCACGATTTTTTTTTATTAGCAGTATAATTATTATTACAATAGCCAGTTCACGGCACGCCGTCGGTCATATAAAATACCAACAGCTCTCTTCAACTGCACTACGGCTTCCCTCTTTCTTTCTTTATATCCTATCCATATTTTCCTTCGCATAATCTCTGTAATGTGGCAGTGTGGGCAGAGGGTCAAGAGGAAGAGCTTTTCCTTTCTGCGTGACAGGTGGGTAAGGCATCGAGAGACGTGTCTTATACTTCCTTTATGCCTTTGGCACGTCACCACTTTGTATAGGGCAGGTCGAGAGATCGAATGCAGTGCCAAGATTCAACGCGCAAAAAAGAAAACTCGCATTTGCGAAGGAACGCTACCAGACGTGGCATAGTATATACAACAGTAAGTAATGAATTTCTGTTTTTAATCAAGTTAAGTGGACTCGCGTGTTCTTTTTTTTTTTGTCCGTTTTCCTTTATCTTTAATGTTTGACACACATCACCGAGAATGGTGAATTTCAAGGAGTTTAGATGGCATGGACATACACTCCCAAAATAGTTGTGATATGTTCGACCATATTGTCAGCTGCAAACATTTGGTTTACTTTGTAGTTCAATTGCACTTGCAGCGCAGTTGAGTCTTTAAAAACAACTCTCTTTGCAGTGCCTCACTAGACGCGCTATCGTTGTTTCGCTATATAGGCCAATGGAAAACCTGATTTAAGTTCTAGACGTTGCAAGGCAGCGTCTAGAAAGCGCTTCAGCGAAATTTTTTAAGTTGGCCAATATGTGAACAGGTAAACGAAACTGATATGTCTTTTTACCGTTCTGTCAGAAGGCGAGAGGAACACTTACTCTTTGCCGGCAAGCGTCTGCAAGTGCAGTTTCTTACCTGCGTTCTCCCACGTAGCCGGAGCAGGTTGATGGCGTCATCTTCGTGACGTGGCCCACCTCCTTTATTATTCCCTTCTCTTTCTTCATTTTCCCTCTATTTTGCTTCAAGGAGTTTCTACAGTGGCGGACATTGACGCTGGCCACTGGATGAAGAAACCGATACTACTGACCATGGTCGGTGACGTATCGATGAGTGTGTGTTGCGTGGAGCATTCGTAGAAGTGATTTCTACAATCGCTGGAAAGGCGACCCCCTCAAGAGAAAAGGGCAGGCGGCCTTCTGTTTGAAATTTAAACACTTTCATACCTTGCACATACATCATAAACACCAAGCGATCTGCTCCTAACACATGATCGTTTACAATGGCCAAAGCTGGTGGAAAGGTTAAGGCAAAATTCGCACGGCTCTACGCGGCGAGATCTGATCGATGAAGCCTATGTAGCCGTAATGTCCTGTGTTTGTAGGCATTTAAAAGAAAATGGCAAAGACTTCGAGCAGCAAATGGCCACCAAACCTGCGATATAAATAGACACGCGAGTGAACGTGACCCGACGCTTGAAAGAAGTAACCAACGAGCTGTTGTATGACGCTTTATTACACCATTAGAACACAAGGTGATAGCATGATTTGCGGTACATTGCTGTGCACTTGCGGCGCTTTTTTTTTTCTGCTGGCCTCTTAAGCACACGATGATTTTCGAGGAGAAAAAGAAAAGGTGGGCTCACAGCGAGGTTATATATAGTTTTTTTTTCTTTTTTCACCTGTAAAAGTGAGGGGTCAACAAAAATAGTACCAGTCTTTGCTTCTGGTAACTCTGTTTTCTCGAACCAGTGCCTTTCTTTACAACGTCTTGCAAAAAAAAAATAATAATCATAAGAATAAGAATAGCAACAGCACAGGAACGGCAGAAAAAGAACGAAACGAAGACCTGTAAAAAATAAATAAAACGCACTGACAAATTCTTTCGAACGGCAATATTTCACACCGCCACCGGGTGGCACTTCTGGTCAATTCGGCATGTACTACACAATGTCTTGAGTAATCGAAGCAGACAACGTTTGTTTGTTTCTTCTTGTCACTTCGCCGATACAGGAGCACATTTATGAGAACACCTACTGACCGCGCTTATACACGTTAAAATTTGCAATGCACTGAATACATCCCAAGCAAGTGTGACCACTTGAGACACCCGCTGACGTTCGGCTCCCGACACCGACGTCTCAAAGAATGTCTCTGTCGCAAAATAGCGCGAGCATATTTTTGCACAAAATAAACAAGCGATACTTTTACTCAGCGCTCTACTATGTTCTCTACGCGCCCTCGGCGGGCTCCACTTTGATGTCGAGAGTTCGACTCACGTTGCTCGCGAATCTCGCTCCAACAGACTTTCACGATGCACGTGCTGAGAAAATTTCTGACTTCCGGGAATACGGAAGCCACTACTCCAACACGCAGTAGTTTTCCGGGAATACGGAAGCTTCCCGATACTACTCAATCCCGATGCTCGACAACGTGTAAGACAGGCATGCTTTCAGAGGAGCGGCTTCACCGTGTAAGTAAATATGAGTGCGCATTATAAGGCGGCCCCACCTGTAGCGCCGGGTCGTGTTTTCCGACATAGACGCCGTCTTTCGTGAAACTCTCGGATTGGTTTTCCGTTTCATATTTTTTTTTTTCGTGCAGAAACGTCGAATGCTGCGAGCTCTTCCAAAACAACGGAGACAGTTTATCGGCCGTACCCAGGATTCATTTTCGGGAGTGATTCGAGCGGACACAACGGCGGCCACGTTGAAATATTTATTACTCGCTCATCCAGGCGCGCCAATCGAAAGCATCGCTCACGTGTATTGATATAACTGTATAATACAACGTAACGAGACATACCTATTAAATAACGTCATTGGTAATTTGCGCTGAAAAGCATGCAGCGATGATTTTAGGGGGTTGACAGCACTCCCTCACCCTACCCCTGAGTACGGCCCTATGGCTGCCGGTATTCCTCGGTCGTGCGCACAAAAATAGAGGGATGATTGTTGATGGTCAGAAGCGCGCGGAAGACATTTTTTTTTTCTACCTCTCCTTTTGCGTCAGCCTCGACGAAGAAAAGACAAGCAAGCTGCCCTTTACCATGAACCCGGCAACAACGTAGTAACGTGTAACGACGAACACAGGAGCAGTAAAGATATCTCTCTCTCTCTCTTTTATGAGTTTGGTCCTGATGGGGGAGGTCACCGACGCGCTTTATACCTCAGGCGCACAGAGCACATTATCTAGGTCACTTTGGGACGGAATAAAGCGTTGCTTTTTTTTTTGTACTTCCTTACCTTTATTTCGTAGTTTTAAATGCCAACAGTTTCGTTAGGTGAGCACGTCGGAATGTTCAAGCGGGCGCGTGCCCTACTTTCCAGCGTCGCGGAGTCACTGAACAATTAAATTAAGCATCGGCTGAAAATCGAACGTTTCGATAGCGCTGTGGTGTCTTTTGCGCGGGTGAAAGCTGATACGACTGACCTCTAGGGACGCTAAAATATTCGAGTGCAGGAAAAAGCACGCGCTGCCGCTTCTTTTTTTTAATATTTCTTTCACTTTCTTTTTGCGCTGGTGACCATCAGCGCACAAATGAGGTGCATAAGACCCGATGTTCCTCGTGCGGCATACTCCACGCTGAGTAGAAGCAGCAAATATCTACCAACAACATCGACCGGTGCTAATCTATACTGCGTCAAGTGGTTACGCTACCTGGCTAGCTATAGACAGCTCATCTTCATAATGGAATGTCAGCGGTAAAGAAAAAAAAGGATAACAAGAAAGCCCATTTTCATTGGAATATTTCGAGCTGTTCAGAATAACGGGTATAACGAAAAAAAAAATGTAAGCACGCTTACAAACTCTTGGAATCTTAGCACACATCTTCGAGATGTCCTGCCGTTTGCACTCGGTTCTACAGTGCGTGTTGGAGAGCAGTGGCGGTAAGCTTGTACAAATACATTTTGCAGCTTATCGCAAGTCCCCTATCATACTTTCTTTTTCGCTCCGCTGTCCGGTTTGGTGCTTAAAGCGAGGAGGGAAAAAAAAAGAAAAAAAAAAGCCCTGTACGCCTATTACTCGAGGTGAGTGTTCTACATCGGCTCATACTATGTAATGCACTATCAGTTTATTTGACGCGGCGAAAGAACAGCGCGACCTTGAAGCGCGGTGTTTTTGACGGGGCCGACTACGTCACGTCTCTCATGTGACACTTTCAGACCTACACTCTGTGAGTCTGCCTATTCTCTTTGGTGAAGCAGTTGACGAAAGCGCAGTGCAGCGTAGAATATTGCTAGGTGCTTACACTTTCTTCCTGACGGCTACAGACGCCTATGTACCTTGCTTGTGGATAAGCAGGCAGAGATAACAGGGCAGTGATTAAGTAGGATTATTACTTGCGTCTCTCATACTGTATGCGTAACGCTGGCGTCGCTGTAGTTCATTTTTCCCTCTCCCTCTCCCTTTCCTCTCTCTTGAGCTGAACGAAGTTCAAGTTGAACCGTTCGCATCCTGTTCTGGAACTAACAATTCACTCTCCGATAGTACGGAACGCACACGCACAATAAAATAAAAAGAAAACGTTACGTAAAGTTTGAATGCTGTGTAGAGATTCACCAGGCGCGCGAAGTGTCGACACGCATTCTCGCCCTTCGTCCCATTCAAGTGCGAACACTATCAACACACACAAAGCTTACACTTCTCAGGGAACAGTACACCACAGTGGTGCGTTGCGGTGCATGAAGTACTTGAAACGACCCCACGTATACACACTACCACAGTGAAGTCTACTAAAGTCGCACGTCACAACCAATACACGTATCGGAAGTTTCGTATCATTTACTTTATAGTAACGGTTATTCCGTGCAACAAGTGTCCGGCAGCCCCGTGCCCCACTATGAGACGCACACATTCAGACAGGTATACCTATGACCTATGTCTTACGCCTTGTTTAATCTTATTATCTGTCTCTCGTCCATTACGCGTGAACGCATTCGCCTTTCGGTGAAATGTGGACGAGGAATATTTACCGGGGTAACTATTGCACAGTTTGTCCCACGCCTTTTCCCTTTTTTTTTTTTTTTTCAGTTCGAGAGGCGCTCGCAGAGCGCGCTGGACTGACTGGATGAAAAGAAAGTATATGACGTTGTCACCGGCGAAATGTCGCGCTAAGTATGGATAAGTATGGATAAGTGTCTTCCGCAGGAGGAGAACCGGTTGAATGACCGGTTGCATCCCCTCCCGAACTCCATTTTCCACCCCCCCCCCCCTTTTTTTTTATTAGCGCTTTGCCTTTCACGCCAAGAACATTATCGAGACCAATTTAACGCCGTCTTGCTAAGGTTCTCAATTTGTCGTACAGAGAATACGCTTACTGGCGCCGTTATGACCAGAGACCGGATCGTTCAATTCACCTGCGTACTGTCGCAGCCGCAGCAAACATGCTTGCTCGCAAAACTACGTGCCGCAGTTACGCGCTTACTAACTTGCGCCCTGCGAACCATACGTCTATCGATTCTTTTCTTATTAATGGAAAACCAGTGTTCAGATTAATAACCATCTAAAGAAACGTTAATTGTTACACTCCGGCCAGTGTTGTGCGCGTGGTTTTCTAGCTAGCAGGTGGTATTATTTCGCAAATACAGTACGGTGGTCTTTTCGCACAACAATACAGAGGACGCCCTGCTTTCTTCTATCATACCTGATGCGATCAGCAACCACATGCAACGAGTCCACGCTGAATTTCTGTTCGTCGTGCAGAAAAAAAAAGAAAAAAAAACGCTCACGATTGTGCTTGTGTTCTACCCGAGCCAAAACGAGACGCACCACGACAGTGTTGAAGAATGAAACGGATTATACGCTATCGTGAAGCGGCGAGGACAATTTGTGAACTTCATTTGTCGTGTGGGGGATTATCCTCTTTCACACGCAGTCAACGACAAAATTTCGAAATGACACCTAGAAAAAAATTAAATTTGTTCTTACATTCGCTATGGTGCAAAAGTTCTACCAGATTTCCTTCTAAACAGGCGGCTACGAATTGTGCCTCGCATTCTTTTCTCTTCTGCGCAGAGTCAATGCGGCCACATTGCCTCCCACTGGAAACTGTTCAGAGCTATCCTTATGCCTCCTCACACCAGCAAAACGTCCCAAAAATGAGGCACAGAACGAAACTTGCACGAATAAACACTTTCAATGAACGCAGGTACGCGACCGTAATGTTTTCAGCACGTAGCACACTCGCATGCATCCGATGCCTTTTTCATTAATGTATCTAAGAAAGACCTTTTTTGTTTCGTTTTTCTTCACGAAAATGGAACGTGGACTAAACTTAAAGTTCACACAACTTACGCACAAAGTGTCTCCTTTGAACTGGAGAGCAACTAACCACAGAAAAAGAAATAATATAAAAATAAAGAACACACGAAGGACTTACACGCCACAAGACACAGCGCGATACACCCGTATATTACGGGATCATGCTCGCGGCTCCTATATAGTAGCAGGCCGCGGCAGGCGTCATCCGCCCTAAGCGTCGTACATCATTGTGCTTTGCAGAAACATGATTGAAGCCGCACTAGTGCGATGTGAGCATAAGTGAAAGCTGGCACCGGCCACGGCCTGTGCAGCTTCGAAACGAACAGAGCTAAAACAACGGCGAAGCACGGCTCGCTTACGTTCTCTGCGTCTTCATCTACAATGAGCTGCGTTGCCACACAGGAACGTGCTGCGTTCTATGAACACTGAGAGAAAAAAAAAGCAAAATAGCCACGAACTATGCACACTATGTACAAGCGGAGTACTGACGACGGCGTGGATTACTATTGACGGGCAGCGAGTGCTTGGTGGGGAGCGGAGGATCTGAAGGTTCAGGCCAGCCTATCTCTTTGCGACGTAGTTTCTTTCGTGCACCGGTCAGACGAACTGGAAATTGTCTTACCCGAAAATTTTGCTACATATGGCGGCCCCACCGTCATAAGGTATGTAACGACAAAAACAAAACAAAACGAGCCCATTATTTTACTTATACACCTTCCCTGAGACTGCGCCACACACAGCTGATGAAGCAGCCGTATGAGTAGCACTAGGTACAATTTTCTAAACGATGAGAAATATCATGGCACCGGGCTTAGAGACCACAAACGGGGACTTCTAAATGCGGCCTGCTCAGTCTCTCTGCATATCTAAAATAAATTTACGAATGAGGAAATGAGTTGTCTTTAGCTGACGTGAGCCAAAATTAAACCTGAGTTGAGCGCTGCCAGCACATCAAATGCTTTCTTGAAAGTCGCCATGACGGGTGTCCGGTAACTTAAACAATTTTCGCGTGCCTTTGTGATTTTGGGTCGTTCAAGCCATTCGCTGGAAAGCTCGGAACTACTTGCCCATACATCTTCGCGGCCATCCTTCCACTTTTAAAAGGCTGCCACCTCCCAGACCTTCGCTCCCGATCACACGCGGAATGAAGCTTTTGACAAATGCGACTGCACTACACAAAACGCATGTCAATGTGACTCACTACGCTCACATAGCAATAAACACTGCACTTAACTGGCGACGCTCGCTGAGCGTCGGTGCTACAGGCGAAGTTTTTCAGATGTCGGCCTTGATCACTACTGTGGCAGCGCGCGCGTGTGTTACATGCAGAGGCGGCACTTCGCGCCAACGCTGCCCCGGCACGTAACGGTGGCAGGGTTCAACAAGAGGGCGCCCGTGTGCAGCGCCGGGGCATTTGCGGTCAACAGGACGAATCAGGAGAGAACAACACGCACCACTGTACGTATGCATAGATGAACTCATCCGAAAAAGACAACTCAGTCGAACGTCCGGGCTGTGGTAGTTGCCGCAACGATGGCCTAACTCGTAACGAGTTAAGTATAACATGCTGTCGCCTAGCAGGCGGATACAACCTAGCTGAGACGACACAGCTGATGAAGAATGCTCGTTTGTCATCACGCAGTGGCAATTCGTTAGCCTAGTTCAACAGTTACGATTCTTTCGTTCTGACATCGGCTTTTCGGGCTGTTCGCTTAGCGAGCAGGAGGTGATGAGGGGGATGCCAATACCGTCACAGCACAAGAAAGTCTTTCTAGTGTCCGTAAACCTTGACGACTGACACTGGAAGCACAAAAAGAAAGAAACAAATAAATAGCGGCAGTTTTCAGGCAAGATTGTTCCCTTCTCGCGGATAATCTCGGGCATGACGCCCAGCGAGTAGCCCCGAAGGCTCTTGTGAAACGTAGATGTGAACTTTACAGTATGTGCAAAAGAAAGAAAGAAATCAATAAAATGGTATCACGCACGCAAGCCTTTACCTTTCGCGGGGCCTTTTTTTTTTTTTAACCCTTGCAATCTCGTCTGGTGGCAATACTTGGTGGAAGAAAATATTCCTTCGGCCATTGGTAAACGCCATTCAGACACACTAGTGAGGCATTGCTGCACTCGTGTAAGCATTCCTTTCCATTACGTTGTCTTTCCCTGATGCCTATGCCGTTTCGTGATTCGACGCTGGCGTCGGCAGAGGCATGGCGTTTCGTTGTAGTCGCTTTCTGATGTGCGGCGAACGCAGATGACTTGCACATGTTGTGCTGGGCGACTGATCAACACTGAAGCTTTTGAGGCTACGCAATTGTTTTCCTTTGCGCATTGCGACAGCTCCATGAAGGTGCTCCCTAATGTGCTGCTCAGAACGCTTTGAAGCAGCGCATCATTTTGCACAACATAGTTTCCGAGCGCAATATTCCCTGCGAGTTAAGCGACACCTCGTTGACTAGCTTGTTACTTGCAGTACTCCCATTTATCCCTTGTTTTCTTCGAGCTGTCACAGATGACAGCACCAATACAACAAATAAAACCCGAACAAACCACCTTGGGACGCACAGAGCCAGAACAATGGCGCTCAGACGTCAAGCCGCGTAATGTGTACAGTCTTCCGCAACTATAGATGAGCGCCTTGCCCGTTCGCATGCACAAGGGACGACGCCCAAGAACAGCGCGGCATTTTACCTCTTCCCCAAGGATGCACGGCCTCAAACATCGCGACAATTTTACAGCCGACAACAGAACGCACTACAGACCACCGGTCACAAATGACCAGCCCGTGGTCCGGCCAAGTTGAAAGGGCCTCCACGAAGCCACCTGTCACATCTTCGGCGTAGTTGTTTGGGTCCAGACGCAAATCGCACGTTCCCCTATGGCGTTGCACGCCTTCGAGATCGCCGAGTAGTCCTCCCGCTGACACCGCCGCGTGCTGCCCCACGGCCCGCACCGTGGGGCAGGCAGCCGACGTGTCGTCCACCACACCACGCCGCGAAGCACCAGGCCACAATGGCATGCCACGGCAACGTCGTGCGGCGCGCGTTGCTTTGGCACGCCACGAAGCAGCGGTCGCTGTTCGCGGCGATACGCGTGCTGTCCCGTAGTGGAGGACGTTGTGCTGTTGCGCTGTGGTGCGGGGCCGTCGTGACGGGTCTTTACTTGAACAGGCGCAGCAGGAGCAACGGCAATACCACCATGAGCAACGAGGAGGCGGCCGAAGACCGGCGGGCGCCGTTGCAGCCGTCCTTGTCGCAGCTGCAGTACTTCATGAGCACGCTGAAGGTGCCGGCTCGGCGCATGCACTCGGTGCCTTCCTTGTCACTTTTGAGCCATCCGCAGTCGCGCACAGTGCGAAAGTCGCTGTACACTGCGAGACAAGAACCACGGCGTCAATACAGGGGAAGCACCGGCATTCGAAAGAAACATAGACAAAACAAGCGAAGAAAATACGGATCACAAAAAAACGATAAAGGTTGAACGCCAAAGCGTTTAGGTAGCAAGGAAAGGTGCCGACAGAATACTGTCGGAACCTGGCCTTGGCGCTCTGTTAGCACTGCACGTTCTACCGCTTCTGCTGTTGTTCTACGAGCAAGAATGTATCTTTCTTCGTGGCCTCTCCGGGATAACCTGTTGGTAAGTTCCGACAGCATAAAAATAGGTCAGAAAATGAATGTGCTTATTGCTGTGAATTAACAGGCTGGCACGCCGTAGAACTATATATCATGTCGTAAACTTCGACCTCTGTAGCATTCGAAGGCACATTTCTACTGTCGGCCAACGCGCGAGATAGTGTCATAAACACTGAAGGTTAGGCACCCAGTGCCCTAACATGAACTGCATTCCTGCGCCTTCTCACCTTTCTGGACGATCTTCCGGCATACTTGAGCCCGGGTACCCGGAGGAAGGTGTTCCTTGACACGCATGTCACAATTGACGAGATCCGAGGTGATGTTGTTGAAAGGGTCGGCGCAGTTGGGATCGTAGGCCGAGTTGCAGCGCCAGCAATAGATGGCCCAGCCTGGACATACAGAAAGAGGTAACTCGATTGAGTGCTGTGGAAACATGCATATTTTACATCGGCACTCTGTGGCACGCGAATACATTATGACAAAGATCTTCACCTCCCTTTCCCAACACGGAGAGTTAAAGGCGCCCCCTAACACTTTTCTTGCACGCTTCTTTTTATCTGCGGGTTCCGTAGACATAGATGTCAGGGTCTTGGCACAGGTCAAACCATAGTTTCTTACCATTACATATAGAGGGAATACTGGCGCTGAAACGCTGTTTTGTGCACGGGAATGCCGGGATGTGTCGGATTCTGATTGGCATCGTTCGCGAAAAGAGCGTGGACGCCTCGAAGATGCGTCTGCCTTGGAGGCCTTCTGTTCGTCACAATGATTAATTCTGCATTGAAAGAACATGTAATGAGCTATTTCGCTCTTAGCATTAACCGAACGGATATTTCGGTTATATATGAGAAGTTCCGCTTGCATATATTGTTTAATAAAACGCAAAAATCAGCGACCGGCCCCCTAAGATTGGATGGCAGACGACAATGGCAACGGCCACTTCACGTCCCGTCTGTCGTCTGTTTCTCCTTTCCGGCGTCTGATTATGCCCAGCCTGTGAGTACCATTTATTATGAGACGTAATACCTGCGAACGAGATCCGTTTAAGAAGGTTTTGGTTTAGAGAAGTTTTATTTGTGCAGCCGTATCCACGCATGAGTCAAAGCCCCACTCGACGGCAGCCAACACAAGCCTCGCAGACACACATACCATAAGTACCATCTCGGCTCAAAGGACGGAACATAACCTATGTGATGATAAGAAGGTCTGAACGAGTTCGCGAGCATCCAGTGCATGGATTTTTATTCGCGGTAGTTGTTTCCTTACTGTTACTGGTGTAATAGCCAAATACGGGCTGTCATGGTGGACGACAGAAAACATCGCAACCACGTAACACCGGACGCCAAAGCCAAGCAGGGGTAGAGTTTTCGCACAGGTCAGACCACCCATATCAACTGAATCGTGTATGCGCAGTGGCACTGGCATAACTTCTGGTGCCAGAAATCGCGAAATAATGCGCAAGGCTGTGATTGGACAAAAGTAAAACAGGAAGTGCATGGTCGCGACATTACAACGGAATGTAATGCCGCGACCACTTCGCTGCGAGCACGAGTATACGAAAGCGTAGCATCCCGCCCGCAGCTTGCGCAACTTCGCATAAATGCAAAACACCGCCGCAATATTCATGCTGATTTGCCGTCGCAAGACTGCATCTCTAGTGAATTACTCTATTACTAGCCACCACCTTCAATCCAGGGATAACAAACATCGTCTACAGGATCCTTGCGAAATGTTGTAACGCTGTCGGTGTCTTTACTGCGAAGATTGTGCCAGCTCGGATTGATTCGCACCTCACCTGCCTAGGAAACAATCAGGGACGTCAGTTCTCGTGTTACCGCGTAGCTGGTCCTAGCTTGGTTAATGAACACGTGCCCTGCATGACTTAGTATTACACCCTCTACGTCAATAACGAACCGCACACAAAAAAAAAAGACAAAGAAGTTAAGAATGCCCGGGAACCCAAAGTCTTCATTCACCGAGCACGACTGCGGGCAGTTTATCCCTCGCCTTTGGGGCGAGCTTAGCGCATACCGTTCCACATGAATGGCTGCCTTTTCTCGTACGGATTTCTCGAAAATCCTTTCAGCGTAGCAATAAGGAACGAGAGCATCTATGCAGCCAACGCATTAACTCGCGCAAAAGGGCTTTCCTTCGTCGTTCGATTCGCTGCCGCTGGCCTGCTTTCGTTCGGTTCACATTGGCTTCGTCTCCGCAGCCCTCCTCCGCCGAATCCGCGCTCTGACTCATCATCTCCTTCCTAACGCGATTTCGGGATCCTCTTTATTGGCTTCCCCCGCGGCACTCTGGAATCAGGGCCCTACACACCGCCACTGCCGTGGTCCGCGCGCGTTTGCAACCGCCTCTTCAACCTCCTCCTGATATGCGCTACACGCCGTAGCCACGGGTTGCGCCTCGCAAAACTGCGGGGTGCACATTTTTGCCCGACCCCAGTTAATTAGGAAGCGCGAGCGGGCACCGACATGCCGAGTGTGAGGTGCTCGCAGCCGTGCATGGGGAATGCTGCGTGTGCGAGTGCCCACGCCATCTCCAACTTTGAGCCCCCTTCTCCATTCGACAATTCTCTCAACGGAGAACGAGGCTCATAAAGGCGTTGACCAAGCCAGAAGGCAACGGTGAGTATGTGAGTCAGCCGTAATGATTGGTTCGTACCGAATAGACGTACGAACGAAAAGTAAACATTTATTGTTCCTTCTTCGACGGCTCACCAGCTCGAACGGCCGAGGGATTTTCATATAAGCCAATGGAAATAAAAAGTTTCTCGTTCCTCTTAGGTGTACTTGCCAGTTTCCTTGCTTTTTTTTTTTTTTTCAGCAACTCCCACGGAGCCCTTCCTCTTACTGTGGTACGCCGGCTGGTATAATTAGCGCAAAATCGCTGATATATACGGATCGACTGGCTCTTTAGTCATCATTGCCAGGGTGAAAGGCTAGCAGTTCATTTACTTTTCATCCTTTCTGCAGCGCATCCTATACCACAGAACGTTACGCACGCTTTTGGAAAATTTTCAGATAACAGCGCAGGTATGTGGAAATGCACTCAGCAGTAACAATAAGCGGGCTCAGGAAGCTTTCGGGAAAAAAAAAGTTTTATTTCGCTGTTTGGTGACTCCAAGCCACACAGTAGTTTATGAGCAGTAGAACTCTGCGCTCCTTGGAAGGTGGCATCTACAGCAGGCAATCGAACCCGGTAACTCGTGCGCATTAGTGCCCGACATCACAGCCACAAAGTCAACCCTGATTGGGTGGCTCAAGGAAATATGCAAGGCAGATCGTAAACTGCATTGAAATCTCCGTCTTCCGACGAGCGGCGTATACACTAAACAATCGCTCGTGTCTTCGTGAATGTTCACATGCATTCCCCGTCTGCATGCCCGACGCCACGCCTGGATACGTGCCTCAAGCCCAGAACCTATATTCTGCTTGCCTCAGCGACAGACTCCAGTGACTCTTCCTTTTCTCTCCTTTCCTTCTTTCTGTCCCTTATTCCCTCTTCCTCCATCGTAGGATAGCAAACCGGACGCGCGTCTGCTGAACCTTACTGCCTTTCCCTTTCCTTGTTTCTCACTCTTTTAATTTTCTCTTCTCTTTCTTCTTTTTTTTTTTTTTGACTTTTGTGTGCGGGACTCACGCGCTCCTGGCTATCTCGAGATAAATATTTCCCCTCACCTAAATTGCAACATCGAAATCAGCTTTCTTTTTATGGCAATGAGGCGATAAGGAATTTAGAAAGATCAACTGTCATTTGTAGGACCTCCTGGCAGTGGTCTGTGCAGGCAAGAAATCAGCTAGCATACCGTACACTCCAAAAACGAGTACGCGTCGCTAAACGCAGCAGTGAAGCCGTCTTTTTTTTTCTTTTTTTTACTTCATGCGAACTGTAGAAGCCTCCGAAGGGGTATTACACAGTAAGGGCGAGGAGATCGTGAGGGCAGAGATACAGAGAAAACAAGGCGAGTTCTAGGGGACACAGATGAACGAAATAGAGATAAAAAAAATTGCGAGATAACAAGGAATGCGCAAGGAAAACAGATGAACAAGTACGATGAGATCGTGAAAAGTGCAAATGGGTAAAAATAAAAAAAAAGAAAGACCGCGATGCAGTACTGGTGAAATATTAAATTCGGAGAAATAACAAAATGAGTACCAAATGAAGCATTCAAAGAGGAAGGCCCAAAAAGACACAAGAATTTAAAAAATAAGAAGTATGACTACGGTTTCACTCGCAATATAAACAAAAGATTAGAACACAATACTGAAACAAATAGTGTATGCTTGTGTGCTCATGTACAATATACGCAAAATGTGTGAATGTAACATTAAAGCAAGTTAAATATATAACCTATAAACATCAAAGATGCTAATAAAAATCGAAAGAGCACGCGAAAAATATATGAACGCATTTCGATCGCAAATTGTTCCTGAAAAGTAGAAAGGTCAGTTTGAGTAGCAATGTGTGACGGACAAGGTTATTCAATTAAACGGGTGTTCGGCAAATGAAATGTTTAAAAGCCAGTTTCTACGTAAATTTTTTAAAAATATGATCCGCAGCACGATGACCACATTGTTCTTGGATCGGTTGTCCGGTAAAAGTAGAGGTGACGATAAGATTCTTGTAATTAGCAAATGGCGAACGACTGCGCGAAGACGCGAGAAATCGTCAAGATGAGACACGAGCTCTTGGTGCAGAGATGCTATAGCCGAGTGTAAAATGTTGGGAATCTATTAAACTGGTCGCGCCACCTATACTTAGAGGTTCGATTTCCTGAACGATACGTAGCTTCCGAACATCGCCTACGCCCCACCATTTGAGACGCTTCACGGAGTTACACCATTCGGTAAACTTGAATGGCTGCACAACCTCGCGGTCCGCTGCGCAGCATTTGTGGGCGAACGCGCGAGAATCATCTGCGAGTCGTCCAGAGGCACGACTGACAATGAATACACCTGACCCGTGACACCAGGCTGATGAGAATGCCAAGAAAATTATTAAACCTGCTGTAGGTTTACGCTGCCGCTTAAGAAACGACGTAATTGCTGCGGTCATATCCTACCAAAAGCACGATATGATCATGGGGCACACCGTGGTGGAGGACCACCACTTTAACGTGCACTCAAAACGCACAGTACACGGATCTCTCAAATTTTCACCTCCATCGAAAATGCGGCCGCCGCGGCCGGGATCGAACCCGGGTCCTTCAGGTCAGCACTCTTAGCATCACAACCGCTGTACAACCGCGGCGGACTCACGGTGTGCGTCACTGCGGGGGGAACACGCAAAAAAAAAAGAAAAAAAAAGGAAAGGAGAGTGCTTAACTCCTAGCGCACATGTATGCTTTAGATGTAAGCTCAGTGCGTCTAAGGCCGCCATAATGGATACGTGGAAGTGCTTCTTAACGAGCTGGCGCTTCGCGCATGCATGAGCCTGACTGCGATGAGCGTGTTGCCTCGGGCATTTTTCTTAATGTCTCACTAATGACGCCCGCTTTAGCGGAAGTACTCTGAAGTGGCGTTTAAGCCTCGTTGCAGCCAGTGTGGCTCCGGTACACAACATGAGTCGCCGAACGACCACATCTCGAGGTTGCGTATTTGCAAAAAAAACAAAGAAAAAAGGAAGGAATATCATTGACGCGGTAAAGAAACAGAATAATCAAGAATATGCGACGATTGTACGTTTTGCTTTTTATGTGAATTACGCTCACCCTGTGTTTACCGGCTGAGCGTTGCGACACTGCCTTCCGGAAAAAAATTTGGGCAAATATTTTGTAATTAAAGCACCTTCGTTACACAACTAGTAAATGTAACAATTAGGTGAACAGTGCGTTGGGAAGATTGGTCATCCTTTTTCGAGGTGTCTTAGCCGAGCACTGGAATTATCCATGAAATACTCGTGGCCATGTCAATGGCGACCTCGTTCGTGCCAAAAAATAAAAAAAAAAAGGGGGGGGGGGGGGGCGACAGTATCGGACATATGCACCATCGGTGTTTCTTCCTCAGTGAAAGGGGAATTGCCGCTCCGGCAGCTGTCGTCATGTTATGTCGATTCGAAATCTCTTGCTACAGGATAGGATAGTTTACCATCTTACTAAACTCACTAGCGATTCGATAGTTACAAGTTACAAAAATATTGAAATACAAACTAGAAGAGGAGCTCAGGGGAAGATGAAGGCTTGAATCGATGAACAAGTCGTTAAAAACGATGGAGAACAGGGACTCTCGCTGGAGCCAACGTTTCGACAAGTGGACTTGTGTTCGTCAGCACGGCAAAAGGAGTTGCCATCCTGACGATATTTTTAGCATCAATTAAAAATCGTGTTAGTATAACTATGGTAACAAAACGGACACGGCCAGGCCGCTTCTGCTGATATAAACGCTACCAGTCTGTGCCTTTTCCAGATGAATGTAAGGCCACATTTCTTTACGCTGCAGTAATCTTAACCTTTTTATGCAGGGAGAGAGAAAAAAAAAACAGGATACGGACAGACGCATGAAGAGTTAAATGTGGCAATGCCTTGTTAACATAGTTCCAGTATGCAAAAAATTTACACACATGACAGTAAATATCTATCGCTATAAGTATCGCAGTTCGCATTTTCTCGCGGTTTTCGTATCGACATTTAATTTCGTGCTTAGTGCGCTTGTACCAGCTTTTGTGCGTTTGTACATTTAATTTTTCTTTTGAATCTTTACTGGCTTCAGTACTGCCAGAAAGAAAGTTACAAAGAAAAGCAATAATAGTTAGTTTAACCGCCCAGCAATTTAAATGTATCTTCTTTACCCTGCCGTAATCTTAAAACTTTTGTGCACAGGAAAAATAACGCGCTGTAGGTGACGGACACACGCATGCGGAGTTAAATGGGGCAATGCCCTGTAAACATAGTCCCAGTATATATAAAAACTCTAAATGTATTACAATAAATTTGTGTCACTCTATAGATATACGTTACATGATGAGCGCACATGCAATCTGCTTCGACGAATTTCGTACACTGCGCTCTGCATCACCGCATATCATCGTATCATGCATGCGCCACCAAGTGTCGTGCTGTGCGTTATTTCTAAGGTTACAGCACGTTCTGTCGCTGTCGTCGCACTAAGTATTATGACAAGCATGCCCTACCTGCGATATCTTGTTCTCAGTGCTACGGCAGGACATCTGGATAAAATCGAATGCCGCGCTGAGCAGCGTCGGTGCAACCGCTAACTAGGCTACACCACCGACTCCCAGCGCAACAAAATATCAATTGCAGCCTCGTGGGAATCTCAAAACCATTCATATATATATATATATATATATATATATATATATATATATATATATATATATATATAGCATTTCAGAAATAATAGGGGGGGGGGGGGGGCTTGGCATTTTGCCTTGAGGATCGAGATCAAATGCCTCGCTGGAAGCCTTCGAAGCTGGCTTTTCTGCATTGCTAGTCTATTTGCGGAGAAGCCATCTTCGTTCACTACTGACTCGCTCTGCAGAGCTCTTATGTCGGGAGTGGGCGTCGGAATACGTAAATCTATCAAAAAAATATTGTGTCAGTACTGCTACATGCTTGTCAAGCATTCGCTATTGCTCGTACAGCAGGGTGTTCAAAAATTAAAAAAAAGACACACCCCTTGACAATGTGGTGACAGATCAGGCGGTGTGGTGGAGCTCTATTTGGAGCACCCTAGGTGCTCCAAACATCTCTGAAATGGGAACTGCTCCCACGTGTAATTAGTTTAGGAATGCTTTCACTGCCACAGAAGTGATGCCACAGGGTGCAGGAGTAGTTCCACCGATGCTGTTTGCTCCAGATTCTGCAGTTTCCTTATAGTCGCTCTCGGCAGGTCGATCCTCGGGCCGGAATCGCACGAAATTTTCCTTCGAAATCCCTCCTGCCCGTTGGCAGACCGTTTTCTCTAGTTATCTGTACGGCTTTGCGCTTACGTTGAATTCCTTCTCGCAAAAAGAGTCTATAGCGTATTTCTTTTTCTTTTCTTTTTCTTTTTTTAAACACGAGGCTGACGATAACAAAGCGGAGCGTCATTGCTGTAAGATACAAGAAAAACAATATACAGACCTCCTTAGTTTTTATATGCAATGTGACGTGCACGCTTTTAACAAAAGGTCTAAATTCCAAGCCTAATCGCACGTTCCGAGGACAACGCGGCGGAATCAGCCCTAACTTCTCTGAGCGCGTGATCTTTTCTTTCGAGAACAGCAGTAACGAACAAAAATCAAGATGGCGACAGAATGAAAGTGTCGCCGGAATAAAGGTCCTAGCGCGATGAAACGGTAATGCGGTGAAAAAAAAACGGAGAGCTCACGAACACGCAGCAAGTGGCTGCTGAAAAATAAAAATAAATAGATATAAACAAGAGTGCACACGGCCACACTCTCGTCGTTAACACTCCAAGACGGCCTTTCTTCGCTCGAGCTCTTAAGAAATTGCGGCGTTTTGGTTTTTTTTTTTTTCATTTTTGGTCTCGTTAGCACTAGCTGGGAAATCCGGCCCGCCTTTCCGAACGAACTCTTACCTTCCTTCCATTATCCTCATTCCTCGGCATACATACTTCTAACACTGTCTCCTGTCTTTTTTTTTTCCTTTTTCTATATTGTGCTGATATTTTACTTCCCACGTTCCTTCATTTATCTTTACTTTCTGCACAGGTTTCGTCGCACTGCTTTATCTGGCTAACAGTTTTTTCATTCACCCATCTCTGCCGCGCGCGCGCGCGTGTTTGTGTGTGTGTGTGTGTGTGTGTGTGTGTGTGTGTGTGTGTGTGTGTGTGTGTGTGTGTGTGTGTGTGTGTGTGTGTGTGTGTGTGTCCTCTCTTTCTTCAATTTATTCGTGTAGCTTTTCATATTTTTAGTTTGATCCAGCTCCGACTCTTACCACAGTATTCAGAAATGTTGACCGTGTCTTGAACGCCAGTCGTGAACGCGCCAAACGCAATGAGCGTCGTGGGCGTGTTCATGACAGGCCTTTCTTTATCCGGACTTGACCAAGACAAGTAGCGGCTCTGAGTTAAGGCATATATCTGAATACGGGGGTTTTTCGTGCTTCCTTTTACGCCTTCTTTTTTTTTTTTTGTAACAATCTTCTGTTTTTCTTATTCGAACTACTAGCACATAACCAGGTAAACCGATAGGACGACTCCGCAAGTACACGCGTTAGCATCCTATTTTGGTTCTCTTATGATTGTCTCCACTTGTTTCAATTTGTTATTTCTGTGGTACGTCGTTCTCATGGACGTAGCGCCAAAAATATTTCCAGAGAAATTCGACGGAACCGACAAGTAGTTAAAGTCATAAATAGGCAATGAATGAGCGGAAAGGTGGTGGAGCCGGTGAGAGGGGAATAATAATGGATGGGGTTTTACACGTGCCAAACCCCGCTATGATTATTAGGCACGCCCCGTAGTGGGGGGCTCCGGCAGAGTAATTTTGACCAGTTGGGGCTCTTTGACACGCACCTAAATTTAAGTGCGCGGGTGCGTTTTAGCACTTCGCCCCCATCTAAACGCGGCCGCCATGGCTGGCATTAGATCGCGCGACCACGAGCTTCGCAAGCACACACATAGCCATTCAGCTACCTCGGCGGGTGGTAAGAGGACGTGTAAGACACTATAGCAAGAGAAACACCGTAACCGTAGTAACTATCTATTTTTTCTGTATTTATTACTACTATCACCATCATTTATCCACCACTATTTAGCTTGTGGCCCCATGATGGCCCAATGCCATGAATAAGAGGAATCATCATCAAGAACTGTCGCACTGGAGAGACGTTGAAAAAGAAAATCCACGCTCAGAACTATTAAAGTAGGCTTTGCGAACGTCGGTGTGTAACCGCACCGCTCTTTGATACCTCTTACTCTTAACAACCGAACAACGAATTATTCATATCATTAAAACGACTTCATATGCGATGTTTTATTCTCTGTCCCTCCCTGTATTTTTTATTTATTTTTTTTTTTGCGGCCGCCCGTTTAATTCCCGTAGGCACTATCATTCCTCGGAATTTTTCCTAGGTTTTCCTTATTCTTCGTCGATACCCACCGTGGGCTCGTGCCATGCTTGAGGCACGTCATCATCGTCAGTACTAGAGTGCACGCGCCGTGCGAGACCTGCCTAGGCCTGAAGATCGACGCGCGACACTCGGCTCCGGTGCAGTGGACAAGACTGCCGTGCCTCCCGCTGTCGCTCAGGGCGGAGCCATGATGTCGTAAGGGGGTCCCAGCCGCACACGCCATGGAGTCGGACCTCGAGACAAGGGTCAACTTCCCCGCGGTGCGAGTCAACCGCGCCGGCATGTACGCCGTTGTCGCGGTTCTCGGTATCGTCATTCTGTCATGCGTCGGCGTGTTGGGATATTCTTTCAGCAATTACGCCTTGCTGAAGCGTAACGCTGAGGAGATGCGGCAGTACGTCGTGTCTCAGACGAACGCGTCCGGCCAGAACGGCGGTGACAAGCGTGCCGCTGTGGGAGACCACACCTTCATCAAGTCACCGAGCCCAGCCGCCGCGAGGGCCGGGATCGTCGCGGTGAGAGAACTCGGAGCAACGGGGCAAAAAAGCCAAAGCGCCAACAACACCCTGGCCGTGATAGCCAGGCAAGAAGCGCCTGTCGCGACACCAAGGACTCGGCGTCGGGGCATCTTTCGTCGAGCTGGTGGCGGCAAAGTACCGACTGTTGCGGCTGCAGCTACGTTTAAGATTCCATCAGAAGCCTACGACATCCTGGTTGCCAGTGCGGGCTGGAACGGGAACGACACTGATTCCAAGTGAAGTAGCGGCGGCATTCCACTTCACTGGCAGGCACTGAGACTGGCATCATCAGCTGCACCTTCATTCTCCGTGGTGTCATACCCTTTAGAGAGACTTCGTGTAACCGGAAAGCTACATGGACTAAAGACTGGAGCTTCAGTAAATAACTGACGGAAAAACGTGTGGCTTGAAAATTATTTTTACCTAGCGTCTCTTAAGAACAACGTTAAAATTTGTGTTTGAAAAGATGAAAACGAAGCCTCCAGAAACAGCAAGCGCACGAACGCGTCTTAGAAGAACGATAGGCTTGCAGTTTCTGTTGAACGCGTACGCAAGGGAACACATGCGTGACCATGGCATCGGCCGCTTGTGAGGTCTTTTGTCCTGCTCTGGTCTAAGTTGCTGTGTTATTCTTTAGAATGTCGCCCGTAACTTTCGCTACACATCTTTCGTATGTCCTCCCATTGTGGAAATACATTACTGGACCGCGAAAGTTTTCGCCTGACAAAGTCATATTTAAAGAGGCGTTACATTCAATACATTCAGATGGCAATATCTTGGTCGGCGTCTCAAGAACTGCTACTGCGTTCTATTTGCCATTACAGTTAACCTTCCGACCTCTTCCATCTCGCGATGTCTCTTCATACACCGGGAGAAAGAACCATGTCTTTTAAGAACGCAAATGTTTCGCATGAGCTTATCAAGTTATGAACCTTGACTGTTGGTGCATAGGTCAAGGCGCTAATCTGAACGCAATAAAAGATATTGGGTCCATATTCAGGAAAAAGATTAACGAAGCTTGCACTGCGGGCGCAAGGCTGGCGAAGCAGCCAAGCTCATGGGCGCTTGGCTGGTCCGGGCTTGCCTCCGGCCCACCCTCGTTTCGTCATGGTCCGAGGCTTCGAGAAACGACTCGCGAAGCACTGCTTCTCAAAGTTCCCCACCGAGCTCAGCCTATATAAAGAGGTTCGAGTCGAACCAGAGACGGTGGCAAACGCGGTACGCTTGGCCTCGGTTTGACGCCGTCCCACCCCTTTGCTATACTACACTATGCATACCTATGTTATTCTAGGAGCTGCTTGGATGCCACGAGAGGACGCATGCTTTCGCGACGCGAAGCTATGCACAAACGCATAATTGTTGTTGTTGCTGTTGTTGTTGTGTTGTTGTGGCCTCTATAGTTGGCACATACCCACGAGGGGGATTGGCCACGCTACAAGTAATGATATAGAGAATAGGAAAATTAAAAGGCCAAGGCCAAAATCTAAGAATAAATAGAAAAGGAAGGAAGGAGTTCTAATTTAAAAAAATTAATTAGAATTTACTAAAAGAAACGTTGAGAACGAAACCCTGAGGTCCACAGCGCTAGCAGCGTAATCTTCCGGAGGCTTCGATAAATTTATGCAAAGCTGACAAAACGGCATTACGGTTTGTAGCATCGTGAGAGGCACCAAAAGATAAAAGATTTGGTGTTGTAGAAGGTAATCGCAATTCATAAAACATTGAATTTAGAAACATTCGGCGGAGCGAAGAAAACCGGCGGCCAGACAGAAGGAAGTGATCATTCGTTTCTGGCTCATTGCACACCAAACAAAGGTTAGTTAACGAGAAACCAGACTTATTAAAATAGAAATTTAGACATGGCGCTCTACATCTGAGACTTGCTGTAGTCACTTCGCATAGTTTTGTGAGACGCTACATGTGCATGATGATGATGATGATGATGATGATCCTTCCCATATGGCATCTACCCATTTGGGGGGATTAGACAAGACTCAGGCGGATTTGATATTAATTTACAAAATTATACTACCTGAAAGGCTTATTCGTCCTTTGATGCGAATATGAATATTACGAACGTAATTTTTATACGGAATAATTTAATAAGAAAAATAACAATGAATCAATGGTAGAGAGGATAATGAAATAAGTAATTAGGATCTATTAACCGAACAATCAAATAAATTCGAATTCGTAATGAACTTCTGTACAGCAATGCATATATTACTATTCGTGTGTCTTAGCACGGAAGACTCGAATGAAAGCATTACAGTGCTAGATATTAAAATGTCCAGATTTCGCAATGCTATTTCTGTAGTGCTTTTACTAAGGGAGGTAAAGCGTCTGTATTCCAGCAAAAGGTGTTCGATTGTCTCTACCTCGTTGCAAAAAGCTCATAAAGGATAGACCGCCAGACCAGCTCGGTGCATATAGAAATTCACCGTCGGGGTTCTACATCGCAACCTCGTCAATATTGCTTCGATTTTCCTCGTTTGGCAAAATTATCTGCTCCAGGGGTATTGTAAGTGCTGTAAACAGTAAATCAGGTGAGGATGCAAGACAGGTCGTTGAAATTAATAAGGACAGATGTGCATAGGACAAACTGTCTTCTTTTCTTCTTCTTCTTCTTCTTCTTCTTCTTCTTGTACATGCAATACATGCGCCCGCCGGGCGCAGTTTTGCAGTGTAATAGTGCGCTAAGGGAATGAGCGCAAGAGAAGAAAGAAGCTCGCGTGCTAACGGCGCACATTGGGAATTGCATAGAAGAAGTGCACGCGCACTCTCGGGGACCATAACTAATGATGATAGTTTTTCGCAGGGCCGTTTGTATGGTTTGACTAACAGCTTCGCTGTTAAAAATGTTATGCCAGGATTGCTCGAATGAGAATATTTCAGCCACTCGCGACGAAGTCAATATCAGCGAAGTTGGCTTGTCAGTGACGAAGAGCACTTACGAAAGGGAAGCGTGTGAATTCGACCCGTGATAATCATTAGGTAACATTGAAACTCCGTTCCCTGGGGCACCGCAAAGATATCCCGAAACAATTTACAAAGAAGTCTTTATTCCAAGAAAAATGATGAAGCGATGTTCCTTTAATGTATCGTAGCTATCTGAAGAAAAGCACTCTACATGCGGTATTTCCATGGCAGTGAAATCAATTATGGCGAGAGCAGCTATGTTTGCGCTGAGCACAACCATCTCAAAGGCAACCTATTTCCTCTACGCATACTGTGCACAATACTGTTGCGAACAAAGGACCGCATATAGCACCGCCTTTGTTTGTATAAAAGAACGGTTCTTCAGACGCTGGGTGCGCCCAAAGCTAAAGAACTTACTGAAGTCCTGCTAGCCGAACTAATGACCTAGTTTATTGAACATTAGTCACCTATATAAAACATGACGAGTGGCGCCCTCTACATCTCCTCCCCGAGATATCCACATAAGACTATGCAAAAAAAAAGCACTTCACAAATCAATCTTTCGAGGAGTAATTGACCTGACGGCCGAACCTCGTGACTCTCACTCTGCGATCACCGGTGACTCGCGGTGTCGCTGTCGCCTCAGTGCCCTGTTAGCTCTTGATGCTCATCGTGATTTTCACTCTGAGCAGGCTCGATGGGCCCGCTCATCGTTGGCTCTGAAGAGGGCCCATCGAAGAGGGAGATTAATCCTATTCCGCACAAGCACAGCGGTTGGTGTTTCGACGACGTAAGAACGGGGCTCCGAGGCTGAGCTGAGTACTGATGCGATGCCGTAGCCTTGATGTCACGCGCCCACACCGTATCTCTGGGCTGCAATGGAGGAAGGACAGTCGCGGCATGGCGGCGATCGAAGTGTTTCTTCTGCCGGCTTTTCGCCCCTTCGTCTCGGCACTCGACGTCGCCTCTCGCGGACCACTTTGGTTCCAGACGGTCTGCTGTCTCGGGAAGCCTGGTTCGCAGGCTCCGGCCCATCACTAACTGTGTTGGGCTGAACCCAGTGATGCCTGGCGTATCTCTGTCAACAGCAGAGCCAGAAACGGGTCGTCTGTTTTTTGTGAACAGTTCTTTTATGGTTCGCACCATCCTTTCGACTTCCCCGTTCGACTGGAGGATAGTTAGGACTTGATGTTCGGTGCTGAAAGCCGTATTTCATTGCAAAAGCTGCAAAAATGTCGCTCCGGAATACGGCGGGAATTCTAAAACGAGCGAAAATCCTTTTGACGGCACTGATCACCGCCTCGGAGTTGATGCTTCGCATGTAAATTACTTTCGGGTAGCTAGAGCGATAATCAACCACGGGTAAGTAGTCGTGTCCCCGCCAAGTAAACAAGTCCATTCCTACATCCTGCCATAGTAGCGATGGAGTCTTTGTAGGAACCAACGGATCACTTCTTTGGGCTCGAAAGACTGCACATTGTTTACAGCTAACGATTCTGTCCCGCAGCTGCCACGAGACTCCGTACCACCACACGGAATCCACAGCTCTCAGGCGGCAGCAATCTATGCCCTGCTGACCCTCGAGATAAGCCCAAGCATGTCCTTTCTAAGTGAAACCGGGATGACGAACGACTGCCTTTTAGCAGGACACCTTGGCACAGAGAGAAATCCCCTCGATGGCTCCAAGACCTTTGGATGCACTCCAGAAGCCTGTCTCTACAGGGCCAGCTTTGAGAACAGTACCTGATAAGCTGGCTGCATTCCCCGTCCTGTGCTTGGTGCTGCGAACATCTTCTGCAGTAACTAGCTTCGTATCCGTGACAGTAGCAACATGAAGTTCCGCAAAGTCCTCTACCATACCAACAGGATTGATCAATGGCTTCTCATCAGGAGTCCTCGAAAGAGAGTTCGCAGTGACTATCTGCTGGCCAGGTACGTGGGCTACGCGAAACTGGCAGCGGATGAGTTTGATACAAACCTTTGGATACGTGGAGGCATCGTGTCCAAGTCAGCCTTTCCTAGCAGTGTTACCAGCTGCTGGTGATCGGTTTCCGCTGGGAAGTTTAGGCCACGCACGTACTGGTCGAATCGCTGCACTGTTCGTGCTACCGCTCGCCAGCGCCTCTCTTACGGTTTAGCTGTAACGCTGTTCTGCTTCCGTTAGCAACCGGGATGCAAATGCTACGGCGCGCTTTCTAACTATACGGCTGTTCTTGTAGAAGAACCGCTCCCAACCCGAATGAGCTGGCATCACATGAGACAAAGGTAATACGATGAGGATGATACATCGCGACGCACAGGTCAGAGGTGAGCATCGCCTTTACACTATTAAAGGCGGACTCTTGAAGCGGTCTCCATTGCCATGTCTCTAACTCGCCTAACAAGCCGCGAATAGGTGTGTAGTTGCCTCCGAAAGGTTTGGCAGGAAGCGACCAATGTGTTTAACCATGCCGAGGAAGCACCTAACGCCGGCAACGTCTCCTGGTGGCTCCAAGTTGCGCAACGCTTCGAGTTTCTCAGGACTTGGTGAGGTACCGTTAGCACCAATGACCACACTCGGAAACTCTACTCTGTCTTGACCGAAGCCGCACTTTGAACTGAGCTTAACTCCGGCTTTCCTCAGACGTTCCAGAACCCCGACAAGTCGCTTATCGTGCTCTTCTCGGTCTTTGCCGAAAACCAGGATGTCGTCTATCATGTTGAAAACATTCGGTTGCCCTTCTAGTAGTCTAGATATTTCTAGCTGAAAATACTCAGGCGCAGAGGTCAGGCCGAAGAGAAGACGACAATAGCAGTAGCATCCAAATGGCGTGACGAATGTGCACGTCGGTGCACGCCGGTGCACGATTGGCGTGCTGGTGACAGTCGCGTGCACTTGGTGAAGCCCTTCAGTTGCGTCGAGTTTCGAGAACATTTTTGCGTCGGCCAGTTTCCCGAGCACCCATTCGACTGTTGGAAGCCCGTGTCTTTCACGAAGAACTTTTTTGTTGAGCTTCATTCAGTCCACATATATTCGGGTACCTCATGACGCCTTCGGTACTGCGGCCAGTCCAGCACACCGTATACAGTGTCGGCTTCGTAACGGACCTTATGACCCCTTGTTTTTCCATCTGGTGCAGCTCTTGTTTTCCAGGTCATAGAGACGAACGGGAATTCTTCGGGGTACACTGAGAGCAAATGGTCTGGCATTCGGCTTGAGCTAGGCGAATAGTGTTCTCCTTCTCTACAGTACCATCGTCACCAATTTCAGTCATAACAGCTTATGCTGTGATAACGACGACGCCATGAACCTCTCTCATTGACGCGTTTCGTACTCTAACAGGTTTACGAGAGACACGGTGCCAACTGTGCCGGCAATTCTACGTGGTGCGCTCACCGTGAGCATGGTAAGGTCAAATTCCGGGTAGCAGGTAGAACGTAATTGCATTTAGACTGCAGCCTCCGCCTGACGAGGATAATGCTCCGCGGATGCGCGCCAATGCGCGGCTCCGTTCCACCCTGATATCGGTAGAGGTCATCGTCAAGCGCCAGCTCGCCTGAGTACAGATGGTCCAATGAACCGCTCCCTCGAGCCACAAGTTGCTCAAGGGATCCGTTTATGGCCACCGGCACAAACATCAGGCGGAGCTGAAACCACTTCTACAGTCCGAATGCATACCCTCTGTGGATGGCGTGCCGTAATATTTATTATGCAGAAAAATATTTTAGAGTTATAAAAGATACACGGCGCTCACCCTGTAGACACTGGCGCCATCTGGGGGTTCCGCACATAACACTCAGGCTCAGCCCATAATCAACTAACGCGCAAGCCTGAGCATGTATTCCTGGCTTTGGAAGAACACTTCGTAGTATTTCATCGGCAATCCAATGATAAGTGGCAACACGCTTTCAAGCAACGAATTATTCAAGGCAAGTACGCAGTTTCAAGTCATAAATTATTTAATACGCGTACGCCTGCGAGATTATGGTAAGTAATGGTTTAAACAGACTTTCACGACGATGTACGCACGCGTCAGCAAAAGTACAGAAAATAATGCCGAAAAACCGAGTAGTGTGGGGAACAAGGTATAGCGTATACGATGTGTAATGCAGAAATCCGGGGGAAAAGATAATGAATAAAGGAGGAGCAACGCCGCCGCCGCCGCCGCCTTGCAACACTGACAACAGCAGTCCTTAGTTCAAGACCCAGACAGTTTCGAAACAGCGAGAGTCGAATGCAGTTTCGGTCGGTGTTGCTCTAGCGCGTCTGCTTGGTGGCACTTCGGATGAGATTTACGAAATGTTCTGCGGCAGCCAGCTGTATACAGCTGGCTGCCGTAGAGGTATTTTGATGTGTTGTATACAGCACAGCGATCGAAACTAAAGCGGCCTTGTGAATTATGTATAATATCGCTCTCTGTCAAATGTAATGGAGGACATTGAATTGCTGGTCTGTGCACCAACTGCAAGCTCGCCATGAGGGCAGTCACTGCTCGTGTTGACAGAACTGCGAGGCTAGGTAGGACAAGCTGTACATGCGTGAGCACAGACAACCGTACAGTTATTTCCCAGAAACAAAACAACAACAACAACAACAACTACGACAAAAAAAGAGGTGCTCAGAGAGACCGTTTTCGCGAAATACTCTTTTGGCCTGTTACTCTGAACAGAGGAAGTACAAATCTGTGTGAATGCGAAGCGTTATGCCACGGAGAAGCAGCAATCTTACCAATAACTTTCTAAACGTCCGTTCGCAGCCGCGGGTCTTGGCGGCGCTCAAGCACTCCAGCACTCGCAGCTGTTTCTAATGGTTGGCGTCGGTTCCAGAAATACAGCCTCCAATTGTTGCGACTTCGTGCAAATAATCCACCATGCATAGACCGGTTGCCCGAAACTTCGCGGCAAACAAATGTTTGTGCAATAAGCGGGACGTCCGCGCGACACCACTTTCTCGAAAGGCGCCGCAAATGATGCAGGCGTGAGTTTGTATAATTTGTATAAGACGCATATAGCAATAAACCTATGCATGCATACCGCACATCATTCGGCAGCGCATGGATGTGCACCAAACCTAGAAATGCTGAAAGGGTATCTTTGGTAGCGCAGAAAAAAAATGCACACAAGAAGGAAGAAGACGAGCACAAGCGCTTACTTTCAACAATGAATTTTTATGCTCGTCTCGTTCCTTCTTGTGTCCATGTTTTGCTGCGCTATACAACATACCTCTTCGCGATGAACCACAAAGCCCATTTCGCTATAATTGCAGATACCCTCCACATATGCTGTTGTGGCGACTTCTATATTGTCTCCAGTGTCTTGTCCTCAAGGTATCCAGGAAGGGAAAGGCTCAGCATGAAGATGTGCGAACAAAATGCAGAAATGTGGATCCTAATGGACAAACGCTCCCGCCCACACTGTTCTGCACATCTGAAGCTTCCTTGGATTAGTATCCTGACAACCAGCAAGGAACGCATCGTGTGCTAAGTATTCGACAGCAATGAGAATAACGGCCCGATAGTACATACTAATGAAGCAATAATGCTACGCCAAAATGTTCGAGAAGCCGCGACTGAATGTGATGGAAGAGAATGCCCTGACTTTTAACGACAAAGCAGTTATATAGGAGCCCTCCTCCGAGGCTAGAGAAGCTGTGAAAACGTTGGATCAGATCAAGCGCAATTGAAGGGCAAGAAAAGCAAAGCATATGCCCCCTTTTATCCGACTGCTACTGACCTCGAGATCGACATGTAGGTGGCATCACCGTCTCCGCGTCAGTGTGGATGCGTTCGCCGGCGCGCATTGAAATGTACATAGCGACGCTCTGCTGTGAGCCGTTTTAGGCAGTTTTCAGCCAAAGAAAAGCATTAATTGCACACAAACGGTAATACATCCGTCCTTCAATCTGACGTCAGCGCAGGAAGCACTCAACACGTTTTTATTGCACGTGAAGGAAGCGTGATATGCCATTCAACGGGGCACTGACATCACCCAGCCTCACAGTTTGACTTCCTCGGCGGTTCTCTCCGTTTGGTTTTGTTTCACCATAGTTAAGTTCTTTTCTGTCTACAATGTTGGCATCGCTGTTACGCGATTTAAAGCGTTCAGTGTTGTGTTCTCGCTCATTTTTCACTATTGGCTACAACAACAAAAACGGACTGTTACTGCGCATTGAGTTGAAGTAGCAGCTTGTGTACTCCGCTGTATCACTTACACGCATGCTTGCGTTTAAATGCCTTGCATGTCATGTTGCAGGAAACGCAAGGCAGTTAACTGGCTCAGTTAGCCAAGTTACGTGACTGTATACGCCGCTTGAGTAATATCACGATCTTTGACAAATGCCTGTATTTAGTAAACGTTTTAATACTCAGACGCATCGCTTTCGTCGCGTGATTACTCGCGTGACAGTGACAAGAGAAGCTTTATTTTTATTTCCACATAAAAAAACAAGATGTGTTCTTCAAGCGAAAAACGTCTGCTAATGTCCGTTATGCTCACAGTCACATATCGCAAGACGATATCACTGCAGCGCTGCATTTACACGTTGATGTTTCCCGGTTAACCTATCCCGGTAAGTACACGTTAAATAATCCGAGGTGGTCGAAATTTCCGGAACCCTCCACTACGGCGTTTCTCATAATCAAATCATGGTTCTGGGACGTAAAACCCCAGAAATCAATCAATCAATCAATCAAATGAGCAAGTCTGGTTCGCACGGACCGCACATAGGCCACGTATGTGGTATTCTTCTACATGCGTTAGTAGCTGTGATGCCGTTAATTGTGGCGTCTGGCCGTGGCGAGAAAGACACGTGAGACAAGCCGGTTGGGGGTGAAAATGAGCGTGCAGCCACAAGAGCAGAACTCACGATGATCATTGTCATATAAGTGACCGGACCAGAAAAAAAGTCACAGTTTCGCCGCAAGGGCGAAGCAATGAATGCGATAGCAAGAAACTGTAATGCTATACGAAGTGAGGCTCGCAGCTTCAGGAGCAATATTAATTGTAGCAAACATGCACTTGCTAAGTGAGCGCCTCCCGTGGGCAGCGCGTGTTGGTACGAAGGGCTTTATACGTTGTGTGTCACAAAGCTACATATACAAAGCTGGGGGAGGCTGCTAAATGAACAAACAGAAGATGAGTGCGAACTATCAAGTGAAGCACGCACGAAACGAACGCACAGATATACACCGAACGAGCGGGAATAAGCTGTCACAATGGATACTCTCAGTTTGAACAGCGCTCCTGTTGCAAAGGCGGCTGCCCGTTGCGCTCCTCGCGCCATCTCGCTGGTAATGAAGAAACGCTATAAGCGCCTGCCGTCTCTGAGTCCTGCCAGCGGTAAAGGGTGTGTATATAAGGCTCGCCGTTAGCTCCCTGAACGGTCTGCTCTTTGTGGCGTTATGGTTAGCGCCACGCGCTGCGGAGTGAGAGGTTCCTGGTTCGATTCCGCGCGTCGGAAGCATTTATCCGAATGATTTTTCTTTGGGACTTTTATATATATATATATATACATCCTTATACATATACGGTTCATGACGGCGGCTACGGGGACGGCAAAAACCATCCGAGACTGTCCATATAATTACTATCGCAATAAAAGTGGAAGCGGCGTGTAGAGTGAGTTTTATCCCCCCCCCCCCCCAATCTTCTTGCCATTTATAATATCCTTATTTTTTTCTGTAATTTTCTACATTACATCAAATTTCTAAATATGCTTTAGCCTTTCTTTTATCTGTAAATTACCTAATCATTAAGTTTTATACCGCGCTCTATAATTACCCGATTCTTAGCCCCCACAGTGCGTGCGAGCCACCTTTACTAAGCTGAACAAGAGCAGTACGTGAGAGCAACAACAACAACAACAACAACAACAACAACGAGCGAGCCGCAGAAGTATCGAGCGGCAGCTCGTTCACGGCCGGTTCGAGGCTCGGGTGCTGGCGACCAGGTGTCCTGCGAGCTCGCGGATCTAGGCCGAGGTTCCGCTCATGGCCGTGCTCTCCTGCGTGCCAGCGGCCTGCCGTCCTCTTGGTGCAGTGCAGCCTGCGAGGAACCAGGCTACCTGAGCTACCCGCCTGCCGATCGAGCCGATGTCTTAGGAGCCGAGGCTTCCCACAACTGGCTGGCTATAGCCACTGGTCATTCATTCGCAGCATCTATCTCGCGTTCTGCCGCCCTGCTGCGTCTTCCTACTTCCACACCGAGATCAGGTGCGACGTGGTCATGACAGCGTGGTACGGGGCGTCGCTGCCATTTGTGCCTAGCGACGGACTAGGCAGCGACGCAGCCGCAACAAGTCACTGCCGCAGCGACAGGGCGAGTCACAATGCGCGAGTTCTAGGCACGTCGCTAAATAGACAGACAAACTTTCTTCAGAATTCTATTTTATTCTCCGGGCTTGTGAATTATTTGGTGCCGTGTAACGTCTATGTTAGAGTCTGTGTTGCCTGCAAAAGACTATCGCCTGCCGTGTCGTTATTAATAGGATCCTGGGCCCAAACCACAGCGTGTTTCCATCACTGTATAACGCATTCTGTGCACCTATTCAGCGTTTGTATTGTCAGACGGTTCCGAGCCCCAGGCACCATGAGATGAGCAACGAACGCAGAAAGCCACATCAATAATGCCCAAGACACCATCGCCGCGGCAATTTCACTTCGAACGAACCGCATGTTCAACGACGTACTGCTGCTACAGCATATGAAAGCGTAACATCGCAATGCATGAATCATGCCAGCTATACGTTTCATACATAAAGGACAGAGGACGGAGGGGAACAAGCCTGACTGAGAGAGGGGCTTCGCAGCGAGGATCCGCAATAAGTAATGGAGGAAGGGCGTGTCTCTGCGAGAATAATGCAAAGTGCCGGGGGAAAATTCGGCGAACACCTAAGCCCCGCTCGGCATGGTGTGGCTGCAGGTGAAGCGACACAGCACCACGCAACCCATTCGAAGCACTTTCACAGTTGCGTGGAAGCTTCGCTTCTTTTTTTCGTTCTTTTTTCCTACTTCGTGTACATGGTTCTCGGATGGCTATATGGCACAAACCTTCACATTACTTCTGCAAGAGGAGTGCCTCCATATTATCCTTGTCCTCGAGAAGGCGAGCACCGATAAGCAAAGCCATATGCCTATTCCTTCGGAAGAGCGACCGCTTGGTTTTCGTAACTTCCCGTCCAATTTACCAACGCCGTGGTAGCTTGCGGCAGGTGTCGCATTCCTAAGCTCGAAGACGCCTTACTAATGTTTATTTAGCAAGCATGAAACTAAGAGACATCAATAATAATAATAATAATAATAATAATAATAATAATAATAATAATAATAATAATAATAATAAGCTCGCGCATCCGGTTACTATCTTTCCGAGCTATTCACGCTTAGTAAGCATGCGACAGAACCTCAGAAGGTATTCGGTTGAGAAATCGACCTAAATGAAGCAAAGTCCCGTTGGTCTGATATCAGAGGTCGAGCGGCACCATTATTTAAGACGTTCGAAGTCATTTCATCGAAAAGCCGGCCATCTTGCCAGGGATGTTCAGAACGGGAATGCGTCGTTCGTACAAGGTTATGTAGCCATGTAACATGTTTATATGCGCCCTTCTCTCTATTCTAATCGCTCCTTCCGAATGCTTCACTAATTTTTCTTTACTAATACCGACGAAATCTGCACGCAGCGCACAACGTGGCCTACATGGCACGCGGTAGTATTAACACAGACGCCAAAAACACCTCTTATCCCAAAGATCTTTCCGCGCGAAATAATGCTATTTGGCCGAGCCACCCAAGCTGGTCGTGTTCTCTCAGGATTCTGCGTTCAAAAAGCACTTCCGTCACTCAACCGCAGTTATGACGTACACTGAAATGTAATCTCGCTTGTCTAAGGACAAATCGTGACATATACCGCATTGGTCCTTTCCAAAATTCTCCTTCTTCGTCAGCCCCTTACGGAGGCTTGGTTAGGGCAAGCACCCAGCTGACGTACAAGCGCTGCGCTTGCCGAGTGGGGGCCGATATCCGCCCGGTTGTGCGTGCGTATGGAGCCCGTAGCTCATGAAAGCGACCGTGGAGTTAAATGGAATGAGTCACCGTTCCGAGAGGATAGGCCGCGAGGCGCTGCAGCTCTATTAGATCGCTCTTATTTAACGCGCTGAAGCTAAGTGTTATACAAAACGACTAGTTTTTCCCCTCCTGTGCCTATTTTATTTCCTTATCTCTGTTACTGTTATATCTAACCGTCAAGAGAGGCAACGCGCATTTGCGCACAAAGCCACGTACGCTGGTGGTCTTCCCCACAAGGCGCGAAAGGAATGACATTCGCGTAGGAACATCGCATCTCTCCCTCTCTCTCAGCCTTCTGCACATGACGGCTTCAACAAAAGAAGGGAGGTGAAAAAGAATAGGGTTCGGGGTGTGTTGTACAGCGACCAGCTTTCTGCTCGTTACGCTCCCGGTGATCGTTTTGTTTCGTTAAGACCCGTGTGTAGGGTTGAGTGAAAAACCGGATTGGCACGTGCCAGCGACGGATACATGCGTCGCGGATGATAACCGAGCCAAATCCGAGCGTACTCGTATCCCCCCCGCCCTCCCGCTCGCCTTGCTTTCCCTCGTGTTAACGCATCCAAGCGCGCACGTCGCGTATACGGACAAAAGGATGACTAGTGGTTCGTGTACGCAATGACGTCGCTGCGTTAAATGACCTAGCAGCCAACCATGGAACGCGAGGAATCAAGGGAGGCGAGACAGAAGCGCGAGGCTTCCTCAACTGGTGCTGCTGCGGTTGAAACTTAGAAAGCCACAACAGGAACGCAGCTTAAAAGTCAATTCAGTTGTTCATTGCCGAAGACATTCTTAATGCGAGGCAAGCAGAGCGGCACCAGCAGTGAGTGTGCACGTTGACAACTTGTCTACGATGACTGAAGTGCGCCATTTCGGTGACGTCAGACTAAAGGCATGTGGAGAAGCGCACTGGCAAGTTTTCGCGTGCCGTCAAACAGATGAAACCAGTGAAAAAGTGTGATGTTCGGAACGTGCAACTGGTTGGAAATGAGGGTGTTCAGCGAGACGTTTGGAACTGCATTGATGATGAAACTAAGCAAAATAATATCGCCTCGAAATACGACACAAATCTAAGGAAAAAGAATAGGTTACTTAAAGGATGTGCACAACAAAAGCAGTGGAAAAAAAAGACCATTTTATAGAATAACAAAAATTAGAAAAGAGCAGTTACCATATCAAAATTTTCATTTTGCTCTTTTAAGTCTCAAATGACGAATAGAGTCAACTTATAATAAACCTTGAAAAGGCAAGGGAACAGCTGATGATGTAGTTTAAGCTCCTTTGCCCACATTTTAATTAATTACGGCCTTTGGGGAGCAACAGAAAGGGAAATTAAGAAAATGAACAGTGTAACGCCACTCGGTTGACGCAGTACTCGCAGCTCTTCACAGCGATACCTCTATCCTTGAACCTGCGAAGTGTACTTGCAAGTGTATGTGCTTGCAAACGCCCATTTTCGGTGGCGCGCCGAGTCGAACCGCCCGCTTTAGTCATATATATCACCACGAGTGTGTTCGCTTGCGCTTCTACGTTTCTTCGCAGGGTTTAATTACGAGCCTCAAGATTTGACCGGACAGAGTTTAATATGCGTACTAGCGCAGTCAGCAAGTTCTTAACCATCCTGCAAGATTTTAAACCGCCAGCTCTTATTCGCATGCCGTGCGAATTCTTTGGAAATCATTTCTGCACACACCGAAGACCGGACGCACAGCGGCCGGACGCTAAAGGTAGCGCGACCTCTGATAACAGCTAACGCTTCACGAATAAAAATTGTTCGGCAATAACTTCTGCTTGTTAGTGCATTTTTGTTGGTGCATTTCTTATGCCCTTCTCTACTATGCCTAAGAGTAAGCTTTATCAAAATTACAAGGTCAAAAACTAACGCTGCTAAGGGCGAAGCGAAAAGTGGACATCAGCGAGAGTAAAGCCTGATAATAAACTTCACGCGAAAAAAAAAAGATAATAACAGTATGGCCAACTAATAGCGAGAAGCGGGCCTGCTTCCCATGAGCTATACTAAAGCGAACTTTGCGCTACTCACACAGTTGCGTAGACACTGAATGTGCAGAAAAAAGAACAAAGAGACCTTAGAGAAGAAACACCAAAATGCCTGGACACTCGTTCAACTGTCGAGTTCACGTGAAGCTAATTCACTTAACTCCTAACAAAGGGGCGAGATGACTAGAACAAAAGAAAATAAATACGTAAACAAAGATTGTCGATTAAGAAACGCAATGTTAGCCCAGACAGGACGACAGAGAAGCAAAGGAGGAATAGATGGATGAGGCCACCACCACCTAGAAGATTAGGTGGTGTTGACTGAGCCGGGTTGTCTGCAATGCACTATAGGGAAAGGAAAGGAGAAATCTGCAGAAAGAAAGAAGATTAGACAGGAACAACTCAAAGGAGCTTCTGACGCACGACTAAATGGATAAGGTTACCGGTTCCATCTATGACGACATAGCTTATGCCCCCAAACGCCACGTCTGCTTAATGACGTTGGTGTCAAGTTGACACCCAAGATAAACGAAAAAAAATATAATGGCAAAAAAGCACGGGGGGTGGGGGGGGGGGGGGGGGGATAATGCAGCGCCAATAAACGCGGTGGTATAATCACGGGCGTGTATGGTTCGCAATGGGAGTGCTTATATTGCGTTCCTGGATAATAAAGGCGTGGAAGGTGTAAAAGATAAAAGCTTTTAATAAAGTTCGTTATAACATGCAGCGCTTTTCCTTACCATTTTCTTTAGTTTTCGTTCCCTTTTTTAAGAAGCCGCGCTGTTCCCCTTCATTTTTCCTGTTAAAGCGCGGAAGCATACAAGGGACAAAATAGGACTTACGCGGACCTGTTTTCTCCCTTGTATGCTTCTGGACTTTTAACAAGAAAAATGGAATACCAACATGCCCAAGCTTTTGTTCATTCCCCTTGAATTATGGTTAATACGAAATGGACAATTATGCGCTGCTGAGTTCTTTATTTCTCCTACAAATTTCATGGTGACCAAAGCGACTCGGGAGAATATGACAAGAAATTTAATTTTCTCGAAATAAAACATTTATATAAGTACCGTCTGTTTTCCTTCGTTTCGTTCGTTTTTACTGGACTCGTAGCGATCGTGTTCATTTTTTAATTCGGTATGCTAAGCCCTGAAAGCGTTTTACTATAGTTACTTGCTGTAATCGTTACAGACATCATCTTGATGAGTGTATACTCCAACAATTTGATCAAAGCTGCAATTTATACACACCGGTGCATCAACACGTCAACAACGTTTTAGGAGAAAACCGGTATCCGATTATTCGGCTTAGCGGTTATCGAATAGCAAAACCAGATAAGCGGAGTGTTCTGGGTTGTTTATTCGGCTTATACTATATCGATATTTGGGTATGATTTTTCACCACTATCTCCCAAATCATCAATTTCACTCTCTCTCTCTCTCTTTCACGGGTCCTTATACTTCTAGTCATCTTTGAAAGCACTCATGCAAACCTGAAACGTGTTCTGGTTGATGTCCTCAGGTTTCCTCTTTCTAAATTTGCTTTCGTGAAATGCTCCACTTGAGAAAATTGTTATTCATGGATTCGCGCTGTATAAGATTTGTGCTGTATGGTACGATTTAATACACGCAGCACGGGAGGGATGCATTCATAAATTACCGCCTAATAAATGTCTTGCGTAACTACCTAATGGTAATCTATTATCTTTAGTATTTAGATTACACCGAAAGTCACGTCATGGCGTACTCGTTCAATTAACTATTAGCGACATAAGCTATCGAAGCCCAAAATTAGAATATCTGATTAACCAGTTGTAAACCGGACATCCTAGATATCCGTTACTTGAAAAAAAAAAAACAACAACGAATAACCGGATAACGGGTTTTAGGAACCGGATTCATTTCCTTAAGGTTAAACCGGACAGCCGGTTTAACTTACATTTGCAAACTCTGATACAAACATGAATTTCTCTATTAAGACGAGCTCCACCGCTGGAAAGGCTAGTGCTGCAGTCGGTGTGACGTACTACCGGGATTACAGTGGACTGTTTGAAGTTAGGTAAAACGGTGTGAGAACAAAAGTTTCAGCAACGTCGATTCATCATCTGGAGCATTTTGGCGGCGGAAATCTAATAGTTCTTTTAGTCTCCAACTTTAGCTCTGCTAAGCAAAAAGGGATTCAGTGCGACTTGGTCGCAACTTCGCAGTTGCAACAAGTTATCACTGGCTGAAATTTATTATCACCTAGCTTTGGTTGGATGAATAGGCGCTTTGTAATACAGTTCGGTGTTTTCATATAACTCAAATGCACTGAACTGTGTTTCATTTGAGAAGTAACCGTTACGAAATCCGTTCGAACGAATGAGACGAGAGAGGACGCAGCGTCGAGAAATATCAAATGACAACATACACGCACGCACGTGAGCCCCTCGTTGGGAGAATGCGCGACTTCTGGGATCAGCTGAAAGCGGTAATTGTTTTGTAGTGTACACAAAGAATATGCGCAACTGCTTCCGTTGCGCAAGAAGGGAGAAAAAAAAAAAAGCACAACGGATCAACGAATTCCACGCACATATGGACGATACCACGAACATTGGCTGTGCCTTATAGCATTATGCGAAGATATTGGACGTACGTAAATCATTCTCTATTTACAGCTTGCGTGGGATGAGTTATACTGCTCTTAATAACGTCGCTTATTTGGATGGCAGTTATAAATTTCTTCAGGGCGGTGCCCGCGAAGTACTTGATTGAGCGCCTGTCGCCGAACCAATTAAGAGCGCACTGTGGTACCGTATACTATGTCAGCCAGGCGCTTTCGATAAAGGCGGCGACTGCATAACTCATCGCCCCTGATAATACAGATATAATATGTTATTCTTGTGAGTTTGTTTGTGAAGTAGGGTATTTCCTGTTTGTTTCTTTTTTCGTTCACTCATGCTTGCCGAATCACAATGTCCTCAAGTTTTATGATTCCTTGTTCGGAGGGCTATACTGTTACAGTCACAAAGGAATATGTATATTCCTTTACGACCGGTAGAAGAGTGACAGTAGCTCGCAAAAGTGCAATTACTAGCAAAACTGCAAGCTTCCATATTTCTGCGAATGTTCAGGCGCAAATTTTGCCGCCGATCGTCGCGGTCCAAACAGTTGCCGATACTTTTATTTTTCCAACTTACGTCAATATAGTCTACAGTTTCAGGCGGTTCTAGATGTAGCTGAACAGGGCTGACAGTCTGGTAACATTGACTCAGCCAAACGTGGTCGGCGCATGCGGTTCTCCTCAGCTCTTAATGTCTAGAGCTTGACGAAACTTCCGACCTTGTCTCAATATGATCAAATTGAGGCGGAAAAATAGCAAGATAGCAATGGTTCATCCTATCAGGAAGGCACAATTGCATATTTTGTTTATTCACTATAATTTGCAGCCTACCGCGAAGCCAGCGCAGTCTTACCACAAGATCTTTTCTTTTTTCCTTGCATCCAGTGGATGCAAGAAAAATGGATTTAGGCGCAATTGAAATAGCGTGTTTCCATGGTGCCAGGAGGTGAGATTCACTGCCAAACCGTAAACACATTCGCTCTTTCTTTCTCGATTATAGACGCAAGTGGCTATTCCACCATGCATTCGCCCCTATTATAGGCGCTGCGGCAGTTCTTCGTCGTGAGCTCCCTCTCATTTCATCGCGATAGCCTTTATAAGCACCCTGCACACGACCTTTCGCTAGAGAAATTTTATGCCCTCTTGCTGCGCGGCTCCCACTAAAGATATTTTCACTCACCCTCCCCTTGACGACATACCAAGCTCAAGGGGTCAAACTTTTTTTTATATTGCAAATCTACGCATAACAGACTTCTTGATATGGTAGCCGGTATTAATTCCCGATGGGAACTAGGGGCACGCGGATTTTCTCAAAGCCAAGCGTTATCCGTGCCGTCTCGCTTCCTGTTGCAGACACGATTACCTCCACATCCATGTCTGCAGTGCCAAAGCCTGAGAAGCGACCGTTTAAGGGTCAATGGATGAAATAAATCGTTTCTAGTCTCGCTGCTGCAGGTGATCTCTCACTATATAGCTAAAATAACTACAGGGACGGATTGAGCTTAAGTTTGAGGGGCGGTATAGGAGACGTTTCTTGTATAAGACTGGGAACCTCCGCAGGCAATGTATGTCCCACACAAGGTGCTTTATCTTACTTCAGTCCCCGCGTGACTGATACGCGTTGCATCTCGCTAAGAAAATAACAGCGTCAATTAAAGACATGCTAAGGCGCTTGAAGTATAAGTTTATGGGCCCGCAGCAGACGCGCAGTAAGTGCACACCACTCGACACCTGTATGAGTATAAAAGTGTGGAAACTAATTTTCAGTTCTGCCCGTCTGTCCCTTAATATGGCGCTTCTGGGCCGAAAATTTAACGCTCCGGCAGAATTCCAAGTCCTTGATGAAGGTGAGTACTTAAAGAACGAATTCGCGTGAATAATGATTGTTTGAGATAGTGGGCGTTATTCCGGCGCGCGCGTCGCTTTTGAATTACGAAACAACGTTCTGAATAACACCACCTAATTTAGCGCTCTGTCCTTTTATTTCGAAGAACATCACTTTCGTGCCGTGACCGTTCACAACGCGACTGCCGTCTGCTTTATGCGACGCTTTGTGCAGCAACAGCACTTACCGCTCTGTAAATGTGTTCTTTCTTGTTTTGTTTTTGTTTTGTTTTTTCTGCGAGGCACCGAAGCATCGCGATACGTACGAGCTGGAGGGAAATCGAAACATCGAAGGACGAGGAGAAATTGAAATACGAGACACCCACACTAACGAGAGCTGCCCAATATGTGGAGGAGTAACTGGAGCCATATGCGACCAATGGGATTTGAAGCCGACAAACCAAGTGCGGATTAAATGTTCGCCGGCCTGCTACTACGCGAATCCTACGCACGACGAAAGTCTGATTCAGTTTCGTAGGCCCGGCCCGCTCACGAAAGAGAGTTCTTTCCTCAACATCATTAAACTGAGGCAACGGATTTCACTGGATTTAGCGTAAGCGGCACCCGGGACCATTAGTCCTCCCCTCCCAGCTTAATTCCCTCCCTCCATTTAGGATGACGCAGCGAAAACGATTTGAACAACACATATAGCAGCGCTGTATTCGGTCAGCATAAAGAACCTATAGAGGCTGCATTCCCACCAACAACGCAGCCGAACGCAACACGGATGAGCTTGAAATGTATATTCGTGGCGACTGCGTCCCAGGAAACAACACCGGAAGCAAAGCTGTCGAATTTTAAGCTGCATCATCGTGACGGTAAAACTTGAAAGTGCGGCGGAAGAGTGGCGTTGAAGAGCGCACTCATTTTATTAGCAAACAGCTTTGTCCAGGCAAGAAAGACCACAGCCGACCGGAACTCATCGCGTTTCAAAGACAATTCACTCCTCCATTTAATTTGTAAATGTATATACGTCTTGAACGTGGGAGTCTCATATAAAACACACTTTTATACGTTAAAAGCCGCCTCCCCTTTATGCGTTCCTCGATGACGCATCTGGTCCCCTCAATGTACCACACGGAAACCTTCAACCACATCTTCGTTCGCTATTTGTAATAAAAGAGCATCATTTTAAACCTGGAGTCGGCGCGCGAAACTTGCATGAATTATCTACCGTCGTATAGCGATTGTTTACATCTCTCCTTATGGTTGCGCTGGCGTTTTCGGCTCGTGCAAGCATTCCTCACTGTAGTCCTTATGCTATATACTATGCATAGATATAGCACACTTACTGCGACGCAAAACAACTATACATGTGCGCCCGTCCCCACAACGTTGCATCAAAGACTGGGATTCTCGAGTTCCCTGTATAACCGTGAAACAGACGTTAACGACTTCTCAAACAATGCTGCCTCAAATTGGAACACAACGAGTCTATTTCTCTTCCCTTCCCACTCTCCCCAGCCCTTTTTTTTTTATCTGTTCCCACACGACGCACTATCAATCTCCGAGCCCCCAGCCTTCTCTTCCGTTTTCATTACCGCAGTTCTTTAATCATCTTCCTCCCACGCCTTCGGCGAAGAGAATACGCTCGCTATAGTGGACTCATCATATTGCTCCATACGGAAAGTATCCGAGCGCTCCTTGTCCTCGCGTTTCCCGTTGTTTTTCAGGACCCCATCCGCTGCGGCGTTTTCCTTCGCATCCGACCGATTTCCTTCCTCGCCGGCATTCATAAAACAAAGCGTTGGATCGCACCCCTCTTCCCTTTCCCACACCTCCGCGCTCCCCGACCATCCCGGTTCGTCGGCGAGCAGGGAAACGCCCAAATGGTATCTGCATTGCGTGCGATACGGAGTGGCAGAAGGAAGTTTTCGCACGCTGCTGCTTTTGAAACACGCGTCCGCCAATCGTCTTCTGTTATGTTGCACTGTTTTATGACGTATCGCGCGGTGGATATACGTTTTACTGTACGCCGGTCCCGCATATCCCGCGAGAATAGTTTGAAACGAAACGTGAGGATCATCGAAAGTGGGTAGGAAGCTGTCCTGGAGCCACTAAATCAGGAAAAGCGTCGCAACAAACATGAACCTTCTCTTTTTCCAACATGTGTGCGTGCGTGATACAGAAGGAAAAAAAAAATCCTAGAAGCCCATAAAGTAAAACGCCAAGACTTTCGGTATAGTTGAGTTCAGGACCTAGTGGTTCGAATCCGGTACACACTTGGCAGTGGAATAACACGTGAACGTAATTTGGCACAGGCTACATTCAGTCACGTGTGGCTCCTACCCACGTATCCGTAGCTCATACGGGGTATGAGTCACACGTGATTTTATTATCGTTAACCGCGATGTAACTGACCAGATGTCATGTTATTGATGTTAAGAACTATCAGTCACGTTAGTCACACGTTCGTGCCCTTCCGCGCCAATTTTGGTACATATACCATGTGCACGACACGACAGTCGGGGTTGGGTGGCGCAAGACGCGTTACCCACCGCTGACTCTCACCACGTGGTTGGGCACATCGTGTTCTCAGCCGCGGCTCTGGTGGTAGCGAAGAAGGTGTTTCAGGACATGTTATATTCGTCAGTTTTCAATTTTTCGTACCATATTTCTTGTATCATACTTATTTTTCTTCACTATATCTTTTCCTGTACTTTCTGTACAATATTTTTCTAACCATATTTTTCTCCCACCATTTTGTCAGGGTTGTCCCGGCATCAGACACGCAAGGCTTTCGCCTTAAAATTAAAAGGTAGTGAACGATGAGGCCACGCCCGCCGCTGTACATATAGCGAAGTACCAATGCGCTCGTGCGTACACGCTCGAGCTTCGCAACGAGTGATGACTCTTCTCTTGTCATTCTCTCTCTACATCGCAATTAGACGCGCTCCTCTACGAATAACTGAAGTCCAGTGTACACACGGCGAAGCTGACGCTTCAACATTTCTCCCCAATCAGCGAGGATTCCCGGGACCAAAACGGGATAGGTTGGGCTCGAGTGTCCGCGCACACGCGCGTGGACCTCCTTCTCCCGCTGTCCTTCCTCTCTGTTACCCTCACCCACCTCGCAACTCGCGGCAGTAATTTATCGAAGCCGATTACTCACTGCAGCACGAACGAGCTGTTGTCTCGTGAGTCACACTATGAGTCGCGCGACAGGCCGGGGGAGAATCGAGATACCCCGCTTTGTTTGGGGGAGGAGGCCAGTTGAGCTGGGCGTAGAAAGAGAGAGAGTGAAGGCGAAAGGCGAAATGGGGGGGTGGGGGGAAGGGAGGAGGTTGTGTCCGCACCCCTCATCCCACTTCCTGCCCTGGCGGCACGCGCTCGACGGGGGACGCGTGCCGCAAACCCCGCCGCACGGTTCCGCTGTCGATATGGCGTCATACGGTACAGCCCGTGTGCAGGAGTGTAGCGTCCGCAGGAAGAAAAAAGTGGGTTGCGGATCAGCGCGGGGCAAAGCGTTGCCTCGGCTGTTCCGGATCCGCTGCGGTCCACAAGCCGGTGTTTGCTAACGGCCCGCGAGTGAGCGTATCGCGGAGGACAGGCATGTCTCGGGCGTTCGGCTACCGGAATAAATTCCAATGGTGAGCGCGAGAATTTTGGGCGCGGCTATTCGGGCAGAAGCGCTGGCTGGCGATGGAGACGCGCTGCAAAGCGCGACTTACACAGAATTGGTGCATTCGACAAAGTCGAGCTACCCGCACCACGTGACGCGTGCGAATGATATTTGGGAGTCTTTATAAGCGCGCTTAACTTGACGCTCTATTGCTATGATCTCTAAAGACGGGCAAAATAAATAGTCGGGGATAAGCTTATCACGTTTCCGCCGACTAGGACCAACGTAACAGCGACGAATAGTTAGTGCGTAGTCAGTGCACAGCCAGTGCAGGCGTCTACACCTGCTTCATCTCCACCGTAGCTTCACCTTTATCTTGAGCGTCCCTGCCTATCCATGGTGGCCTAGTCGCCATGGTACTCGGCTGCGAATCCGTAGGTCGCGGGATCGAATCGCGACAACAGCGGCTGCACTTCGATGGAGGCGAAACGTTGAGGCCTGCGTACTGTGCGATGTCAGTGCGCATTAAAGAACCCCAGGTGGTCGCAGTATCCAGAGCCCTCCACTTCGGCGTCTCTCATAATCATATCGTGGTTTTGGGACGTTAAACCCCAGGAATCACCCCATCTTCGCCGTCCCTATAGGGAGCCTGGGTAATCCGTGTGAGTGTTCAATACTGCAAGTACTACGTCGCATCTAATCCACTTTCTATAAATAAAAAAATCTAATGCATTTTTCATTCTTTTCCACACTGCACTAAAATACACGGTGAGTTTTCCTATCCTTATATAATAGCAATTAAATTTTGGCTTGTCGACATCGAAATTTATCACAGAGTAAGCGTGCGATATTCATAACATGTCACAGTGCAAACAGTTCTGCAGATTTCTCTGGCATCTTCCAGTACTGTGGTGTGGTGGCTGACATCTACTACATGGCATGGGAAGCCAACTCAATCCTTCTACAACCCCATTCTCAACCAGAGAGGACTAGGTGGCTACCCTGCTCGGTCGCTTGGACCTTGCGGCCCAGCAAGCTATGGTCCGGCGTGTAAGGACAGCGTCCACGACCAGTGGGGTCCTTGACGAGGATTTCACCGAGTATTGCAAGGAAGTTCGCCCAGTAGGGGCGGGCTTACCGAGAAACCTCACTGTAAACTAAGCAGCCCAACTGCGGCCTAATAAATGTTTTCCACCACCACGGGCATCTTGCGAACACATCTCATTTAGTCTACAGAATCCAGTCGTGTAGATTTTTCATCGACGTTTGTCGCGGGTGCACACGTATTATGCGCATTGTGGCTCGCCTTTTTCGAAACTTCTATAAGTTTTAAACGTCTTGCATGAGCGTTAATGTTTGCCCCTCTGAAGTGCCCAGTCAAGCTAACAAGCCGCAAACGCTCGCGGAAAAGCCTATGTGCTTTCCTGGAAATCACCTGATCCGGCTATACCACTGCACTCCCGTATAAAAGAAAGAAAGAAAGAAAGAAAGAGAAAGAAAGAAAGAAAGAAAGAAAGAAAGAAAGAAAGAAAGAAAGAAAGAAAGAAAGAAAGAAAGAAAAACGTGGCAGTATGCGGCGAGCGCAGGAAGAGATGAGTACACTTTCTGCGGCAGGCTTGAGAGCGTCAGGTTGCTTTAAATTCACCTGACTTTAGTGGCAGGCGCCTCTCGTTGATGCAGTAACGACAGCGGAACCGACAGCGGCATCGCTTTGGTTCACAAAACGAGGCGTTTAAATTAAATATTCATATAGATGTTCACTTTGAGTGGTCGATGCCCTTTTGACTACTACGCGAATAAGTTCTGCATGGAAGATTAAATTACTGAAGTGTGCTCCGTTTAGCTGGTGGAACACGCGTGGAACGATGTTAAGAGACTCATGCAGGCCAGGCATAGGTAACAACGGCGTAAGAAACGGTTCGGATTTTCGGGCGCAATTTCTCAAAACACATTTCAGAGATGTCGCCAATAAGAGCAACGCGGCTTTATCTAACTCGGTAGTTAAAGGCGAGAAATTGAAGGTGAGGGGTGGGGATCAGTGTGAGCGCTTATTAGTCTCTTCTTCATCGATTGTTGGTTCTGGTCTGGTGGGTAATGTGTGCCTTGGGCGTCACAGAGTTAATATAGTCAGTGTAATAACTTTATGTTCGGCGTGGTCGCTTCGCCGCAACGCCAACGCGTAAAAACGTCGTCGTAACTGTCACGTGACAACATAAAAATTAAGCACATCTTTACGAAATATAGTCTTTGGTATAATGTTTTGTTAAAGCTGACAAAAACCTTTCGAGTTCTTCCGTGTCCATAACGACTACACCGTAACTCTTCTTTTTTTTTTCGGTATTCTGAGCGAGCAAATTGGATATATGTGGCGTGTAATGCAAAAGTCATTGCAGTGGGTCCTTCCATAAGACTATGTTTAGCCGTTGCAACTTGAGAAAACGCTGCTGACAAAAACGGTGCTGACAAAAACGAAATTACTATTGAATAGTAATTTCGTTTTTGTCAGCACAGCGAAGAATATTCCCGCGGTCCATGTGTAGATAATGCAAAGAAACAAATTCGACCGGCGGCATACTACTGTCATTCATAGCACAGACTCATCTAATTTACATTTATTTGTCTTTCGTGGTGCTCTCGTTGGATCTTTATTACGAGACAATAGAGTGGACGTTAAACCCCACAAATCAATCAAATCAATCAGTCGAGACAATAGAGTAGGTCCAATAAAAAATATGTAATGTGGATCACTTTTTTGTCTTTATGCGTTAATCTTTCGTAATTATTTTTCTTCGAGAGGTTGAATTTGCTCTTTGGGTACTGCAAGAGAATCTACACCGAATGATTTTGTTCTTATTCACGCACTGAGCTAATTTCAAATTTTGCACATTAAAGACTCGTGGATGCAGGACCTGCGCATTCATACAATGAATTAGGTTCTCTTAATATGCAAATTTAGAGCTCATAAAAGCAGGAAAGCAACTTTAATGCGCAGTAAACAGGACTGTGCCAACTTTTCCTGCCTCTACGCATTTAATACGGCAGCCGCTACCACTGCGGTGCCTTTTGTGCGTCTACTGTATCAAAAGAAATGTCTGAAAAAAAAAAATTGCCCGCTCAGAAATATGCTTATTCTAATGAAACGACCCTCCTAAGCTTCCATGGGCCACGCATTTAACATTTGCAAAGAACTTCCCATTCTGTTGCTTCAGCGCGGGACTGTACTTGACGCTTACTCGAAAAATTGCTGCGGCAACCCCCCACCCCCTAAAAAAAGAAAGAAAGAGAGAGAGATAAGAAACAGGGTAAAAAAAAATGCCGGGGTGAAACTGCAAAACCGGTTGAAAGGAATTCGTGTTATACGCAATAGCGACAGATCGTATGTGGCACGACAGCAATGCTAGTTCTGCTGTAACTTATATATAGTTCACGACTTAGACGCAATTCGTATCGAACACCGATCTCCGAGCTCTGTTCATGGCACCGTCTTCATGAAGCTCTAGCTTTCGAATAATGTGTCGGAGTTTATAGTCTGAACCTCACTACACTGGAGCAAGAAGCGAAACCAAAACGTTCCCTGCTTTGCAAGCAGCTTCTCCCTTTATAGTATTCGGTTCTGATTTAAAAGAATCCCAGGTGGTCGGAATTTTCGGAGCCATCTACTACGGCGTCTCTTCTAATCATATCGTGGTTTTGGGACGTAAAAACCTAGAGATTATTAGTATTGTTTATTGAACCATATTTGCTGACGGCCTACGTTACTGCCTGAAAGCCCTGCAAAGGTCGACTGAGTAATGGAGGCTTTCCTTGAGATAAGCGTTAAAAAAAAGATAAAAAACCAGCAGCGAATGTACGTACGAACGGAAATTACCTATCTGAATGGCATTACGCTCGGGCGTTGATAACTTCCAATTCCGTTAGACGAGATTTACAGCCGAGCGGGTCCCTTTTGTCGGACGAACAACGAATAGCCAATTCCATCTTTCATTTCCCAATCTTCGCTCACCGTCAGTTCGTTTGTGCACTGTGTGTCGTTTCGTGCTTCATGCACACAAACAAGCACACGCACGCGCAGTCGCACATGAACATAATGAAAGAACTATAGGTCACAACGGTATGATCCAGAAATACACTGTTCATAATGACGAACCAGGGCCCATTGATTTTTTTTTCCGGTTCTCCTCGTGTCGTCGGCGCGCTCTTTGAAGTGGCAAGGTATATATTTATTGAATATTTCTATCGACGATTTTTTTTTTTAGAAACAAACAGATGCAATCAACTGTAGATCTGTGAACGTGATTTGAAATTTTCCTTTGCGGGCGGCGCGCACACAAAAACAGAAATAACAAAGATATAATTTGCACAGTAACTAAGACAAAAACACGGATTCAGAACCAATCCGAACTTACCAAACTTTTTATCGCAGTGATAAACTGTTCAGGAACCGCGCGGTGGTGTGGGGAATCGAACGAGCTCTTATACCGGTTTCGAGCAAAGCTACTTAAATAGAAACTCCGGCAATTTTTCTCAGTGAAATTTTCAGCATCCGTTCTCCTCGCTAGTGTATCGATGAACAGATCGCTAAAAACGAAGGAGTACAGGGAAACGTTGGCTTCCAGGCACATTCCCTGTTCTACATCGTTTTTAGCTATCTGTTCATCGATTCAAGCCTCCATCTTCCCCTGAGCTTCTCTTCTACCTCGGTACTGTAATAATGTATGTCAAGCCGGGCGATTTCAAGTCGTTTAGTTTTCCTTAAAATGAATTTTTAAAAGTTTTAGCGGAATTCCACGCGGGCCACCCTGCGTTTTTGACGTCATTACCGCTGCTTACCCGAGTAGGCTGGCGGTCAAAAGCAAAATGGTGATACTTAAGAACATAAATCGTCGTTTTCAAGTTCATAACAGCTCAATAAATCGTCGGATGGCCTCGCCACCTTCATTTTTATGGCACCAGGTACGCATTTCCAACGGCGGGGAGACCGTGACATCATCGCGTGCGCTGCACAAAGCGTCAGCCCGTTTCAGTTTCGGTTTCAATACGTCGTTCATTCGGCTATTTAAAATTACTGGTGAGTTTCTGAGCAAACTGAATCACCCTGGATGCTACAGAGCTATCAGTACTGTTGGAAAACGAATATCAAGATATGGTGAAGAATCCATCGGAGTTACCATTTAACCATTGTATTACGACCGCCTTCGAAGGCAATCAAAACTGGTCAGGAAGGTTACTCGACAAATGAAAAGAAAATAAATGTAAAAATATCGTGGAAAAATGCCTCAGTACTGCTATAGGTAGCGATATTACGTACGCTGCATGCGCTTATATAGAGGCGCCTGCCGCGTACGTGAGATGGTTTTTCGCCTCGTTGGCGCCGTATGCGATGTGTCATCGAATGCGGTTCGATAGCGTGGAACTTCACGCTTAAGTGCACGTGTTCCTCGAAATCATGCGGGAGTCTAAACGCGTTAGTTCGGTCATGCGGTATAGTACGTGCTCAATCACCCCTTAAAGCCCGGGGCCGTGTTAATGCGTCGCCCGTCGGCAGTCAGGACAGACCGTTTCTCGTGGCAAACTATAACAGCGCTATAATTATATTGGATAGAGAACGACGGTTTATTAAGTCATGGTTAGTCATACTGCCTAATTTAAAAGGGCGTACAAACTAATAACCTTGGCGATATTGTAATAAGCTGTGGCGATCTATTAAACCTAAGCTTGAATCCCGACTCTAAGAAATGTACCCGTTCTCATGGCATACTGAATTCCTTTCTTGTGAGGTACTCCCCACGGACATCACAGTACCTTGCTGTAATCTTCCAGAAATCCTTAGACACTGGTGAAGTACCATCTTCATGGAAAACAGAGTAAGTGTTAGCTTCGTACAAATCTGGTGATAAACAACTTCTAACTACAGGTCGATATCTATTGCACCACAGTCATGCAAGATGTTAGAACACATTATTCACAAGCGTACCATTTAATTCCTTGACTCTAACGACGTTCTAACGTCGGGTCAGCACGGTTACCGTCGAGGTTATAACGCTGCAACAGAGTTAGTCGATTTTGTTCATGGCGCCACTTCTAATCTAGCCCCGCCACGGTGGTCTAGTGGCTAAGGTACTCGGCTGCTCATCCGAGGGTCGCGGGATCGAATCCCGGCCGCGGCGGCTGCATTTCGATAGATGCGTAATGTTGAGGCCCGTGTGCTGTGCGATGTCAGTGCACGTTAAAGAACCCCAGGTGGTCGAAATTTCCGGAGCCCTCCACTACGGCGTCTTTCATAATCAGAACTGGTTTTGGGACGTAAAACCCCACAAAACAACAACAGCAAACTTCTAATTTAGGTACAGTAAATCAGTAGATGCGATTTTCATTGACTTCTCTAAAGCATCCGACTCTTTTATTCATTGTAAGTTACTGGTGAAACTAGATCCAATACTCAATAATTCCCGTCTTGTTTCTCGGATCGCCAGTATCCTTCACTGTCGCTCACAATTTGTTTCTTTCAATTCTGTGGCATCCCTTGTTGACATCGCGTCAGGCGTTCAACAGGGATCCGTACTAGGCCCTTTATGATTCCTCATATATATAATTATGATTTACCTCGTTGCAGCTCATCTAAAATCAGACTTTATGCTGACGATTGCGTATTGTACGAATCTATTAATTCTGCTGAAGATCACCACCGTCTTTCACAGTCACTCGTGTCTTTCAGCGCTTGGTGCAAAACATGATAAATGAACATCAATTACAGTAAAACAGTTGTCATGTCATTTATCAAACGACGGAAACCTTTCCCGTTTGATTACTATCTGGATGGTATACAACTTAAAAGGGTGTCCTAATATAAATATTTAGGTGTCATTCGAACAAAAAATCCTTCCTTCACTAACCACATCGAATAGACAAGCGGGAACGATAGAAAAAACTAGGTTATTTGCGCCATATTTTGCCTAAAACCCCTCGCGATATATACCAAACTACTTTTACATATATATATATAGAAAACATTGATTCGCCCTATCCTAGAACACTAATCTGTCGTTTGGTACCCCCCCCCCCCCCCCCCAAACAATGTGACATAAGAATTCCTGATAACGTTCAACGTAAAGATATCCTGCCATAACTGAAGCCGCCACTTATCACCGACACAGGCTCTGCAATCACTGAACATCGAACTATTATATTTAAAACTGCTACATGCAGTTATCGATTCCTCCTCTGCCTTTCAGGTAACTACATCACATTTATGAAAGAAGTTTGCTATAGCCCTGCACTACGGCCGCAGTAAATGTAAATAAATAAATAATAATTACTGGGGTTTTAAGTACCGAAACTACGCTGATTACGAGGAAGCCCCGTAGTGTCGGGTTACGGAACCCCTGGGGTTCTTTAACGTGCACCTAAGATAGATAGATAGATAGATAGATAGATAGATAGATAGATAGATAGATAGATAGATAGATAGATAGATAGATAGATAGATAGATAGATAGATAGATAGATAGATACGCTCATCACTAAGAAATGATCATTAAGTCGCAGTCAGGTGTTCAAGTTTCGTGCGTATTGCGACATCGATTCCAGCAGCTTTTTTAAGTTCCTTTAACGTTACGAAGACAGAGTGCTGTCTACATATACTCTTTTCACTGTATATATACAGTAAAAATAGCGCTCTCTTCCCCTCTCTGCTGTATCCCCTCCCCCTTTCGAGGCACAACACCGTAATGTACCCCAACCAATTCGCCCAGTCCGTAAACGGGACTTTTTTTTTTTTTTGTTTCCTCCCTCTGCATAAAGCTAAGAGTCATAGTGTAGTACCCTTCAGACATTCGAGCCTATTTTTCAGCCCACTTTATTTTCCCTTCCGTTGAGCTCCCCTTTCCCGAGTGTGAATCGCCTCGGAGGACCGTTTCTTTTTCGGCCGCCTGGCATCCCCACCATCGCACGTCGTCCGCTAGAGTGCTATTTCCTCGCCGGTCCCACCTTACTGCTTTCTTATTCTCTTTATTTTCGCTCTTTTTCGCTCTCCACTTAACTGCAGTCCGCGAGCCCATTGGCGCGCGCAAATGAGGAGAGCCTCGGCAAACAGCTGCCCTGCGCGCGGTCCTCAGATTCCGCGCGCTCTCCCTTCGCCGCGATCCTCTCGCTTCGCGTCTCGAAAATTGAATTCCGCTCTGTCCGCAGCTACGCAGTGGTCGCGCGGCCTTGGCGCGCTACAGCGAGAGCCTACGCTATAGCGCGGGACTGAATGGCATGCGGTAGCTCCTCGACGAAGCGTAGTAATACTAAAGTAACACGAAAGAATAATAATAAGGCGCCGTGAAACATATACGCTACATCCGCATGCACGGAAGCCTGTTTCTGTCGGTTTCATAAGCCTCGGTGGATATACCTCTCGCGTCTAGTTTCGTCAAGGAACGTGGTGGATTTAGAGAATCCGAGGAACTCGTTTTGGCACGCGCATGCCTCGTGCCTTTCCATCTCGCTTTCGCCCTCTTTAGCATACAGGAATAGAAGACTCGCCATAAGACAGCCTCTTCGGAAATAGATAGCTCGAGGTTGTTGCGAACAAATAAGAGGAGGGCCTGTTGCGGCTGCGTGCATCGCCACAGCCTCACTGCATGATTGCAGCACTGGCGAATCTAAAGCCTGTGTAGTCATGGAGGAAGGAAAAAAAAGCTAGGAGAGGGCGTCTCATGACAAGCTCGAAGCCTAGCTATAAAAAAAAAATTAAGGGGTATAATCTTGTGAACTAGGCCCTCGCCACCCGTGGTAAATTCGTCTGTGGTCAAGCGCCACAAAAAGTTACCAGGTCGAAATGACTTCGAGTGGCCCGCAACCACGTGTACCAAATCCTACCAAAGAGGCAACGTGCACAAGGCGTCAGAAGAGGTTGCCGAGGCTAGCGGAATCACGTGCTGCCGCCCCCTAGTTTGCTTTTTTTTCTCCATGCTCTTAATTCATTCAAATCGCGCCAATCGAAAAGTCCACTGTATGACCCACCGTGCTGGCTGGGGCATCTGTGATGTTGCTGTGCTGAACATGTAGTGGCTAGCAAGTTCGATTCTCTGCATTCGCGGGTGCGCCCCGCCACATTGGTCTAGTGGCTATGGCACTCTGCTGCTGATCCGAAGGTCGCGGGATCGAGCCCCGTGCGCGGCGGCTGCATTTCAATGCAGGTGAAATGTTTAGGTCTGTGCACGTTAAAGAACCCCATGTGGTCGAAATTTCCGAAGCCCTTCACTACGGCGTCTCTCACAATCATGTCATGGTTTCGGGACGTACAACCCCAGAAATCAATCATTCGTCGATGCGGATGGATGGGGACGAAACTCATATTTAAAGAAAATGACCGCGTATCTGCGTGCTTCGCTGCAAATGTCGTCGAAAGACGATAGTCTTCTACCGGCCGTACTACGCTGCGTGGGATATCTGGCAGCGCCGTCGGGAAACATGAGCTTGTGCAGAATCCCTGGACAACCGCCAGGTGGCAGCACCAAACCGTCAACAGAGGCCTTTTTCGAGCATAGCGTCGCATTTTTAGCGCAGCCTGAGAAACACTAAGGTCTTTAGAATTACGTATCTATGTATTTTCTAGTAAAGGGACACACCACCTAATACTTACGTATTGATGTTGCGCCTCAGATATGCGTAATATTTGCTTTTTGATCGACAATGTTCACAAGTACAAACGCAGCTACCAGTTCAAGATGGCTGGGCGTTAGGCAAGTGCTTAAACTTTCGCCGAGTGGCTGAATCGTGTGACAGACTGACAAACAGAAAGACCAAAATTTCTGCGTTCAAGTATCCTAAGAAAGGCTATCGTCTTTAAAAAATAAAAACTATAGGCGAATCTCCGGCTGTAGTACCCTGTGTGGTCAAACTTAGTGCAGTGCTTTCCACCAGGGTGGAATTCTCTCTCTCTCTCTCTTTTTTTTAACTCGTGGCGCTTTTCTTAAGATGGGAATTAAGAATAATCCTGAGATGGAGACTGTTTCGTCGGAGCGGCGTTACCTCAAAGCGAACATGTTACACGCTCCGTTACGTTTGTCGGCACTTGAGGCCCTTTCAGATATCATATCTCGTCGGCTTATCTCGGCATGGGCACCGCGTATTTACTGTCCTCCCCTCTGTCCCACCGTCGTGTGCCGACCTCGACTTACCAGGGTTCGTTTCTTACGTATCGCTGTAGAGGCGCACGCTCAACGTAGCGCTAATGGGAAGTTCGGAGAAAAATATTTGGCTTTTCTATTCAAATTTCACGCAGCGATCTTTTTATATACATCTGTTTCTTGGATTGAAAGACTGCAGTCTCGCGGGAAATCCCGCGGGAGACTCTGTCTTCCTATTATCAGACTGCATGGAGCGTTTAAGTTCTCTCATGTGAAATACAACAGGAACGTTTTCGTGTCGCAGAAATAAACAAAATTCTTTGCTTTTTTTTTTTCATCAAGTACACCGTAAGAATATCACGTATACATATGAGCTCAAACAGTATAACTAGTTGCCGGCACAAAACTTTAACTACAGCCCTGATTCATTTAATCTACTCCTTATAACAATTTTCCCCTTCGCCTTCTTCACCTTACACCAGCGTACATGTGGAATCCTTGGTATTAACTCCCACCCTCCCTCTATCTTAACATTGTTTTTCTAGAATCGTCTTGGCGTACGTCCGATGCATAGCATCCGGGATGACTTCTAGCTTTACCCGTCCTGCCGTTAAGTGTCTTCTCTTAATATTACCCTACGCGTCAAAGACCACGTGCACATGAGCTCTTTTGGGAAGTGAGGCCAGTTTACAGTGCGTCTTGTATCTTTGCCACGACTCCGGAAGCTACTTTCCTAGACGTGTACCCGGTGTCCTTATCTAGCAGATAAGCTTCCACGCCCTGTCCATCATATGTCAATGTTTACAGCGGCGCTCTTTAAGAAGCTGTCAGGCACATCATATTTGCGTCCGAGATCAATCGGGGCAACATCTCCACAAATCCGACAAGGGAAGAAGAAATGGACGCCAAAAAAGAACGACTTCCTCGTAACGAGTTCTTACTCAGCCAGAGATAGCGCTCGCTGAGCCTTCTCAACTACGTGCGCAGACGCCATTTTATGTCCTCAGAGTCAGCATATGGGCACGAAAGTATCGAACGCGCAGCCAAGCGCGAATGCTGCGTGGTTTATCTCAGTGGTTGGAGAGTCAAGGCTCCCTCCCAACTGCACGCTGCAACAGGCTCAAGTGCTCCATCCCCGCTCCGTAGGTGAAAATCTTTTATTCGCAATACGGTGAAACCGACAGACGGACAGACGGTGGAAAAATATGCGTATTTCCTGCTTTAGCCGCTCTAGCTAAAAATTGTTATGACAAGGAGCGCCATGCAGTCATAAAACTAACCTTCGCGCGTTGTCAAGCTTGGAGATTGATGGAGCCGTGAAAGGAAACTGCAGGGTGGTTAAATAGAGTAGAAAATCCGGACTGCTGCAGTACACTGATGGGCGGAGAAAGGGAGGTTGAAAGCCCAGAAGTGTACAGAGAGATAGCGCAGGCGCACGATCAGCGCACAAAAGCAGCGGTACTATGTGCAGCAGCACAATGGAAGCCAACGGAAGACGATCGCACGGTTGGCTGCGGAGCATGTTCCCGCGTAGCGCCGATCGAAATCTACATCGCTTAACTTAAGATGTAGCGCTTAGCTTGCAATGACAACCGATGGAAGCGACACTCGTAGTTCAGTCGACGACATACAAAAAGGGATGAATATTTTTGGCCAAGTTGTTGTTGTTGTTGTTGTTGTGATGGCGGTTGCTACGGCTGCTGTTCCTTCTCAAATGGTTCTGATACGAACGTAGGCATATACAGAAACAGCGAAATACACATCGGTTCCCTAAATTGTTCTGTGAATTCATTTTTCCTGCAAATGTGGTAATAAATACAAGGACGTCTTCTTCCTCAGCTCCGTGAAAACACTCGATGTAGCAGTTAGCAACAATTGACCTGGAACGTCAGCGCATTATTCACAATATTTCGGGATCGATATCTCGAAAACAGGGATATTTCTGGGATTCCTGCGACAGACCACATTATTTTAGATGCGAATCAGCTTATGGCGGAGTTCAATCCGGTGGTGGTGGTGGCGGTGGTGGTGTGCGGCGTGACCACCCTTACTGCGCATGCGCAAACCCTCTCCACACACCTCCTCTCCACTCCCACTCTCCACGTGACCCTCCCCACAGACCTCCTCTCCACTCCCCCTCACCACGTGACGTCGGCGTTGCGTACGGCGGGGTTTGCTTGCCGACGCTGCCGTTGCGTTTCGGCATGTCGAGCCCGCGTTTCATCCGTAGCAGTTTCCCGCCGACGTTGCCGTTTGCGCTGGGCTTCCCTAGCCCGGAGCTCCATGATCATGACAGTGTCGTGATCATGACAGTGTACCAGGAACCCAACCTCTGCAAAGGGAACATAGAATTGTACCAATGGTGGAATACGACAACGTGTACAAGAACGACCCATTCATCATGGTGGGAGACTTCAACGTGGGCATCTACAAGAACTCTTGGATAGTGCAACACATGATAAGCAGGTATTCCATTAACGGAAACACCTAGTCAAACCGATGCAAACGCGGTGTGCACCCCCCGTGGTCCCCTATACCGGGAGATGGTGTAATTTTTTAACCCTCTCAACCATGTTTAGGGCGAACATATAGGTAACACTGAATAGACATACCACATGTCGGCGCCTCGCTATGTCACAGCTCATGGCGGGCTAACGCTGGTGACCAGTGTGCGAAAAAAGGACAGGCCGTACGCTATCGTTTTCGTTCGTCCCGCCTGACCAGCAGCGCCCGGTCAAAGATGGCTGGCGCCTACAAGCGCTGAACATTCTGGCTTGTGCGCGGGCATGACAGCGTGCAAAATACTCTTTTGTTTCTTCTAGCAAAGACGATATGACCGAAAAGGACATTTAAGGCTTCCTTCCCTAATCCGTTTACAAACAGCCGAGGCAATGCGATTTCTCACGCAGAAACTATCTGCCTGCCCCGCCACGTGGTCTAGTTAGTGGCTATGGTACTCGGCTGTTGATCCGAAGGTCGCAGTATCAAATCCCGGCTGCGGTGGCTGCATTTCGACTGAGGCAAAATGTTGAGGCCCGTGTGCTGTGCGATGTCAGTGCACGTTAAAGAACCCCAGGTGGTCAAAATTTCCGGAGTCCTCCACTACGGCGTCTCTCACAATCAGATGGTGGTTTTGGGACTTAAAGGAGTACTGACACGATTTTGCGGCGGCGCAAAATATACATTTTTCGTTTCCTAGCCATGTAGTGTTAACGCCTTCTGCACACGGAAGCCAGGAAACACGTACAAAATATTTTAATTTGGTTTTAAAGTTCGCGTCGCCCAGCACAGCAAGCCAGCCCCATTGCAGTGGACACTACGATGACGTATGAACACGGGCTCTTAAAAATCGCCGAAATCGCGGTCAGAGTCACTGGACGACCATGAAATTGCCGTTGTTTGCGTGCCTCAGGTGTAACTGACCAAAGACGACAGAGTTGCAGCGACGCTATGTAGAATTTCTGTCGCTACGTGGCTCAGACGTCGTCCGACTATGTTGATACGTCACTAGGAAACCGCCCCCTCGAAATCGAAACCGAAAGTCAGCTTTTAAGCGAGCCGTATTAAAAATATATTCATTGTGTTGCGGGCCACCATGACACTGTTTTTGGGGTTTTCCACGCCAGTGCTTTCATTTACAGCAACAATACGAGAATGTCAAAAATTCGTGTCAGTACTCCTTTAAACCCCAGAAATCAATCGAAACTATATGCCCCTTTTTAGTTTCATTGGCATAGAGCGTAACGGAGCCGTTATCATTCGATATTTTCTTTCTTTACCTGCTCATAGTAGTAGTAGTAGTAGTAGTAGTAGTAGTAGTAGTAGTAGTAGTAGTAGTAGTAGTAAGCAGGCGGTATGCCTATATATAGCCGGACTGAAACAGTTTCGTCCAATTTTCACTCTTCTTTCCATAGAGAAAATACAGACGCCGAAACCGCGCTTTCGGAACTCTGAGAGCTGGGCGGCGCCTTTCCGTTGGAGAGGCGGCATCGTTCAGCTCAATAGAGCTCGCGACCCCAAACTGCCCTTCGAGCGAGACGACACCGCGCTGCGCTTTTGAAACTCGACGGCGTCATCGATCACGGTCTATTTTCTCCGTATTATTTGCACGCCTTTCCAAGATAAAGGTCCCCGCTTAGGGCGCTCCGAGTCTTGTTACGAGAAAGGAAGTAAAAAAAGAGAGAGAGAAATTCCCCTACTGAGGCTACATAGATAAAGCCGCTTATGTGTGTTTGCGTCGTGCTACATTGAATCGACGTTGTTCTCCGTGCCCCACTTTCTCATTCTTTATCATATAGTGCCAGCATTACGGTCCTGTTAGTGTCTAGACTCCTGAACATATAATAGGTTTTGTCAATTTCGTTAGACATTTATCATAGAGTGAGACGACCTATAATGAATCAAACAGAAAATGACGCCAATGAAGGCATGCGGGAAATTATTTATAGTTTTTAGCTGTAATGTAATACTTATGACATAAGTGGAAAGGAATTAAAATGGATGAAAAATACACCTGCCGTCGGTGTGTGTGTTCTTTTGTTAAGGAAAAAGAGTGATTATTGTGTTAGCGCGCCTTCTGTTGTACTTCACAAAAGTGAATATCAATTGTTAGATTCAGCCTTTTCTTAGATTCCACACCCGATAAGTGCACTTTGATTGTCGTTCGTAATGTTGCACGTGCGATGTGTGCTGGCTATGCGCATGTTTGTTCTGGTGCCTATACATTTGGAAGGCTTCTGGAAATGAAATTAGTTGCGAGTTGGCGCTCTGTCAATTGCATCATCTGCCCTCTTCCGTTTTATCTTTGCGCACGTCGTTCAGTTGACCTACCTACCAACTAGTCCAGCATAGCACACTGTAAATAAACGACCCTTGATCGATTCCTGTCTCGTATTTCAGTCGTGAAAGGAGTGCAACTCACTTGGCAGGATTTTTTTTTTTTTTTGTTAACAAGAAAGGGATGTATCTCCGTGTTTCGCCGCATATGCAGGAAATTCGAGGCGCCCTCCCCTCCTTAGCAGCGCACGTAAACAGCAGCGTTTTAGTTCTCCTGTCTTTATTTTGTGACTGACCCGCGGGGCATATGCGTCCATCCCTAAAAAACAAACAAAAAATTCCAGGCTTGCGGAGAGTACACAGCACAGTCACTTAAAAAGCTGACCTGTACTGCGTGCACTTTCGCTGTTCTCTCTCGGTCTTCTGTCTTCTTCTTCTTCTTCTGCTCCTCCTTCACCGTATTCGTCGATGAAACCACGCACAGGCGATGACTGACAAAAGAAATAATTATTTCCTTAAGAAACCATCGGAGCGGTGGCCGTGTGGTACCGTTACTTTTTCCGGCGGTTTCACTGGCAGCTTTCTTTCTACACCATTTCTTCATTTTTTTGTCTTACCCTGCACTGCTTTTACACGCGAACTCACACACACGTTCTTCATACTTAGCCCCTCTCCTCCGCCCCCCCCCCCCCCAAAGAAAAAAGAAGGTTATTCATTGAAAAATATATCTAATGTCATTATCTTCCTCAGCTGCTGCATCTAAAAGTGCGACAGATCTCCCGTATGCCTAAATATCGCGAGCACTGCGTATAAGCTGAACCACTAGCGAAGCGAACCAGAAATCCCGGCCAGCACGCGTCATTGGCATCATTCGCTGGCGCGCATCAATAACCACCGAGTCCCGCCGTATACACACGCACTGCACCGCGACGGTCCTTTCACGGCCGTGCAGCACCGTAATGTCGCGCGAGCACGGAAGCAGGTGCGTGTCCCAGAATCGTGTCCACAGAAGGCCGATCTGCATGCAGCAAGAGCGCTCGTAATCGAGGGCTTCCAGGCAGCGCGTATATACGCTGCCGTGTACGGGCAACGCCACGCTATACATAAACGCGCAGCGCAACCACGGCCGTGCGCACATGGCACACCGCGCGTACATAACATATACAAGCCCCCACCAGTTTATACGGAACCGGCGCAACAGCTCATCATGGCGTAGAACTGCGAAGGAGATTGCACCCATATAACCTGCCAGCGGCAGCGCATATACAAGGCGTGCGCTGGCCTTTTGCGATCGAAATCGACACACCTGCAGCCCGGTGCCAGGGCGACACTTTTACCCTTCAATATTACGGAACGTCTACGAAGTTTGGGTTTTTGCATATGCGCCACGCACGGAGGCGAACAGCCGCATCCATCATTTCGCGAGTGGCGTTACGGCTCGAAGCACCCGGGCTCTCTGTTATGTATAGGAGAGGTGCAACGTGGCACAGGCGCAGCCTGGTGTTGTCTTCGACAAGCATGGCGTGATGAAGGCGTGAACGCGATTAGCGGCGCCACTGCAGCTGTCGTCCCGCATGCATGACATCCTTGCTCAGAGCGCAAACGCTTTGCATTTAAGGGACGCTAAAATTGCTCTTCGGGTACACCTTCATCGCGCTCATGGCCTGTCACCTCTTCGATTATTAACGTTTCAGTGAGTGCTTTCACAAAGCTCAAAGTACTCAAAAACGCTCCTTCTTCCACCCATTGTAGTAGGGGCACACGAAAGCCAACGACGAATCGCGAACAGCTCTCCAAAGTGAACTCCCGAATATTTCGCGCCGTGGCTACGCAGCCTCCGCAATACTGCGCGCAATTGCTGAAGCAGGACGTAAGTCATGTCGGCAACACACGACTATTCCGCGGAACACGGAGGCAGGGAATCATCGGAAAAAAGAAACAGAGTGAGTGCGCACGCGTAAACGCGAACGAAGCGTGTTTACGCGGCGCGGCGCGCTTCCGATCGTTATATGCCTGAGGTCTGCACTTGACGGCGCCCGCAACTCCGAAACGCTAGTGACGCTGGGGTAATAAAGGCGCTCTCGTTTCCGCGTCAGTTCCCGAAAAAGCGGCTTATATATGTCTTGCCCGTTTTTCTCCATGCTCGACGTATTATCCTATACATACACGTATGATAGTGGCTGCTAACGGACCCCAACCGAGCGTCATTCGCAAAAGTTCCTCAATGTCGATGATACTATAAACAACGCACGTATTTGGCGCCTAATGTGAAACGCCAGAATACGCAAGAATGTTGCCGCATCTGGAAGCTTCGAGTGCAGTAGTCTGCGGAAATTCGTAATTGACGGCTCATCTCGAAAACTTTATGTCGGTGGCCTGTAACAGATTGATTGATTTGTGGGGTTTAACGTCCCAAAACCAGCTCTGATTATAAGAGACGCCGTAGTGGAGGCCTCCGGAAATTTCGACCACCTGGGGTTCTTTAACGTGCGACCTGTAACTGATCATCGCTGTGCAGCGTTCCCGAGTTCTGCAGTGTGGACGAACACGCTTACCGAAAACGCAGTATAAACAAGCAGGTATACGATACCCTCAACATCATCCCTTATATAGCAAGGTTTTAAACCTTGCTATATAAGGAACTATATAATCGAAACTTAAGGGGGAAAACGCATATCTAGTGAAGGCACGGGATGCCAGTCCGCCCGCCCATCTATCTATCTATCTATCTATCTATCTATCTATCTATCTATCTATCTATCTATCTATCTATCTATATATATATATATATATATATATATATATATATATATATATATATCTATCTATCTATCTATCTATCTATCTATCTAGATAGATAGATATATAGCAGGTAGATAGATATATAGCAGATATATATATATATCTATCTATCTATCTATCTATCTATCTAGATAGATAGATAGATAGATAGATAGATAGATAGATAGATAGATAGATAGATAGATAGATAGATAGATAGTCTCCAACGCATGCATGGTCGCGTTTAACTAAGGGACCAATGGAACGAAAGTGAAATAACACCAGTGTCTTCGCCTTCTAGACGATTCTCAAAAGCTACATACAAGCCACCACACTAGAATATTCTACAAGTTGCTCCAATCGCGGGAGTGCAAGAACAAGTGAATTGCGATCGAGAACAACAAGCCCATGTACCTTCACTTGGGTATATATATATACGTACACACACACACACACACCATCGTGTCGGGCCTGGGGCCGTCTCACGTTGGCCTAATGGACCGCGGGGCGGACGTGCCGGCCGCCCGCCCGACGCCAGATGGGGCGTGGCTGCTGCTGCAGCTTAACCCGCCTCAACCAAGAGCGCGGTGCGCGCTCGCAACGAAGGCTGAAATCCACAGTGCGCGGCGCTGCTCACGTAACATTGTCCGAAGTGAAATAGCTGGAAGTGCTTTTCTTTTTCTCGCTCCACCGCTAACTTTTGATTCCAGCGCCAAGCAGCGCCAAACACACAGGGTCAAGGTCGCAAAAGGACGCACTGGACGGGCTCTCTGACTCTTGGATCAAAAGACCCACTATAGTATTGATTGATTGACTCATTGATTTATTTTTGGTGTTTAACGTCCCAAAACCACGCTATGATTATGGCCCCGTCACGGTGGTCTAGTGGCTATGGCACTCAGCTGCTGATCCAACGGTGTCGGGATCGAATCCGGCCGCGGCGGCTGCATTTCGATGGAGGCGGAATGTTGACGCCCGTGTACTGTTCGATGTCCGTGTGGGTTAAATAACCCCAGCTGATCATAATTTCCGGAGTCCTCCACTACGGCGTCTCTCATAATCATATTAGCTCTAGAGCTCTCTGGGGTTTAACGTCCCAAAAGCACGCTATGATTATGAGAGACGCCGTAGTGGAGGACTTCGGAAATTTCGACCGCCTGGTAACGCGCGCGGATATCGCACAGTACACGGGCCTCAACATTCAAAGAATGTGTCGGTGCACGAATATTGCAAAAGGAATTACGCACGCTCAGCACATATAACCTCTTCTTCATGCGCTAGAACTCATGCCTTGCTATATATACACACTTGCGTTCGGGGATTAGGAGTGGGTTTAGCAAACTGACGCTGCACAGCGCGTGTATAATATAGCGCTCTCGTTTAATTCATGCCGCCTGAAATCGTCTAATGTGCGCCCAATGGGCCCAAAGGTAGCCTCAGTGCCCGTAAGTGGCACACGCGATCATCTCTTTCAGCAGTATACTGTTATTGGCACTTATCCAACGAGGTAGGGGATTGATAGGTATCTTTCTTAGTCTAGTTTTATTCACTACTTTTTTTTTTTTGTAGTTTATCTCACGTATTTTCTGGAGCTATAAAAAATTGGCTTTGTTATCACTGTGAAATAATCTGGAGGACTATACAGCTCGTCTTTGTTAGGGTACTGCAGCCTGACTGATTCGCGGTCGCTTGTGTGTGTCACGCAACGCCACTTGACATAGTTCGAAATGTCTTCAAGGACGCGGCGATCGCTAGCGCACAATGAATGTCGTTTGCTGGCATATATCTACATATTCTTTTAAATGCGAAGCATTTCAGGCTCTCATAATTTGTCCGGAGTATCACAAAACTATCATCACCATTATTAGTTCAGGTCCCCAAGAGTGCGCGTGCACTTCTACGCAATGCCCATAATGTGCGGCGTTCGCAAGCGCGCTTCTTTCTGCTCTTGCGCACATGACCTCAGAACACCACTGCACTGGCAAAACTGCGGCTGCAGGCGGGCAAGCGTGCCCAAGCAGAAGGAAAATAATACGCACACAGTGTGGTGTACGGTGCACAGCGTCTCGCAAGGCTATGCGTTTGTGCATAGTGTATAGTATAGCAAAGGGGTGGGACGGCGTCAAGCCGAGGCCACGCGTGCTTCGACGCGAACATCTTTACGCTGAGCTCGGTGCGAAACTTTGAGAAGCGTTCGCTGGGACTCGCAGTGCTTTGCGAGGCGTTTCCCGAAGCCTCGGACCACGACCCAATGCTGGTGTGCCGGAGACAAACCCCGCCCAGCCAAGTGCCCACCAGCTTCGCTAGCCTTGCGCCACTGCAGGCTTCACTCACTTCTTTTTTCTACTTCTGCGCGCGAACGCCTTAATTTCATCACACCCACTTACTTAGTCACAAGTGTGTTTTTCTTTTCTTGCCACACATTGCGTAATTGTGGCTGTATGCATTATACACGTTGAGTTTCCTATATAGAAAACTCCACATTTTCCGACTTATAATGTGAATTAACGCGTCGGCTACCACCTGTTTCCTCTTGAATCCACATCTCAGCCCTCCTACCTCTTAACATTACGCTTCGCGTATTTTTTTCCATCGTCCCTTCCGTGAAATCCTGCTTTCACCTCAATGTACTTTGTCAACTGCGAAGCTTAATTTACGCCCCCAGTGTTAGCACCGATAGAATATAGTGACTGCTGACGTTACTTCTGAAAGATCGTTGCATGTTGCAGGTGGCGGCTTTGGTCATATGATGCCGTATGCGTACCAACCCATTTTCATTCTGCAAATTTTCGTCTGTTCATCAAGATTATCTAATGAGTAAACGGCCCAGATAAATCTACTCTTATCACAGTTTCTGCAGGCTAACTACCAGCCCCGAATTCTCGTTATACCCTCCCGATCCTAAATCTTACATTTGCATTTCTTGCGTATTATTCGACAATGTTATGCTCGCTTCGTGGCGGGTCACATTCAACGCTTCTGAAACCGAACAATGCCGTCTGCAATCAGCAGCTAGCTGCGATATTTGTGTTGACTGTCACTCATAATATGCCCCAGTCAGTCAGTCAGTCAGTCAGTCAGTCAGTCAGTCAGATAGATAGATAGATAGATAGATAGATAGATAGATAGATAGATAGATAGATAGATAGATAGATAGATTTGTTTGTTTGTTTGTTTGTTTGTTTGTTTGTTTGTTTGTTTGTTTGTTTGTTTGTCGTCTCTGCGCTTCAGTGCTAGCCAAGCGCAGGAGAAAGCGTTCAGTATGTGAACAGTGCTTCCGATGCGACTCGCTCTGGTCACTATACGAGGTTAGTCTTTGTCACCAAACCCGTGCAATGATGTACGGGGCGCGATCGCCGGAAATAATTCCAAGAACCAACGTCTTGGTTCCCCGAAAAAGATCCCACGAAAGCTTGGACAATAAGATTTTTGGTCCCCTTTAGCACACTAGCAAAACGCCAGCAGTGGTTCAAAGACCGAGTCAGAGCCAAGGGTGGTCAAACAAAACAAATATATTTTCATCAAATAGGCAGTCACTCAAACGTACACAACACGGCTTTCACAACTCAAAACACAGATGGGTCGCAAAGTTATACAAGGCCAACCAACACGAACAAGTCATGCACTGCAACAATGAACAAAACACAAAGAGTCCTATTCACCAAGACACTCGGCGTCTTCTTGCAGGTGGCCTGTCAGCTGGCTCGGCGTCTGAGTCACGCAGACTTCTTGCTTCTTCTTTTTTCTTGCAACTCTCTCTCTCTCTTCGTCTCCTCTTCGCCCCTCCTGCGCGGCCTGTGTCCGACCGCTTATATAGTCCTGGGAAAGGGTACTAGAAGGTTCCGTAGGGCCACGTGACCCAGAGCACACATACAATTGGGAACCTTCTCGCCCACTCTCGAACCTTACCCGTTGGGGCGGCGCCTCTCTCTCTCTCTCTCACTGCGCGGGGAGCGTCGGTGTGTACTCTCTGCCTTCTCTCTCTCCTTACGTCTGCCCCGCGCGCGCGCTCGCCGCGATAAGAAAGCTTCTACAACATTCTGGCTTTTTGTAGGCGCGGCGCGTCTTTCGGTGCCTCTTCCGCGCGCCGTTTTTCTTGTTGTTGTTTCGGCCTTTGGGCGCCGGGTTTTTATTTGGAAACGGGCACTATTTTGTGACACTGCCCCCCACTTTAAGAATATTATGAAATAATATTCAAAATCACACAAAATAGTGCACACACAAATATAACCATACAAAGTTCCACAAGTCTTTTCACAGTCAGTAACACATAAGTCCACTTGAGAGTTCAAACACATGAGTCTGCACACGGAACGTCGCGACAGTTTCACAATGAATCGCGCACACACACGTCACATAAAAATACATCACCTGAAAGCTTCACAACTCTTCGCGTACACACGCGTAATACAATGACACTGAATACATGCATTTTCTCCAAGTTTACAAAATATCCAAATGCAACACACACCCATGGATACGTGAGAATTTTGTTTCACTCAACATGAACAATCACAACACATGCAGTTTCACCCTGCGAAAGGACAGTTAAATTCGGGATCTCGAGACTGCCTTTCTTTTACGTCGCTGTTTGTTCTTTTTCTTTTTCTTCCGGGTGAATCTTGGCGTTAGCTGTTGCGGTGAACGCACCTTATCCACTTCTTCGCAATGCTGTGCTGGCTCCGATGCGATTTGTAGTTCTTTCTCGTCTCTGTCGATCTTCGGAGTCTCCTTGCTCGGTGCTTTATTCTCATTCTCCGAACTTGCATCAAAAGTTGCGCTGTTAGTGCACACCCCAGCTGACTGTACTTCAATGCGCGGTGTCACGGGTACAGCAACCTCCCGCCGTTCGCGAGGCTCCTTGGCTTCGAATGAAGCTTGTGCTGAATTCTTCTCGGAGTCCGGCATTACAGAACGCTTAACAGGCTTCCTTTCGAATCGAGCTCGAGCTGCAGTTGCTGGTGGCTCCCGATGAGGTTCATTCCTCGGCTCTTCATATCGAGGCTTCGGATCGTTAGGGCCTCGTGCACCTTTGATATTTCCCACGATCAGATCATAAAGTGGGTTCTCCATACACAGAGCCGTAACCATCCCACTGTAGTAGGGGGTTTCCACCTTGATCCTCGCTTCAGGGAGCCTCCTCGCTGTACCATCAATTAGGCAAACGATACCTTTCGCGCCTGTGAGCTCGTGGTTCCGGACCAAATTCCTTCGCACAATCACTGTGCTGCTACCAGTATCCCGTAACACGCTTACTCGCTTTCCTGCTACTTTTCCAAAAAGTACTGGCATATTCTTATCCAATGCTCCGGGGCGTGTAGTCGTTATGGCACCGACGATTGGAACTTTCTTTCCGTCCTTAAGTTCCAAGAAGCCCTGAACTTTCTCATCCTCTTCCTGTTTCGGCGGAGCATATACACAGGATACCTGCTGAACCTCTTTCACTTCATTCCGACACGTGTCAGCTTTGTGACCGGTTTGCCCGCATTTAAAGCACTTCGCACTCGGGCGAGGAAAATTAGTTCGGCAATCACTAGCACGATGTCCCAGCCGATTACATAGGAAACACCTCGTAACAGGTTTCGGAGGGCTTCTTCTCTCATCAGGTGCCGATTGTTTCACATCTTCCATTCCCTCCCTTCTGATCTTGCCAAGATTGGTGCCTCCTTGCGCTTCCAAGAATTGGTCTGCTAATTCCAGCATGTCACTGAGTGTCTCGGCTTTCCTTTCTTTCAGATAAAGAGACAGGCTCGGGTGGCAACTGACGAGAAATTGCTCCTTAATGAGAAGCTCTCTAAGCGCACCGTACTCCTGTTCAATTCCCGAAAGTTCAGTCCACCGATCAAAATAGTGGCTGAGTCGCGCAGCATACTGCGTAGCAGTCTCTCCATCGGCGGGCTTTCCCGTCCTAAACTTGTCTCGGAAGCCTTCTACAGTAAATCTGAATCGTTTCAGCAAAGCGGCTTTAACCCTTGCGTAGTTGGAGGCATCCGCAGGCGTCAACCTGCCATACACACTGAGTGCTTCGCCGCTCAAACAAGTACTCAATGCCGTTGCCCATTGCTCTTCCGGCCAATTCTGACTTCTAGCAACGGTTTCGAATCTGTGCAAGTAGGCATCTAAATCATCCTTTCTCTCATCGAACGCCACAAGTAGCTTGCTTGGATTCAGTCGGAACGAGCACTCTTCTCTCTCCGTGCTGTCGACTCGAACGGGCCTGTCAACGCGCTGTTGTAAACGGAGACGTTCAAGCTCCAACTCATGCTGCCTTTGCCTTTCTCTCTCAGACATCTCCGCTTCTCTCTCTTCTTTCGCCCTTTCAGCGGCTATCCTCTCCTTCTCGATCTCCGCTTTCAGTTGCTGTTCCATTCTTTCTCTTTCTTCCTTCATTTGTCTCTCCATCGCTTCCCTTTCTCTTTCTTTCGCTTCTCTCTCTTCTTTAGCTCTTTCAGCTGCTAGCCGTTCCTTCTCAATCTCCGCTTTCAGCTGCTGTTCCATTCTTTCTCTTTCTTCTTTCATTTGTCTCTCTTTCGCTTCCCTTTCTCGTTCCTTCTCTTGTCTTTCTTGTTCTTTGGCTTCTCTCGCTTCTTTTTCTTTCTGGGTAACCCACTTCCGTAGCTCAGCTCCGGTTAGACCCATCTTTTCACCAAGGGCAATCAATTTCTCGAGATCCATGGTGCCCTTCCACAAAATCTAGCCGCGTGCACAAACAAATATCTGCCTATGCCTCAACTCTCAAAGTATTCTCTCCACACAGGTTAGCGAGAACGTGGTGCGACACACAATATCGTCTACTCAAGACGTACACAACCCAAGGCTCGTCCTCCGTACTTTGAACACACTTAAGCGCCAAAGAAGTCCTAGTCGCGGACGCCAGAAATATTGTCACCAAACCCGTGCAATGATGTACGGGGCGCGATCGCCGGAAATAATTCCAAGAACCAACGTCTTGGTTCCCCGAAAAAGATCCCACGAAAGCTTGGACAATAAGATTTTTGGTCCCCTTTAGCACACTAGCAAAACGCCAGCAGTGGTTCAAAGACCGAGTCAGAGCCAAGGGTGGTCAAACAAAACAAATATATTTTCATCAAATAGGCAGTCACTCAAACGTACACAACACGGCTTTCACAACTCAAAACACAGATGGGTCGCAAAGTTATACAAGGCCAACCAACACGAACAAGTCATGCACTGCAACAATGAACAAAACACAAAGAGTCCTATTCACCAAGACACTCGGCGTCTTCTTGCAGGTGGCCTGTCAGCTGGCTCGGCGTCTGAGTCACGCAGACTTCTTGCTTCTTCTTTTTTCTTGCAACTCTCTCTCTCTCTTCGTCTCCTCTTCGCCCCTCCTGCGCGGCCTGTGTCCGACCGCTTATATAGTCCTGGGAAAGGGTACTAGAAGGTTCCGTAGGGCCACGTGACCCAGAGCACACATACAATTGGGAACCTTCTCGCCCACTCTCGAACCTTCCCCGTTGGGGCGGCGCCTCTCTCTCTCTCTCTCACTGCGCGGGGAGCGTCGGTGTGTACTCTCTGCCTTCTCTCTCTCCTTACGTCTGCCCCGCGCGCGCGCTCGCCGCGATAAGAAAGCTTCTACAACATTCTGGCTTTTTGTAGGCGCGGCGCGTCTTTCGGTGCCTCTTCCGCGCGCCGTTTTTCTTGTTGTTGTTTCGGCCTTTGGGCGCCGGGTTTTTATTTCGAAACGGGCACTATTTTGTGACAGTCTTCGCAAGGTCACCTTGCGACTACGAGTGTGCAGTGAAGTTTCGGAAATTGTAGCGGTCGATGTTTTTCGGTCGCACTAAACATTCAGCCTTTGACCTCAGTTTCCTTTTTTCTATTTCTTCAATTCTCTTACCGGTGCTGCAGTTCTTCTCAACCTTCAACGACACAAGCGACCAAACAGGTTGAAAGCAGAAGGAGCCTAAGCGTATACAAAATAGTCCGATGTAATTCACTGCTGGAAACCAGTCGACAGCTTTCACGTCAGCTTTTAAATGAAGTGACTTGAAGCAGGCGGTTGAGTGAGTGAGCACGTTCTCGAGTGCGTGTCGAACGCCTTATAACGAATTATGGATTGAATTGGTAATGCATGAGTTCACCAGTTCAGTAGCTGCAGATGCTATATACGTATACACGCCTCTTCACGTTAGACTGGAAATAGTCGTTTCTATATGTGAATATACGTGTCAGAAATCCCCTTCGCTTTTGTTAGTATAATCGTGTCTTGCAGCAACTGCGGCAACTGTGTTTTGAAACTGCGGTGTCACAGTCGTCCTTGGCTTAGACTGGCTGTGTGTTTGAAGCGGCGCTAAGCCTAAAGTCACGCAACATGCGGCCGCTGCCATAGCAACAGAGCTGACACAGACGCTTGCAGCGCCGTTGTCATGACAGCGTCCGATGATAGGCATCGCTTCTTCAAACGGCGGCGCGTTACTGCATGACGTAGCACCACTTGTTGGGCATAAAAAGAGTCAAAACAACCCCGTTGTGCGGTCAGCACGCTTGTACATTTCCTGGACATCTCTCTTTGCCTAAATATCCAGTTATACAATATCACAGGCCAATCTAATCAATACCACAAAAATACTTTTAGTGTTGAAACTCGCATGAAGCTTGCATGAAGCTTGCTCGCAGCTTACTTTTCAGCAACACCCCTGTACTACACGGTGGATTCACGAGAAATGCCACTCACAATCTCTTCGAAACAGCGGTTGTGCTACCACGAGAGTAGTGCGCTTGCACGAGGAAAACTTACCTGCTCTGTATGATTTCGGCCTTCGAGTTACAGATCCAGCGGACGCACCCTGCTTACAAGTAGCCTTCCCGATATAAGAAATATACAGATCTGCATGGGGCGAAACCCTTGTGACCCCACGGCTATGAACGACAGGGCATTGTTTTTCCCATATACCGTTATCAAAGGGAACGTCGCAAAAGTGCATGCCCCATCACGGCTAGAATGAACACGTACTTCGAGAGCCGACCGCATTCAGACACTTTCACCGATTAGACGGAGCTCAAGAATAAGTAAATAAACAAATAAATAAATAAATGGAGAGAGAGGGAGGGGGGAGGATGGGAGGGAGGGAAGCTTACGGGGACGTATAGCGGCTACTTTTCTGTCTTGGTTTCATGTTTGCATTGAACTGGGACTCATTTTTTTTCTGTTCTCGTTTTCTTTAGGTACACATATACAAAGTAAACCTTCCCGCACAAGACTTCAACGTATTCAGCGCAATGTAGAGCATCGAACAGGTGCCTTTTACTGCTGAAAGCGCTGCGCGCGTAGCCATTAAGCTGAGTCCAGCTTTTAAGGCTTCTTTGGTTTTATCAGCCCAAGGAAGCCTCCAAGGCTGGAGGATCTTCTTTGCAATTGTTCCCGCACGTGTAAGGCAGAGTCGCGTTTCGCATTTGTTACCAATGAAATGCACACCGCCTGCAAATATACAAGCAGTGAGTCATATACAGAAGTGCAAAGAAAAGAAAATCAAATGTGCAACGAACGTTCGAGCACTGCCGCCGACAAAAATTCGCAAAACTCTTGGAATATTTCGTGCTCCATTTTCACACATTTAATTTTTTTCAGGCGTATCAGAAGCTCCTTCAGGAACCTCTTCTCCTTTCATAGAGAACGAGATGCACGTTTAAGCTCTCGAAGAGTTTCTCACAGCCCCGAGACGAAGTGTCAGGGTAGGGTAAGAAATAACTCCGGCGCATTGAACCGAGCTGCTTCATGCGCTGACTCTCGAGGAATCTAACTAAATACTTAAGACCGTCAAGCGTCAACAACGAATCTTATACGCACGCCGTAAAGCTAGCGTGAGCAGAAATAAAATCGATGGAGCCACTCTGGAAAAAAGAGAGGAAAAGAAGAACGAAAAGAAATTGTCGACTTCGAGGAGCCCGGAAGGATCATGGCACGTCGTATATATAGACCGCTGTAATGTATATGGCTGGCCTATGTAAGCTGATCGAAGTGGCTTATTGGGGCCAGGGCCTTAAAGGTCACATCTAGGCCTAACGAAGGAACCATTCCTGGGCATTCGCTGTGCACGATCTGTTTGTTTTCTTTCCTCTGGCTCATGTGCGGAGAAAGCGCAAAATCAAAGTTCGCATTACGACGACGATTAACGTCGTGAGGTCGCACACGCCACCAACCCAAGGTCATAAAAGCAGCGCACGGCTTTCCGGCATTGCTGCGCCAGAAAGCTTTCCTCAATGAAAACAACCTCGTTTGTTTACCGCGTTTGTTCTTTTCTTACGTCCCCTCCCACCCTCGATTTTCCCACTTGTCTCGACAAGTTCCGCCGTCTTCTAAGAGCGCAACGCTAAGCGTTTTGTTGCCTTAGCGACCGCGGACTCCGCTAAACTTGAATTACGCGCTCCAGCCCCGGCCACATACGTCCGTGCCTCTGCAAAGCTACCGCTGCTTCATCTTCTTTTTTTCTTTCCCCTCCGCCTCGACTTTTGACCTATATCCCCGGCGACCGACACATAGGCGGTGACCTTTTCCCAAAGTTGCAACACCGCTCCGCGCAGTGGGAGTGTCTCGCCGGTCAAAGAATGCACGCAGGGAACGACAGAGAGTAAAGAATGTCTCAAGCAGCGGCACATCCAAAACGTTGCTTACCTTTGTGCACAAACACCAGCGTGAAGAGAACAACTCCTACGAGGGATACTTGCGTACTGCCGGCGACGGCCATCGTAGTGGGATCACAGGTGGTGGAGGGGAAAGGAAAGAAAAAAGTTCTCTTTCGAGCAGACGACGGAGGCAGTCACAGGGCAGTTTCTCGAGCACGGCCTTCAGCGAAGCGCGCGTGTGCACACGACGCGTGCACAGTGCGGCACGGGTTGGCTGTGTATACAACCGTCGCCTTCCTTGCGAGCAGCTCGCAACTACGAGCGGTGCCGGTATAGCCAAGCCGGGAAGCCCGAGCCTTACAACGCGACTTCTCGACTGCCGAAAGGGACCGGGGATGAGTCCTGTACCGCTCGTACAGCGCAAGATGCAGCAGACGCACTTGGCTCTTTTGTAGGGGGAGGTGCGCGCGCGCGCGTTTTAGCCGCAAGAGCGCTCGGCGAAATCGGACATGGCACAGTGGCGGCAGCTTCGGCTGGCTTTCTCTCCGGGTCTAAGTAGGCGGCTGCTCGTCCTTCGTGACCGCGTGAACTAACGAAACCTGGGACGCTCGCGCTGGGGTCGATACGTGGTCCGAGCGGCGGCGGCGGCGGCGCGTTCGTGGTGCGCACGCGCGAGCCGGGGCGGGCCTTCCCGCGCGAGCCCGGATGTTGATCGATTGATCAACCGGCAACGTCGTCGACTCTGTGGCGGCCGCTCGAGCGCAGATAGCGTTCGCGGCCCACAACGGCGAGCACGCGCGCGGCGTTTTGCACGAGGTCCCGGCAAAGGACGTGCGAGGAGCGCGGCAGCAAAACCCGCCAAGGACGATCGATGTTACATCGTTCCCGACGCAAGCGCTGCTGTTAGGACTGGTGATGGCGTCCCGAACTTAAAAAAAGGGATCTTCTATTCGCTGCTGCAACTGTGGTTTCACGCTGGCTGATCGCAGCGTCTTCCTGTCGTTCCTGAAGAACGATGTAGACATTTCTTTAGGTGGTTCTGCGATAAGCGAAATGCTTGACCCGAGTGGCGCGGCCTTCCAGGTTTTCCTTTTTACAGGCAGACAAAAGCCGATGTAAAGTCGACGGGGTGAAGTGTGAATGTATAGCGTCTTCGACAAATCCGCTGGTTGCGCCGTTTTACCATGGCCATCATCAGCCCTTGGAGCCCCCAATGCACACCGGTGCAGTTTGTCGAATATGCCATTAGCGGGATACACCTGTGAACGTTCTGAACTCTGTAGACGTTGCCAGCCTTCAAAATCCTGTGGATGTTCCTACAGATGTTCCCATGGATGTTCCCAAGTAGGGTAACGAGCTAAAACACTCTTTTCGTAACTCCTAAGTTTAGCCTTTGCGTACCATCACTCTCTCATGAAACACCATGTCGATCTTTGGCCACACTTGGCACTTGCGCCACAAGACCCCGCATATCATCATCATGAAACAACGGTAGTCCATCTCAAGGCAGCATGCGTTGAAAGGAACGGCTATTTTTGGAGGGCCAACGTGATAATGTTGTCCTGGAAGTATATACAGCTGTCCCTCCAGTAATGTCTTTCTTCTTCTTCTTTAGAGCGCAGCCTTTATGCGTCTGTTCCTGCGTTGAGCGTCATCCGTCGGCCGTCGCCGTAACCTAGCGAGCGAGCCCAGCGAAAGATGTCCTCGAGCCACGCGACGCTCTTCTTTTGTTGAGGCTGGCCCGACTACAGTGGAAGTATGAGCCAGTCTCTTTGGAACAACCTTCCTTAGGATAACGTAGCAGTTTGCGCCGGCGCAATTCGGACGCTCATCGGTACTTTCTCAACAATATGAACGACGCATCTGGTGGAAGCAGTCCGTCGTAAAGTCTTCCTTATCCCTAGGTTTTTAAAAAAATATATGTAAGGACTTTAGTCCGTCGAAGAGGCTCATCGACCGTAAATGTGCGGAAACGAGACCATACATCGTCTCCCTCAAATTATTTTCCTCACTATATCGCCACATAAAACGAACGCGCACAGCATGCGCTCACATTTGGAGGTATCGTAATCGTCGGTAATTGTTTCCTCTCTTTCTCTTCCGTTGCTCATGTTTGAAGTGACATGTGCGTGTGAGTTCAAATTAATCACCTCCGCCCTGTATGACACCCAACAGGGCCCTTCCCGTATTTAAATAAGGAAGAATAGTAAATTACTACTGCCCGCACAGAACTCTGCCCCTATCTTGAAAATAGCAATTTCGATTTAGCTAACCGAAAAGAAGATCACATTTACAAGTACATGGAACCAATGACATCCGTTGACTACTGAACCTTAAATGTCGTCAAGTTCTGGCGTACACAGCGCCAACACGAGAATTCTGAGGGACATTGTCAGCCTTTCTAGCATCAATATGCGCCCCATTTTTGAAGTAAACTTGTCACCTTTTGAGATACCGGATGACATAATGATTATAAAAATAATTAATATATTTAGAACCAGAGATAAACGCTCTGTCACTCACTACATGCTCATATCACTAAAAATGCTTCGCAAAAAACTCTCGAATGCATAATCCCTTCCAACGTCCCTCAGTTTTTAAATATTGACAGCTTCCTTTTGGTACATCAGGCTGGTACCAGGTGAGGCATACAAGATAGTTCATCCATTTTCCTCCCGAACTTATCTTGAATGGAGGATGGCTTTTAGACTGATTGGATTGACTTTTCCAAAGCGTTCGATCGCGTTGTCCGTATATGACAGCTCCTCTCCGCAGATTCCTCTCCAACGTCGTGGATTCGAATTTTCCCATGATATCGCAAGCACTTCAAGGTGGTATGTGGCCATTGATACACATTAGGCGGCGTCACATGTGGAGTTCGCAGAGAAGTGCTTTATGCCTTTTATAATTTTTAATTTTCATCAATGGCCTGCAAGAACGAATCACGTCGGGCATTAGAGCATGCGTGTATGACTCGATATATTAACGCAAAATTAGCTCAAATACTCACCGCATCAACAGGATCACTATCTAGTGCTGGTCTCGGCAAGTTATCCTTGACACAGATTAAGTTTAAATTACTTACCTTTAGCCGTGGACACACCAACTCCACATTTAACTATTTCCTTAACAACACTTCTGTAGGCGAGACATCTTTACGTAAATATCTCGGTATTCAGCGGACACCGGACTGATCTTCGTCCAACTATACTTTAAAATACGCCTCTGTTCTACCTTGTGAAAGTGGGTGTACAGTGAAGCCGCTAGCCAAGCACCACTAGCACACTTCACATTAATTCGATAAGCCCCCTCCCCCCACCCCAGCATGTACTAGTTAGCAGTCATGGGCACGTTACCAGTAAAAAGTAACAGTGTTACAGTTACAGTTACCGAAGCCAGAAAAGTAACTATGTTACAGTTACAGTTACTCACCTTCCTAAAGTAACTTGTTACAGTTACAGTTACTGCTAAAAAGTAACGTCGTTACTTTTCCGTTACTATGCAAGATTAATATACCGCAAACGAAATTATGTAGTTCTTTCAACGGAAACGTATAAAGGCGTGCTGTTAGTCGAAGTTGCTCGTAGGAAAGCGCCAGATAAAGGAATGGAATGGGGCTCACTCAAAAGCCCAACACCAGCAATCGTTGCGTACCCCTCATTTTCTGCAACAATTTTTTTAATGATTGTCGGGAATTTATTTACGAAAAAAAATGGCAGATCCCATGTGCAGTGGGAATCAACGAAATGCGAAGCATGCATCAGAAACGTAACATGGAACTGCATTGTTGTCTCGCTGTACCGATTTTGGTACATATGAAGTTAACGAAACGGCAAGAGCACCAAGACCGTGGTATGTAAACCATGCCGCTTATGACTCGCATATGTTATGATTGTAATGCTATGGCCTGTCATTTACGTTTGTCATGCAGTCGTGCAACGTGCCATAGCAATTTTGGTGTACATCGCATCAATGAAACGCGTGGCATGTAAATCATGCCGCTCATAACATGCATGTCACGATTTTCATGTTCTTAGGACGTGTCACCCATGGTAGTTATACATTGTTGTCTCGCCATATCAATTTTGGTATATATCAAGTTAACGAAGCGCCCGCAGAGCACCAAGACCATGGCACGTAAATCATGCCGCTTATGATATGCATATTATGATTCTTATGTTATGACCTGTCATTTACGTTCCCCATGCAGTCATGTTGTGCCATACAAATTTTAGCATACATCCCATTAACGAAAAGGCCAGGAGAGCACCAAGACAGTGGCACGTATATCATGCCGCTCATAAAATGCACTTCACGATTTTCATGTTATGACCTGTCATTTATGTTCGTCATGGAGTCATGTTGTTGCATAACAATTTTCGTATACATCCCATTAACAAAACGGCCAGGAGAGCACAAAGTTATAGGCGGCTAGATAGATGGATACGCTCAAAGTCGCCGAAGTTCGCCAAGAAATGTTTCGCATTTAATACGTTGGGACAGCCTGGTGCCAAGGACTGCTGCACGCTCGTAAATGGAATGGGAGCTCATCCTAAGGCGCGAGAAAGAGGCCAGGCCCCTTCGAGCCATTGCTGCCGGCACTTTGGGAAGTGCTTTTTGGAAGTACCGCCGCTTTGAGAACTGAACGTGTGCTAGGCATTGAAAAGCCTCTATTTCTAGGTGGTTTCCGCGTGGTTGGTCATGAAGAAACGGATGGCCACGCAAAAAAAAAAAAAAAAGAAAATTAGGGATACTGCACCGGCCTCTGAACAACAGCGACTTCTGTCACCTAGGCCGACCATACTGAGGTGTTACGCACCTTTCTCTGCATGGGGGCGGGGATAAGAACCCTTCCCCGCCTTTTTCGTCGCCGACTGGCGGAGCTTTGCTTGCCTTCATAGGAAAAAATTCTTCATTTCCACCCTCGGAACGCACATCCAAAAAAAAAAAAAAGAAAGCGAAGAGATGTCCGAGTCCTGCACAGCATCGCGATACAAACGATACATCGTAACAACATTCCACTAGTCAGATACAAATACATTTTGCAAATTTACCTAGATACAGAGGTACACATAGTCATAAATATTTAAGAGAAACATCGGGATAGTCTTGTATCGCGATACTGCCGAGCCCTGCTTTTAAGAAGTGTTGCTGCTGGATATTTTTTAAAGGAAGTAACTGTAACGGTATTTACAGTTACAGTTACCGGGTAAAAAGTAACAGTGTTACAGTTACAAGTTCCTCTAAATTAAAAGTAACTAGTTACAGTTATAAGTTACCGAAAAAAGTAACTAGTTACCGGTAACGCTTTACTAGTAGCTAGTTACTGCCCAAGACTGCTAGTTAGACAACAAACACCACACAACCCGTGGCCAGGCAACCGTTCTCTTGAAGCCTGTTTTTACAGAGCTCCACGGCCACAGCCCGGAAGAAGCGCCAGCAAGGAAGCATGCAGTCGCCGGAAGCACTGCATGCTTTCATGAGGTCTACATAACGGTTCCTATCTTTCTGCACTCATCAAACCTGCGGGCCGAGTATTTGCCTGACTGGACCACGAATTCAAATTCCAACCTTTCTTCGCCCGAACAAACCTGTATTCATATTCACCTTTAGTGATCGCAGTTAATCATTGGGAACAACTGCCAAAACATATTGTTTGTATAACGAACCATGACGAGCTCACTCGCCAATTAAAACTTGCCCTCGATATTTTGGCTGACCTTGTGTAATTTTCTAAGATTTTTTATGTGCTTATATTGATTTGTTAAAGGGGTCCTGAACCACCCTCCGGGCTTGGTGAAAAAACATATTCTACGGCTTGACTAAGCTGTAATGAACATCTCAGCCAAATGCTGTAGTCATCCGCGAAGCGTAGCGTTCACAAGCGGAGCACAAAGGTTCCACTTCCTCAGGAGCCCTTAACTCAAAAAGCGGCTTCTCCTCACGCTCCTTGTATATGCTTTGTTTCGTCATAAAGCATTTATAAGGAGAGTCCCTGCTATTGGCCGATGGCAGACACGCCCACCTCGCCTGTGTGCGGGCCCTTCGCAGCGCGCGTTTTTTAAAACCGTTAGCGCGTGCGTGCCGTGCGAGCCGTGCGCTCGCTTTTACTTGCGTTGTGAGCACCTATATAGGCAAAATAGTTTCTGGAAATATGTAAAAATATCTTTGTTAATGCGCAAGTCTCATAGATGCCATTGGAAGGCGTCCGTAAACTACCTCGGCGTCGACGCGAACGGTGCGGTGCAAAAGTCACCATAAATATAGTTTTCCAAGAAGCCAACAAATGCATGCCAGCAGCCTGTAATAAATCACAAATTATTCCCAAACTTTAATTAACAATTCATCGGTGATTGTAGATGGGTTTATTCCCTATGGTACTCCAATGCGCCACTTTCTAGTAGTCGTACTCAATAACATGGCTGGAGTCGAACCCAAAATATTTCTTTTATAAGGTGGATTAAAGGACTAGGTCTCATTAGGGTGTATTTGGGTGGATTAGAGCTCATTAAGGCACATTAAGGTGGATTAAGACAGACTGAGGTGCATTAACGTGGACTATAGCATATTATAGAGAGGATTATGCTAGACTTAGATTAGGGTGAATTAAGGATTACAGCAGATTAGGGTTGACTAAGGTAAATTAGTGTTGATTAAAATCATTACGTCTGTAATGTTTGGCTTAATTTGGCGTAACTTAGTGTGAGCTTATTGAGACTTGACTTAGTCTTAATTAGTCAGCACCGAATTAGTGTGACACTAATTAGGCTCGGTCTAATTAACTTAAACCTAATCACACATGACTTTAATAAGCTGGGCTTCATTAGTCATGATATAATTATGCTTGGGTTAACTAGTCTATCTTAATATACATGGCCTAATTAGCTTAGGCCGAGTTACGCTGTGCTTTGATATATTATCTTAATTAGGTATCGCTTGACGAGTATTACCTTAATTAGGCCTGATTTAATCAGTGCTAGCCTAATTAGTCCTGAAATATTTACTCTCAGCTTAATGAGGCTTGACCTCGAAGTCTTAGCATAATTTACCTTAGATTAATAAGTGCTAGCTTAGGTTTGACTTAACTAGTAATAACCTAGCTATGCGTGGTTTAATTACACGCTCTAATTAGAAGCTTGCTTGCACTAGACTTGTTCATATCAACTAAATTAGGCTTCGTATAATTAGTATTACCCTAATTAGACTTGGTTTAATTAGTACCGTGGCTTAATTGTAAGTCATTAGTATCCGCTTAATTAGGTGTGACTTACTTACCATAGCACAATTAAGCTTGAATTTGTTCAGTTTGGCTTGGTTTGGCTTAGTTGAATTAGTCCTGTCTGAACTAGGCTTCAATTAATTATTTCCAATTAGGCTCCTTTGAATTAGACTTAGCCTTACCTAACTAGTCCCAGGAATCTTAATTAGACTCCATTTAATTCGACTTAACCTTACCTAACTAGTCCTAGGAACTTTGTCTTTATTACAGCATGGCATTGTTATGCTAGCATTACATAGCTAAATGAGTTTTCTGCAGATTTACCAGTGTCACCAATAGCTTAAACAGCTTCACTGTTAAAATTGAACTAGTGTATTCACACATGAAATTAATCCATCCATCTTACCGCATGTCAACGCACCTTATTCCACATTAATCTGTCGGTAAGGGTTCGAGTTGTGAAGGTCTTCCTTTCGAGTCATAGTAGTCACACGCTCGAGCCCGACAGGATGATTAACCCGTCTAAAATGACTAATCAGCAATTAACTAACTTGTGGTAATGCAGGACAAGGTGGAGCAGCGTTGGTAGTTGCACTGTTTGTCCTGACGACGTCTTATGCGCAATATCGACGACAAGCAGCGCACTGACAAAGTAAGCGCGCACACCTGCCAGCCTAAACGTGTGTGATGAACGAAAACAAAGCTTCGGAGGATCGAAAAAAAGAAATGCGGTGGTCGCAAGGGCACGCGACCGAGCCCAGGCGCGGAGCGAGCAGGCGGTCACAAGCGCGCTGCAAACAAACAGCCCGCGGTAGTCGCGCGCTTTTCGTCAGCCACTCTGACACGTCGCTGAAGTCTAGTGACGTAACGCGGTGGGCGGGGCACCTCCTTCGACACCGCCCTAAGGAGTTCTGTACCCTCTCTTCCGCAGAGTTGAGGCAGGACTGGAAAGGGAGGTTTTCCGGTCGTAATATCTTCGCTCTTAACAAACCTTTTTGTAAAATTCTTTCGGCTGTGAATTTCTGAGAGGCCTTCAATACACACCCAGCCGTTTTCAAAACCAAGCCCGAGCGGTGGTTAAGGACCCCTTTAAAGCCCTGTATAACCTGCCAGCCCATTTCTCACTGACTGCTCTTTTAGGGTGTTAGGATACTTGCTAGTTCTTTTATGCTTTGTTTTAGTTCGTAAGTTGTGTCCTTATAGTTGTTTGTTTGTCTCTATATTTTTGTGCTTAACTGTTGTGTTGATTTGAAGTGTGTACTGTCCCCCCCCCCCTATGTGATGCCCTCGGGCCATTAGGGTAATGAATGAATGAATGAATGAATGAATGAATGAATGAATGAATGAATGAATGAACCACGAACAACGCGTACACTGTTCAAGAAAGTTTGTAGCGCGGGCGTTCTCGCTTTTCCTTTGTGGCCGCTCGTATTCCTGCGGTTCCTCAAGGTTCCGAACTACGCAGTACGCTGGCCTACCCATACTCACAATAGCTCCGCAATAATAATAATAATAATAATAATAATAATAATAATAATAATAATAATAATAATAATAAATATTTTGCTAGAATAACGAGTGACGCACTCATAGAACTATGTGAAGCCCTTAGGTCAACCGACACGCAGCCCGCTTTCGCACGGCCACCGTCGCTGTAGTTCGAGACCCTGTCCGCAGACGGCCCGGCCCGCCTCAGAAACTCGGAGTTTGAGTGTGTCGATGTCCCCGTCTCCTGCTGACGAGGAGAACGTCGAGGCTTGGGAAGCGAAGAGATCCGCCGCAGGGCTGTAGTGGTTATGGTACTCGACTGCGGATCCAAATAACTTGGGTTCGATCCCGTTCGCGGCGGCTGGATTTTTTGATGGAGGTAAAGTGCTATAGGCCCGTGCACTGTGCATTATCAGTGCACGTTAAAGAACCCCACGTGGTCCACCTTTCGGGAGCTCTCCCCTTTCCTCTCTACTCTTTCATTACCTTTCCCCTACCTGCGCCGACGCTGAGCCGTGCTCCCGACATGGGCTGCAGAAGATAGCGTCCTTTTCCTTTCCACAGTTAAACGAAGGCTTTCCCGTCATAGTCATAGCCGAGTGCTTCACTGATACTGTAGCCAACCGCTCTCTTTCTTCTCTCTCTCTCTCTCTCTTAACTATCTTGCGAGTTATATGAGCACAGCCCGAAAGAAGAAGCGCCAGTAATGGTTCTTCGCAACTTGCTTCGCGCGAGACGATCGCCCCTTTTCCCCTCGTTGCGATGCACGGAACCACGGAGCAAACATTGAAACCACAGGCCGTTAGCTGCCGGGCGGCGGTGGCACTCTCGGAGTTTTCGGGTGCGGACGATATTGCCACGAAAAATCCCCGCCAACTACAGGCTAACAGCTTCGCTGTTTAGAAAAAAGAAAAAAAAAAGACTCAAGAGCATCGCGTACTGTGGGACGTGTAAAGGGCGATCTTCGGGGTGTATCGTTAACCACACGATGCTAGCCTACTTACCATTTTTTCATCCTCCACTTGAATTTTTACTGCCCGTATGGTCAGCTAATCAAGCATACCCATACCGGTTCCTAGAACCCATACACAACCATGCGGGGTGTTTCATCGTTGGCGAGTATACACTCTGAACACGGTAACCTTTCGTTCATTTCATAGGTACACAAAAATGTGAAAACATGCTCCTTTACTAAATGTTAAAGCACTTTAACCTTTATTAAAAGGGCACATTTTCACATTTTTGTGTACCTGTAAAATAAAATAAAGGTTACCGTGTTTAGAATGTACTAGGAGCGACCCTCAAGCTCTTATAATATCAAGTCGAAGCGGTGAGTCCCATCTCTGGAGTCAAGTATCAAGAGAGAGCTCAACTGATTTGCCTGTAAAATAAAAATAATAAAAAAATGGCCGCGTATCTCCGTGCTTCGCTGCAAATGTCGTCGAAAGACGATAGTCTTATACCGGCCGTACTACATGAGTCCCGGTTCATCTGCGCTTCGGCACGAGCTTCGGGCGTCTGTTCAGCCGCCGGGTACGCTCGCTTAGCCTCTCGGTCAGTGACAATTCGCGCATCGCGCACCTAGTCTGTTTCCTGTTGCCTCCGGGCGCGCCTCGATTCACGATCTTTCGCTAGCCGCTGGGCTCGTTGCTCTGACGTTTCCTGGGCACGCTTGAGACGACGGGCACCGGCATGCCGGCGCTTCTCCGCTGCGATCTGCTCGTCGGTCTTTTCCCTGCGTTGTCTGGACATGTCTTGTAGAGTGTGTTCTATATCATCAAACGGCCATTTATGTTTTGCCTTGCCTCAGACAGCGCCCCGTCTATGTTGAATCGGCCGCATGTCGCTGGCATTGGTGAAATGGAGGCAGCGCTGCGTTAAAGCCCCCCTCTCACGCTGCGTGAGATATGGACGCCATCTGGCCATGATATTGGGAAACGCAAGAAGCATGCGTAGTACGCAGAGCTACTGGTAGGTGGCAGCACCATGTCGTTTTACCGAAGCGTAGGAAACGTCCGCTTTTTTGTTCATAGCGTCGCATTGTCAACGCAGCGTAATAAACAGTGCGGTCTTTAGAATTACATATCTATGCATTTTCTCAAATAAAGAAATACACTGCCCAATACTCACGTATTGATGTTGTGCCTCAGATATGCGTAACATTCGCTTTTTGATTGACAATGGTGTCTGCGTATGAACGCAGAAACCATATCAAGATGGGTGGTCGTTGAGGAAGGGGTTAAACTTCGCCATTCTACTGAATCGGGTGACAGACAGAAAAACAGGACAGACAGACAGACCGAAATTTCTGCGTTGAAGTATCCCAAGAAAGACTATCGTCTTTAAAAGAAGTGTGGGCATCTCGCACTAGGGGCGTGAGGCTATGTCGCAGCGGAGCTGGTGGCCTTCTGTCCTTTCCCGCTCCTGTTCTGTTCTGTACTATCTTGAGTGCTGTGGAGAGGTTTATCACCTCGGCTACTTCATTTCACGGTGTTTCGCACCAAACGGTTATAAACAAGTTACACGAAAATAAATAGACATGTAAGGACACTAACAGCTAAGTGACGCCTTTAAAAAGAAATAAAAGTATGCCAATGGTCAGTTCGCTGTACAGAGTCCATAGTCAACTAAAAAAGTTCACATACACTCAATTCTGTCTATAGTGCACTAACACTACATATCGATTCACGCACATCGCTGTCCTTAACCGCTTTTCACAGACACTTTATATCCATGGTCACTTATAATCATTCCAAGACGAAGAATTGTCCATGTGCCCGGTTAGGTCGAGGTTATAACGACAGAACACAGGACAATGCGCAAGTATGCCGCTTCACAGGCTTTTAACACATCACTGTTCGCCACAAGCGCTTGTCCAGTTCTGTTTCCACTAAGAAATCATTTAAGGCGATGTTTGCCTGTTGCAGCAAACGATTTGTATGTCACTGTCCAAGCAACTTTTGGAGCGCGAAAGGGCGATTGTCCAGACTTGCGAGTTTTCTCTTCACCTTTGTTCTTTCATTTGCGTGCTTTGTGCCCTCCATGAGAATGTGGGCAACTTTCTTTATTTCATTGCCACAGCTTCACTCAGGTGTGTTGGAACGATGTATCCTATGGAGGAAATTATTTGTATGTGCCACTTCCAGTCGCAGTGTCTGAATAAAAGTCCTATGTGTCGTGGAAGATCAGCGGCTATAGAGAAAGTCCCTTTGCGGATCAATCTTATATAATAGTGATTGTTTTGCCTTAACACTGTCAAACCATTTCTCCGTTGAACAGTGGGCCTTGGGTTATAATAGTCCGAATATCGGACCTAGACATGGGAATTACGCGAACACGTCCCTCATCCAAGGCTCTTTGGCCAGACTCTGCTTCTTCATTACCCTTTATTCAAACGTGGCTTGGTGCCTATTGAAATGCTAGTGTCGTGGCCCTGTGCTGAAGCGGGCTCCACGGTATGCGATGGGCTATTTACCGTTCTTAAAAGTCGCTCTCACATCTTTTATGATCTCAAGAGCAGATTTGCTATCCGTACATATTACCCAGTGTCTGGCTTCTGAGTGATCGGAAATGAAGTTGACTGCTTCAGAAATAGCGACTAATTTCGATGTCGTTGACAACGATCTATGTGAGAGTTTGTACAGTCGCTTCTCCCCAAGTTCTGGTATAGCAAATGCTGAGGCTGAGGATTCTTCAATACAGGATCGATCGGCATACACCTTTGATCGTCCACTGTGTATGCCATGAAAATGGTGAAACACCTTTTGCATTGCTACCAAAGGCGCCATGTCAGATTTTTAACACGAAAGTGTTTGATGTCGGGGTTCACCATGACCCCACACGCCACTACCGTAACGGATATGACACAGTAAAGTAAACATGTAAGAACAATAGAGAAAAACACTCAGAAAAAGTTCTGTTGACGCGCTGGGAATCGAACTCACAGGCCCCCGCGCCACGAAGATAGGTGCCCGGTGCGCTACCAGTGGGCTAACGCCGCTTTATTTTTTCTTTATTGCCTCGTTCAACAAAGTACAGAAAGAACGAAACACGCACACGCATACACTATTTACGCACTGATGTGATCATCTTTAAAGCTTTTTCATATCTTTCAAAGCATCAAGAATAGTAACCCAGTGTGGTGGTTCAGGCTGGGCTCTATAAATCTCCCTAATTTGCCCAACGCTCTCAATGAAGGGTTCCCGCGATGATTTTACATGAACCATTTGTATGCCGCACCTGCATTCTCGTTTTCCACAAAGCATGAATACCCAGGACCATGATCATATCATATGGCTCTTCTACTGGTAAAACCTTATGCTAAAAGCATCTAGTGGCAATTATATCTTTAAAGTGCGCTGAAGCACACCCCAGAAAAATACTGCATCCCAGTAGTCTACAAAAGCATATTGTATATCCTCTGGTTTATTACATAAAAGGCAGTTTGTTGTCCAAGCTACAAATATGCGTATGTAGCTTGAAAAAGAAAGTTTTGGCAGCTGAGCTTACTGCGCTAACGCCGCACATGCTCGATGCTGTACGAACACACCTTCTTGTCTCGTCCGCCTCAGCACGCGCGCATACTGGCGCCCATTTCCTGGAACGGTGCTGCTATCCAGGAGAGGCAAAGTGAATCACTTCACCTTTACTTTGTCTCTCCTGGATGGCGGCACCATTCCAGACGCGTTCCCAGGTACACCTCGATGAACGTGTGCAGAGCAGCGCGCGCAGCCGCGTTTGTAGAGCTTCGAGCGTATATGCGCCCATAGCACAGTGGTAGGGAACCGGTCACCTTCCTTCGTGAGTGGCGTTTCCTTGGCTAACCGCTCTTCGAGCGTGATGGGAGCAAGAAAACTGCTGCGTTAGACGTCAGAGCACGGCAACGACATTGACGGGTCAGTGTGGCGCAAGTAAATATGACTGATACCTCTGTCGCGTGGCACTTACTATGCGCTCAGTTATTAGGTAAACTACTTCAGTTACCACAAAGGGTTGGCCATTGAAGTTATGGAGGCGATGTGTGAACTTGGGTTCATCCACGTCAAACGGTGCCGTACCAGCGAAACACCGATGGCAATGGGCAAGTTAGCCTCGATGTAACAATAAACATTCAACTGTTTATGTGAAGAAACATTGCACTTTCGTGTTATACCGATTCCTTTGATAGAGTGGCTAGCCGCATTTTTTTGTGTATGCCTTCAATATTTCAACAACAACAAAAAAAAACGCTCAGTAAAGGTGGCGTCTAAGGTGCCTTGGATTGTGGCCATCGTTTATAACCCGGCACCATTGCTTGGAATGACGATATGCTGTCACGGATACGTGTGCCAGTTCGACAATTTAGTTCGTCAGTTGTAGGATGACGATCATGTTGCGTGAATAATCCCGATCCTCATCCTCACTTCCTTTTCCCACCTCCTGCCTATGCCATACTATGAATGGGTATGCTACGCTTTACCCTATCGCCTCCTCATTTACTTCTTCCTCCCTCTCACGTCACTTCTCATCACCATCTCCTCCCTTCCTCACCCCCTTGTTATACTATACTGCGGCGCCGGTGGCCTTACCCTCCTGCTCACCCTCACTTCCATTCAGCACCTCCTTCCTGTACCGCACTATGCATAGGTATGCTATTGTTTACCCTTTCCCCTCATCATTTCCCTCTTCCTCACCATCACATCCCTTTTCCCCAACCTCAATTTCCTTTCCCACCCCCTTGCTATGCTATACAATAAAAGGCTACACTCTGGTTTACTCACCGCCCTCCTTCTTTCCCTACCCCTTAGCCTCACTTCCCTTTCCACCTCCTTGCTGTACCACTGTATATACGGACGTGCTTTGCTATTCACCACGTATTAGGGCATTTTATTTATTTATTTATTTATTTATTTATTTATTTATTTATTTATTTATTTATTTCGAAGCAGCGTCAACCGCTGGCGGGGCTCTTTGGTCTGCCTACCGCGCAGGATGACTGGTTTCGATGCGCGCTCCAACCCAGCTAGTGTTCTTGAGACGTTAGCGTAAGAGAATCGAAGGAATCGTAAAGTATGTTGCAGCTAGCGTTCCCATTTGGGCGTGCGAAATGTTAGCTAGGTGCGACGCGACGAATAGTTTTCAGTTTAACGTGAGAGGACACTGAGGCTTTGTTTGAGAGATACGTTCCTTTTCTGGTGACGGCAGACACTTCACCTCGAGCTAGAACAGCTTCGCTGTCAATTTACGGCCATCGCACATAGACGCTGCTCTTGCTCCGACGCATCGCATATATCATCGTCTTCACTGTCCCCGAAGCTGTTTGCGACGGTTCTCCGGCCTAACAAAGGCTTTTAATTCATCGAAGTTGTCCCGTACTGTATCATATTTGAACGGTATTTCAAATGCAGCGGTCTATATGCACGACTCTGATGCTCTTAAAGAGAAACTGTACGTCATATTTTCATAGTTTATTTCGTTTTTGTTTGCTTCTTAAAAGAAATATATAGCTGCGCCTATGTAGCCATTGGATAACGCGATAAAAATTACTCGCCTTTGCTAGTTTTATCGCGGAAGACATGTATTTAGGTACGTTTTGCATCTTATAGTAGCCATTTACTGCACATTTAATTTATTCACATTTTTTTATGCCTAATCAATAATAACAGCTCAACATGGTTAATGTGTTGAACAGATTTGTTACTTGTATTGTTATAGCGGTGCCTACTTGTACTGCAAACTCACACTCAATGTATACCCTTTGATTTCATTGAATATGCATCGTAACAATTTATGTTCCAATAAGAACCTGTGGTGTGTTTGACTAAATAAACAAATATGATGAGGAGCTACCACATGCTTACACCAGAAACTACACAGATTAAATATAAACAACTGCGTCGGCGAATTGCTACATATTTTTCTGAGGAGACAATGAAGCACACCGAGCGCTCTGTGGTCAATCGTAGTTAAGGAATAATTGCACCATCGCTCAATCTGGAAGTCTAGGAGACTACTGACCTTAAGCCCCGTCACTGCGATCTGTCTAGTGGGTAAGGCACTCGGCTGCTTACCCGAATGTCGCGGGATCGAATCCCGGCCGCCGCGGCTACATCTCGCTGGAGGTGAAATGTTGAGGCCCGTGTACTGTGCGATGTCTGTGCACGTTAAAGAAACCGAGATGGTCGAAATTTGCAGAACCCTCTACTACGGCGTTTCTCTTAATCATATGGTTTTGGGCTTTAAAGCTGTAGGAATTATTCATTACTGATCTTAAGCCACCCCAACAAAAGACTTCATCTTTCATAACAAAAAATAGAACAACTCTTTAAAATACCTAACGATAATAAAGTTGTTCTTTGTAAATATTTTGGTCGCATTATACTCACGGAAAACAATGCACACATCTTTCAATCCAAGTAAAGTGGCATTTAATGCTGAATTTAGTTTTTATTGGCGCTTACCTCAGAAATGCATCTTAAATTGTGGCTTTCTATCTGGTTACTGAATAACCTTCTGTTTTTTTTTTCTTTAAGCATTGAGAACCTCCACTCCTCTTTGATAAAAACACTTATGTCATAACGCAGAAGAAAAAGAAAAGAACGCATCATATGGCACATTATCGCAGCGTCGTAAACAACAATATTGCAATAACGACAGACACCGGAGGACAACGCTACGCAACAAATCCCTGTAAAGGTTGCTAGAAATTGCAAGCTCCGTGACCTAAGGCGTTTAACCGCGTAATTGTATGCACCAATGCTATGGAGAATCAGCGAAGAGCCAATATATGATATGGACGTAATTCAGTCGTGGCGGCATAGCATCAAAGATATCATCTATCTCGTTTCCTGAAGGTCGTCCAAACATTGCTACAAAAATAAAATTGTTTTCGAAGATAACGTTATGTGTGATCCTAAGTTATCTTAAGCTTCTTCTTTTTTTTTTTAATCACACATACGTAGTTGACGGATGTTCCTAATGTATATAAAAGCTCCTTGCCTTGGGAGATGCTTCCTTAAAAGCAAAACACGCGCCTTCTATTTTTTTTTTTCCGGCTTGCAACATCATATGACCGTGGGTGGAGGACCGCGAAGGCCGCTTAAGGAAGTATATTCAGGCTATGGCTAAAACACGATGGTCAAAGAGTTTTAGGTTCAAGTACAGCGGCGCGGTCTGGGAGCTCTTCACGGAAGGATAACAGCTGCGCGACGTCTGCCACAAGCACCGCCTGCACGTCATCAGCAGACCGCGATGCATTTCGAAAGCGAGTACACTCATACTATCAGCTTTCTTCGAGCGAAGCTTGTTATGAGTTGCAGGTTTCGGTGGCGTTGTTGTTGAAGTACGCAAAATATTCCGTTCAAGCAGAACATGAAAAACCAGGAAAATTTACTGGTGCTGAGTGCTGAACCGGCAAACCGGAAAACGGAAGGAATTCAGAAAAAAACTTCACAAACTTGCTAACTTGCAAACTTGCTAACCATATACCTGTAATTCAGAAATACATTGACGCAGGACAGAGTAAGGTGAGGAAAATTAAAGTCAATGTATGTTAGCTATTGCCGGCAGAGTATTATGTTACGTGATGTGGGCTTTTCTGGCGCATCAGTGGCTTCCAGTTTTCGCAGTTCTACGTGCGATATCTCTGTCACCCTCTAAACGTTATTGTCGCGCGCAAAAGAGTTGTTCGCCTTCAATCGGGGCAGCACTGATTAGACGTGCATGGCGCTCGCCATTACCGTCTGCGCATCTTTGCTAAGCGTCAAATTGCAAGGCAAAGCTTGCCGTACCATAAAACCTGGTAGTGTATTTGTTCTTTTCTGAGTTCTTATGGGTTCCTTGTGACTATAACGGGCGCAATCATTTTTGAACAACCTGCGACCGACTTTTACCACAATATCTGTGGTGCGCCAGCCTGAGTTGGTCATATTTGACGCATTGCAACTTTCTAGGAACTGGAATTATGAGATGTTTCTTTATGCTTAATGTTATACAAGGTCACTGACTTCAACCAGAGTAATTATTAAGAAAATTTAAACTGGTTTTTCTTAGCAAACTATCTTCAAATTTCGACATTATTGGCGTATCACGTGCATTTCAATGCCATTTTTATATATAAAAGTGTTCGAAAAAACAACAAGGATCGCTTTACAGCATAATATCCACCGAGTTTCAGTGCCCTAAGTTTATTCTATCTGCAGCAAAATATTCCGAAATTACAGGTGTTTTGGTCCCTTTATCAAGTTTTTCATTTTCCCCCCTTAAAAACTAAGCCTAATGATATGGTTATAAGTTGGGGTTTCATTCACTGTTTGTCGAGAAAAAAATACTGCGATCAGGAAGAGCATCGTTTTTTTTTTTTCGCAATGCCCGCTCAAAATTTAAAAATCTGAAATTTGCTGAAAACGGCAGCTCTGGTATCAAAGTTAGGATATTTTTTTTTTTTTACAGGCCAGCAAAACTGTCTTACGCAAAACCAAGTTTCGATTCATTGTCCTGGGTTCAAAATGCACGCCAAAAGTAAATTTCATTAGAATCGAGAATGGCGAGTAGTACCACTGATCTATCCCTTGGCAGTCGCACCTTCCCTCCTCTTCCTGCCTTTCTTTTAACCCCTTAATTCCTTTAGCATACTGGATGTGTCTGGTTGACCTACCTGCCTATACTTTCTCCTTCTTCTCCTCCTGCGAGGCTAATTCTACAGAAAACGTCTTCGCAAGAACAACAGCACAGCTCACCAGTGGGGATTTTAATAAAGTAACGTTTATTCTCACACTACCACAGTATTCACAAGCGTCGTTAAACAGATGGTTCGTTGCGGTGGGTAATTACAAAGTGCCGCTTGCCCAACACGAAGGTCGCATCCGACGCGCGCGCCAGCAGAAGACCCAGCGGGCAGCGCGAGCAGCGTTACCGTCAGGTGGAGTCGTTATACATGCAGTGGGAACGTTAACATCTGCGCGCAGTGCCTGAGCTCCCCTCCCAAGAGCCCCGCGCTCACAGCTCCACCGAAACATCGCATTCATATTATTTCCTTTCTAACAGATGGCAAGATTTTTCCAGTGGGATGGCGCAACGAGGATAACATGGTATTGTATTGCACAGACGTAAACGCTTATTGATTTGCGGCAATTATTCACTTCAAGTGGGTTTTCGCGCGGCTCCCCGTGGTGTCCACTTATTTGTTTTCTTAAGATTACATGCATGCGCGTATTTTTACGCTGTGTGAAAATTTTAAAAACAGAAGAGTGGCTATGAAATAAAGCTGACCTTCACTCTGTACGGAAGACCTACTTGAGCATGAGCACATGAACGTGAATTAATTACAGGAATGCGTGATTACAGTGAGACTGAAAACACGTTTGGCTTCTCCTGAGGCGTCATAAGTTTGAATAACTAAGACGTGCTCTGAAACCGGCAAGACATCACCCTAATCAGTGTTCTTCGCGATTACATTTAAATGCTCGCCATCTACCGGGCGAGCCTGGAAACAGGAGATCCAGGGTCGGCCTACAAAGGCAACCATTACCGCGCGCTAAATAAACAGCTATACAGTTCTTTAATCGTCGCCATACAGCCGTGCACCAATACGAGAGCGATAAAAGTCAAGTAACAAAAGACTACTGTCGGTGCACCTAAATGTGTGTCATCGCTGTGGAAGGGCCGCAGCGCATCGTTTCCCGAGAGAAGCAGACGACACACTATACTGTAGGCGACGTGGATAAGAAACTCGCGCATCGGCAAGAAATTGACGTACTAGTTTGCCCCGAACATTTCACTCAAGACCAGCATGAAAGTTGCACGCGATGTTCTAATGTTCTGTGATCCCTCAGTTTAAGCATGCAAAACGTTAACAGGACAATTGTCCTTCGTAGTTAAGGAGCAACATGAGAATTTCGCTCCCCTAGTAGCTTAGCAGGGACGGTATAATGCTGCTAAGCTCGAGAACGCGTGTTCAATTCCCGTCCACGGCTTGCGCATTCCGATGGAAGCGAAGAACGCCTGTTTACTTAAATATAGGTCCACCTAACATATATGGTGAAACTAACTTCCGAAATAATTATTCCGAAATATTATACTATTAAATAACTTTTCAATCAATTACTAATTACTTTATTGAGATGTAATCAGGTTACACTGCACATTAAAGCTGGCCGAAAGTGACGTTACATTACTGTTACGTTCGTACGCTAATGAAATTACTTTGAAACTGGTTAATGAAAGTTCACCGTTTACGCATTAACTCATGCACAGCTTACAGCACATATGCTTTGAAATTAGTAGCTAAACCATCGCTGCGACAACATGTCCCTCTTTTCGTGACACGAGACTCTTTAACCATTCGGGAAGATCGCTGTGCGCGCGGAAACCGGGGACCCCACGTCCTGTGGTTGTTTTGTCTACTGCAAAACGCTTGCGCGTTTGAAACCGATGCATCACGTTGCTGAGCTGTCGGACAGCCAGCAAAGCGTGGAGCCGCCATGCCTGGAGTGTCGAAGGCCGCGGCCTGCCAGAAACGTTGTTCACTTACCGTGTGTTGCAGAAAATGTGTCCAAAAATTTGACCAATACGGAAAAGAACATATTTTGTGCACTTTTCGCGGTATTGCTTCGTTCATGGTGGTACGCGCTACAAGATGGGTAGGATTGATATTTTGAACAGTAATTAAAAGAATTAGACTAACCTTTAAGGCAAAACAGCTGGATGCTTAAACCAAACTGACGAATGAAAGTAATTTACGCAGAAAATCCACATCCGTTGTAATACTTACAAAGTGGCAAAGCTGGTAATTTGTACAGGTCGCTGAAATCTGGCTAATTGTACCCAGGAAACCTAAACCGAATGGGGAAAGAGCGCAGTTGCTGCTACCTTCGGTAGTGGCCTCTGTGATGCAGTTCGCGGCGGATGCATTTAGATGGAGACGAAATGTAGGCGAAAAAGGCCCGCGTACTGTGCGATGTCAGTGCCAGGTGGTCGACATTTTCAGAGCCCTCCACTACGGCGTCTCTCGTAATCATAGCTGGCTTTGGGACGTTAAACCCCACAAGTCAATCAATCAATCAGTGATGCGGTTGTTCCCCTCCCATTATAGAGTGGCGGTGAGCAACTGTCGTTATCAAGATTTTTTTTTTTTTATTCCCGCGCCTGGTCGTGCTTGCTGGAATAGGCATTCGACACTGACGCATGCTCCTAGTGACACGGCAATGCGAAGGGAAGAACTGCGCCGCACAGGCCACTATCGAAGACGGTGGCAAGTGCGCTCTTTCACCATTTAGTTTGGTTTCCTGCTGTAGACATTAGCAGTGTTCGCAAGTAATTCAACGGTTATGGATTACTTGTCAATATGACTTTTATTCGTCAACTTGGTTTGAGCATGTAGCTGTTTTGGTTTGAAAACTAATTAGTCCATTTTTTTTAAATACAGATCAAAAAATCAATCCTACCCATAATGCAGTGCGTGCCACCATGAACAAAGCAATAACGCAAACAGAGCACAAATATCTTCGTTTCCGTATTTATAAAAATTTTTTGACACATTTTCTGAAACATCTGGTATATACGAGGCTTTTCTGTGGTCTTGCTCGCTCCACGCTTGCAGTTCGGCACTCCAATAAACTAGCCCTCATTTCCCTCTTTTGATCGTGGCTGCGATCGTCGCATTTCTGACGGAGGCGACAAGGCTAGAAGCTCGTGTACTCTGTGTTATCAGGGCGCGTTGCAGAACCCCAAGTGGTAAACATTTCTACATCCCGCCCGGCGTGCCTGATGGTCATACTGTAGTTTGGGCTTGTGAAACCCCAGCGATTATTATAATTTCCACTTTTGGTAATTTTTTTTTCTGCCATAAGAGAAGCACACACGCTATATTATATCCGAAGTAATTGCGAAAGTACTTAGTGATTTTCTTGAAATTACACGTTTGAAGTAATTCTGTTACTTTACTTAGTTACCCGCCCACAAAATTACTTACCTGCATTACTCATTGCAGCAGAAAAAGCAATTTCATTACTGTAATTCACCTACCTCCGATTTCGCGCATTGAAATATAAACCGCAATAAACACAGTCAAGCGGAATTATGCGTGTTTTGAATCACTTGTATGTATAGGCTTGTTCTTACAGTTTGCGCGGTAGAGCTGTGGGAATAGGTGTTATGGGTAGCAGTCAGCAACGAAATCGCCTATGCCGAATCGTTTGGCATTCACACAAGTGTGACGAGTAGTATCAACGTCATCGGGCAAATTTATTAGTTGTGAACTGTAGGGGGTTACTTCTCTACTAATTACTACTGCTAGCAGCGGCATCGCCGCTAGCAACCCCTTTCCGTGGGTTCGAGCACTCGACGAGCAGAGAATGAGGTCGTCGCGTCCGCGCGCTCGCCATCTCAGCCATGCATGCCGCGTTACCGCGCGCGTCGGCCCGCGGCCCGACTCTAGGCAGGGCAGCGCGAGCCGTCGCACGCGGCGAAGGACGAGAACATTAGGCGCATCTCTCCGAGCATGGTAATTTAATACACACGTTAAAATAATACAAACAATAACAAGGCCGAATAAGTCGAATTAAACACAAAGGACAATAACAAGGAACAACACGCGAACACACAATAACACACAAAAAGAACCATGCAAGGAAGGAGAGCCTAACCCCGGCTAGCGCACCCGCGACCGCGAGCCCTCAGAAAAGGAAAATAGAAGAAGAACATACAGACAGAGGCGTCGGTCGCAGGTCACCGCCGTGGTCGCTGGGGCTCGCAGAAGCACGCCATCCGACCGATGGCCTGGTCGGCCGGAGGGTCACAAAAGTACGTGCGCACTTCTCCAAGTCCCAGCGTGTTCTCCCGAGGCATCTCCAAAACCAGAAACGCCAGAACGCGCCAACCTTCTAAGAATTTCTCGCTGCCCAATGGCAGCCTATGTTAAAACCACATGGGGCAAACGGGCGGGCCGCCGCCCCGTCCAGCTGGGAAAGGGGGGTGCGGGGCATTCCTACGAAAAACATGGCGTCGCGCGGGACCAGGTCCCCACAGAACGTAACATGGGATTACCTGGCACGTCAATAGCATTGCGGTGTCTGGAGGGTCGCTCATGGTACAATGTAACGTCGGCACTCCCGTTACGGCACAAACGTCTGTTTTGTTGAATATAAATGAACGGTATGGTGCCCTGACACGCATATCAAAAGCGTTCTTTGTTGGAGCGTTCCTACGGAGTCGTTGGAGCGTTTTTATGTTCGTGTTGGAGCGTTCCTACGAAGCTGGATCATACCTTGCAGGGTACGTGTGTATTGTTTCTCACATTGCTATAGGAGTGGTGAACACACAATACAACAGCGATTGACGTTATAGACGAGCGCCATCACAACTGCTGACGTAATAGGCTTGATGAAGATGTATAAAGCGCGTGGGAGAGTTGGCGTGAACGAGTGGCGGCGTACTTTCTTGCCACCTCGGGAACCTAGGGTCGATTCCTACTTCTGTATACAGGGTGGTAGTTTGCCTTCGGTCACTGCAGCACGTTTGTCTGCGTCTGTATGCTTGTTTAGTCCACACTTCAGCTGGAAGCCAGAAACAAAAAACAAATGTATTTCTCTTGTTTAACCAACGCAAAGTGTGCACTCATCAAATTTTTAATGTCTGCTTTTGTTGGTCATTCATAGGCATAGGTAGTAATCCTAACATTCAGTCACCTGTGGTGCATACCCGCGTAACAAGTCATGGCACCGAAGTGACAAGGAGGAGGAAGACGACAGGTCATGTCGTCTTCCTTCTCGATGTCACTTCGGCGCTATGGCTTCTTCTTACGAAACGAACTAGCTAGCATAAAAATCGGCATACCCACATGCCGCTGGCCGAGCACTGCGGGTATCAGTCACATGTGATCGTATTGGTGGCGTGCATGACAAGTGTATCATGTTAGTGATCACAAGATCAATCATTCATATTCTTCATACATCCATACCCTACCATTCCAATTCAGATGTATACCAGTGAACTGGACGACCAGGGGAGCATCGAACATAGGCGCACAGATAGATAGATAGATAGATAGATAGATAGATAGATAGATAGATAGATAGATAGATAGATAGATAGATAGATAGATAGATAGATAGATAGATAGATAGATAGATAGATAGATAGATAGATAGATAGATAGATAGATAGATTCAAAGCTCCAGTTCGGACATTACTTGATCGAGAAACACTTTTTCTTTCGGAAGACCTCACGTAAGAATCAACCGCGGAATGCACAATAAAGGACAATATTCGAATAGCACAAATTTGCAAAGTGAACCTCTCTAAGATTTTTTCAGAGAGGGAGCGCAGCAGTTGAATATTACGTGTATTTCTTCGTTCTGTGCTTACGTGGACGCCGTTTTCCTTTCTTCAATCTTCCTACACCTCGAGGGACAAGTGGGCTGGCATTCACAAGAACAACTTGCGCTAAAAATTATTGTAAGAACATATTTCCGCATTTCCTAGCGCTGGACATACCATTAACGAAGCCTGCTAGCTGCAATTGGGGAAAAGCGGACACGAAAGATCAGTTATGTGAACTCGGATCCTAGTTTCCCATATATATTCTCTTATAATATATTATACTTTCTCAAGAACTGACGTTCTGGTTACGTGCTTGTGATACTAAATATTCGCGACAAATGGTACATGTTTCCCTCTGGTGGCTTCTAGAGACACTGCTTCTTTATGAACACAACCTTTTGTTCGCAGCTCTGGTCCTACTACACCATAATAAAAGCCAAAACTGAAAAATTAATTACTAAAACTGGATTTCTGCGCATCGTTCAATTCAAAACAAGCGATACGTCCTAAGCAGAAAACTATTTTTTATCATCCATTCTTCCTTTGAGGTTGCGTGATAGATATTACAGTGAAAATGTGAAATTGTTATAATAAGCGCAACGGAATCAATAAACAAAAGCAACCTTTTTTTTCTTGCTCCTTAAAAAACCAATCGACAAAAAAAAAGATCTTAAGTGCGTTCAGCACGGAGCACTTTTGTAAATTTACGACGCTATCAGCAAGAAGTAGGTCGTTTGCCTTCCACAAGCAGCGCTCGAAAACTGGGCACCTCGAGGATGAAGTACCACTGAATCCGACCTCCCATTCCTTGCAGGCGCAATATTTATGTAATTGGTCATCAAAACCTCCTTGGAGCAACACAGCGTTCGCCATTAAACGACGTACAAGATAGCCCGACGCATATTCCTGCCGTTTCTGGGGCCATTACATTATGCGTAGCTGCGCTATCGAAGCGTCATGGTGCTACATATACTGTATAGAAGGCGATCGTGTATTACAGCATGAATGATGTGCATTATACACAGAGGCTACCCTCCTTAAAAGAAAATGACGGGGTCATTTCATTACAAACAACAAACGACGTTGCGCTCGATCATCTCGTTGTTCTTTATAACTCTGGCGCATGATAACGTTTTCAGAAATGCATTTCATAATTTCTACGAAGAAAGCTTCGACGCTTGAGCGGGGAGTATAAGGTTGCATGGAGAAAACTGTGAAGAAAGGAGGCTATATTTAATGAACACACAGCTACCTAGCGTTATAAGTTGTTTGATTAGTTAACATAGCACAGTTATGTTTTGGTGTGCAATCTCTTTAATGAGCGTGTGGTTCTTCGCCACCGCATTTACAGGAAGGCAGAGGAGGACACAGAAAAGAAAGCGGTCTTCCAAGTAACGCACTGTAGCACTCAAACGCACCCACACAGGAAGAACTGGATAGACGCCCACTGTCATTAGCGAAAATTCTGGGCCCTTGGCCTACACAGAAATTACAGCACGTCGCGGCACGCGCACTCGTGAACTTCTTAGAGGACTCAAGGATACCGGAAAAATACTAACCTGCACCAAGTTGGGGCCTGCATCGCAATTATTATGAAGCACTAGGGGTACATATTTCCTGTATCTTCTACTTGTTGCTATGTTTATCACTAGCAATTAAGAGACAGTCTACAATCAGTATGCGCTATGTGATCATGTTGAACTTGACAGTGTGGACGGTACTGATGTGTGAACATTGGTAACTTATGAATTTCTTGTTTAATGGACAGTTGTGCTGGAAGAGTGACCCGACATGTGTGATGTGATGTGATGTGATGTGATGTGATGTGATGTGATATGTGTACTGGAAAAGTGACCCTATATGTGTGATGTGGTGTGATGTGATATGTGTGTCCGTGCCCGAGTGCTTGTATTGATGAACTTTGATGAACTGTGCGTAACTTTGTGATGTAAGCCACCCTGTAAGAGAAGAGGAGTAGCCGGCACCACACATGGGCACCAACCTCTCCTTAAATTACATTTATTAAAAAAAAAAGAACGTAGAAAAGACGGGACAGTACCCATCCTACCTTTCTGTGCTTCTCCTGCGTGGGTATACTTGAGCGCTGCATGCCACCTGGCAAATATTAACCTGCCCAGCAACGTGTAATTTGCAGAAACAAAAAAGAAAAAGAAGTTGTGGGAACCTTAAACTTCGCCTTAAGAGTTGAACGCCATAGCGCTCAACTCTTAAGGCCTGGCACATTCTCATCGCGCTCTCTTTCGCTTGCTATGCTGTTCAGTCGCCTAGCCAGTAGTGGAGGGCTCCGGAAATTTGGACCACCTGGGGTTCTTTAGCGTGCACGACATCGCACAGCACACTGGGCCTCAACATTTCGCCTCCAATCGAAATGCAGCCGCCGCGGCCGGTATTTGATCCCGCGACCCTCGGATCAGCAGCCGAGTACCTTAGCCACTGGACCACCGTGGCGGGGCGGAGGCTATATTTAAAGGCCAACTCCGGCGATTTTTTCATGTCAACGGGCGCTGATGAAATTCACTGGGTACGTTACCTCTGCGTACTACATCATGCCCTGAGAAAATGAGGCTCGAGAGTTGCACATATTCCTTACAATGAATTAATTAATTGACTCGAACGCCCTACCTTACCACCCCTTCAGTTACAGGCCACATTGGGTATGACGCTACAAGTGTCCAACGCGGAGAATGCCGGGATAGTGCAGACGACGCCAGCCCGGCAGCGACGAGAACGCGGACAAGAGCACGATTGTGCGCTAGAGCCAGGCGTTATGGCCGGTTCCCACTAGCGGCAAAAACGCGCGCGGCGAGCGCTTCCGCGGCACGCACGCGTCAAGTCCCTACTCGCGTTTTGCGGCAAGCGGCGACGAGGCAGCCAAGAACGACCTTGTGTTGTTCCATTCGAAAGGTCTCGCGAAACGTGAGCTCTAATCAGACGATTTCGTCTTTCGTCGACCATGCATGTCTTTCTAGCGCTACTGCTGGTCACGCTATCAAAAAACTGCTACTGCGAGGATACTTCTTGCCCGGCGTCTCGGTACGGGTAGGCTTAAAGAAAACTGTATATAGGTCTGGGCATGGCCTCTGAGATTTTACGACGGCCATGTAACTTTCAAATCTCAGAGGCTGTGTGTTATGGTTCGACGCTTGACGGATAGATGGCGCCACGCGTCCGCACCACCGTGTAAAAAAAAAAGGAGAGGCGGAGAAGTCGGATTGGATAGCAGGAATGGAGAAGAAGCCGGCATTGAACTACAGAAAAGAGAAAGACGAAATCAAGAGAGAAAAATTTTACGATAATTCAAAGGGAAGCGCTTTACTGTTTGAAGCAAGGTCCGGTTGCCTGAGAACCCGAAGTTACAGAGCGAAATTCAATAAAGAAGGGGACACATGTACGTGCTGTGGAAAATCAGTCAGTCAGTCAACGAACTTTATTCACAAATTGTCCTGAGGAGCCGATGCCCTTCAAGAGAAGCTAGGGAAAGGACAGACCATATTTTGATTGAATGTACAGATGTCCACCCAGGTGTAGCTGTGGACACTACCCTACAGGAGGCCATGGGTTTCAGGAGTAACACGGGAAAGCTGAACATGTCGGCGATAGAGATAAGTAAAAGGCGCTTAGAGTATTGGTGGCGCAAAAGTATGGAGCAAATAGAATCCTAATATCCATCCATCCAACCGTCCGCACGTCTCCGCGTCTCGCTTCTGATTGGTGCTTGTTTCGCGGCGGCCGCGAAAGAATGGGTCTCGACCCATTCGAGCATCTGCCGCGCGTTGCTGCCGCTTTTCACGAATCTCGCCGCGCGCGTTTTTTCCGCTAGTGGGGACCGGCCTTTACAAGTTGCTGCCGTGTGGATCGTACAGTGCTGTCGGGTGGCAAGTGGTGTTGCGTTGTTGGCTGCAGAAACAACTCACAACGCGCAGCAACTAAGGAAAGTTAGTTATCACAACTTTCCTCGCGACGATGCACTTCGCGAGCGGTGGATCAGTGCTATCCGGCGGACGCGCTGAGCGTCTGCTCTCCAGCGCTTTCGAGCTTCGCGCTGTCGCGACCGGCATGCCTTGCGCACCCTCCCACTAGACACTTGCGACGTCACTCGTAGGGACACGGCTTGGCTGCTCGGAGGAGTTTTCGGTTTCGTTTTCACGTTTTCTCGCTTATTTAAAATTATTTTCTAATTCTAGGGGCAATTATGCTGTCATACGGGCGACAGGGGGGTCTCTAGAAGCTAAAAATGCCACTACTTTGACACGGTCAGAAAATCGCCGGAGTTGGCCTTTAATGAACACACAGCTACCTAGCGTTATAAGTTGTTTGATTAGTTAACATAGCACAGTTATGTTTTGGTGTGCAATCTCTTTAATGAGCGTGTGGTTCTTCGCCACCGCATTTACAGGAAGGCAGAGGAGGACACAGAAAAGAAAGCGGTCTTCCAAGTAACGCACTGTAGCACTCAAACGCACCCACACAGGAAGAACTGGATAGACGCCCACTGTCATTAGCGAAAATTCTGGGCCCTTGGCCTACACAGAAATTACAGCACGTCGCGGCACGCGCACTCGTGAACTTCTTAGAGGACTCAAGGATACCGGAAAAATACTAACCTGCACCAAGTTGGGGCCTGCATCGCAATTATTATGAAGCACTAGGGGTACATATTTCCTGTATCTTCTACTTGTTGCTATGTTTATCACTAGCAATTAAGAGACAGTCTACAATCAGTATGCGCTATGTGATCATGTTGAACTTGACAGTGTGGACGGTACTGATGTGTGAACATTGGTAACTTATGAATTTCTTGTTTAATGGACAGTTGTGCTGGAAGAGTGACCCGACATGTGTGATGTGATGTGATGTGATGTGATGTGATGTGATATGTGTACTGGAAAAGTGACCCTATATGTGTGATGTGATGTGATGTGATATGTGTGTCCGTGCCCGAGTGCTTGTATTGATGAACTTTGATTAACTGTGCGTAACTTTGTGATGTAAGCCACCCTGTAAGAGAAGAGGAGTAGCCGGCGCCACACATGGGCACCAACCTCTCCTTAAATTACATTTATTAAAAAAAAAAAGAACGTAGAAAAGACGGGACAGTACCCATCCTACCTTTCTGTGCTTCTCCTGCGTGGGTATACTTGAGCGCTGCATGTCACCTGGCAAATATTAACCTGCCCAGCAACGTGTAATTTGCAGAAACAAAAAAGAAAAAAAAGTTGTGGGAACCTTAAACTTCGCCTTAAGAGTTGAACGCCATAGCGCTCAACTCTTAAGGCCTGGCACATTCTCATCGCGCTCTCTTTCGCTTGCTATGCTGTTCAGTCGCCTAGCCACGTAATTGCCATGACGCCGCACTTGTTATTGGCAACTTAGCCAACAAACATTGAGGCTTAGGAAAGCACAGGGGAAGTTATTGAAGTTCTTAATTGTGGTATTGTAATCGTGGAGTAAGTAGAAAGAAATTAAAGTGGACAAAAAGACAAACCTGCTTTCGGTTCCCACCGAAGGCAGGTGTCTCGTAGGCAAGCCTCTGCCACACTGAAGCACCTCCGAGACGCAGCTCCTAGATATGCGTAACAAATGGTGTATATAAATGGCTCGCCGTTAGCAGTTCAAACAAAGCTTGCGGCGTAGCCGAGTGCGTAGCGCATGGCGCTCCGTAGCGAGGGGTCCCACGTTCGATTCCCGCTCGGCCTGAAGTTTTCTTTCTCTCTTTGCATCTACCTCGAATTTTCGCTCACGGACAACAGCGATTTTCCGCTCACAACTAACGACGCCGACACCAGCATTTCTGCGAAACGAGCTCTTTAACGCTACCGCGTTAAAAGTGAGGCCATTTCCACGCCCGTGAAACCGTAGCGTATTTACTTGGATACGTACATAAACCAATCCAAATTCAGCAATGAATGGATAGCTTTGAGCGAAAATGGCGGTTAAAGAGCTTTTTTTTTTTCGATTGCCTTTACCTGATATCACGGCAAATGTGGTTCGGAAATGTCACGCACTCAAAAGACACACAAGCGGAAACACGCGCGTCGATCTATGTTGGCGCACAATTAAGGCGCCGGCTACTCCTTGGCTCCTGAGTGTGGTGAACGTTCAACATGCATGGTTGCGAAGCAACATATGAAGCAATCCGGCACAATCACAATAACAGTAGTTCTACCCGAAAAGTAACGAGGAAACACACAGTACATGGTACATGTGTACAAGTTCAAGAACAGGGCAGTACTCTCGAGAAAAAAATCTCTAATATAGATCAATAGGAATGTCGGTGCACAAAAACGTCCATAGTCAGTGGGCGGCATCTGGTCGTGTAAATGAATCACCAGAGATTGCATAACATATCAATACAGCAACCTGGTAAACAGTCACAAAAATCACAAAAAGTAGAAATAGATCAAAACACGAAATGTGCTAGTAACGTCTAGCCAGTAGCGCACCCAGGATCTCTGCCAGGGAGCGGGTTCAATTTTTCACGTCATGATGACGTGATGACGTCATGATGACGTGAACATCAATGATGATGACTATTTTTATTATTTTTTTCGGTGTTTTGCAGAGATATTAGCGCCAAATTCTTCTAGGACATAGGAGCAGTTACGGAGTGGGAGGGGGATAAGGTCGGCCTCAGGGGGGGGGGGGGGGGGTTACAAACCCCGAACCCCCCCCCCCCCCCCCCCGTCGGTGCGCCACGGCGTCTAGCCATGCCGCTTTCTTCCAAAAAAGTTTTTAGTGCTGTCAATGCGCATTTTTGCAAGGTCGTCGTCGGCCACGGGCCCAGAAGTTTCCTTAAACTAAATGGCCGAATGTCGAATACCATCAGAGCTGCTTTTAGTCGATGTCTTGGTTCGTCGTGACTTGGGTAATCTAGGAGAAGGTGGCTTATGTCTTCGTCTTGAAATCCACAATAACATTCGGGAGTTTTAGCACGGCCAATTTTGTGTAGAAAATGTTTTGTGTAGGTAGTGCCTAACCTTACGAATGAATGAAGGTTTCCATACTTATGTCTAAAGATAATGCTATTTTGAGTTCAATAAATGGATCGATATGATATAAGTCACAACTTTCAGAATTTTGATCAAACCATGTACTTCTGCTAATTTTGAAAGATGGTGTCTTTATAACGCAGCGCAATTTATTTTTCGAGAGTGGGAGGGAAACCGTGGCATCCCTGTGATGTGCTTGTCGTGCTGCGTCATCGGCCGCTGTGTTGCCGGGAATGTTGCAGTAGCCCAGTTACGCTTGGTTTGCTTTTGCGAGTTCTTTAAGTGTCTCATATATTATACTGTCATTGAATGTGTGTGCTTTTGTGCTGCACAGGGATGTTAGGGCTGCCTCTAAATACTAGATATTACCCATCTTTGGGAATCTCTCGCTGATGTTATAAATTTTATGGCACACAGGATAACAAATAGTTCAGCCGTTGTGGATGATGTAGCACGACATAGCTTATAAGACGCTGCCTTAAGTCTCTGGCTTCCGGTGAACGACTAATAACGATGCAGGCCCGAGTGGATGCCCTCAGAATTTATGAGGCCATGGTGACTTTGTGAGGGAACCCCAAGTTTCGTCGCCCCCTTCGTTTCTGTACTGCACACTTTCTGGTTTAAGAAGCGCAATCCCACAGCAAGAGTATGCCTCTTAGTGCCATGAAAAGGTAGTTTATTAGTGCTAGAGAAATTGACTTTTTTTTCGTTCGACTTTCATCCTCTGTATTACGTGAGGCAGAGGTCGTTATTATTATTATTATTATTATTATTATTATTATTATTATTATTAACTGTCTTGTTTTTCTTCTTTTTCTCACACTTACTCAGCTTGGCACCAGACATTAAAGCAGTAGACTAGGGACTAAACCACTGTTACAAAATAGTGCCCATGTCGTCGGAGAACCCGGCGTTAAGTTAAAGGGAAAGCCGAAAAAACAGCAAGAAAAGAAAAGAGGCGCCCAAAGTCGCGCAGCAGGTGACCGAAGCCTCGAACGAGGGAAAATTTTGTAGAATGCGTCAGTGAGTCATCTTATCGCGGCGAGCGAGCGCGCGAGTCAGACGGAGGGAGAGAGAGGAGGCGGAGAGTGTGCACGGGCTCGCCGCGACATGAGAGGGAGAAAGAGGCGCCACTCAAGTGTGGGAGCTACGAGTGTTATCAAGAACGTTCGCTCAGTTATGCGCGTGCTTAAATCACGTGGACCGCGCCGAAATTTCGAGAAGGCCTGCCGAAGGCAATATAAGTAGTGGACCACGGGCCGTCAGCAGCAGTCGTAGTCGTATGTGACCCAGCGAGAAGAAGAAAGAAGACGCTGCTCCGCGAGCCAGCCGACGAGCCGAGCCTGCAAGCTCCAAGTTGAGAAGGCACCTCGAGTGACTTTGGTGAATAGGACGCTTTTGTGTTTTACCCTTTGCTGCAGTGCATGAGCTTGTACGTTTGTTGCTGGTTTCGTGTAATGTCGTATCTGTGTTTGTATTGTGAAGAACACAGTTTGTGCACGTTTAGTGACTGCCTGATTGGTGAGAATATATTTGTTTGTTTGTTTTATCACCACTGGCTCTGACTCGGTCTTTGAACCACTGCTAGCGTTTTGCTAGTGCGCCGAAGGGGACCAAAACCTAATTGTCCAAGAGAGAGAGAGAGAGAGATGATGGGCGGAAGGTAGGGAGGTTAACCGGAAGGAAAATATCCAGTTTGCTACCCTGCACTGGGGAAGGGGTGAAGGGAAACAGAAAGGGAAACGATTGTCCACGTCCTCTGCGATTGCCCTGGGTACTGCTCCCAGCGACAGTCTCTCGCGCCAGAATTGTCACGCCTTGATGGTCGACCGCTGTCTGAGCAAACCGTATTGGAATGCCGGAACGATAGAGTCTCGCAGCAGAAAGCCACGATCGCTGTGCTCAAGTTTTTGCGCGCAACGGGCCTCGTGAAACGTCTCTGACACTGCCGTGCTTGTGTGTGTGCGCGATTCGACCTAATTGTCCAAGGTTTCATACGGCGGTCCTTGGGATCTTTTCCGGCGATTGCCTCCCGTGCCACACAGCTCAGGATCAGTGACAACCACTCACGCGGTTTTCTACAGCAAAAGATCATCGCCCTAGCGCTCCGTGGAGAGGGCCAACCAGCGAAGCTGAAACGCACGGCCCCAATGTTTATTATTGCATTAATCCTGACAGTTCACTGAAGTCTCTCTCAATCGCACACAGTCAGACAAACGTGCTGTAACCACGCCGTACATGATCGCGATTATATCACATCAATTGCTCTTGGTACAATCTGCATTGCCGTCGTCTTCTTCCCGTGCCAAGCTGGTTGGTATTGCGCCCGCCCGCACGCGTTAGTTGTGTCAGTGCTCTTTTATGATGATTATAGTCTCTTCGCACGTCAGACGGATGGACCGATTTTAGTTTCGCCTAGCTACACACAGCTTCTCTGTAATACAGGTGCCTCCAGGCATGGAAGTGGACACCTTTAAATCTGGCTTCACCACGCTGTTGGTACCCTTGGGAAGAAGCTCGCTTTCCCAAGTCACATCATCTTGCAGAAAAACCTACCTACAGAGTGTCCTAGCTAATATTAAAAGTCGTCAAAAAATTAGCACTGCAGTCATGCGACCGATTCTGTGTTCGGTAATTAACTTCCATTCACATCCACAGTAATACTGTGCAGTTAAAAGCATCTAATACTGCAGGTCACGATTTCAACACCAGCGAAGCATTTAGTATGTATGTACCCACTAAAACATTCCATTTAGTGAAAAGAACAGTCGTGCAAAACACGGACACAAGGGGAGAGAGGTGAACAACACGAACGCCTCTCCCCTTGTGTCCATGTTTTGCACGCCTGCTCTTTTCACTATGGACCTTTACCAACTCGCTCAGCTTTCTGTCCTTTCGTGCCCCTCCACGGTGGTCTAGTGGTTATGCCACTCAGTTGCTGATCCGAGGATCACGGGATCGCATCCCGGCAGCGGCGGCTGCATTTCGATGGAGGTGAAATGTTGAGGCCCGTGTGCTGTGCGATGTCAGCGTACGTTACGTAACCTCAGGTGGTCGAAATTTCCGGAGACCTCCACTACGGCGTCTCTCACAATCAGAGCTGGTTTTGGGACGTTAAACCCCACAAATCAATCATCTGTCCTTTTGAGTTACATTTAGTATTTTTCTGTGCATATTACACTGTCACAACAGCAAAAGTCGCCACAAAGTATGATTAACGAGTGTTTGTGGCGACATTCACATGATACTGTGAATGGACGTGTGTGGACGGCGCTGGGGCCGAAAGGCATGGCGATGCGTTAGTGGCGTAATGCCATGGTCGGCGGCCGCGGCGCTGTCGCGGTGCGAATAGTCTTGACGCTGACCTTCGGCTCACGTTCGAAGACTGTAGTCGTGTCTGCTTTCACGTGGGCGTCATGGAGGGAGGCCTTGATATCGCGGTCGAACTCGATGAGCTGCGCCTGCTTTGCTATAAGTTCTAGGTGTTCTTGGAGTGTGGCCGCAAAGATACGTCTGATGAGGGCGTCGATCGTTGAAACACCCTTGGCAATCATGGTTCAGACGACGCCCCGCTTGGTTTGGAGGGGCTCCACCTTGGAAAATTAAGGGTCAGACGACTGGGTGGGTTTCGGCACCAAATCGAATGTGTAAGAAAATCGGAAGATGAAACACGGAGCCGGGACGTCTGGCTGGTTCGATGCGGTGGCAGCGACTAGACGACCCCAGCGCCCTTGGCCGTGGTTCAAGCCGTTCGCGCCCTTTGAGTCTCTTTGTTTTAACATTTGTCTAGCATCTCAAAATCTTAGGATCGATTATCATCCAAACTCAACATAAGCAATTTTTTTCAGCTCATTTACATTATTGTATTTGCAGAAGCTAGCGTGAGAAATTTGGTGCCAGTCCGAGCATTCTTTGACCAGTTTTCATTCTTTCCTTAATGCGATCGCGCCAAAAACAACCTTCTGTACAAGACAAACCTTTGGATGTACTGTTCATAAAAAAAAAATGACCCCCCTCCCCCCCGCCTCTTCCCCTGTTTGCGTGGTTGGTGGCCGTTAAACACTAATACGAACACACAAAGTGTAATAGCTTTACGTTACAGCCCCAAAGAGCACCCCATTCCTCGTTATCTGCCAGAACACACACTGCTGTAATTAAGGAGCCTGAATAACTATTTCTAATATCGTAAATGAGTTTTCAGTGCCCACATAGGCCTATTTATATCCTTGGTTTTGTTTGTTGGTTGATTGGTTAGTCTATCTATCTATCTATCTATCTATCTATCTATCTATCTATCTATCTATCTATCTATCTATCTATCTATCTATCTATCTATCTATCTATCTATCTATGTTTATTGATCTTTGTTCGTTCGTTTCATAAGTCAGAACAACACACCGGCTATGCGAGAAGCCCGCCTGTAGTTCTCCGACCGGCTCCCAAACCTCAATGCACGGGAGCTATAGCTTCCTGCAGCATCGAGACGCGCCCGCATGACAGAGAATGGAACCCGCGGCCTCGAGCTCCGCTACAGAATGCCACGGCCACACAGTCACCGTGACGGGTGCTTGCAACAGCTTGATCTGGAATTCAGCGAGGTGTTGTGCAACGTTCTTGCTGGGAATCCTTAGCAGGCACGCTCCTGATTAAGGTGAATTACAGCAATTTGTGAGGTCCTTTTTCACCCCGCAGCTCATTAACAAGCTTCGAGTGCGTTTCCTAACACTACGTCATCAACAATAGAAATTTCCCCACGGATATTGTGCAGCGTCGGCGATATATTCTGCAAACTGTAATTTTAACGTGACCTTTAGTTTTCGGACAGCTTTGTTCTATGAAGCACGCACTTCAATCAGTGCAGCTTCACTTTTTGCGAGCCCTCCAATTGTCTCGCAATTTCGATCTTCTCCGTCGCGTGCTGCACGGTACCCGCTGCATTCATCGTTTCATTCCCCCATGAGACTCGCAGTTCCTTTCAAATCGTTTTTAAACATCCCGTTGGGCGTTATCGGAGATGAGCGACACTTTGAGGAACATTTCTGACGCCCACGTACAACGTTTTTTCTTTCTTTTCTTTTTTTTTTTTTTTTTTTGAGCCGACGATATGCGGCGTTTCCCTGTGCTCCTCGAATTTCATTGTGATCCGCCTTTTAATTACCTCGTATCGGTACGGAAGCTTTATTGCGTTTCCTTATTGCAATTTGGCGGAAAAGCGCCCCTAGTTCACGCTCGCCGGGTTCTTTCACCGTACAACGTTGAAAAGATGTAAGCTCGGCTTGCTTGCTTCCTTCTTTCTTTCTTCGTTATTTCTGTTCTAAGCCCCCTTCCTCGATTCTTCTGAAGACTTATTCCGCACTCGGAAATTAGTTCTAGCAGCATCAACAGCTTTACCGTAGAAAATGTACCAGCCAATTACACGTGTGGCACGTACGCCCTCGATATTGAGACTATAGCTCTCGGCTGCCTGCAAAACAGCCTGTCAACCATGCAGTTCCTTCGCAGTAGTTTGAGAATCTCGGTACAACAAATTATGTGGTTTGTACTGCTCCTATTCCTTGTCAACGGTAGTTGCCGGATTCGCGGGAAAATGGCTCGAATTTTGTGAATTTTGGCACCTGTTTGAAAACTTTGTACAATTAAATTACAAGAACACAAGGAATAAGGCAGTGTTCCTTGCGCGTATTCAAGTTCGATGCTAGACGTACCGCGTCCAAGCTCCAGTGAACACAAAACTAGTGAAACAGGTATCACTATTGCTGGCGTGTACTCATGGTGTCGCCAGGTGAGGCGTCGTCAGCGACTCGAAAGTATTTAACACCATCCGGCCACAGCATAAGCCTCATTTGTAAGCTTGCTCTAAGGAACATCATCCTATATACTGACTTCCTAGGTGTGGCACCCATCCTAAAGGGTGGGTGCGAAGTGAGTATATAGGTGTGGTACTCTGTCCTATATACTCACTTCCTAGGTGTGGCACCCACCCTGAAGGGTAGGTGCCACACCTAGGAACACCTAGGAATATACTCACCTAGGAAGTGAGTATATAGGACAGAGATGCGCGATCATGAAATGTAATCGGTGGAGAACAGTGCAAGATGTGATTGACGGGTGTTTCGCCGATCGCAGCAACGAATACAGGGAAGTGGCATATCTTTACTGAGCAGAACTCGTAGGAGGCTGATCCAGCCTTTCGTGAGGAGGATGCTTATGCCTCGTGGGTGATGGTACCTCGGTGATGGCATGCGAGTGGCATTTAGTGGGATCTCATGCTCCGTCTCATACACCACGTACAACGCTGTGGAGGCTACGCAAGGGCTTCGGTCAGCAAAATGTCAAACTACGCGCGTCTCATAGCGGCGTTCTCGCGTTGTAAGCGCTCGCGCGAGCAGAGCGAGGGCCCGCGCATCAAGCGTCGTGACCGTCTACAAATTAACAACAACAAATAAAAGAAGAAACGAAGACAAAGAGACGCCAAGAGATGTAGGACGACGTATTCGCAGCCGTACAGTGAAGTTCATTTCTAAAGCGCAAAAAAAAAAAAAATTCTTTCATTCATAACTCAAGCATAAAACAAGAAAAAAAATCATATTGCGATTGCTCCACAACATTTCCATATGAAAAATAGCCCTTAAGCTGAAAATTAAAAAGTTGATTAACATGTTCTTAATTTGTCATTTCAGTGTAGCTCCACCAGTTGCAAAGCATTTCCGCCTCGATGTAGAGTTCGACAGGTGCATTTTTGTCAGAACATTTTTATAAGATATACGTAGTGAAAAAAAAAGAAAAAAAGACACCCTGCATAGACAGTCACTACTTCTATAATCTTAACGTTTTTACAAGTTCATTAATAGTGTTACAATGCTGGAACGCACTCTCTCTCTTTCTTTGTGCGAGAGAGAGAGAGAGCGTGTGTGTGTGTGTGTGTGTGTGTGTGTGTGTGTGTGTGTGTGTGTGTGTGTGTGTGTGTGTGTGTGTGTGTGTGTGTGTGTGTGTGTGTGGATAAAACGTGCACTAGCTGTGGCATGAGGAGCACCACGTCCCACGAGCTCTTATTTCTTCAGTATTTTCTTGGCACAGCGTTACGCCTGCAAAAGGGCATGGTCCCAGGTTCTGTAATATCATTTCGATGTCTTCTATAGTTCGAGCTTTTTTTTTTATTTTCATACATCGTCATCGCAATGAAAAAGACGGTTGTTGCGGCTAGGACAATGTAAGTCATCATTTCGTAATGGACAGCAACAGCGCAGTATCGACAGGGACAAAGAGGGGCACATAGAAAACAAACGTGGCGTTGTTGTATTCCACTACAGTGAACCAACAAGCCCAAATGCGCACTCTACTGATCCTTCACCATTCACGGCCTATCAGGAATGCTGATAACACTGCTGGTGTGCCGCTCGCACCGGTGGCGATACCCGGAGAGAAAATAGTTATCGCGACCCACATCTTGCCGCGGGCGGGACGTTGTTTGGTAGCTTCGCGGGAGAGGGCTGTGTTCTAGTGGCTGTTTACAAATAAGTTTCTTCGTCTTCGTCATGGCGACGTGGTGATGAACTTTTACGTGCAGATCTGGCTCTGAACGCGATACGATTTGACAGCTTCGGTGTGGACGGCGCCATAAACAGGAGCTCGTTGTATGAAAAACAACACTGTGAGCGCCACGCGACGTTTTCGGAGGAAGCATTATTATCTGTACTGGAGATGCAATCTGCCACAAAGAGGCGCAATGGCACTAGCACGACGTCAACGTGCGCCACACAGGCAGTGATCTAGAGTAAATGACATACAGTAGGTTGTGTAGTATATAAATGCCTAGCAGCTATATCACATTACAATACTTAGGCGCATCGTGTCAAGACTTATTACCGCGACCACTATATAAAGCATCGCAATAATAACCACGAATGATTTTTTCTGCGCCTTTCAGGTTCCAAGTTTCAACACCTGTGTTTCAACGCGCTGTGTTTGAATGCACTTTGGAGACATCATCATCAGCCTATCGACGCCCAAATCACGGCAAAAGTATTCCCCACACTTCGCCACTTAACGTTGTCCTAAGCTAACTGCGACCAGGTTATCCACGCAAATGTCGTGATCTCATTCGCCCAGCTAGCTTTCTGCCGTTCCCGGCCACGCTCGTCTTCCCTTGGAATCTACTCCGTTAGCCTCTCCGACCATCGGTTATCTTGCATTCTCACCTGCCTAGGACCATTTCTCTTTGATTTCCGTGAAGATGTCGTTAACACGCGTTTGTTCTTTGATCCGCTCCACTCTCTCCTGCCTCTTAACGTTGAACCTGCCATTTTCCTTTCCATATGGTTCACTGCGTTCAAACGGAGCTCCTTCCATAAGCCTCCGGGTTTCTCTTCCGCAGGTAAGTATACCGATGATACGCAGCTGTTATACATTCTTTTGAGGGACGCAGGTAAGCTGCATGCCTTAATGATCTGAGAATACCTGCTATATGCAAGCAACCTCGTTCTTATTCTTCTCGTTACTTCAGCCTCATGATTAGTATCTGCGGTCATACTTCCTTATCACTTCCAGCGCCTCTTCCTCCTATTATTATTATTATTATTATTATTATTATTATTATTATTATTATTATTATTATTATTATTATTATTATTATAAGTCCACTGCAGGACGAAGGCCTCTCTCAACAATTTCTAATTCGCCTTATCCCGAGCGAGTTGATTCCACTTTATGCCCTCGAACTTGTTAATATCATAGCTCCATTTAACATTTTGCCTGCCTCTGTTGCCCTTTCCTTCTCTCGGTATCCATTCCGTCGCTCTTAGTGTGCATTTGTTGTCTGTCCTCCACATGATATGTGCTGCCCAGGTGCACTTTTCTATTTTAACTTGTATAAGGGTATCAGCTACTCCTGTCTATTTTCTGATCCACTCCGTTTGTTTTTATCTCTTAGCGTTACATTACTGTTCCCTCCAGAAACTGTGAAACATTGTCGTGGATTTCTGCATGTTATTTTTAGGCTCGCCATCCTGCAAATATATGGATCGCGTACATTCCGCACATTTCCCTATCCCTTGATTGCCGCTGTGAGTCTGAGGTGGCCCGGATTTTACTAGAGATTACCATTGTAAATACAGTGAAAGCTCGTTGATTCGATCCCGCTTAGCACGTTCTTTAGGGATAACATGTTGTTTTTCTGGTCCACACCTCATACACACAACGCATTCTCATGCGTTGTGTATATACGATCGCAGATCGCAGATACGATCGCATTTTCCCCTGAAATGCGATAATGCGAGTGCAAATCGGTACTTCTGCTGCCGCCGGCGCGCAAAACGCGTGGCAGGAAAGCTACCACAAAGTGAGTTTTTCTTGCCGCGGGAAAGATCGGTGCTGGACCTATTTAAACTGCTGTGCGCCGCGGTGCAAGGAAACCGCTAGTGAAGGAGACCAATGAGAGATGCCCCTCCAGCGACGTACGCGCGGGAAACTGGTGTCATGCGCTATTCTTATACTCGTGAAAATAAGTTGTTTGAGTTCAACACCCTCTGAATATAGCGTCCCTAAGAACATTGAAGAAAAAAAAAATAAGGAAGGCTCAGCGGGAATAGACGAGCTGTTTTAAAGTCTCTGATTAACAAAGTGTTGGCTGCGGTTCACGTGACGTTCAGTAATGTTGAACCGTATAACGAGCGTGTGATGCGGAGCAGTGTCACTCGGCGCCACAGGAACTCTTTCTAGCGAGTTTGTCACCAAGTTATAATTTGGTGATTGATTCCCGGGGTTTTACGTCCCAAAACCACGCTATGATTTTGATAAACGCCGTAGTGGAGGGCTCCGTAAATTTCGGCCGCCTGGAGTTCTTTAACGTGCACTGACATCGCACAGCACACGGGCCTCAACACTTTGCTTCCATCGAAATGCAGCCGCCGCAACCGGGATTCGATCCCGGGACCTCTGGATCAGCAACCAAGTGCCATAGCCACTATAGACCACCGCGGCGGGGCAGTTTTCTTATTCTTGGAGTTTGCTTTGACTGATACAATTTTTTCTTATACATTTTATTTCCTGGGTTTTCCGTGAAGATCGTATCAACGAAATTTCACTCTACCGTGTATAGGAAACTGACAGTAACCCGATGGGCGTCATGTGAAACAGTGCAAAAGCGGGAATAATGTAAGTAAAGACAGTAACACGAGCGCTGTATTAAGGCTTGTATTTTTTTCTTGCCATTCACATCATTTTTATCATGCGTTGAGATGATCTTCACATTATTTCAAGATTCAGGTACACTCTAAGTCATTAGGCGATGCGTATACAAGTGGCCCGTTCTTATCGTACAATGTGCCCACAATCCTTCAAGAAATCCGCGACTACACGATTATCAGAAGCTGCCTTTCCCCTCTGCATTTCTTTCGAGGCTTTCTTTACTTTGTCATTGCTGGCGGGATGTTGAATTCCTTTGGACTACTCCTCCTTCCATTGTTAAGCTGGTTGTCTCGGTTGCTGTATAGATCCCTATAGAACTCCTCTGCTACTTTATCTATCTTATCCGTATTCGTGGCAACATTGCCTTCCTTGCTCCTTAGAGCGTACATCTGATTTTTATCTATGCCCACTCTTCTGTTCATCGCTTTTAGGCTGCATTAGTTCTTTAATGCATGCTGAGTTCTATCCATATTACTCCTTTCTTCTTTCTTTTTCGGTTTTCTTGCGATAATTAACTCTGAAAGCTTTGCCAGTTCTATTCTGTTTGCCGGATTAGAGACTCTCAAGTTTTTCCGTTTCCTAATCAAATATTTCCTCTCCTAGGAAGGCTTACTAGTATCCTGTCTAACGGCCTTAGCTCCGAGGTCCGTTCTACATTCGGTAATGGCGCGTGTACTATTACTGTTCGCTTCCTGATCACTAAGGTCGTCTTCCTCGGCTGGAGCCGGATATTGGTTCGGCAGCGCGATGCTGAACTGATCTAGTTTCCCTCGTACCACTAACTCACTGATGGGCTTCCTTCGTACCAACTTATTCCGTTCTCTTCCCGCGTCTAAACTAATTTCAGATCTTACCATCCTATGGTCACTACATCTCACCCTCTCAACCCCCTCCACATTTCGTACGTTGGCAGCAATTTGACTTTCCGCACCCATTTTAGGCTTTTTCGTTTTCGGAAGAACGTATTTATAATGCGTAAATTATTGCGTTCTGCCAACTGTACTAATCAGTTCCATCTACTATTCCTAGCGTCTACGCCATATTTTCCAACAGCCTGGTCTCCAGCCTGCTTGTTGACCACTTTGGCATTGAAGTCTCGCATCAGTAAGGTATACTGTCTGTACCTCAGCCATTGCCGATTCCACGGCTTGGAAGTAACCTTCAGCTATCTGGTCGTCATGGCTAAGCGCGAACATCTGTGCCACATTCAATTAGTACGTCTTACTCAGCACAATTACGGGACCATCTACCATCTATTTAACGTTATAATGTTAATGTTATAATGTTACCAGACATACTCTTCTGGGCAAGAAGTCCCATGCACGCGTATTTCTCTTCTGTTCACTAGACCACAATAAGATAGGACGTGAGCGTTCTCTTTAGCACTCTAAATGCTTCTTCACCTGCTCTCCTGAACTCACTGAACCCTACTATACATTCCATTTAATGCCCTCAAATTCCTCAAACAGCACTTCTAGACTCCCCTCGCTGGGTAAATTAAAGTTCTAGCGTTAAACTTCAGGCAGCCCGAATCACGTGAGGTTCTTAGCACCCTCTCACAGCTCACAGGTCCGCAGCCGGTGGGGACTGAGGACTGAAAGTACCAATATAGGTGTATTCATTGGGGGTTGTGGCCGATATTGCATTAGGGTGGCCAGTCATGACTTGGCGAGGAAAGGCGTTACCGGCTCTGCTCGTCTGCATCAGCCCTACCTTATGTTTGTTTTCTGCGGTTACATCAACACGCAGTTCTCTGTACTTCTTTTTTCTTTTTTTTTCTTCTCCTTTTTTTTAACCTTCGGAGAATTGCGCGGCACCGGGGTTCGAGCCACGGTCTTCTTGAACGTGAGATGGATTTTCTTGGATTCTCTATCTCTGTAAGCCATCACTGCATACTTTTGAAACATCTTGATTCAGAGGCGATTTTCAGTTAGTTCAAACATTTCCGGCCTCCAAGGCTGGAGCGACACGACCTCAAAGGGGCTAACGAGTGTCCATTTGTGAACCACAAATAGCGCGCGTCCACGTTTTTTTGCATGTCGTCACAATTCCTGCAGCAAGTTCCCATCTGCGAAATGTTGAATACGTGCGTGCTCTTTAAATTTATCTTCTTCCACTTTATATGGAATGCAGCAGTGGCCAGTGATTTACTTTTGTGCATCGTTAGGTACAGACTATGAGCCCCATAATTCTGTATTGTACCATCTTCAATTCACCTTGCGTACTTGAAAAAAAAAAGAAAGGAATTACAGTTCTTGAGGTGCCTTGAATTAACGCCGGGTCTATTTAGTAACCATCCATGCAAACTGTTGAACTATTCCAGTGCGCCTACTAATAAACTCAGAAGAGAGGTTGTACTTCGCTCGAGGACATAGGTCTACCGAAGCGGTCTTTATATTTATCATGAAAACCGGGGTGTTAAAACGTAGCTATTTCATTCCTATTCTATTATAATTTGCCTTACATCAAATTTATGCCAGTTCTGTTTTTTTCCCCTTCTAAGAACAGCCTAGTCTCGTGTAAAGCGACTTTTTTCTCTCTCCAGCTTATATGTGTCGGCGAGAGCGCCGAGGTGACAATGGGAATCGCGTTTATTTTCGCATCAGTACAGCGAAACGATACGAAGGGACGGGCGAATAAAGTGGTCTTTTCCGTACCGTCAAACAACAACTTCTGCTGCTGCTGCTCCTCCTCCTCCTCCTCCTCCTCCTCCTACTACTACTACTACTACTACTACTACTACTACTACTACTACTACTACTACTACTACTACTACTACTACTTCTACTACTACTCTCACAATACCTACACGCTATGTTATTTCGACATATAGTAAGTAAACACGCTGCACCAGCAGTCGTGATGATGGTGTTTGTGTAACGTCAATTGCACTTCTAATGTGTGTTAAGCGCTATCATAGCAATGTAACAATAAATCTGAACAGTCTACTATCTATATCTACCATTTCTACGATCGAGCAAAGTTCACGCAGCTATGAGCTGATGTGCGTATCATAAGCGTCGTTTGTTGAACCGTTTCTACGATCGAGCGAAGTCGGACAACTTTGCTCGACCGCAGAAACGGTTCAACGAACGACGCTTATGATACGCACATCAGCTCATAGCTGCGTGCACTTCGACAAAACAAACATCTGTACACACTAACGTAAGTGCCAAGGTTACGTCGTCCTGTTAGCTACCATTCAGTCCCCACGGTGCTGTCAACCGTCCCGGTTGGCCTTCGCTAATCGTAGACCTACATTTTCACAAAGACGTTCATCCTATTCGTAATGCCAAACAATTTTTCATAGGCAATATCCTCACTGACAGCTTCGCATAACACCGATTCTCACAATGCACAAGATCTGGCCAATCTTTCTTTCCATTTTCTTTTATTCTTGTGTTATTGTGAACGATAGCCGTTGCGGAAACCGGCTGTGGTGGACACCATCGCCGTAAATTTCGGCCACTGTAACGCCGCCAGAATACTTACGCTGCCAGAATACTCACATTTGCATTGCTCGCGCAAAAGCGAGCAAGGGTCACGGCGCCTTCCCTATTTCCCCTTATCGCGCTGCCTGCGTGCGCAGACATCGTTGAGCTGGAACCCGAGTGCCTATATGGCATGGCCCGTATGCTCCCACTCAGCGCAATCCGCTACGCAGATCAGATTTTCCCGTGAGAACAGAGAGCGCGTTTCTCTCACCTCGGGTGGCGAACAGAAGTTGCTTCTTGGATCGATTCAAGCCTGATCATAAGTGCGCTCCTCCTGATCGAATCTACCCTCACGGCATCTGCTGAGTCTCTCTGGGGGTGGACTAGCACGTTCAGCATGACCCTCGTAGGATGCGACTTTTTATGCGCATTTTCTTCATGTCGACGGCTATGCGAAGAGCGCAATTGAGCACGTGCTGTCAGAAACTATATGAGGACGAATACGGGTTACTTATTTCTAAGGCACTTGGAGTGACGTAGGACACGATCACAGCCACACCACAAGGACTCCGTCGTCTGATCTTATAGGGATTTTCAGACTTTCTGTCAGTAATGTGGGCTTAGTTTGTCAGAACACTTTGTAGTTATTTTCTTATCTTTTTTTCTATTTCTTATGCATTCTGCTCCAGTAGCCTCTTCGCGTCTTCCTCATTGCGGTAACACATCATGCGAAAGGGCAACCAGCGCTGCCGCTTCGCGTGCCAACAAGCACGCCGTAACGCAAACCCTACCAAAAAATGAAGGAATGATTTCATTTAGCAGTACATGCTGCAATTTCACGACAGAAACATCATCACTCATCTTGAGCCAGAAGCCTCCAGTCCGTCCGTTCTCGCTCGCTTGCTTGCTTGCTTGCTTGCTTGCTTGCTTGCTTGCTTTCTTGCTTGCTTTTAACCTGATCTGGGCATTTGCATGACACAGAACGTAGTTGGGACTGCATGTGCTCCCAGTAACGCCCATGTTCTTGGTCATGGACAGCACTTCAATGGAAGCGTTGCGCTAAAACAAACGCTGACACAGGCGCGCATGTGTTTTCATAAAAATTTCCGTGACGTTTTATTTCTTACATGACGGTGTTGCCACGTTTCTATAGTCCAGTCAAGCGCCTCCTCACCAACACTGCATCCCCATGGCAAGGCTGACATCAATAAATCATTGTCATCTCCCTTTCGGTTCATAGCGAACATGTTAAGGCTGCGTAGTGGCGCAATTATTAACTGTCGGCCCGAGGCTATAGTAGGCGGACAGCGCGTTATTGTGACCAGGCCGTAATCAGTTCTGGCATGGGCTCGAGGGAGTTCCATCGACAGATGTCATTGGTGCTCCTCGCGCGTATATGTTAGTCAACGTTTCCCTACCAAAAAAAAAAAAAAAAAAGGAAGTACAATTGCTTTTGCGGCAACTAGAGCTTCCCCATTTCACGGATCTGGTAATACCAGCCGCGCACATTACGGGGGAAGTGTAAAATGCCTATTACCTCTGATCGCTCTTGTGTCTCCGCGTATTATGTATACTATTACACAGAAAACACCGGCACCTTTACAGTTACGATGCCGCACAAATACTTGCAAATACCATTTTCGTGCTCGTTAACCAGAACAAAACAAATCAAAATAAATATACAAAGTAAAGATACCTTCATTTTTTTGCTAAACAGTTATGAACACGTATATCGATGATTATTCGCTTTTACTGACGCTAGCAATAACAGCTAAAGAAAACGCCAGAATAAGTCCCGTGTTTTGATGTATCAACAAAGAAGCTGTGTAATGGAGGCTTGCGTGGGTATTCGACTAATAAACCACTTCGGTACGAACTTAAATGTAGAGAAATTACGAAGCATGCGGCGTATTTTGCCGCGTGTAACCAGCCTGTAAAGCTTGTTTTACTGTAGTGCAACCTCGCTACGAAGTGAAACTGCTTTTTCAAAACAGTCGCACTGCCGTGAAGCCACACTTCAAGTTAATGCGTGCATTTTGCTTGCAACCGGCTTAATTTTTTGAAAGCTTTAGCGGGAGGGTTTCCACACCCCAAATGTGTCCACGGAGAGCCCTCGCCACTCCCCTCCCCCCCCCCCCCCCCCAGCCTTTTTTGCTACATACCTAAGCAGCCATAATTATGTTGTTTTGTGGGGTTTAACGTCCCAAAACCAGCTCTGATTATGAGAATGAGACGCCGTAGTGTAGCGCTCCGTAAATTTCGGCCTCCTGCAGTTCTTTAACGTGCAATGACATCGCACAGCACACGGGCCTCAACATTTCGCCTCCATCGAAATGCAGCCGCCGCAGCCGGGATTCGAGCCCGCGACTCTCGGATCAGCAGCCGAGTACCATAGCCACTAGACCACCGTGGCGGGGCGCAGCCATAATTAGCCGCTGCATTTTGTTCTAGACATGTATATGCTGAAATAAACCTTTCACACACGAATGAACTTTCAAACTGTGAGTATAACAATGACAAATTAGTTCTGTGTGCCACGCTCTTGATGCAGAGTTAGTCCGGCTTGATTAACATCCCTAGACCACACCAGAAAAGTGGGAGGAACGGGAAGAAAAAAGGGGGAGGGGGGCGGACATATTAGAGGCTACGTTTCTGGTTATACGAGCAAAGCGTCGTAAATTTTTCAGCGAAACGTTTAGCTCGTGAACTTGCGTCGCCGTTTAAAACATACCGAGAAAAGCTACGTTCGTGCAACATGTGGAAAAAACTTCACACTTTTACGTTTCGGACAACGTATCTAACGATTTAATATTACAGCGAAACTGTATGTGACTAAAATCCTGGGTTTTGTAATGGTACATGAGTGCGAAAACTCGGAGCTCTGCAGGCCGAACCCAAACGGTAGCGTAGAACCATGTCCGGTGAAGAAAGCTTTAAGCGGTCGTTCAATAATAATAATAATAATAATAATAATAATAATAATAATAATAATAATAATAATAATACAGGCAAGAATTAGTGGACTCGGCTTTTGTTGCAAGATTGGTTTGAAGTGCCCACCAACAAAGTTACGACAGCGACGTAATGATGATGTAATCCCAATGCCTATGTGATGATGTCAGCACTTAATGAATCCAACAGACAGTGAAGCCAAGGAAAGCATAATAGAAATTAATTATAACTGCAATTCTACGCACTAACATAGTTAGCGCATAGGCTTCTAGAGTAACTCTACGCACTCCTAAGGTCATGGTGCTTGAGTCGTCTTTCCTCACCATTCCGGCACCCTGCCAAAGGTCACTTCTCCGCACCCTCTCGCGCGTGATCTACGAGAGCGTCAAGATGACACGCCGTCAGTTTCTGCTCTGGTTGTGATCGCGCGCATTGCTCCGCGAAAATGGAAGTCAACTACGGTGAACACAAAGGCTGTCGTGAATTGCGCGTGTACAGCGAAGCATGGAAATCGGGGGTTGCTGCAGCAGAGGCACTCTTCTTAATGCGGTCTGGAGTTGTGTTTGGCTCACAAGGAAATTTCTTTAATTTCTTTGGAGTTGTTAGTTGGTGTTTTATGCCCTTCAAAATTTGAGCGCGTGCCTTAAAACAAGGGCGAGGACAGAATGCATGTGCCTGTCTTGCCGTCATCATTGTTTATGCGTTAATTTTTTAAAAATTGCTTTAACAATGCTTCAGGCTATCAAAGCTAGCAGAGGAGTTCAGAAGTCCATAGGCACAGGTCTAGAAGTCTGCAAAGAGAAGCTTCCCTGAATGGCGTGGTGAAAAGGCCTACTTAGTGCCAACCAGGGGTTTATCCAGAATTTCGATTTTTTGCAGGGAAAGGAGGGGGGGGGGGGGGGAGGGTGAATAAATCCCTTGTGCCAACTGCAAGCTTGTAATGCCATCTAACTCTTTTAGTTTCGGAATGGGTGGAGTTAAACAGAAAACTGTTTTCTGCACTCAGGATCTGTGCAACCAGCACATATGGTTTTCAAGAAGTGACATATCTAGATCTAAAAATTGCAGCTTATCAGAGCTAGAAACCTCGCAGCTTAACCTGAGCCGGTGTCCGAGTAATTTGAGGTGTCAAAAATTCCTGTTTGTGTCACGTCCTCACTGCCAATACTATGAAAAACTCACCTACATACCTAAAAATATGCAGAACTTGTTCTTCAGCAAAGTGATTTCTAGGTTGTGATCAATGTTTCCAAAGAAAATACTCCATAATGGCAGTGCCACTAATGACCCAATAGATATATACCTTTCTTCTTCGGAGAGAACAGATCTGCAAAACATCAATGCTGCCCAGAGTGCAAAAGTGCTAAAGCTTTCCAATGTAATCCCATCACTGTTCCTGAAAGACAATACCCCCTTCCTTTATTTTTCAGTAAAAGGCCATATAGCATGAAAAAGCTCTCCAAGAGGTAGAGGAAGCAGCTCTTGGATGTCAATTGTGGGAAGGTACCAAACAATCAACTGTCCTAAAGAAATGCAATTATATGAAAAGAATTTTTTAAAAGGGAATGGGTCATCCAAACAAGAGTGTTAAGCTGCTTCAACAAAAAGAAAAAAGAACAGCTTACAATTAAGTGCCAAGGGCTGTTTTTGCTTACAATTTGCCTGAATGGTATCTTAAGCTTGCAAATTTGAACATTATAACACAAAAATGTTGGTTCCATTGCACTCACGGATATTCTTTGCTAATTAAGCAAGTTATACTCATTACACAAAACAAGAGCATGAAACTGGCACACTAGTAAAATTCCTCCCTAGAGTTGGGGTTGAAGCGTCTTTTTTCATGCCTCTTCCTCTTTGTCCTCCACTGTGAAGTCCGATTGTTTTTCCTCAGATAAGACAGTATTTTCTCCAATAGAGCATGGACACAACTTTCTTGTGGAAACATCCTCAACATTCTTTCCGTACCATCCAGAAGGCACCTTCCTTGCCTTCTAGTCCTGTTGGCGAAATGACCATTCAGGAAAAGTAACCTCGTAGAATGGCAGGCAGAACGCAATCTTGGCCCTTGTTCCTGAGTGCATGCCTGAGATCATATGTAGCAAAGTACTGGGAATACAATATTCGGCTGCGAATGTGCACTTGTCCTTGTTCTGTCTGGTATACGTGTAACTTTGCACCTCTTATCAATTCCACCCAGTGCTGTGTAGTGCAGTGTCAACACCCTGCACCGACTGCTTGCATTCACTGAAGAATGACAGAGCAGCCAGCGCATTAACCAGGTAGCACCGAACATTCACATATGCCCACCTAACATCAGTGCAGCCCACTTGCTCAATCATCATATCAAACTCTTTGTTTTGAAATAACCACAGCAATGATAAATCTAAGAATGAGGCAATAAAAATGACACATCTGAAAGTATAAAAATGTTGCATTTATTATCATAAATTCTTGTTTGAACATCATATATGTCAACATTCATCAGAAGCATTACTAATAAACGCCCAAGGAATGTAAAAGTGGATGGACAAGAACACAAATACAATAAAACAACAACAGCACCGGCTTGATTAAAGTCCACTATGAACTAACATACAGCAACTCAATGGCAACCAAACAGAAAAAAAAATGTAGCAGTCAGATATTCACATTTCTGCCCCATTACATCAAGGCAGTGATACTCGCTCACACTTTTCAGCATATACAGGACAACTAACTCTTTGCTTGAATAAAAATTAGTTGGCTCATTTAAGGAGTCTCTTGCAATCTCCGTTACATGCTTTGCACTGAGATTAACAATGCGTTTAGAATATGACTTCAAATGGAAGCAAAAACCATAAATGCTAGTGACAAAGAGAGTACATCACGTAACAATTCTGAAGGAAATGAGATTCACTATATGGTCAGCGATGCCACACACTGAGTCATGAGAAGTGCAGTAATAAAACTCATAATCACCACTTTTCAGCCATGATGAGTGACTGTGAGCAAGACAAGGTTACCTTAAGTGCACACCTCAACGTTGGCAACAGCCTCACGACAGCCATAAAAATTACAAACCTTGTACAATTTTCTATGTTTTGTTTCACCTCATTGACACACAGCCCTCATAATTAGTTCAAATTTGTAAACATATGGTCTGCATGCTCACTGGTATTCTACAGCACTCATAACAGGTTTTCCCACATCAATCCCATTAGTTGCCTGAAACATCCACACTGCGTATGCTAGCATGGTGGGGATCCATACTAGCATTACACAAAGGTTCCAGACGTTTACAAATATGCTTTGTATGACCATACCCTTTCAAATAAAAGTTCACAGTTCTAAGCTCAAACACATTGAGGTTATAAGATGCAACATTCTAGTTTCCCTTGTGTTCGAATTTTAACAAATGACGATTGTTCAATCGTAAAGACTGTGCAGCTGGTTCTGTCAACCTTTACATGTATGTTTCTTCAAATAAATCAGGTCTAATTCAACGCCCGTGTTTTCTCAAACTACTTTCCCTTTATAAAGAAAGTCATGCATTCTGCCAAACACACCACAGCATACACTAGCCAATGGTAGCCAGGAAGAGCTCAGTGGATTGTTTTTTACTGAGATACCCAGCTCTATTAAATCAGGAGCACGAAGCATACACTACCATGGCATATTCTTAGCAACAATGTACAAAAATGTAATCATTAAATTACAGAATGGAAGTCCAAAATGAAATCTCTTGATTATGCCATTCAAAAACTAAGAGCTGTCATTAAAAATTTCCGTAAACCATGTACTAGTCTAAATAAGAGCTGAAATGTAGCTTTTATGGAATTTCTAGAGTACAAAAGTTGAATTCTTTCAATAAACCAAATAACAGGAAAATCATTTCTACTTCCTTCATACAATTTTTAAAAAACCATGACAATCAGCTGTACCCCAAAGTTTTGACGTATCCTTATGCTTGCATAATGCACTTCCATATACAGGGTGTCCCACGTAACTTGAGCTAAGAATTTGAAAATGAAAGGCACTTCAGAGGAGAACTGAACCAAATGTATACTATTCGTACTGGTCTATAGATACTCAGGCTATTTTTTATTTCCCCCTAAAGTAATTAGTTATTTATTTTTAATTAGCTAACTCCTTAATTATGGGCTGAAAACCCAAAATATGAACACTGAGCTGTAGAGCACCTTCATAAATCACCGACTGAATTGTTTCCTGTACGATATGTCTTACGGTGTTAATTTTTCCGCATTCTAAAGAAAGCCCGAGAAATTTGAAAATGAGCCACGTGACGGACCGCGAGCGCACTGCTATAGTGCTGGTCTCAAGCGTGCAACCGGTGAACAAGGTCGCCTGCGGCTGCTACGGGGAAGCGACACGATGCTTTGAAGGTGGTCGATGTTTGGGCGTCCGTCTTTGGTTGAATGACGGTGCAAATTCACGCTGCTTGCCGAGCGTTGCCGAGATAAGCGTCCAAGACGGATAAATAAAACAAGAAAATAGCTTTATTTTCTCTTTGGAACTTGAGATGCGTAAAAGAAGGCGATGATGTGAAGCTAGTTGCAGGTGGCGGGGGGTAGAAGAACGGCATGAGCAGACTTTTTTTTTTTTTCAGTGATCGATGCTCGTAAAATTAAGCCACGATTACAAAAAAAAAAGACATGTTCAAACAGTTCCCCATGTTCTGTAATACAACTCTGGCATCTCTTATTAAGATTTTATGTGACGCTCTTGACCACGGTATCGGGAATGGAGTTGCATACTTGTCTCATTTTTTCTTTTAGGTTACGTAGTGTTGTGGTTTGTGCCTGGTATACCTGACTCTTGACGTACCTCCAAAGGAAAAAAATTGAGGGGGTTTAAATATGGAGACCTTGCTGGCGAAGCAATGGACCCATGCCAGCCCTATCCACTACTGCGGGAAAAGTTCATCCAGCCAATTACACGCTTTGCTGCTGCGTGCGCAGGAGCTCCATCTACCAGATATCCTTAATCCCAGCCAGTGTAATTTCGCATAGAAGATCTTGAAGTGGTCCATTCAAGATATCGTTGACGTATCGTTCACCTGTAAGTGCACTGTCGAAGAAGGCCGATTACAGTACCACCGTAAATGCCACCACACATTGAAAGACCACTGCTATTGGTGACGCACCTGCCAAACCCAGGCAGGTGCGTCACTAATATCAGTGGTCTTTCAATGTCACTCCATAGTGAGCGTTGTAGATGTTCACTTGAGCACTGCGCGAGAAGTTAGCTCCGTCGGTCCAAAGTACCTTGTTAACGAAGCCTGGGTCCCGTTGTGTCTCGATTAGGACCCAGTTTACAAAGTCCGTGCGATTGTGGAAGTCGGGAGGCCCCAATGCTTGGTGCAGCTGCACATGTTGGGGATAAAGTTGTCTCTTCTTTAGTATTCTCTAAAGCCTCTCCATCGCGTCTACTGCCGCCGGCGGAAAACGCATGGAGGGGCTTTAGTATTCTCCACACCGAAGATTTCGAGACACGAGCTTCAGCACCCACGCTACGGACACTTGCCTGGGGGTCTGCAGAAAACTTGGTCAGGGTATCTCTCACCACTTCATCGTCAAAAAATGAAGATTTGTGCTGTTTCGTGGTAAATGTCCCGTTTCAGTGTTTCATATGTACGCAGAATGGTCATTGAGCTTGGCGGCGTACCTGGATGCCAGCATTGAAACTGCTTAACTGCCTGCCTTCTATTTCCGTTTGATGCACCTAGGGTCAGAACCATATCCGCTCGTTGCTCATTCGAGTACGGCATGTCAGCTGCTTACACAGATTAAAACAATGCACTGTTGCTTTCCAGAACACGAAGGGTTACAGGAGTCCGAGGAGCACCTCAACAAAGAAAACTCGTCAGGACTGGTTCGCACAACGCAGATGCTTTGTGGGGACTCTTTTTGTTCAAGCTGCGAAGTTGCAGCAACCCAGCTCTATTAAATCAGGAGCAGGAAGCATACACTACCATGGCATATTCTTAGCAACAATGTACAAAAATGTAATCATTAAATTACAGAATGGAAGTCCAAAATGAAATCTCTTGATTATGCCATTCAAAAACTAAGAGCTGTCATTAAAAATTTCCGTAAACCATGTACTAGTCTAAATAAGAGCTGAAATGTAGCTTTTATGGAATTTCTAGAGTACAAAAGTTGAATTCTTTCAATAAACCAAATAACAGGAAAATCATTTCTACTTCCTTCATACAATTTTTAAAAAACCATGACAATCAGCTGTACCCCAAAGTTTTGACGTATCCTTATGCTTGCATAATGCACTTCCATATATAATGTACGTCCGCTACCCTTCCAACCACCCTTCTATTAAAAAAAGATCAACATATGAGTAAACTGTTTGATGTGATACACTAGTATAACCTGCCAACAAAGCTTTTAAAACAATCAAACTATAAAAGCAACCACAATGTTTTCAGTACAAAGCAAGGCCAAAAAACTTTGTTCTAGATATTCAGCCATGACAACTTTCATTGCAGTCCTGTTAAAAGTACAGTGCAGCTTCACAGCAATGCATTGTTCATGCTTACGAAGATGTGCCTTAAAGGGCACCTTAAGAGGTCTTAAAAAAATTGAGTTGAAAGCTCAGTTTTGTACTTTCAAATCCACTGAACAAGAAAATGGATACGAAATTTAACACAGCTCAGCCAAAAGTGTGTTAGCAGCAAGAAACGCCAATTGTGCACCGAGCTGCTCCTTTGCAGTGACCTCGTGATTGGTGGAACGCACAGTGGCATCATTATCGGTCTTTCACAAGCAATTTTTTTTAAGTAAACAAAGATATTTCAAGCACAACAATTTTATAAGTGAGAACCTAGTACCGAATGACCTGCAGCACTGGAGGAGTGATGAAAGTGCATTTCGTAGGGGGACAGCGACATTGAATGTGCCTCACTGCAGTGACGCTTGCTTTGCTTACAGGTTTGCTCCCAACATTGGTGCCATTGTGAAAAATCTAATCGCACATATTAACGGCGTAATGTAAGTAACATATGCTACATGCAATGATAAAAATAAGCGTTCTATGACATGCTTTTGTTAAATCACAACCACGGTCAACGTGGTTGCGATTTAAAAGCTGAAAATCACTGAAGAAGCCGAGAAGTTGTATGAAGCCACAAAAGCAAAGGAGCTAAAGATAAAGGAGTCCTCAGTGAAAACTATCCTGGTGAACAAGGCTTCGGTTCTTGAGAACGCAAGCAAGTTTGGTCTCAAGAAGAATGCGAAAGATGGCGAACACGAGAAGATGGAGGAAGTGCTGGTGAAGCAGCTGCTTCAAGGGCGGAGCTCCGCCATCATTCCTGACAGTGCCATCGTCAAGGAGAAGGCCCACCTTGTGGCATCGAGTCTTGGCATTGAAGGTGTCTAACAGGTGTTGTGATCGTGGTTCTTCCACAAGGTCCCCGCGGCTGATGCAGCTGCAGCGCGGCCTCACCGGCGCCATCAGTCCGACCTGCCTAATGTGTTCGGGGTGATCACCGACGTGATTCCATCGGCTGATGCTGCCCCAGCAGGGGGGCGCAGCTGCGGCGCAGCCTCGCCGGCGCCTTCAGGCCGACCTGCCCGCCAGCGCCACCCATTGTTTCCCGGGGTTGGGGCGCCTCGGCCGGCCGTGGAAGACTCCCGCGGCGCTGCTGGACATTGTCCGTCCCCATTAGCCCTCTTGATGACCTTGGGGCAACCAGCGTCACGGGAAGCGGAAAGGAGGCGACGACGTGCAGCCGGCCAGAGCGGGGGACCACAGGTGCAGTCGGGGTGGTGGAGTTTGGAGAGGCATTGATTGGCTAACAAGCATCAGATGACTGCGGGCCTCCTTCCCCTCCTCCTGCCTATCTTCAACCTATGGCAGGGGAGGCAAGTTTCCGTCGGAGGCCACGGAGCCCATTGAGAGGAGACGACGACTCGGATCCCGAGAGAGAAGACCCTCAAAAGTCTCTTGAAGTTTCTTGTACATACCCTGTATATTTTGTAATATACTATGTAAAAACCAGTTCGTCTTTTTCTTCGCTCGAGGGTCCTTTTTCTTCGCTTCAGGGTCGTGAAGCTTCGTGTGATCGCTGAACCAACAGACAAAGAGCCAGCAAAGAATTTTGTGGGGTTCCGCGACAAAGCGAACAGGAGTCAGGCGGTCTGTACTCCCCGCGCATTGAGAAGAGCTTTCAGAGCACGTCCACCTCGAGTACGTCTGAAAGTCGTCGCAAGCCTTCGGAAAAGAATTTGCCATTTTGTTTAAGGATTAGCGGATCCGGCCTTTTTGTTTGGTCGACTGATTCTTTTTTTTTTCTTCAAGTTAGGCATTTTCTTTGGCGTGTGTTTGTTTCCACTACTGAAGTTCGTGAGATTCATTTCGAGTTTGCTTTGGTTTTTATGTAAGCTTAAGAATGTAGTGACTTGACTTCCTTTGCACGTAACGTACAAGTTTGTATTTTGTGAATTATGCGTTGTTTTGTGGACTCGAGTTTTTTGCAACTGTACTTAAGCGCGTGGCCCTTGAGTGAAGGGTCATGTATTCTTTGAAAGCTTAGTGGCGCGCGTATGTGAGTCATTGGGAGGCTGGCATATATCGCCGAGTTCTAGTTTTGTGAATGGCGCAGTAGTACTCGAGAAGAGTACAAGAGTTAAGGCTTTAAACGACTGTGTATTGTTTAGTTTATGTCAGGCGAGAACACTGAAGCATTTGGCTGAGTTCTTACAATTTGAATGACTGGTCTCTTCTGCCCAATTTTGTGGTCCGCTACTATAGGTGGCGTGAGAATGGAAATTAGGATGCCTTCAGCAGAGGCTGATGAGCGTTCCCCCTTTCGGAGTGAAATAGTTGATACCATTTCTTTAATTTTTTTTGTTCTCTTTATTGTGGGGGTGTGCGTTTTGCTGTCGGAATTGTACCGGGGTAGTATACGCTTCAATTCGGTTGTATGAAGAGGGATTTGTTTGGTATTTTGCTTCCCTCGATCTTCCCTCATTCGTTGATTGCCCAGAGCCGAAATGATTTGCACCTTCCTTAGGATAAGGCTGAAATCCAATTTCATGAAAAGGTTAGTTACGCTACCATTATAAATTTGTTTAGGGCCGTTCAGGCAGCGCTCTATGGTGTGGTTGCGCTTCTGCCGACATGGAGCTGAGATTAAGATCGGAGGTTGTGTGCTTGCCTTGTCGCTGCTCGGCTGCTGTGCGGGTTAAATCGCTAATGTCAGTCCCGAGCCTTCGACCTGCAGGGACCTCCCTACCGATGGCCCTCGTTATCACGGACCTGCTGATCCCATTTCGGGGCAACTCTGGCCATACTACGCTGCCAGGCCTCTCCATGGGGCACCGATGAGCTGCACCCCTTGCGAGTCCTTCTGCCGGCGGTGGACGGGCTGTTGTGATCGTGGTTCCTCCACAAGGTCCCCGCGGCTGATGCAGCTGCAGCGCGGCCTCACCGGCGCCATCAGTCCGACCTGCCTAATGTGTTCGGGGTGATCACCGACGTGATTCCATCGGCTGATGCTGCCCCAGCAGGGGGGGCGCAGCTGCGGCGCAGCCTCGCCGGCGCCTTCAGGCCGACCTGCCCGCCAGCGCCACCCATTGTTTCCCGGGGTTGGGGCGCCTCGGCCGGCCGTGGAAGACTCCCGCGGCGCTGCTGGACATTGTCCGTCCCCATTAGCCCTCTTGTAACCTTGGGGCAACCAGCGTCGCGGGAAGCGGAAAGGAGGCGACGACGTGCAGCCGGCCAGAGCGGGGGACCACAGGTGCAGTCGGGGTGGTGGAGTTTGGAGAGGCATTGATTGGCTAACAAGCATCAGATGACTGCGGGCCTCCTTCCCCTCCTCCTGCCTATCTTCAACCTATGGCAGGGGAGGCAAGTTTCCGTCGGAGGCCACGGAGCCCATCGAGAGGACGACGACGACTCGGATCCCGAGAGAGAAGACCCTCAAAAGTCTCTTGAAGTTTCTTGTACATACCCTGTATATTTTGTAATATACTATGTAAAAACCAGTTCGTCTTTTTCTTCGCTCGAGGGTCCTGAACATCGACCCCACTCCTGACTCCACCGCCTTCATGGTGGCATAGGAATCCCCACAAGCATTCGACCCCCAGTCGCAACACAGGCCACTGGATCGCATTAAAGAGCACAATAAAATCTACACCCGTTCCTGCGGAGAAAGTTCCTCCATAGACAATTCCGCAGTGCAGGAGTAGAAAGAGTCACTGCCAGACTTGACAGTGGCATTAAGCCTTGCAACGTTTTTAATGCGGATGAGGGTGGCATATTTTACCACACGCAACCCGAGCAGGCCCCCACCTTCAAGGGTGGCAGCTGTCAAGAAGGGAAGCTGTGCAGTAGTGCTTGACGGCACTGTTTTGTGCCAACGAGGACGGTCCAAAGAGCTGCCGGTGCTCGTGGTAGGGAGATTTGGCAAGCCACGGCACTTCACGAATTTGAGGACACTGCCGTGTAGCTATGACTTCAACAAAAAGGCCTGGGTGACGTCTGCTGCATTCACCAAGTTTCTGCAGCAGTTGGACAACAAAATGCCACTCACCCGACACGACCAGCCTGCGAAACATCAAGGCAGTGTTTCTCCCGCCAAACTGCACAAGCCATCTGCAGCCGCTGGATGCTGGCACCACCAAGTGTGCAAAGCAGGGCTATAGAAAGCGACATGTGCAGCATCCGCTGGCGGCAATGAAGCGCAGCAAGGAGGAAAAGATTTCCGTGGTCAACGCTATGCACATGATCACCAGTTCATTGAGTGCAGTGTCACAAAGCACAATCGCTAACTCGTTTAAGCATTGTGGCTTCATGCGAGAAACTGCCTCCATTGCTAGTGACTCCACATCCTCGATGGAGGAGGTTGCAACCTCCGTCAATAACTATGACTTTGGATACTTAAATCCGGCTACAACCTTCGCTGAATTCGTGGAGGTCGATGACAACATTGCTACCAGTAGTGAACTGTTGTTAGATGAAACAATATTGCCCGCTGCCAACGCCACTGTGACATCAGCCAAAGATGATGCCGCTGCCGCCGCACATGCTGCCATCCCTACATCATTTGGCAATATGCTATGGCACATAGATGGCATCAGGAGCTATTTTTGTACACGCAACGCCACGAAGAATGTTCTTTCAGACACTGCCAAGCTTGAGGGGAAGCTTTTGCGGCTCGGCTCCAAGATAGTGCAACAGAAGCTTATGGATTTTTTCGAGTGTGTGCCACGTCTTGCCACAGCTGTTGGGAACCGCGCCAGGAGTGCCAGCGGATTGCAGCGCACTCAAGGTTTCTATCAATACATCATAACTAGCACCTGCGCTGTAGTACTCTTTTCAGTTTTTTGTGTGTCATTTGGGTTTTAGAGCACCATAGAGCTTGTTGGTAGTTTGCACTGAAGTTTCTCGCTAATAAATTGTGCTAAACAGTGTTCTTGTAGGCATAAATTTTTGTGTTAGGATTTCACAATGCCCGCATTTTGCGACGCTTTTCTGCAGCCCAGAGAATGTCATATAATCGGGGTTTCGCTGCACTTGCAGTTTTTGGGTTGCAGCAAATGTGGAGATGTGTTGTCCAAGCAATAAATTTTGCCACTGTTAGGTTAGTAGGAAACGCACACACAAAAGAAAAAGAATTTGTAGAATAGTCAGAAAGATATGCGCTGCAAGGCAGCACAGTTCATCTCTTGTGTTTTTTTCACTCTAATTGAACACCCCAATGAACGAGCTTGGCATCCTCGGCCCAAAGAGGAGACCAACAAAGCATCAGTAGCCGTGCACCGCGAGTATTGTGTTTGAATAGCCGAGCCCTGTACATAGCTTGGTACTGCACCACGAAAGCTCCACCCTTGCAAAAGGTTAATGCAGAATAAAAATTAATTACCGTGGAGCTAGTTGAACTCCAACAATTTCAAGGTGCACATAAATATTGTGCTGGACCAGTGACACGTGAGTTATGTGTTGTGTCTGACACATATGACCTGTTACATCGATTGACGGATCATGTTACATGGGCACCTGAACTTCCAAGAAAGGCTCAAAGAGAAAAACAAGTGAATAAAAAATAAACAGCTGCGTGACAGTAGGCTGTAAATTAAAATTGGGGGCTTAGAACGTAAAATTTTGTGGCCAAGAAAGTTGACTTACAAATAAAATTAGGAATAGTATATCCTTATGTCAAAAGAAAGTGAAATATTAAATTTGTGTGGAGTCCTATCAGGTAAAAAAAAAGGGATTATTTACATTATTTTATGCCTGCCTGTGGGATCTATGATGACTGGATGACACTGATGAGCTTGTACGTAAGTCACCCTCAGTTGTCTTGTTTTGTATTACAATGACAATACTGGGCCAAGGAAACAGCACATCGCATAGTGTGGCTTGTACAAACTTAATGAAGCGAAGCACGATCAGACTACTCAAGCAATAAATTTATTTTGCCAATCCGTATGCTGGCTAGGCAATCTTACTGAAAAGCAGGAAAACATAGTGCGGAACTTGTCAGCCCCGTGCATTTGCTCAGGAGACAGCACCACTGCACTTGCAGCCACAGTTATCCCAAACCTAAACTAATCAAAGAATTCCGACTAGCATTGTTATTTATACCTCAAGATTCTAACAAAATGTTACACCTTGCATATGTTCAAACAAATTAATATTCAACAACCTTGAGTAGCAAAACTGCAAACAGTATGGATCCAACAGCAAAAGCCACCACTACTGAATTTCACCAATGAAACGGAAATATTCTTATACTTATGCTGAAAATTTTAAATATGCACAGAACCTCTAAATGAATATTTTTAATGTGTATGGTGTGTGCATTTGTGTGTATAACTTTTTCATCAGCATAAAAATTCAGAATTATGTTTATTTTTCTTTTAACTTTCTTTTTAAGCATTTTCTATATGCATCCATTGTTTGAATATACGATTTGAAATAACTGCCTGTCACATCAAGAGACAAAGAAGCACCATCCTCGTCCTCACATCTACAGCAAAGTGTCCAAGTATTCCTTCTACCCATAACGACTGCAAGCTCACATACCCATACCTTTGCATGCTTTCATAAAGTTAAAGTACAGTCTAAAGTTATGCACTTTGCTGCACGTTATGGATGTTTGGCAGTCAAACTTAAAGCACCATACATTAGGTGCATTCAGAGACTGTTCAACAACGCATTTAAAACAAGCATAGTCTACTTATAACCACTGCAAAGGCGTATTTTCAATAAACAACAAAATGAGAATGGCACACTTACTATAAAGTAAAATGAAATCTAAAATGTAACCTTGTGGCTCACTCAAACATCATGGCTCTTGCAATCTGTACTAAGGGAACAAAGGAAATGAGCAGTGCAATCATCAAATGAGCATAAGGGTGCTCCTCAAGGTTAAACCATGTGAAGGATGACAAAATAAAGTATGCACTGTATGCACTACACATAGAACTAGCTTAGAAATCATGGACGGAATGGTTCTGGTAAAGCAGTACTTTATCCAAGAGATGAATGTGCATGGGTAAATGTTCACTGTGGAACAATATTGGACAGAAACAGTTTCAGCCTTCATGTAAAAGAGTTTATGGGGTACATCTTTGCAAGACTCAAGTAAAATGTGTGTACAAGTTTTCATCAACACTGCATATATTAAATAAGAACACATTATGAAAGCATGAGCAACATAAAGGCTTCACCTGAAAGTGCTCCTTTAAATAGTGAATGCAGTAGGCAAGAAGGCAATGAACTTTTTCATCTCTCTCCAACTTCACTGCACAGTGGTATTAAGTTACTACCATATTTGCACGAATCCAGCGCACGCCCAAATCTAACACTCACCTAATTTTTGTGGTTCTGAATGAAAATGCACACGTTCTTTCAAAAAATAAACTGTGCTATGTCACTGTGTTGACAATCGGAAGAAAGAGACGAGTACTACTTGCAGTTACACAATAAGAAATTTATTCTTCTAGCAGTACCTTTCCTGTTATGTTCCATATTTATTTTTTTGAGACCACTTACACGCACACTTTGATTCCGCCGCTCGTCAGCGTGACAAGCTCGGCCAACAAGTTGTTGCTACAGAAAGCGTGCATGCTTGTCTGAGTTCCTTCAGAAACTTTTCGCTGTCGACATGCAGCTGGATATCGTAGTTCTCTATTTGTTTACTTTATACCAGTACACGCAGGTGCTTTTAACTATGAACTGCACATCGCGATCTGGGAGACAGATTGCGATGCATGATTTGGCTTGTGTCAGCTGACATGATTCGGATTAGTTTTGACTGTGCAGCTGCGATCACCATTGATCGCAGTCAAGAAATATGATGCAGATCGGTGTCAGTCCCCATGAACAGTGCCTGTGTGACACCATCATTACTCACGGTCACAGGCCTTGGGAACACGAAGCAACGTGATATCTTCAGCATGCGGAATTTCTTTCTTATGAAATGAGCTTTATGATAACACTGGCACGCTACCACTTGTGCCCAATTTGTGAAAAATACAGTGCCAACCTGTCACGGTCGAGCATAAAACCGACCAACGTGTGAAGCAAAATGCACTCTGCCGCCATTTTGCAATGGCGATGACACTGCATCTGAGCCCTCTGGTGGGAGTCTTGCGAACATGGTTTCGGCACTTGATTCTAATGCCGCACAAACAATTTTTATGCTCATTTTATTAGAAAAAAGGAGTGCGTTAGAATCGTGCAAATGTGGTATCTGTCTGTCACAAGCCCTCAGTGTAATATTTAGCCCTAAGTAGAACTCGAACTAGTCTCACAGTCTTGATTACTACAGTCAAATATTGCCGATTCGAACACTAACTGAATGGAGGTCTTACCTACAATGATACATGTGCACTGCCATGTACACGTAAGTGTACATATAAGTGGGAAGTTCCAGAGGACTTATTCACATGCACTTAAATGTTACAAGATACCCATCACTAGCAGATGCACCTAAAATTTAAGCTTTAGGTATGACTTCCATACTGCAGCTACTCTAATTATTTTGCACACTAAGGATTGCTTCATTGCATATTTTTTGTGTGCCCTAGGCCTGTGACCGTCCGTAAGCAAAGGGAGGCGATCAGGCCAGAAAAGGTTTCTACGAGCCCCAAATGGGAAAATATCCAAACCTCAATGACACGACTCCAGATTTTTTGAATAAACTTGCTGCATACCAAGCTTATCAAGGTAACTGTTCTTGAATCTGCATGTGATCAAGGTGTATCCAGAAGTAACCTCAAAGCCAGCAAAATGTGGTTCACACAATGAAAGGAAACGCCTGCCAGGAGAACCAATGTCACGTTCTATAAAGGTAAATTGTGCGTCTTTATTTTCTTTCTAGCGAAAACTGAGGAAGTGTTAGGCTCGAGTAAATCTTTCAATCAGTGATGCGCACCCGTTTGTCTTGCAGCAACTCAATAAACATTGGTTGAAGCTTGCAATCTACCTAAGAGAAATAAAGTCTTTCCTCTTTCCTAAGTTTGTTTTTTTTTCCGTGAAAGGATGAGAGCAATGCTGGTCAGAGACACCACAGCAAATGTGACATGCTGGTGAAAACATTGTCTGAACACTGCATGTTCTTATTAACCATCACAAATCTTTGCGCACTTTATTTACTGAGCATTTTGGCTCATTCTAATATGCATAATGTTGATGAGACAACAGTGTAAGTTCCAATAAAATTCAAATTGCGCAAGTTCGAGGATGTGAATGTATAATGTTGAGAATAGGTAAACGAATTGACACTCAGCTTAAAACACGAGGTAATTTGCACACACGAGTGATGCCTGCTCCTTCTTGCAAATGATATTTTATACAAGTCTCACCCATACTGCAGATGAAATAGTAGAACGTTAATTTTTTTTTCTTCATGTGCTTCAGGCTTAAAATCTATGATTAACCTGCAAAAAACAACAGTGCATACATCCTGTGTCTAACCCCACTACATTATTTGAATGCTCCACAGATGAACACTGGTGACCTGTTTTTTGCACTCCAAGCATGTTCACACTTATTTCAGACTGGACTGTATACAGGAGACAAGGTAGAAGCAGTATGGCAGCAAGTTTGAATACCTTTTCGTAAACATATTTTCCCATTCAGGCTATATGCTTTGATATGTCACAAAGAAGCTCAGTTAACCAGTATCCTATAGGAGATGCATTACTGTAGCAGGCTACTGCAACTTCAAAATAGCACAAGAATGTATGTGGTCATTCTCCAAGGACAGCACAGATAACACAAGCAACTAGAGGTGGGCATGTGTTGCCTGTGAAGATGCTTTCATGAAAATTTCCGGTAGGATTTTTGTAACCTCCGAGCAAACATTTGTCATCATTTTCACTCAAAAACAAAGCTGAGTGGGAATTACAACAGCTATTCAGTGCCACAAAAACACTTTTTCCCGCAGGACGGCTGAGAAAACCACATAGGTTAAGCTCTTTATCAGCAATAAATCACAGTCAGCACCCATGCTCATCACCACTAGGCCTTATAAAAAAAAAAAAATAAGACCTGGCACAACATCAATTAAATTACAAATTCTAGCTATCCAAGGTATAGTGCACACTACAGTTTCAACAACACTGTTCCACTAGTACAGTAATAAAACCACCAGTAAAACCTCCATGTCTAGTCGAAAATAGCTCTGTATAGAGTTTCAGTTCACATACATTACAATGAATAACCTTAGGTCTCGAAAAATCTGGTGAAATGCATACTACGCAAATCTCATATTCTTTGAACTTAGCAGGAAGTAACTATCTGTGTTGCAAAGCCACTTTGCAAGAGGACACATGCATGCACAAAGAAAGAGTGCATGACTGAGCCTTAGCTCAACTCAAATATCTTTGAGGTACAGAATTCTGCATGCAGCAAGCTGCATGCAGAATTGCACCTGAATACTACTAATACTCAATCAGCTATAAATTGATATTTGCATGAAGATATGCCCAAGGTATACAATTGTGCACAGGATAGGTAAATGGTTAAAATCGTAAAATATTAAATGTGCATTGAAAAAATAAAATGCGCAAAGTGGACGGAGCATTTCTATCTTCAGTTAAATTAAAAAACAAACTATGTACAACAATCAATTTAAGTCATCATTTCCACACCCCTTCACATCGAGGTTCTAGGGCGGCATTTCAAGCACTGCACTTCAACCACTAACTGATTAATATCCCCTTATTATTCAGGGGCCTCTTTTTTTTGCCAGACTAATGGCACATCTGGCAAAACACTGTGCATTCCAACACAGACCAAATCCACTGTAATAGTGATGCTAGTTACTTCTTAATATTACACATACACAAGTCACGTCTGAAACATCAGCCCCACTCAAATATTTCTGAAAAAATGATGCTACCCATATGCTCCCAGTGCACTTCTTTTCACATGCAAATGCTCAACGGCCTCATATTAAAACAAGTTCTCACATGCTGCCATGAACAATGAGCTGAAATACACATAGCTGCACATGACTGCAAATATAAAATATCACTTATGGAGAAATTTCAATGATGTAGTGTCAACTGAGAAGAATTACAATGCAAAAGCATACTGTACAATGTATGAGACCCATGTGGCTAGGAGTAAGGCAAAACCACAAGGCTGTCCCTACAAATCTTCTGGCTTTGATTTGTGGGGTTTAACGTCCCAAAACCAGCTCTGATTATGAGAGACGCCATAGTGGAGGGCTCCGGAAATTTCGACCACCTGGGGTTCTTTAACGTGCATTGAAATCGCACAGCACAGCACGCAGGCCTCAACATTTCGCCTCCATCGAAATGCAGCCGCCGCGGCTGGGATTCGATCCCGCAACCTCCAGATCAGCAGCCAAGTGCCATAACCACTAGACCACCGTGGCTGGGAAATCTTCCGGCTTTAGGCCACCAACTTTTGGAGAATTTCTCCGCACACAAACTCATATCAAGTAATGCAAAGACAAGCAATATGATTGGTTGTCACCAGTCAGAAGAAATTAAGGTGCCTCAGCAATGCAAGGCTTCCACACAAAACCAGTAGGGCATGCAATGAACGGACATTAAGTCGGTCAGCACCATTGCAGCCATCCTCGGCACAGTAGCACTCCTCCCAGTAGACACCATTTTCATGGTAGCCCCAGTCACAACCCCAGTTGACACCCCGCTCCGAGATCTGGGCACAGCGTCGCTCCACACTTCTCCACCGGCCATCCCCTTTAATAAGAACGTAAAAATGCCAATCAGCTTATTTGCAGAAAAGACACATATTGGCAAGCTAACACAGCTTTTCACTCCTACATGTACAATGAAAAAAGAATTAGCAACATTCACTAATTAAAGCACAAAATAAAAACAAGGTGATCCATGCGTGTGGACTTGGGATGTAGCCTGGATACTGAACGTGCTAAAACACGCTAACTGTACAAGGTTCTTAGTAAAGAACTAGTATAACAGTAGTCTTCCAATTACCCTGCCACTACCTACTCCTTGATACCATGCAAATGTAGGGCGATACAAACTACACAACAACGACACATATCAGGGAGGCTGCTCATTAAAGGAGTACTGACACTATTTTGCGGCGGCGCAAAATATACATTTTGCCCTCCGCACATGGAAGCCAGGAAACACATACAAAATATTTTAGTTTGGTTTTAAAGGTTTTGTCACCCAGCACTGCAAGCCAGCCCCGGCGCAATGGAGACTACGATGACGTATGAACAGTCTCCTAAAAATCGCCGAAATCGCTGTCAGAGTCGCTGGACGACCACGAAATTGTTGTTGTTTGCGTGCCCCACGTGTAAGTGACCCCAGACAACAGAGTTGCAGCGACGCTATCACGAATTGTTGTCCCTAGGTGACTTAGACATATGTTCGTCTGTCTTGACACGTCACTAGGAAACCGCCCCCTCGAAATTGAAGCCAAAGTGGGCTTTAAAGAAGCCGTATTAAAAATATAATCATTGTGTTGCGAGGCACCATGATACTCTTATTGGGGTTCTCCCCGCCAGTGCTTTCATTTACAGCAGCAATACGAGAATGTCAAAAATTCGTGTCAGTACTTCTTTAAGTTTAGTTGTTACAAAATATTGCAGTGGCTTAGCTTGGCTATGCCAGGATATACGTAGCGTTAGCTAAGGTACAGCTGATTATTCTTAGCTTTCCTGGTTGCCTAGGATTAGCTTGGTTATCATGCTTACTGCTGCTTCAATGGCACACATGGTGTACGCATTACGTGACACATGTATATTTCAAAAGGACAGAAAGTTGAGCGAGTTGGCAAGGGTCCACAGTCAAAAGAAGTGGCGTGCAAGACACGGACACAAGGGGAGAAGTGACCACGGCGTTAGTGTTGTTCACTTCTCCCCTTGTGTCCGTGTCTTGCACGCCTCTTCTTTTGACATGTATATTTAATTTTGCTCAACGTCACGCTGCTTCTCTATTGTCACAGAGACTGCTCTCTCCTTCTCCATGGTCAGTACCGCACTGGCAAACGCCAGCCAGCCGGTCTGACAACTGGCTAACCTCCCTGTGCTTCCGTTTTTCTTTTCCTCCTCTTCCCCACTGTACGTATGCCCCCACTGATATGTCTCCGCATGCGCCCAAATTGAAGAGGCGCTATCAAGCGGCTCTGGCGCAGTGTCAGACGGCGACTGCACAACAAAGGTGCACAGCTGCGCACACGCCGGCGCCAGTACATCTGCCGCGGTTATGACGTCACTCCTCTAGAATGTGCAGACCGGCGAGGCGCGCACGGCGGCAGCAGCTCCGGTGCACTGCTCCTCCGCACGCGCAGCACGGCTCTCGGACACACACGCGAAAATGCTTCAGCTCGGCCAGTGTAGCTAACGCTACAAAAAGACAGTGCATTGCGAGATCACATGGTTAAAATCACGCATGCAAAGTATTATACTGATGGGCATAGTAAGATCAGAAGAACATTTAAAGGGCAACTCCGGCGATTTTTCAGTGTCCACTGATCTCAATGAAATTTTCAATATATATTCTCTTTGGTAGAGTAATAATATATGCCAAGCCAGGTGGATATAGGTCATTTAGTTTTCCTGTAAATTAATTTTAAAAATTTTTAGCGGATTCTCACACAGGCCACCCTGTGTTTTTGACGTCATCACTTCCACACTGCCTACACGAGCCAGCACACCTTCAAAAGCAAAACGCTGATGCTTCAGTGCTCAAATTGTCGCTGTCAAATCAGAAAAGCTCGGATAACCTCGCCACTGGAATTTTTTTGGCGCCAGTTCCATATTTCTGATGACGGGAAGGTTGTGATGTCACCACACATGCATCGACCCGTTTCGGTTTCGGTTTAAAGACGACTTTCAGTTGCTTATTTAAAATTATTGGTGCGTTTCTGAGCAAACTGAACCACTCTGGTGGTTACAGGACTATCAGTACCACTGGAAAACAGTGATATCAGAATATGGTGAAAAAACCGCCAGAGTTGCCCTTTAAATAAGCAGCCAAGCTGCTTTTCTTGTCAGTACAGGTGTCATTCTAAACTAGGTAGTAGGCATTATAGGGTTTTTGTTTGTTTTTTTTTTTTTGCAAAATAAATAAACTAACAAAGGAAGAGAGCATGATTACTGCTGACTGCAATGTAAATGTCTACGGTGCAGTCAGCATTAATTTGCATTGTTCCAATACTGTTGTAATAAAAGTAAAAGTGCGCATGTGGCTAACAATGTGATAGCCGCTAACAAAGCAACAATGCTGTAAAAATTTAATGAAGCAAGTTAGTCACTTAGCCATAAATTTCTTAAGAAGAGAAGTAGTAGTGTCATTGTGTGCTGATATGTGTGCTTCAGAAAATTTTGTGTACCATACACAACCAGCATAGCAACTTTGTATGCTAGCAGCAGCATCATATACAAAGCCTCGCAGTCAGAGTCAATCACCTTGACACAAATCTTCAGAGTTTTTGGCCTAACTGGGTATCAGCGTGTTAGAATGTCGCACAACATATACTCCCTGTAATGTGTGTGAAAATGGCAGTAACTGGCTGGCAAAAGCAAACATTGGTTCATGTGTGCATTTGTTATTTAAAACACTGTGCCATATTAATGGCTAGAAAAATATTCCTGGTGCACATCTGAAGTGTGTCCTGTACAGCTATTGGAAAAAAGACTAAGATTCTATGAAAGCAAAAGAATATGAAAGTTGACATTAGTGCTACCTCAATTTCCTGTGAGAATGTGCATGGCAGCAAACAAAACAACTATACTATCAAATGGTGACAACTTACTAGTCACTTAAAAGGACATTAAAGAAAAATATAAAGTTTGGCTTGGCCTATGTGTTGGAGTCTATCCCCACTATCTGAGCGCCAATCAATGAACCTTTTGTGTTGAAAAATGGCACTGAAAGTCCCTGGTGTCGCCACTCAATTCGAATTGCCAGCCCCAAAATGAGGACTTGATGATCTCCGCCTCCGACACCACGGTGCAGTAAGTCCCATGGCTGCGATATGTAGTAACAAGTGTTGCTTATTTCTTGTCAAAGCTTATCTCATTCAATTGTCATTCACAGCTCGGTGCAGTAATCGAGTGCTCAAAATAGATAAGCTGATGTCATTTCAAAAAGGTGCTTCAAGCGAAAAACGGGTTGCCACTGCAATTTCTCAATTTTGCCGTTTTTTGGCATACAACTGCTCTGCTCTGGCCAGGAATTGGGAATTGGTTGTTACACAAACCTAATCTTTCAATCTTGCACAACTTAATGTTTCCCTTGAGTGTCTCTCCTAATATTCTCATAAAACCACCATAATACAAGTAGTATGCTTTAATCTCTGGTGAGGTGTCTTGGCAAGTTCAACAGTTTACAATCTAAAGTGGAACTTAATACACTTCCATATTTTTTCTGAAAAAAGTGTGGGACCCTTAAGCTTGGCCTTAAAAGTTGAACGCGATATTGATGTTTGGTCCCATTCTCATTGCGCTCTCTTCTGCTTGCCATGATCTTCAGTCACCTAGCCACGTAACTGTCATGACACCACTTGACTTTCTATGCGAGTTACTTGCATTACTGCATGGCCTCCCTCGTCGTCCTGCGCCATTCGACATAGATGCGCAATCAAACCTCGCCAATGAACATGACACTATTATATTTTGAGACTTGAGCTAGTTGGTAATGGCTCATCTTGCGGTGGGTGCAGCGCTACACAAAACACAGACAAAGAAAACACACCTGCGCTGTTCTTCCCTGTCCGTGTCTCGTGTAGTGCGGCCCCCTCATCAAGATGAAGGCAGCAGGATATATGCGGGATGGCTGAGCGCGTAGCGCATCACGCTCAGGGGCAAGCAGTCCCAGGTTCAATTCCCCTATCACCGAAGGTTTTTTTCTTATTTCTTTATTTGCATCTACCTTGCATTTTCGCTCACGGACAACGCTGATTTTTCGTTCACAACCAACGATGCTGACACCGACACCAAGCCGACACCGCTATTTCGGCAAAATGAGCTCTCTAATGCCATCGAGTTTATACCTCTATATATATGTAATATATACAGACATATCACACGGGTCACCCCCTTCTCAAAATTTGGTAACACCGTCCTGAAATGAGACTCCTTTCTTTACCAGACCTTGTTAAGTTTGTGCGGTTCAACTGGAATGACGACAGTATAATTATGCTATAAGTAAGGTATTTCTCAAGTGTGGCTTCCGTTAAATGCATTACAGGGGCCAACAGCCTCTGTTTCTTCTCCTACCTATCCTCCATGTTTAAAAACAGCCCTTGACATTACGTGAACTACAAAACAAACTCGTAGCAGCGCACAAATATGTCTGATAAATCCCTTTATAAGCATTCATCCATTTCACTAATGCAATTGAGACACAGAAGGACCACACTGCTATATACCTTCTTGTGCAAGTAGGGTGCCGAGTAAAGGAAAAATTTTTAAAGGGGCATGTCATGTATTGCTATGGCTCTTCTAAATGCAGTTTTAAAGGTAACTTGATTAAAGTGCTGGCAAAATTGTGCCCGTTAACCAGTGGTCAGCTTTCAAATCAAACAAGCAAAACTTGACTCACAGATAAAGCCCCTAGGCCCCTGCATGATGCGCTTATAACAGAAGGTGCCGAGGGCTTTGGCCTCTTCCCCCAAGCACTCAACAGCTGTATTCTTGGTCTTGTCATAGTAGGCATATGCCCCACAGCGGTCTTCGCCCTTGGGATCCTCACTGGTACTACATTGGTAACACTTGATGGCCATCACTGAAATACACAAAACACACAATCAACTTTAAAAACTTTAACACATTAAATTCAACATGGTACAGGTTTCGAAAGAACAGCTTTCTAAAGCACGCCCCTATTTTAGCTTTAGTGCGAAAAACAAGGAGACCTGCATGAGAAATACACAAAACACACAATCAACTTTAAAAACTTTAACACATTAAATTCAACATGGTACAGGTTTCGAAAGAACAGCTTTCTAAAGCACGCCCCTATTTTAGCTTTAGTGCGAAAAACAAGGAGACCTGCATGAGACCACATAGTGCACTTATGTTCAAGAAGCTTCGGGACACCAAGCGTTGTTTTTTGCTTTTTTTTTTCCTTTCCCTTAATTGAGATAAACGAACGAGATGTTGCGAACGTGTTCGCGTTGGATCCACAGAAGTAATACGTGGAGCATCTAACTGGGCCGATGACTGGGCGTATTAACATGCATGTACCGTAGTCAGCTAAGCACGGATTTCGGCTACACTTATCCGTATCGCGCAAGAAACCTGCGTCAGACGCGTTGTCATGCATATACTATGCTGGCCAGCCTCGCGAAACCACTCCCAAAATGCATTCTTTCGATAGCGAACTTCTATGACGACAAATCCCAATGGGAAAACCAACATTTGATTTTTTTTTTTTCACTAAGATTTGCTTTGCACGATAACCTCTACGTGTGTCATATCTCGCTCGAAAAAGAAAATGAATGTTTTTGTCGCTGCGTCCATATAACTATTTGACATCATTTTCGTACGGGAATCGCCATGTTGGAAAACAAAACTCAAACGACTGCAGGCGCTCGCGCTTACCTTGATAGACGCAAGTTATGAAAATGCATGTCACAGTGACCACACTTAGCGGTTCTATATTCTTCATGATGTCTCCAGGAACACCGCTGCTATGATCCAAACAAATGCCGTCTGCACTACTTGCGCAGCGGATTGCAACGCCGCGACCACTTGCTGATCAGAGCACTTTTGAAGCGCGCAAGCACGTTTCTCATGCCAACTGAAAGAGGGCGCTGCCAGTCTGGACGCTTTCGGGTTCTGGATGTCTGCCAGTTCGGAAGTTTTACAAAATGACGTAGACAGAGGTCGTACGAACTCTCAACGGTCCCCTAAAATAATGAGCGTAACTGAAGCCGCTAATCGCTATCAGTTGACGCTGTCGGCTGCTTTTGCAGCCCTGTTTGCGTTCTGTTAACTGTGCAAACGGAAGCTACCCCCCTATGAAATTATTCCAGCTACAAATCTCCAACCAATGACTTCGTATCCGCACCACCCCTGCGTTAAAGACCCATTCGCCGCCAAATACCGCTTACTCGCCGACCGTAGGCGGAGCGCTGACGAAGCGCGAAAACGAATAGCGTGGAAACAGAATTACAAGAAAAGGAATGGGCACAGTTGTCGCCTCTATGAAGAGAAGTCGAAACGTTGGCTCTAGCGACGTTCCCTGTTTTTCAACCTTTTTCAACGACCTGAAAGGGGTCTAGGGTCAAAGCGTATGCTTCGTTATGGTCCCTAGAATTCTAGGGGCCATAGCTTCCTTATATGTTGTCCAATTTTCACGTGCCTTAATCGCCATTCTCCGGTGTGTCACGCCAATACATTTCCATCCACCGGGCTCAAGTGCAGGATATATATAAATGAGTGATTGAGAAATTATGATGCAATTTATGACATCAGGGCCCGGGTTCAACATGTCTTACGCTATCAGAGGGGTTTATCCAGAATTTCGACTTTTTTTTTTTTTTAGAGGAAGGAGGGGGGGGGGGACTACAAAATCATTGGTTATCTGCAATCTTGGGGAGAGGGGGTATAAATCCCTGCGCTAGAATTGCTAGTATAAGAGAAATTTTCAACCAATCGTGATGCCTAGCAAATCATTAGCGAAGTATTATTCAAGTAGCATTACGAACGAGTAATTTCGTGGATCAGTATTCCTCTTGTTATAAAGTCTTTGCTCGGCCTAATAGAGCAATCTGCGCATGCATCAGCAGTTATGATTTTTTTTTTTTACTTTTTCCCCTCTTCCTCGAGCATCGCTTATGACATCAATTACAGAAAATACATAAATGCAAGGCCATACTTATTTACGTGGTGTGCTACTACGCCGGGTATATTCGACGTATAATTAAATGCCTAAAGCGAATTCGTTCCGGACGCATTTCGCCTCTATCTAAATGCGGCCGCCTCCCCCGGGATTCGATCCCGCGACCTTCGGGTCAATAGTCGAGTGACATATATATCCACTAGACTACCAAAGCGAGGTCATCTTCGACTACATTCGGCAGCGCTATATTGGCGCTCTGTAGCTAAGCACGCTGAACAGCGAAGTTTTGTTCTGTCAGTGACCCGACTGTGCAGCCGCGTCATTGTGCAGGATCTCGATCTTCGGCATGGAACAGCCAACAGTTCTTTATGTTAGCCTCTAGTATTTGTTATATCTTATTTGGTGATATATTTCATCAGTACAGTTAAAGGCATCGTTCCTCGCAGCAATATTTCTGTTCTTTCGCTGATCGTTGATTAGTGAATTTTCTTATTTATGTGTTGAATAACATATTTTTACTGAAGGCTAATTTCTGTTCTGATATTCGATATGCGGTATTCGAAAGTGCATACTTGTCTTTTTATTCGTATTTGAAAATTGTGGTAGTCGTCCACCCCTTCTTAGCCAGGCTCTCGTGGTGCAAGCTCAGCACCTGAATTATACATCGACGTAGTTCGTTCCATAAGGTGGCTTTCCACAACATGCAGTATTATGCAAAATGAAAGCCGTCACACACACATACAATGTTCATTATGTATGTATGTATGTATGTATGTATGTATGTATGTATGTATGTATGTATGTATGTATGTATGTATGTATGTATGTATGTATGTATGTATGTATGTATGGGAAGACCCCTCTCGAAACTTCCAGAAGTAGAGTTGTTGTTCTGACAACGCTTCACTGTGTTTTCATTTCATATTTAAACACAACTGGTCCCCTGACTCGTTACTTTCTACACACACACACACACACACACACACGCACACACACACACACACACACACACACACACACACACGCACACACACACACACACACACACACACACACACATTTATATATTTATTTATTTATGTATTTATTTATTGGATACTGTGGGAATAATACAGGCCCATACAGGAGTGAACAGTCAATGCACAGGGCAATTTCACAACATAAAAATAGAACAATAGTTATCACATCACTTCAACACAGTTTTTCGCGACAGTGTTATCTACACAATTCAAAAGGAACAGCATATAATTTCAATTTTACATGACGCAGTATTACATATTTACAGGAATCTCTCTCTCTCTCTCTCTCTCTCTCTATATATATATATATATATATATATATATAATCTTAGAGTCAGGTTTCAGGTCTCATCGTGATGGAAAAGTTCGGGAGTCATATCTGATGCATAAATTCAAGACCATAAGTCTTGGGCTTAATGAAAGTCCCGGTACTTTAACGTTCCCGCGCCCTTAACTTGCACACGCACTCGTGTGCTTCAAACAGTATCGTTGGTCCGCAATTCCGCTTTTCATTTTTTTTTTCATTTTTTTTCCCCCTATCTTAAATCCCAGCTAGTGTCTTCTCTTGCCCGTGTACATTCTGTGCTGCATACATGCACATGCTCTTCTGTATTCTGCTTTACTGGCGACATGTACTATGAATAGCGCTGCTTCGTGTATTCTATTATCCTGCGTGTTTCCTTTTGTTTGCCTTTTTGCATGCGTGAGGCTGTTTTGAGCCTTGCGACCATGATGAGATTGCGTATGTTTCCCATGCATACCAACTTTGTCACTATGTAATCAACATAAACCACTGGCACATGAACAACCATGGCAGTGTTCTTGCATCATTCATACGAAGTCCTGGCCCACGGCCGAAACGACAGTAAACTCATTGTTTACTTGTGCGTCAACACCACGCTTCTGTATCACTTTATTGGGCTTCGTTCCAATGGTGCGAATCTTTTAGTCGCCAATATAAGTGCTGTTTCGAGTCGTGTGGCTGAACTTAATCTTTGGCGGCTTTTGTTTAAAAATGTAGCTTTAAGTCATTAAGCACAACTCCGGTAAGGCGTAGAACACTGAATCGAGGTATAGTCGCACCCACCGCGGTGGTCTAATAGCTATGACACCGGACTGCTAACCCGAAGGTCGCGGGATCGAATCCCGGCAGCGGCGGCTGCATTTCGAGGGAGGCGAAATGTTGAGGACCGTGTTCTGTGGGATGTCAGCGCACGTTAAAGAACCGCAGGTGGCCGAAATTTCCGTAGACCTCTACCACTGCGTCTGTCATAATCATATCGTGGTTTTGGGACGTAAACACCAGAACTTGTTACCACGACTATTAGAGTCGGAGGTCGATTCGATGTTCCCCTCTTAATGGTAACCGCAGCTGCATCGCCAATAATTGAGTACCCACAGCCAATCTTAACGTGCATATAATTCCCATCGGACACACACATCAAGAATATATATACATACATGCAAACCACGGTGGACGGTCCTACACATCGAACAAAGGGCGGTTGTGTATTGATAACTCGCGGCAAGTACGCGTTGTCGAAACTAATTCCAGAAACGAAAGACAAAAAAAGGCTAACCAGTGACTATGCGCACCTGATCTTCGCCAATTTGTGTGCCAGAACTTTCAAAAGAAAATCATTATTAAGTTTAAATTTGAGAGCTTCTTATGTATTTCCTAAGGCACGTTCAATATTACGGCAAGTTTGCGAAGTTTACACAGGACGTATTGCGTGAAATATTTATGCAATTTTTCTAACAATCGTGGACACTTCAATGTACCGTTACGAATAACTCTGGGTGCAGCAGTACAAAAATACCGGCTGGTTCGGTTTCATCATGCGTTTCCTTTCCAGATAAGCTCATATGCTAAAGTGTAATAATTGAAATTGCTTCGCGAACCACAATCCGCAATATCCAACTCCTTATTTTACTGTTTTCGCGTAGTCCGCCTTGTTCAAGAGACGCGCTGCACATTGCTAGCGACCAGTCAATATAAGCGATTCTGTCAGGAGGCAGAGTGAATTCTGTATCATAATGGAGAGAAGGGTCCCCTTGCTAGGTTGTTATCTATGTTTAAAAAAATATATTTTCGTAGTGTTGCACTCAGCTGGGTAAACTTTTGCATTGATACCATGGCCGGAATTTGAACAATAGCATTTTTTGTTTGTTTTAAGTAACGCATCGAAATATAAATCAGAGCAATAGGCACACGCAAGAACATACAAGATGCGCAGACACCAAAAATACTGTTCATTATACTACGAAAAGTCGTAGGCTGCTTAACGGTGTTGGCGATGGCCCGAAGCTCCGGAAAAGTTATGGCCACATATAGCCCAAATGGCAATGCCAAGATCACAAGGGTACCTTCCCAGTTGACCTTAATTGAAGGTAGACACTATCGACCGCCATATGCTGGGGGCAGAGCAATCATCTGCGCAACGTCGACAGAAGTAGCTATTTCAAATAACTGCAACTTAGACTAACCACCACGCCGCCCACGTATTGCAGCTGTCACAACATAGCGCCCAATATGTCGAAGAGCCCGGCATAGTATTAAAGACGATGCGTCAAAAACTACCGAACAAAGAAAAAAAGAAAAAAATGGCGCGCGCAGCAAAAGCCTCAACGCACGTAAACGACTGGCCAAAGCGTACGTGGCATCTACTAGAGAGCCGCAGTGAGTCCTCCCATCCCAGCTGCATGAGCGCGCGAGGCAGACGGAGAGAGAAGGAGGAAACGGAGAGTACCAACACCTCCTAAACTGAGGGTGTTGAGAGTACCTCTGCGCCGACTGTGCCGATGAAGAGACGCTGGAACACCTGCTCCTGAAGTGCCCCGGTGCTGACAACCAGAGACGGGTGTTACTTGCTACCTACGGCCGACTTGGATTACCCCGGACGACCGTAGAGCACCTACTTTTTCCTGCGTGCGCCAAGACTTCTGCCGTTCGTGCCTTTGCCGCTCTGCTGGAGTTTATTGAGGCCGCCGGACTGCACGGTCGATTTTAACGCGACGAGGTCGGAGACCCCCACAATTTATTTTATTCATTATTCAATTTTTCTTACATTTTATTTATTTTAATACCATTTGTTTATCTATTATTATTATTATTATCATTTTTTTTTCAAATCAATGCCACTCTCCTTACTATCATTCCACTCACTCTTTTAGTCCCTTCCCCCTTCCCCGTGCGCTACTGTTGAGGTGTCCTCCTCCGCGAGAGACAGTTACGGGGCGCACTTTTCTCTTCCTTTCAACCAAAAAAGTCACTCCCCCCCCCCCCCCCCCCCCCCGACGCTCGCCGCGACATGTGACGGAGAAAGAGGCGCCTCCGAAAGCGAGGAAGGTACCAGGTGAATCGGGAGTGTTCTCTCAGCTTTGCGCATGCTGAGGTGACGTGACGCGCACCGAAACATGTCGAAACATGCTGGCCGAAGTCATAAAGAGTCGATCACGGGCTGTCGTTAGCAGTCTCAGTCGTCAGTGAGTGATGTGACAACTGAAAGAAGAAAGAGGTTGAACGACGCTGCTCCACGGACCAACCGACGAGCTCGGCCTGGAAGCTCAATGTTGACAAGACGCTTCTACTGACTCTGGTGAATAGGACTCTTTTTGTGTTTTATTCTCTATTGTAATGCATGAGCTTGCGCAACAGGTGTGAGTTGGTTCCGAATGATGTTGTGGCCCATCTATGTCTGTATTTTAAAGAGCCGTGTTTGTGCACGTACGTTTGTAAACTGCCTGTTGAATGAGAATATATTCGTTTTGTTTTGATCGCCCTGGCTCTGATGCAGTCTTTAAACCACTGCTGGCGTTTTGCTAGTGCACCAAAGGGACTTTCGTGGGGCTATTTTCGGGTAACTGATACGTCGGTTCTTGGAACCTTTCCCGGCGATTGCCTCCCCTGTCTCACAGCTCGGGATCGTTGACAAGCATAATATGTAGTTCTTTCGTCATGTTGTGTTTGATCTTGTTTCAACAACCAACAAACCAAGGCTCATTATTCATCTCGCTCAAACAATTACAAGAACAATGAAATGGGATCCTCTAGAGAGTCGGTTGCATACTCAATAGACACGCGCCAAAATTTATAATTACTAGAAAATCTGTTTGCTTTAATTATGTTTGAATAAATTAATTCACTACTCTATTAAAAGCGCTTACAGTTATGAAGAAAACATCTTATGCTATGGACATGCAAGTTCAATGCTAATTCTCAAGTGCTAACTTCTAAATGTTCAATATTATAGCAAATGCACTCCAACAAAAACGGCAACGTCAGCATGCATATAGGCATGCCTGCAGCAAGGAACGCTTCTTAATGGAGGTCTGCTTTTTTTCCTACTCTGACCTTCCTTCACAGGCTGTGTTAACTGCCGTTACGAAGGCTTCTCTTGTTCAACTGAAAATGCACGAAAAACAGCCCCTGAGGCATTAAGATCGACGTTGACCAGTCCATATTATCGCGAAGGCAAAAACAGGCGCGGCAAGCGGTTGATTGCCGAAAGTCCGATCAGGGCCGCTAACACTCAATAATGTGGGCAGTCTGTCATATAGCTGTGCCGCTGCCCGCCTACTATTTCTTTTTAAGAATCCCCAAATCACCATAGACTCAAAATAATGTGAGTGCGGGTACTTTATATTGGCAGTTTACTGAACTTACCTGTTGCATTTCCACGCCTATATTAACAGCATGTATGGTGCTCGGGCCCATTTTTGACCGGACGGAGACCCGGGTGCGACACGGGCCTTATCCGACAATTGCTTACGCGGCCCGCGGGCCTTTTCCGTGTAGCGCCCTACCCCAAAGCCGTGAATGTTTTCAGACTGCTGTATGTAAGTAGCAGTCCTTACATTTCTGATGAATATTTAAACGACCAAAACAAATTAGTCGTTAGCACTGCAAAGCATTACTGAGGCATTTGTCATTCACTTTCAATTCATGCAACTAAAAAAAAAAACTCCATTGCTGAAATTGCTGAACTGTGTAGCATCTTTCTAAAGATTTCTTTAACAAAAAAGAGAAAAAGGAAAACTGTTGCAACAACTTTTGATGTCCCGGCAGAAGGTGACCGCCCAATGAGCACGATAAAGGCCCGCAGGATTTCTGACAACAAAATGGGTGCTATAGCCTGTTTACATACATACATACATACATACATACATACATACATACATACATACATACATACATACATACATACATACATACATACATACATACATACATACATATGGGGTGTTGCCCCATTTTTCGATGCGACATTCCATTGCGACGATGGCGTATTATTCAGCGATTTATTTTACCTAATATGCGGAATACAAACGAGCAGGCGTCAAACGTATCAACTGCAATATAGGTATAATTTTAATTGTTTATTTAGTTAGTTCTTTATTTATTTACTTATTTATTTATTCATATACTTACTTAGATAGTTAGGCAGGTAGCCACAATCAACCAATATCAGCCAACATTTATATCAATCATTTGGTCACCCCTGGCCAACATTATTTAACTGCAGCCAGTATATTGTATACGTGTATAATTCAATCCGACCAGAAATGATCGTTGGCCGTCACAAAGTATAGGTGGAAAAAGCTGAGGAAGACACTCTCATTAAAATGCATGAGAAAAAAAAAAGGCAGATCTCACGTACAGTGGGAATCAAGGAAATGCGAAGCACGCATCAGAAACGTAAAATGGACCTGCATTGTCGTCTGGCTATACCAATTTTGGTACATATGAAGTTAACGAAACGGCCGCAAGAGCACCAAGACAGTGGCATGTAAATCATGCCGCTCATGTCACGCATGTCATTATTATTGTAATGTTATGACCTGTCATTTACGTTCGCCATGCAGTCGTGTTGTGCCATGGAAATTTTGGTACACATCCCATTAACGAAACGCGTTGCATTTAAATCATGCCGTTCATGACATCCATGTCACGATTTTCGTGTTCTTAGAACGTGTCACCCATGGTGCTCAGAGACTGTTGTCTCGCCATACCAATTTTGGTATATATCAAGTTAACGAAACGGCCGCAAGAGCACCAAGACCGTGGCGGCGTAAGTCATGCCGCTTATGACAAGCATGTCATGATTTTTGTGTTATGACGTGTCATTTATGTTCGTCATGCAGTCATGTTGTGGCATACCAATTTTAGCATACATCCCATTAACGAAAATGCCATGAGAGCACCAAGACCGTGACACGTAAATCATGCCGCTCATGACATGCATGTCATGATTTTCATGTTATGACCTGTCCTTTATGTTCGTCATGCAGTCATGTTGTGGCATACCAATTTTCGTATACATCCCATTAACGAAACGGCCAGGAGAGCACAAAGTCGTAGGGGGCTAGATAGATAGATAGATAGATAGATAGATAGATAGATAGATAGATAGATAGATAGATAGATAGATAGATAGATAGATAGATAGATAGATAGATAGATACGCTCAAAGTCGCCGAAGTTCGCTAAGGAATGCTTCGCATTTAATACGGGTAACACGAGCCAACAAGTAGGGAGGGGAGTCTGCGCCTTTCCCTCGTGTAAAATTTCGGTGGGAGCGTTGGCTCAACAGACATCGCTGTTTATTTAACGAATCATATCAAAATATGCGAAAGTGAATTATAGTTCTTTCTGAAATCATCTTTCCTTATCTCATGATCTCACTGCACGGTGCCTCCTTTAACTTTGTATGTTAGCGATATTTAGGTACTTCATCAGGCTCATGTGAGTGTGGCTTACCTAGCATTTTTGCTTTGCTTACCAACCTTTCTTTTAAATGCGAAGCATTTTCCAGCGAACTTCGGCGACCTTGAACGTATCTATCTATCTATCTATCTATCTATCTATCTATCTATCTATCTATCTATCTATCTATCTATCTATCTATCTATCTATCTATCTATCTATCTATTTATCTATCTATCTATCTAGCCGCCTAAGACTGTGCTCTCCTGGTCGTTTCGTTAATGGGATATATACGAAAATTGGTATGCCACAACATGAGCGCATGACGAACATAAATGACAGGTCATAAATGAAAATCATGACATGCGTGTCATGAGCGGCATGGTTTACATGCCATAGTCTTGCTGCCCTTGTGGCAGTTTCGTTAACATCATAAGTACCAAAATCGGTATAGCGATGCAACAATGCAGATCCATTTTACGTTCATGATGCGTGCTTTGTATCTCCTTGAATCCCTCTGCATGTGGGAACTGCCTTTTTTTTACGCGAATAGCGTTGGTTTCTTACCTGTTTTTTTTTTTTTGGGGGGGGGGGGATTGCCATAACTTAAGTATAGCTTATGTCACAATAAACTGCCATTCATAAATTTAGAACACTCAAGCACGTCTTAGATGGCAGCTCCATACATTTGCAGCACAACGTTTCCAAATGAAGGCAAAATAACAAGGACAAAAAAATCCACAATGGTCTCGACAGCGTTTATTTGTCGCCACGGCTTGAGCATCTTGCAGGGCGCCAAACGTGGCAAGAACGACTGTTTTTCTTCTTTCTGCCAAGCAAAGCAAGGACGCTTGGCATGCGTAGTTATATCCGCATAGTGCACAATGTATATCGACAAAAACCATGAAATTATAATCTCGATTTCAGTTCTGGACATTTCCTATAAACCGAAATCAAAAGTACAAGGCTCAAAATGCGCGCAATTGGGAGAGTTTTAGCTTGACGTTTACAGTAGGCTCCGCGCAGCCCCATGTATCATGGGAATTTGCAAACAGCCGAACACTATGGAAATCTTTGGGAGAGGCCTTCGTCCTGCATTGGACCCAGAATAGGCTGATGATGATGGCCACTATGTAGGGAATGCTAGTTATCGCACCCTTAACGATGACGCCAGCTCGTGATGGTTTTTATCTGTGGCCACTCGTGCCTTCAGAAGCTGCGCCTATGAAACGTGCACAAAATCAAAGAAGACCTCCGCGCGTCAGACGGAAGCTGAACGAGCCGTAACCAACGTTCGGCTAAAACTCTCAGCTGCTGAATCGCTTCATCCCGTGATGGTGGTGGAGGAAACTTAACATAAACTGTTTTTTTTTTCAAGCTACAATGACGGCACTGAAACGGTTACACAATACAAAGACAAGGAAACAATCAGAGCCGCGCATAATCGACTCGCGGGAAAGAACTTCCGCAAAGACAAGGTGGAACAGGAAGAGAACGGGTAAGATTGGCAAGCACGTGTACAGCAAGTTTTAGCAGTACCATGCATACTATATAGCGTATATACTTCTTACGGAGGTCGCCGTCTAGCCCTCGCGCAAAGTCTCTTTCTACACTTATTCAGCTGCTCGAAAAATAATAAGATAATGGAGAATGGGATTTCCAGATCAAGCGCCACCAACTTGTCAGGACTAGCGGAAAGAATAGAAAACAAACGTTTGAACAGAGCAGAGTAGCGCGTGATGCATTATTTTTGGTTTTCTATCCCCATAGTTCGTCGCAATAGAGAAAAAGAGGCTACTATTATAGGTAAAAATCACAAGCAAGTAATAATTTTATTAAATTTGACTCACGATCAAACAATGGCATCATGCAGCGACTTCGTTGTACAGCGCAGCAATTTTGAACAGACGCTTTCCAAATTAGTGTTTTTTTTTTTTTTAAGGATAGAAGGTAGAGCACTCAGATGAAAACTTCAGTTTGCAATGCAGAGTAGTAATTTTCTTTTTAAACGAGAAGCGACGACCAACCTCCGTTGCAGATAATTGACACAACCTACTCTGTAATGCCTCACATTCACGTGAAAAATAAGAATGCCATGTGAATATTTTTCTTTCTTTCTTTCTTTCTTTCTTTCTTTCTTTCTTTCTTTGTAAGACTGATACATTCGCAATTTCAGAACTGAAAAATGCGAACTGACAAATCTCGTCGGAATGAATTTTTTGCCCTTTGCTTTATTCTTTTAAATGTCAACGCTATTGGAAGGCAATATGCCAATATGAGACAAAGCATCTAAGTTTAGCGTATGAGACCCCATCGTGCCAACTTACATTTGAGGAGCTGATATTTTCGAAGTTAGGCTTCAATGAAGACAAACAGGGAGGGAGAAAAAAAAAACAGAAAATCCATTCAGCAACTCTTTCGACTCGTTTCGCAACATCATCACCGAGATAGCAGGAACTGCAAGGCACTCCATGATCCGCGTTGCTGCCCGCACTCGAGGTACGTATGGAGCATATATAGGGTAAAAAAAAAAATAAAACGACACAATGTACGACTCTTCATTCGCTCCATACGCATCCACAAGGTGAAAAAAGAAGACGAGTTTGTACGGATCCCATGAATATCAATGTAATTTTATTTGTACACAAATAAATCCGCCTAGGAATGGAATGGTTAAAGAAGCGAGCATTCACACGACCCTTTCGCAATCCACGTACATGCACACTCCATTTGCAGTAAAACACGGGAATTAAATAGTACAGCATGAAATAACCGGTCTGGTTGCTATTATACTTGTATGATTTATTTGTGGCACTTGGATTATATTTGTGATGTTACAAAAATGGACGGAATGTTCACCCGCAAGAATGCTGGCGATAGTATATACGGTATAACAGGCATCGAGTTGACGAAATGAATGCACTTTCACACAAATGGGAATTCACACCACTGCACTGGTCCCCTGTGCTTCCGAGACATCGGAAATTTAGAAATGAGTAAATCATTACGCCAACGTCGTCTTTCTATCTCTCTTTTTGCATAAACACCACTGGCGCTGAATTCTTAATGTCATGCGTGTTCGAAGCAGGCCAACAGTTCACGCCCAAAAAGAGAGGGCAAAAAGGAGATCCATGCTGACATTTTTAGCACACTTACACACCAAGTACCACATTCACTTTCATTTTTTCAATTACTTTGACGAGGTCTTTGTTGTTAACGCTTAGTAGGCGCGGAACAAACACCACACTGAAGATTGAAAGCACATAATTTATACAGATCGTCAGTAGATTCGTGTATGTAAGGCATTTTCTTACCGGTAACCCGGAGCGCGTGAGATTCTTGCGAGACGTCTGCTACGCGACAGTCTCGGTCATGCGAAGGCACTAAAACTGGTCGAACGTTACACATATATATACCGGAGGCTGACCGCGTCGACGAGAAACAAAGGCTCACCGGATATCACGTGCGAATAATGTCACCACACTTCGTGTTAAGGCGATCACGATTATTTAAGGCACTGCAAAGTTTCCTGTGTATAGTGCAGGCATTTATATAGGGAGTTTTGAGATTAATGCGAAGGATCTACGCTGAGTGCCTATCTAGGACGTCGAAGCTGCATAAGGACACGAACTGTGAAGGCAAGTACAGCCGCAATTAACGGCACGCGACACGGCGGCAGAAACCGGTATACTATATTCAAAGGGACACGAAAATATCTTCTCCCTCCGCACTCTTCTAGTGAAAAAAAAAACACATTAAAAAACTAAGTTTACGACAAGAATAATGAACATATGTCCCCTTTACCTTGAACTTTAATAGTGCCAGTGCACTGTCCAGACCGCCCGATGAAGCCGGCTGTTGGCATCGTGTGGCTGTTACTAAAATGTTATTCGGTGCTTGGCTAGCTTTCGCCAACATATTTTACCCACTGACCCAAAATCTCACCTGTGAATGTTTCGTGGCCAGTCTGGAACGATGCTTGGTTTACCGGGTTTTCATTCGCAAATTCATCGGCGTTTTCGCTACTGTGACCTCCCGAAAGAGTCAAGAGAAACGTAGCCGCGGGATAGGCTCAATTAGTCCTTGAGATTTCTTCAACCCGCAGTGAATTATCTGCGGACTTTGCTGCGTATCGACCACTCTGTCTCGCAGAGGACCGTGTCCGGCGTCTGCCGCTTGAACGTCGTAACCGCAGTGCCCCGCAGTACGCACGCTAACGCGGTGCACTTGCCCAATACGAGCTCGGCGGGGCAGGTTATACTGACGTGCTGAGGTTTCCTTTGCAAAGCACGCTCGAAGGATATTTCACAACTAGCCCGAGTTTGTCGTAAGCAGGCGTGGTATCCAATGGCGATTACCTTTGGCGATCATTTAACTTTTGCGAGATTTTACGAGAGAAACGCCGGATACGTCGACCTTTTAGGAGCGACACTAACGTTGTGTCTCTTCAGCAGAGTCGGGGAGCGTATAGAAGCCGAAGTAGTTCGGCGTATCAACATCGCCGTAATGTATGAACCTCGCCGAAAGTGATGGCCAGAGAATACCACCCATAAGCCGCTTTTCGAGCATAGGCATCATCACTCGCGAAAAGTAACCGACCACAAGTGTGCGTCAAGTCTTAACTACACAGCACAGAGTTAGTTGTTCAGGCGCGCAAGCAACGAACAGCATAAAAATGACGTCGCTGTCTTCTTGCGGACCAACCGATGAGTTGCTGTTACCATACTGTTGCGGACTCATGTCCGAAGAAGGTGGACAACAGAGACAAACTGAACCACCAGATGGTGGCGTCGCTGCAAGCTCGCGCTCCACCGGCATCAGCTTAGCAATTGTCCCTGGAGGAGCACGCGCGCGCCTTAGAGTGCAGGCCACAACAATCTGAGGCGTCCAAGTAGTCCACGCGCATGTTGAATGGCGTAAGCCGAGCGCAGTGGTCACTAGCGGAGTGTTCCCAACACCACCCCGGTGGTAGCGGCTGCTGCTCCAAGAGCCAGGAGTAACAGTGGTCCGCTTTGTTGCGAGGCTGTGTTGCAACCGTCCTTGCTTTTGCAGGTGCAAGTCTCGACGAACACGTCGTAGGTGCCGGTCCGCATGAGACAGTAGTTCTCATCGTTGGTGCCTTCGCCGGGTTCACCCAGGAACGCGCAGGACCGGATGAACCGCCAGTTGCCGTTCACTGCGCATAGGGAAAATATGAGCGTTCAAGAAACGGCACAACACGTGACGAACAATAATAGTATGAAACGACGAGCCGCGAATCTATAGAGAGCTTGCCTAAGACAGTTCTATGACTTGCAAGCTACTTTGGGCGACGGCGAAAGAGCGCCCGCTCTAATAAAGCGCCGACGTGTCGACAAAGAGAAGCTTTGCACAGCTTTGTGATTGTTAAGATCAAAATATTTTTCTCGCTTAATATACAATTTACTCTTTTAAAAATGTGCACATAAATTACAAATGAACAGAACTACACGATGATTTATAGGCTACATTGTTTCCTCAAATCACTGCACTGCGAAAATGACGGAGTAACATGGGTCAAAATGGTAGCCTGTCCAACTTTGTCGCAATTTGGTTTCTGCTTTATAGGAATTCCCGAAGTCTTTTTATCGCTTAGTATAAGAAACCATGAAGCCGAAATTGAGGATAGACTCTTTTTGAAATAATCAGTGTTCTTTCTTTCTTTCTTTAAAAAGTGAAAAAGAGAATACTTGCTTCGTTTTACGATGTTTCGTCGTGACCAAATATAATGGAAATTTAAAAAAAAGCACGACCAAGCTATCGCACTCATGAAAGATCGGAAACTTAAGAATATGAAAAGAATTATGTGATAGCAATGTCTCAAAGCAATAAGATTGCAAAATTAATTTGAACTACACAGTCTCACAGTTCTCCGCGAAGTTCGAAGCGCCCTTATACGGCACCAGGATATGTTTCCCCTAGAAAGGACGCTTATTCTTCTTCTTCTTCTTCTTCTTCTTGTTGTTATTATTATTATTATTATTATTACATCATAAACCACACAAGGACACAAAGGGAAGAAGGAAGGAGCAAGCTGGCAACTGCCACCGAGTGGGACGCAACGCCTGCCTACTCTTTCAGAAGGAGGGAAAAGATAGGGTAAGATGAGAAAGATGGGAGGAGAGAGGAAATAAGATATCAAATTAAAAGAAAGAAAAGAGGAAAAGAACACGAATAAACGCGGACAAAATAAACACAGAAACATGCCTATAAGCGGGAGGCCAAATCGGTAGTGTTCAGAAAGGTTAAGAGGGCTCGATGGGCCTAGTCACGTCGACCAGCACTTTCACACAGGAGATAGGCAATGGTTAATTGTGTTGCCCCGCCACGGTGGTCTAGTGGCTAAGGTACTCGGCTGCTGATCCGAGGGTCGCGGGATCGAATCCCGGCCGCGGCGGCTGCATTTCGATGGAGGCGAAATGTTGAGGCCCGTGTGCTGTGCGATGTCAGTGCACGTTAAAGAACCCCAGGTGGTCGAAATTTCCGGAGCCCTCCACTACGGCGTCTCTCATAATCAGAACTGGTTTTGGGACGTAAAACCCCACAAAACAACAACAACAACAACAATGGTTAATTGTGACACACCGCAGTCACACCAGGCCGCATTCCTTGACCAGCAATGCACGCTGCTTGGAAAATGAAGGACACTGTAAGATTATATGTTCGAGTGCCTCACTGGAGCCACAAGACGCACACAACGGGCTGTCCGCGCGTCCTAGAAGGTATAACGTACCGTTCACGTACTAACACAGAGCCAACCTTTTAACTTATACAGGAGGGCTTTAGCAAGACGAGGCAAGCCACGACCACGGGCACGGGGAGGAAATGATCCTGTTGCGACACGCTGACAAGGGCGCTGTTTCATGAGGTTTCGGGAGGATTAGTAAACGCGCGTTGTCAAACGTATAAGCGATGTCCAGGAAACTGCACTCCTTGTATGGCCACAACTTGAAGCTAAGCGATCAGCCTCTTCGTTGTCAGTAATGCAAGCGTGCGATGGTATTCATTAGGCAACAGGGATACACCACGCGAATTCTGCCGGCAGATTCTATGAGACTGCATTAAAGTGGACTGTCAGCGTGACCTTTCAGCAGTCTGCTAAGGGCAGCACGTGAGTCTGTAAGGATTGTCACAAAATAGTGCCTAATTCGACGAGAAACCCGGCGTCGAGCTGAAGGGAAAGCCAAAGAACACAACAAGAAAAGCGGCACGCACAGAGGAGGCGCCCAAAGTCACGCCGAATCTCCAAAGGGGGAGAATTTTGTAGAAAGCGTCTTATCGCGGCGAGCGCGCGCGCACTAGAGATTCTTTTATTGTTGTAGAAAGGTGGAAAGGGGGAGGGGAGCGCACGATAACTGTCTCTCCGGAGAGGACACCTCAACCGGTACACTCAAGGAGGGGATATGAAAGAATAGGAAGGAAGGAGTTCGAAGGACACACACACACACACACACACACACACACACACACACACACACACACACACACACACACACACACACAAGTCCCACCGAGTCAAATTCAGCAGCGAGCGAGCTGTCGAGCGGGGTTAAAACCGCCCGGTCAGCCCGGAGTCCTCGATGAAGGTGAGGGCTGCGGCGAGAGCGGAGCGTCGACGTTCGGAGCAGCCTGATGGAAAGAGCACGTCTTGCTCCGTGGCACAGGGCAGCCCGAGGTTGCGGTAGCGAGCGCGCAGTTGCTCGCGCTCGCTGTCGAAGGCCGAGCACTCGCACAGGAGGTGGGATAGTGTTTCATCCTCTCCGCAGTCGCGGCACGCGGGAGAGGAGAAACCGCAGAGTCGATGGAGGCGCTCCGCTGGCCAAACACCTCCTGTGCGCAAGACAGTCGTAAGGAGAGAGAGGAGGCTGAGAGTAAACAACGACGCTCCTCGCGCAGTGAGACGGAGGAAGAGGCGCCGGCCAAGCCAAGAAGGACAGAGAATGGGCGAGAAGGTTCCCAACGTTGTGCGTGCTTGTATCAAGTGGGCTTCACGGAAACTTGTAGAATGGCTTTCCAAGGCTACATAAACAGTCGACCATGGGCCGCGAGTAGAAGAGTAGCAAGTAGAAGTAGCAACAAGGTCGTGCGTGACTCAGCGAGAAGACGTTGTTCCACGAGCCAGCTGACAAGCCCGCCTGCAAGCTTCGAGTTGAGAAGACTCCTCGAGTGACTTGGTGAATAGGACTCTTTTGTGTTTTATTCCTTGTTGCAGTGCATGAGCTTGTTCGTGTTTGTTGGTTTCGTGTAACGTTGTAACCCATCAGTGTGTGAGTTAGGAAGAGCCGTGTTTGTGTACGTTTTGTGTAACTGCCTGTTTGATGAGAATATATTTGTTTTGTTTGATCACCCTTGGCTCTGACTCGGTCTTTGAACCACTGCTGGCGTTTTGCTAGTGTGCTGAAGGAGACCAAAAACCTCACTGTCCAAGCTTTCGTGGGATCTTTTTCGGGAACCAAGACGTTGGTTCTTGGAATTATTTCCGGCGATCGCGTCCCGTACGTCACGGCACGGGTTCGGTAACAAGGATGACGATCTTCAACGCGTTCAATTCCTCGTTCACGTGCTTCAAAATAAAATCAATCGCTACCAGTCCTGCTGTAGTCGTCGAGGGTGCATGGGGTATTCCAAACACCCGTACGATATCTGTCGAAGAGCAGAAGAAAGCTGCAAAGGCACCTAGGGCGTCGCTGTATACAGATGTGCGTCCGTAACTACTTTAAGACAACCGCCACATTTTTTTCAAATAAGCGCGAATGGGCGAAATGGAATAATGCCGAAGTAGGCAGGCCAGATTATTCGCGTACTTCTGGAATCGAGAGATAAATGGGGAAAGAACATTTTAGATGCGAAGCAGCTTATGGTCGGGGCTATGTCACTCTATCCCTCCCTCTCTCCCTCCATGCATCCATCCGCCGTGCGGCGTCCACACCCGCACTGCGCATGCACATCCTCCTCCCCTCCTCTTCTTGTCTCCTCTCCTCTCAGCATTCCTCCTTTCCTCTCCGAACAGCGCGCGTTGACTATGGAAACGCTCTTTCTTCGATGAACGCTTTACCAGCTCGCAAGGAACGAGAACGCGCCCTCGCCCGCGAGAGACAACGCTGACAGGCAGCGTCTGCTAGCGTCAAGCCGATGCAGACGCGACACCTAGCCAAACCGATGCAAACGCGGTGTGCACCCCCCGTGCTGCTTCGCATCGCCTCATGGTCCCCTTTAGCGGGAGATGGTGTAATTTTTTTCATAGCCCCGTGTCTTTTGGTGCATGAAGTGCTGTCTTCTAATCTGCCAGCGATGTTAACAAAGCCGTCATCTTCCCAATCGAGAGAACGGGCGCTGAATCAGCCGATTAAGAAGTGTTTGACCATCCGATGCTCGGTGCAAACGCTCGATGTGACGCAACGCTCTCTGGTCTGCATGCAGCCACAGGGGCAACTGGTGTGCTTCGGTGAAAAGGGGAATAGATTGCGCGTCACGAGGTAACCCAAGGATCACTATGAGGGCAACACGATGGAACTGCTCCAATTGGGACGTCAAGCTACGCGGCACGTTCAAGACTAGCAAGGCATCAAGACAGAAAATACAGGTGATTGATACACTTGAAGCACAGTCGTCTGGTCGCAGCCAGAGCCTCCAGCTGTCAAAGCGACAACAGCATTGAAAAACGACTGCGATGTGCGTCGCACAGCACGGCGCCAGGAGAGATCATCGATAATTACGCCCAGGGGTAGCGGTGCTGCTGTACCCACTGTATATATATCTCTCCGAGGTAAAGCCGGCTCATGCTTCGACAAGCACGCTGCCTAGGATGATACGCGATAGCGACACTTAGTAGGTGAAATCAGCAGACCAATTTCTTCCAAGTACTCCGAAGTAGCGTTAAGGACTCGCTGCAAGATTCCACGAAGACGCGTGGACCGTGGTGCGAAGGACCGCTGACCCACAGTGCGATATCATCAGCATATATTGTTATGCTTACTGAAAAATCACGTTCCCGAGGCAATCGACTGAAAGACCAGCAAGTACGCTGTTGAATAGAAGTGGCGACAGGACGCCGCCTTGCGCGACACCGCACTTAACAGGGCGACATTCGCTTGTTTCTCCATCAATGCGTACCTTCATGATGCGCTCCAATAAAAAACTGCACACGAAACGGATCAGACGGCCCGAAATTCCTGCAGCCATAAGTGCAAAAATAATCGCCTCATGTAATAGTGAACCGAATGCTTGCTGTAAATCCAGGAGGAGCATATATGCCGAGTGCTTGTTTTTTCGAGCAGATTCTTGCGACGACACAAGATCTGAAATGATGTCGACAGTCAAACGTTGACGAGGAAAGCTGCTCATGACATCAAGGAAGGCATTTAGCTCTTGCAGTCTGCCATCCAGACGAAATAGTACTAGTCGCTCCATCAGCTTCATAACATTAGATGTCCGTGATATGGGCCGGTATCACTTTAGGTTTTTTGCAGGGCGCCCAGGCTTTCAAACTGGTATTACCACAAATGATCTGAATTCATTCGGGATCAGGCACTTTCGACACATTTCGTTATATTCGTCCAACGTATTTTGATGGAAGGCACCATCGATGTTTTGCAAGGCTTGGTAATTAACACCGTTTCCACCTGGGGCAGTGCGGCGTTTGGATAGGCTGAGCGCGCGTGACGCATCTTCTCGAGGGTAAAATGTTCCTTGTCCATCTTGCAGGCTGGACCATAGCCAAATGTTATGGAGCTCTGACTTGTCAGAGAATGAAGGTCATCGCTTACTTTGTCGCCTGGCCTAGGAGGTGCGAAAAGATAATTGAATTCTTTCTCGACAATTGTCGGGGACCACCCAGTAGTTATGCACAAAGGTGCAGTTGGATTCTTACAGACTTCAGAAGTCCGGAGAGCCTTCGGTATGCGCCATACACTCCCAAAACCACTTGCCGTATGCAGCGTACTACAGTGTCGCCCAGCGCATTCGACGAAGCTTGTTCTGTGCGCCGCCGTATATCGCTGTGCCCAGGCGGTTATTCGCAATGTCCGCGAACTATAGGCGGCGCGCAAGTCGAGCCAACATGGCTGTCTGGAGGAGGATAGACTATCCGCATGCCCGGAGTGTACGCCGTTCACCGTGTCGTACAGAAGCTTCAACGGGTTTTTCACCATGTCCGACACAAATTAGCTTCCTTTTGCGAAGCCGATTTCATTATTGATCATTTTGGAAGCTTCTGTGAAGGCAGAGCTGTTGACATCAGCCTCTTCTTACGTGGTGCCCACAGCACGAAGAAGTCTGCACACCGCGAAGAAGTCGCTGTGAAATGGCAGAAATATGTGACCAAAAACTGTCACTTGCGGATCCAGAGGCGTGCCGTGCGCCGTACATCGCGAAGACACTCGCAGGATCCGTTGAAAGTACACGCGTGCAAACTGCCTTGTGTCACACGGACGCAGCTTGTCACTGTAGATCGCAACCGACTGGGTGATATATTTTTAACCGTATTTTCTGCACAGTGAGCTACCGAAGTGAGTAAATAGTGGCGTCACACGGGCACACGTGATAGCGACTGGGATCGATCAATGTTACATTTCTTAATCGCAATCAACGGTGGTCACTTGTAATCATGATAGAGCTCAGCGCTGGCGTGGGCCGAATCGGGAGTTCGGAGCCGAATCGCGATGCGCACATGCCGATCGTCTTGAGATCAGTGCATCATGCTTCACCACGCGATCAACAGTGCACGCGTACTAGCACCTGTTCCAGAGCCAAAAGCCTAGATCGTGATCAAAAATGCCCGTTTAATGTGGATCGATGTCAGCACTGACTGAAATATAAACATTCGTTGTTGTGTACGACTGCGTGTAATATGTGAAAAAAAATGCGAATACCACGCAAACAAGCAACTTTGCGGCTTGCAGTGATTCGCAGATGTCCCTTACATTTCACTGCCGCGTTGCCACGCTAGCATGTGCGCGCATCTACAGGAACGGCCTTCTTACTACAAATGCGACATAAAGCCTGATTACTGTGCGGTTTAGCCAGAAAGCGAAAGCAATTGCCGCCTACCTATATTGCTCCAGAAGAAATTACCGGGAGTGAAATGTGCGCTGCACGCTCTCATTGGCGGCGTCACAGGCTTTCCGATGCGAAACCTCACTATCCATTCCTTCTTTCGCAACGGACCTTAGAGGGAGGAATGCAGGCTTATCTCGTTGTGAACAGCTCAATTTGTGCACTGGGGCACGCCGCACACAGGGTTACTGTTGTGCTTTTTGCATATCACGCGCAAATGCGTACACAACGGTGCGGCGGCGACGGACAGTACAGCGCGTCGTCTGCCTATCCTCCTCGTGGCATTTCTGTTGTGCGCCGCGGTGCGGCGTGACAGTCTACGGACAGTGCGAATACACGGTCCAATAGGAGCCTCTCTTGGAGCGCTGCGCCCTCCTGTAAGCACGGCGTCGACAGGCACGCAGTCTCAAGAGCTTGAATATAATAGCAGGTATGCTGGAAGTTGTTTGTAGTACATGTTATGTTCGGCGGCAGATCGGCGGGGAAGAGCAGGCGACGGCGCCCTAGCGCATGGCTTTTCCCGTAGAAACGTCGTGGTATGCACTCTGGGCGCAGTTGACGTGGCGGCTTTGTTCCCGCGACGCACGCGGTCAGTAATTGCTGTGACGGACATAGCTGCACAGCATAGGGTTGACATGACGGTTGACAGGTCTCTTCACTGAGGTACAGTAGAGCATTTTCGGAAGAGCATCCGAGAAAGGAACAACAAGGGGGGAGTCGCTTGCAAGAACAGCGGGGGCTCGCTGTCAAAGTAATCCTTTGACCTTTGTGCTCGCTCGAACTGTCGTCAACGGGTCGCTCCTTCGGAGGAGATGACCCCGCCGTGGAAATGTGCGGAACTGATTTTTGGTACAATAGACCTGTCTAACGGTTCTCTTGAAGTGCGGCTGGGTTGCATGCCGCCGGGTAAACAGAGTGGCAATGTAGGCCTGCTGCAGAGTTCTGCTAACTGATCACGTGTTTAGTGGATGATATCTTTCGGTGAAGCTCGGTGCAGCAAGCGGGTCGAAAGGTCGGACCGCGAGGGCGTAACCGTAGGGTCTCATGGAGAGGGTGAACATGTACGTGATTGGTAAAGTGCTGCATATGGGTTGGTCCCAGGAGGCGGTCGCAGATGCGATCAAGTGTATTTAACGGAGAAAAGAGAATCGGAGAAAAGGGGAGAGCTTAGTGCTAACTTGGGTCGCAGACGCGGCAAGGTGGTCAGAGGTCGAGCTTGGCGCTGCCTCTGACGAGTTATGATGATGTTTTAAAGCTTAGTGCTTATTCACGTTTGAGTGCAAACGTTAAGGGCTCGGAACGAACCACTTGGTGTGGATTGAGCCCAGTTGGTGTCTGTGACAGTACTGGCCGCCCCGGCCAAGTTTTGTAAATAATGTAAATAAACCTGAGCGTTTTGTCATGAGGGCATCTTGCTCCAGATTCCGTCCTTCAACGTGTCGCCGCGGAGGAAGAGATTCTTTATTGCTGTGGAAAGGTGGAAAGGGGGAGGGGAGTGCACGATAACTGTCTCTCCGGAGAGGACACCTCAACCGGTACACTCAAAGGGAAGGGGATATGAAAGAATAGGAAGGAAGGAGGGAGTTCGAAACACACGCACACACACACATACACACACGTCCCACCGAGTCAAAGTCAGCAGGGAGCGAGCTGTCGAGCGGGGTTAAAACCGCCCGGTCAGCCCGGAGTCCTCGATGAAGGTGAGGACTGCGGCGAGAGCGGAGCGTCGACGTTCGGAGCAGCCTGTTGGAAAGAGCACGTCTTGCTCCGTGGCACAGGGCAGCCCGAGGTTGCGGTAGCGAGCGCGCAGCTGCTCGCGCTCGCTGTCGAAGGCCGGGCACTCGCACAGGAGGTGGGAGAGGGTTTCATCCTCTCCGCAGTCGCGGCACGCAGGAGAGGAGAAACCGCGGAGTCGATGGCGGCGCTCTGCTGGCCAAACACCACCGGTGCGCAAGGCGAGGAGGAGAGTGCGCTCTCGCCGGGAGAATCCAGTTGCCGGGAGTGGGCGTGGCTGGCTGCCGTCAACAACGCGGGCGGCGGGATGAGCGCGCGCGAGCTCTCTGCGAAAGTTTATCCTCGCGGAACCGTAAGAGCTTGCGCAGTCGCTCATCGGGGTGTCCGGGCTGTGGGCGCGCTTTGCGAGGTCATCTGCTGCCTCGTTGCCCGCAATGCCTACGTGCGCAGGGAGCCACTGAAGGACCACGTCGAGTCCGCTCTCCTGCAGGGATAGAAGGCTGCGGGCAACACGTTGGGCGAGCGGCGGGCCGCGTTCCTCCTTCGCGATTAGACGCAGGGCCGGCTTCGAGTCACAAAAGATGACTGCAGTTGTGACGGCCGGCGTTTCCCGAAGGAGGTCCACGGCCAGTTGGAGCCCGACGAGTTCGGCTGTCGTCGACGAGGCACAGTACCCGAGTCGGCACTGTTTGGACACGCCGAGTCCGGGCGCGGTGCAGGCAGCAGCAGCCGAACGGTCCGCCAACACCGAGCCATCCGTGAACAGGTGTGTCCGTCCGGCAAGGTCGTCGTGCATCCTCGACGCCGCCTCCTGCGCGACCGCACCGCGAGGCATGTGCCGCTTCTCGCGCACTCCCGGGAGAGTCACACACACGCGCAGGTGAAGGTCGCGGTGAGGGGCAGGCCAACGCGCACAAGACACGGGGTCGTCGCACACGATGCCTTCATAGATGTCCATGATGCGCCCCACGCGCGACTCGGGAACACTGTGCAGGTACTGGAAGAGCGGGCCAGCGCCGGGCGCACGATGGAGACGCTCCATGTGACACAGGGCTCGCATGTCGGCCGTGAGAGATGGAGGCCACGCACGAGCCTCCGCCAAGGTGTCCACAACACGAGAAGAACGAGGCATCCCATGGCACATGCGGAGAACTCGGCGGTGGTCACGGTCGATCTGGAGCCACTGTATCGCGGATACACTGCACATGGGAAGGGCATAAAACACGAGGGGTAGTGCCATTGCCTCATAAATTGCACAGGCAAATGAGGGGGGGCAACCATTCCCTCGTGCTAGCAGCCTGCGCACACAGAACTCCACGCGGCGAGTGGCCTGACGAATGCGCCGCACCTCGGGGTGCCACCGCAAACGATCGTCGATCGTCAGCCCGAGGTACCTCACGCTGTTCCGCCAGGCGATGGGCGCACCGTGGAGCTGAAGGCACGGCATGGTGCAGCGCGGGGCGGCTCGGGGGTGGACAACAATAAGTGCCTCAGTCTTCGCCGGCGAGATGGTGAGTCCGATGCCGGCGATGAAAGTGGCCACACAGTCGAGCGCCTGCTGCAAGGATGCACGCACCCTGCTCGCTTGCTGCGTGGGACCCCTCACGTACAGAGCGACGTCGTCGGCGTAGATCACCGCGCGCACAGGGAAGGGTGCCGCGCTCGGAAGGCACTCGATGAGTGGCGTGAGCACAACATTAAAGAGAAAATGGCTCAGTACACTTCCCTGTGGCACGCCCGATGACACTGGGCGCGGTGTGCTCGTTGCCCTCCCCACGCGCACACAGAACGTGCGATCGGCGAGGAATGCCTGCACGTAGCGCAGGAGCTTGCCCTCAACTCCGAGCGCACGAACTGCATCGACATCGGAACCATCATCGAGAGAGAGAACAACACCACTCTCAAAATTAACTGTACACTTTCAGCTTATGTTCAGCGCGCTACCAACCTAGCCTGTCAAACTACTTACATTAAGCGGTCTGGCTACGAATCCGACACATCTTCCAACGATCGGCAAGCTTCAGAGCGAAATGATCATTTACAACCGCGCAGACCTCAAATATATTTTACAGTCGGTAATGTTCCATTCCGAGAACTACGACTTATGTGAAGCTCCGAAAGCGACATAAGTAACGGCTTGCTGATATTTCGAAACTATGCAAACTACGCCGATCTCTTTTTCCCCTCCATTCCTCCTGCGTATAGTAGCAAATCCGACGTATGTCTCCTCGCTTTTTCCTTTCTCACTTGTCTCTCTTGTGTCTTAGGATTAATCGGCCATGCGTTCAGAATATATATACTGTGCCCCGGTGCCGCGAGCCCTGCTTATGTGGCAATGCTCGCTCACGCTCAGGGCTTTGTGCACACACTATCGCGATACTACATGGCATTATAAACTTATTTTCCACGCCAAGCGTTGCCTGATACCCATCCAAACATTCGGAGTAAAAAACAAAAACAAAACGGTCTTCACCCCCTGAACGTCAGCATTTACAGCAAAGCCATTTGCACAACAAAAGGCAGTTTGTTGCTCCTTTAGGTAAAACATCTGATAACACGAAACGATACTGCGTTTAAACAAATAACAGTTCGTGGTCGTACAACTCACCAAGAAAAAAGAAAGTTGGAGGATGGTTAAGCTTCGTCTTTAACAGCGGAACGCTATAGCGCCACTGGACCCCGTTCGCACCGCCTTCTCACAGAATATTACTTAAAATTAGCCTCTTCCCTACAAAGATGCTACAACCTTTTTCCCGTTTCCTCGTAACAGCATTATGTGTTTTCGTACATTCAAATTACAGTCCGAGCTATCACGTGCGTATGTTTTGGCTGAATCATGGTGTAGAATTTTTCTGACGAATTTCACTTAGATGAGTTCAATTTTGTCCACCAAGATACTTGCGCCATGGCAGAGGGCTTGAGTAATCGGGTACATGCTCCGGGAAGCCGCGTTTGTTCCAAATGGTCATTTCCGCAGTGGACGCCAACGCCGACGCCAGACTTTCTGCGGCACGAGCTACCTATAAAAAGGGCAACTCCGGCGGTCTTTCAATGTTCACGTATCTCAATGACATTTTCAATGTATGTTCTCCTCAGTACTGCAGTAGTATATGCCAAACTAGGCAGTTGAAAGTAATTTAGTTTCCCTGAAAATGAATTTTGAAACACATTTAGCGGATGCCTATGCGGGTCACCCTGTGTTCTGACGTCGTTACCTTCAACGCCGCCTGCCCGAGCACACAGGTGGACGAGAGCAAAACGGTGATACTTCAGCGCTGAGATCGACGCTGTCAAGTTCAGAATAGCTGGCAGAACTGAATATATCGCCGGATGACATCGCCGCTTTCATTTTCTGGCACCAGCTCCATATTTCTGGTGTAGTGGAGGCTGTTACGTCATTGCATACGCTGCATGAAGCATGTACCCGTTTCGCTTTAGGTCTGAGCACATCGTTGATTCAGTCATTTAATATTACTGGTGATTTTATGAGCCCATTGACCAACCCTGCCTGCGGCAGGAAAAAAAAAAATTCACAGCATATCCACGGAGTAAATGATGATGAGTGGGCGAAGCTCGGGAGGTTCATCGTAGATCGTGCCGAGTTCCGGATTAATTTAGTTAACGCGCACGCTACGAATCCGCACAAGTGAAATCTCCCACCGGCACTTCATTGCAAGTCAAGATCCAGTGCCTATATATATATATATATATATATATATATATATATATATATATATATATATATATATATATGGGTGGCCGGTGAACGGTTCTCCAGCGTGAGCAGTCGGTATTTCTCAATCAAGAAACTCGCTAGAAGACGCTGCCTGCGCCAACGTTGTCTCTCGCGGGTGAGGGCGCGTTCTCCTTCTTTGCGAGCTGGTAGAGCGTTCATCTAAGAAAGAGCGTCTCCATAGTCAACGCGCGCCTTTCGCTCTCTCTCTCTCTGTCTCTCTCTCACAAGACAGCAGATGGAAGAGTGAGAGAGCTCGCGCGCCGGGAGGCACGCGCCGAGGGCGAGCGCGAGCCTCCCGGCGTTGCATGGCGTAGGGATGGTAAAATCGATCAACGATTAATCGATTAAATGTACACCGTTAATCGATTAATCGTCATCGATTTCTCTCTTTCAGTTAATCGAATTAATCAATTAAAGCTCTTCGATTAATAGATTACGGCCCCCCCACCCCACCCAAGCACCGCCCCTTGGCCGGAGCGCATGAATGCGAGGCGCGCGAAGCCGAGACGCACATGTCGAGCGCATATTTCTACGCAAGTAGAAGGAGCCCGGAGCCGCAGGCGGCCATACCCCATAGAGATAGAAACGAACTCGAACCGATCTCCGTCGCCTACACCGTTTTAACTCCCAGATTTTACTTGCTTTTTGTATAAGTGCCACATTGTAATATGCGCCGCTTATTTCTTGACTGGTTCAGTTCTTATTGCCGCTGTATTTTACTCCTTAGCGAGTTAAAGATTATTTGTCACCAATGAAAGAAAGAGAGATAATCTATTGGAAGGTAGAGAGGGTGGCCTGATCTAGTACGCCCCGGCCTGCTACTCAACTTTGGGGACAACGCAACAGGGGAAAAGAGCGATGAAGCATGATGATGGGGATAATAATTAGTGATCCGTATATGCATAATAAGACATGACTGCTTGCGCAAGGGGACATGGACGCTAGTAAACATATTTCATTATGCTTGATACCAACTAGCCCAACTGTCCGCCTTAACGCTGTATACCCTTTGATAACTGTAATGCTAGCTTCCCTGCAATGCAGTTAGCCCAACTTATGGCAGCTATTCACTGCTACAAAACAGCGTGCTATGACGCCGAAAATGTCGACTCAGCTCTCTTGACATAAACACTGATAATAGTCAAACCCCAGCACGTGTAACTGGGTCCTCGCCTCCACTTGAAACGTGACAGGGGCCGCCATTAGTTGGGCGAATATGCTGTGCAGGCAAACGAACTCGAGGATTATGAAAAAGGTCTAATAGTCCCATAATGGAAACAAACCACTTTAGCTTCATTTAAATTTAATAGTCGCTTTTCATAATCCGCAACTCTGCGCATTGGTATACCGAACGTCTAGCATCCAGTCCATTTCTATTGAAAAAATGACCTTGTAGCATTTGGTAAATCTGTATGGTCGCCTATTTCGGGTGAAATACAGCTTTCATCTGTTGCTTGTACTCCCATGTCAGCCAGCCTATAGGCCGCCGTCTACTGCTGTGACACGAATGGAGGACATTAGCGAAATACTATGTGTTCTAATCTCTGATACATTAGACAGTGTTCACAGTTCGAGCTGTACGCGCGATTGAAAAGGTGCGCCGCCGAGTTAAGTCGATCACCAGGTGAAACCTGTGCAGTATACTGGCACAGCATTCTAGCCGGGAGGAAAAACTCGTGTCACTCTAATCCCCTCAGGTGCCTGCACTGGTGGCCTGTTTAAGACCAGTGATTGCTGTGCAATCTCGCATGGGTGACCTCAAGGAAGAGATCACGCCAGTTCCTGGTCATAGTATTTCGAGGGCTTCTGCAATATCTAACGGACAAACCGAGAAATGTTGCCGTCCTTACAAGAGCGAGCGTCTTTAACTTTCCTTTCCTCCTCGTCTCTTTTTTTTTTTTACCTTTGTCGGGATTTCCTCACCCTCGGCCACACTGCATGTTTCCGGTGCGAACCAGCGTGGTCGCCGAAAGCGCCTCCGATTTCGGTTCGCTCTAGTAGGCAGACTTCGAGGAAATATGACCCGCTACGGAATCGTCCACGGATCATGGGCACCCACGGAATCTTGGATTCTTGACAACATCCAAAGAATACGGGCTCCCTGTGTTCAGTGGGCGTAAGTGCGAATTTTCAAGCAGACCACACGTGATCTCTAGGGCGTCGGATAAATACTTGTGTCGATATCAAACACAAGCAACGCCTCTCAGACAACAACGCATCATTTTTCATGTACTTATAAAAAATGCCGATTAATCGACTAAAACATCAGAGCGAAAGCAATTAATCGATGAAAGGCTAAATCGACGAACGATTAACGATTAATCGATTAAAAAATTACACCATCTCCCCGAAGGGGACCATGGGGTGATGCGGAGCATCGCTGGGAGTTTCAACGGTGCATTTAACGGCGGTGTTTACAGGTTTGCAGTGTTTTCGGTGTTACCTTTGCGATGAACCTCGCGGTGAACCTTGCGTGTTATTACGTTGTTAACTTGGTTCGTTATCACGCATCGCGTGACCGTTGTCAGAGTGTGGGTTGATGCTGATGCGTACTTGCGTCAACCCACTCGCTGACGGAACTGTTGCTTCCATCACACAACACCACCAACTTCTTTCGTCGGAGAAGGAAGAGATACTACTGAAGCGAAGCGCGCGCGCTCTCTACCCGCTTTATTTATTGCAGCAGCTGTTGGAGAGAGGAAAGGGAGAGGAGAGTCGCGCATGCGTAGTGTGAGTGCGGACGCCGGTTGACGCGTGACATACCCGCGAGCAAGAGATGCTCCACATCTAAAATATTAATCGACCATCCCTAGCATGGCGTTGCATGGTATTGTGAGTGGTGTAGGTTACACGATACGACGCGTGACAACTAACCCACAGCTTAAGGAGCTTCGCCCCTAAAAAACACCGGACTTCCTCCCTTTAACGTTATCGCGGTCAAATGGGCGAAACAACATAAGTGTTGGCAGTGTTTCAGGGGCGGTGCGGAGCATATATACGGTTGCTCCATATATAATGTGTCTGCTCCTGTGCTGGCGTTGTTCTGCGAGCTTGTGCTTACGCTGGAGGAGCCGACATGCAAGACACCTCCATGTCTACAGCGAAATAAGTGCGCGTGGCTTTTGCTCGTGCGATCCCCGTCAGGCCAAGTTTCATCTCCACCGAAGAGTCCAGCAAAGGGCACCTGTTGACAGGGAGCTCCGAGGCACGCGCGGCGCTAGTCACGACGAACGAGTTAAGAGATCTATTTCTGCGCAATCCTTGTGTAAAATTAAATCCTAGTATTATACTTTCATCATCCTTTAAAACCATTCGATCTCGTTGCTACTCCTAGATGACGTTTCCTCGTTCAGTAAATGAATGCCGCCGTTTATTTTCAGTCCGGAACAAAAATTTTTCTTGATTATTCTTTTTTTCATACTGATATGTTTCCATTCGTGATACCTTTCTGCCGAATCTTGCGGCACATGGTGGCCTTGAGGTCTGGGTAGTGCGGCAAATGCCGGGCAGCACATTCGCCAATGGGCAACGATGTGTTGTCGAAGGGGTCGGCGCACCGCGGATCGGCGTGAGAGTTGCATTCCCAGCACTTGATGGCATCACCTGCAAGAGGAAGAGCAACAAGAACAACAAAACAGTATGAGTTCGTGAACTTCCAATTCAGAGGCAGAGAAAACGACAACGACAGACGTGCAACAAACTTTTGCGACATCGCTTCCTACAGTTCCATTTCTTTATTTATTAGCTGCGAAACGTAAAAAAAAAAATCCACGCATATCCACGGAGTGAATGATGATGAGTGGGCGAAGCTCCGGAGGTTCATCGGTAAAAACCGTGAATCTTGCCCAGTACATCATCAAAGACGTGACAAACACTGTGTGTCGCCATCTAGCGCTCTCCTATCGTACTAGAGCACGCAGCGAGCGCCTCCACGCCATCTATTGATCAATTCACGTACTAGCTAAGCAGCACCGCAGCGCTCGGACGGACGGACGGACAGACAGACGGACGGACGGACGGATGGACGGACGGACGGACGCCCATACATCTGAATGAAGCGAGCACCGCAGCGCCATCACGCCATCTAGTGAGCACTTCACGAACTAGAGGTGGCTACTACAAACGGCGGATGCACAGACCCACGGCATAAGGAGCTTCGCCCCTTAAAACATTTTATATATCTAGTATCTCAAAGCTGAAAGCATTGCTTGCATTCGTTCTGCCTTCTAAGGGGATATAAACGGAATGTATACGCATACACGGGGAGGCAATCTGTAGACTTTCACTGACCTATACTTGAGGCGTTCTTTGTTGCCCTCCTCCTCCTCCTTCTTATTATCATCATAATCATCATTATATACCACACCACTTAAGTGTCATTCTGCATAGATATTACAAACCTTTTGCGCAAGAGCAATATAAGAGGCAGGATGACTTGAATTGTGCGAAACACTCACAGACAGACAGACAGACAGACAGACACACGCACACACAGAGAGAGATTAGAAAACAAATAAGAAATTACCAATATGGTTAGCGTGTGCTAGCACACTTGCATACTGCAAAGACAGCTTGTAACAGATACCTGTTACATGCTGTCTTTAAAAGGAATTCGCTTACCCTGAACTTGCGTTGTTCTTTTTTCCTGTTCATTTTCTGTTTCCTTTATTTATGTCTGGTGGCAAGGGATGTGCAAAAGTGTATGGGAGGTGAAAAGTGAACTTTAAGCTTCAAGGCCAGAGGGGGAGGAGGAAAACCTTTATTGCAATCGGTAAAATTATGATGGCTTAGATTCATCTCCTAGGTGACAGCCAGGAGCACTTGGACCCTGGCGGCACTCTCGGTTTGACGAACTGCTTGGAAGTGCTCATCTGGATCTGAGCTGAGCAGCGCGGTCTCCCAATGCTCTCCGTCTTTGTAGGCTTTGTTCTGCATAGGTACTCGAAAGCAAGCCCAGATAATGTTGTTGAGGTCAGCCGTTTCCTAGCAGTACTTGCATCTGTATGTAAATCCGGGTAATAATGGTGATATGCGACAGTGTTCAGGTAGGTGTTCGTTAGTGAAAGGCGCCAGGACGTCGCTTGCTCTCTATTAAGGAGAGCGCTGGGAAGAATCGGACCCTGTCCAATCTGTAATGTTTAGTTATCTCATTGAAACTATGCGATCTCTCTCCGTTCACGGTGGCCGCTCTTCACCCGCTCGGTCCGTCAGCCCTCGAGCTAGGTTGTGTGCAGCTTCGTTACCGCGGGAAGGGAGGAGTGTGCAGGCTCGCATATGATACGAACGTCTCTCCTATCGCAAAAGATAGCAAGCATTTTTAGCGATTCTGGCGGACAACGTTGTACCTTTAGCGCAATTTTGAATAATCGCACCTTTTGTGGGTGGCCACCGCCAGTGCGATGGCCACCTCTTTTGCGACTTCATGCACTGGCCTTGAAATCACGCTTTGAGATTCGTTGCGACGGCGACCATACTTTTGCCATTCGCATAATCTGCTCCGCCTACATAGACTACGCTCTGACAGTACTGGGACTACTTACGAAGAGCCTTTACACTTTCTTCCCTTCTCTCTCGTTGTTATATTCGGGGTGCATATTTCGGGGTATTGGAGAAACAAGAAAGGTGTGCTCTGACTTCTCGTGGGATATCTTTCTCAACACATATGTTATGCTGTGTACGCCACACATACTGTATTAATCGTGCTCTGTGCAAGTCCTTCATACTGCGTTATCATGTGGGTTTCGATGAGTTCATCGAGAGTGTTAGGTAATCGGAGCTCTGAGAATCTTTCATTGGATGTGTTCATTGGGAGATATAACGCCTGCTTGTATGCTGTTCTGATCATACGCTCTATTTTAGCTCTCTCCGCCACTTGGTGTTTAAGGTATAGGGCCACGTAAACTGTATGCGACTGAGAGGAAAAAACTGCACTAATCGAACGAGGTTATGTTCTGCCGTTCCATAGCTTCTATTAGACATTCTCTTGATTAGTCACAGATGTGTTTTTTTTTTCAAGCTCAACCAGGCTAGAAAAGCTTGCCAGTGAAGAGATAAAATTGTGAATTTTACTTCAGAAATGTGCTCTTGCAAACTGTCTGCGCACCAACCGAAACTCCGCAACCTGTCTGCATATGCAACCGCACTGCCTACAGCAAAGGTAAATAAAAGAATTAAAACATACGTTATACTAAACGAAAAAAAAAAGTCCTCTATATATAAGGAACTCCTCTGACGTCAACTCACGCAGAGTGTGTGGCGTTTCACTCTGTAACGGAGGGACGTAGCGACGACTTCGTTATTATTATGTTTTATTTTATTTCTCGCCTACATATAGATCACCGGCACACCCTTGAACACTTTTTCTTTCTCGATATTTCTCTCACGAAATGCAACGACGCAGCGCAGAATGTCTTCCGGGAAACGAGTGCGTGCACGGTCTTGAGGCTTGGTATTCCCCCTGCCGAGTTTGATGACCTTTACTCTGTGGCGTGCTGCAACATTCTATTGTGTTCTAGGCGAACGAAACGCGCGGTACCCGATCGGCACGCACGAAACCGCTACACTCGGCGTCGTGTTCTCGCGCTCCATCGCTCACTGCAGCGGCCGTCGACGTTATAACTCGAAAGTGTCACGTGCTTCTGAAACTCGAGAACGAACGCGCTGCACGCACGCGCGCTTACGGGATCTCCTCATGGGCTCTTGATGGCACGGGAAACGGAAATAAGGATATGCGAGCCTGTACACAGAATGTATAACGCATGGTGTGGCCTCGCTAAACGAGATGGTTCGTCTTATATGTCGGCCTTGAACGCACCCCTTCACCCGTCGCAAAATCGAGTCCGCGTGGTGGCCGGCTGCCAACGGATTCCAGACCTGTGCGGGCATGCATTGATTTTCCGTGAACGATGAAAAAAAAAAGTGAAAGAGATAAAAAGGGATAGATAAAGTGATAACAGCAGCCGCCGTTGAATGGCGCCGCTGAGGCAATGTTGCGCATGCGAAAACTGTGGTCGCCGTAATTAAAAAAGAATATTACGCCGCAGAACTGCAAGTAAGTAAATATTCTAGTCCTATCCTGTCTCAGGACATATTAGCATATTACGAAAAACGGAATTTATCTGTCTACTTTTTTTTTCTAAATGCAGGCCTGTATATACTTTCCAACGCTAGGGGCGTTTAAATTTGTCATGTTGTTCCATCACTAATTCGCATGGAGCTGCGCTACGCCGAGATCACGCCACTGAGCGGGGCCTATGACGAGGTACGAATAAAATCGGAGTAAAAATAATCCTGACAAAACTGCAGTATCGAAGTCAAAAGCCTGACGCTATGCAAAGCTCCAGCAAATCAATCCCATACCGAATGAGCAACTGCAGTGAGGTTACATATAGAGACATCGTGTGTGTGTGTGATAGATAGATAGATAGATAGATAGATAGATAGATAGATAGATAGATAGATAGATAGATAGATAGATAGATAGATAGATAGATAGATAGATAGATAGGATGCTGAGCCGACACCCGCAAGGTATCGTGGAGTGATAGGATTTGATCCCTTATGGGTCTTTGTGGCTTGGACATAAATGACAAGGAGCGTTCACATACTCCCGGTGTGAACACAGGTCCACTTAACAACAATAAACGTCCACTAGTTTATAGTCGCATATTTATTTATAGATTACCAGCGGAGGTATACATCGAACACCGCCTTGATTTCGCGACGTCCATACATAAAATATCCTGCAGATCTCACGCACTGTGGGAATCGGCGTCATGCGAAGCAGTGAACGAGGCAATTGTCTATGACGAATGTAATTCTTTGGCATTCAGCCAACTGTTATGAGTACGATCAGGGCTTCTTTGCAAAGCGCATGTGCCCACTCAGAGTATTTTTAACATCGGCCAATCAGGAACGTCGACACGACCGTGGCTTCTCACTGGCAGCTCACGGTACGACGTAAAGTTAGAACTCACGTTATTCCAAAGCACATGACATCTGTTCTGTCAAAGAAAAATGCACTATACGGTGCTTTGATGTGCTATCATAAGCGTCGTTCATACAAGTATTCCTACGCGATCGAGCAAAGTTACACAAAAACATACGGAATGGTAGCAGGACATATGTATTGCAGTGATAGTGCTTATATTGGGTTCGGTTTCGTCTTGAACTAGGCGGTGCCGGAAGCCTCCTTCCTATTTGAAGGACTATGTCTCTTGATATTGTTCAGTTGTGTATGGGTTACTGTATGCGCACTTAGGGCGCGCCCATGAATGTATTATTTTCTTTATTTTTGTTTTCACCTTACCATTAGGTACGATGGCCAGTGTAGTACTTCATGCACTGTAATGTCGCGCACGTGACTGCGTGTATGGTCGTTGTTTTTATTTTTATGTTAGTGATACGTCTGTGTGCTGCTGTGCCTAGAGTATGGTACTGCATTGTTTTTGTTTTGTGCTATGTTATTGCATACGTGATTTTGTTCTGTGGTTTTTCAATGTTTTGATTTACAGTTGTGTAATGATGTTGGATAGCCCCAGTCAATGTATTTAAGTTAAGGGGCGTTGATGTTGTGTATTAGGTTCAGTTTTGTTTTGAACCGCTGTAGACCTACCTTTAGGGGCGCTACGCTGTGCGTGTAGACCTGCCGTTAGGGGGCACTACACTCCGCCCCACTTAGGGAGAACAACGGGAAGCTGAACATACCCGCAATTGAAATAAGTAAGAGACGGTTAGAATACTGGTGGCAGAAAACCAGAGATAACGCACAAAAAATAATTATAGGGAAAAATATGGACTTTCTGCCATAAGGGGCAGAGAACTGGGCTATGAATTTACGTTTTAGGTATAGCATGATCGATTTAATTGAAGTAGACTTAAAAGGCATGAGGACAGCTTAAAGAGAGAAGGAAAAAAAAAGAAGAAAAGTTCTTAATTTTTTTTACGAGCCTGGTGACGCACATGTCCCCGCCCCGTTACAAAGGGGACGCTCATAGCATCCATCCATCCATCGATCTATCCTGTACCCCACTGCCTATTTAAGCGAGACGAAGAAAGAAGAGCGCTCTCTGGCTTTTGCGCTGCGACTGATTCCGCGTGCATTTCTTCGAGCCGCCTGTCGGCGTGCTCTCCTTGTGTCTGAGGCTACGCCAGACACACACTTATCACACATTAGAAGCAGAAGTCACGCTACGCATGCACCATCGTTACTACTGGTCTGGTGCAACAGGTTTATTTACTATATATACCAACCGGGCGACAACCGCAGCCTAGTGGTAGCGTGCTTGCTTGTCACCTCGAGGTTGAGACGCTTTAAAACACCCAGCGCCCTCTAGAGAAGTGTCTGTTGTTTCACACACACACACGCGCGCGCACACACACAATTCGAGCTCGCAGAATTTGGCCAAGAATCTTAGGTTGTTACAAAACCAGCCATAGTACATCTCCATAATTACAAAGTGATCATACCTATCATTATGAAATAATGAAAGTACCCTTGTTTAACCATGTGTGATGAGAAGGCGCGGCTCTTTTGCTTTCAGCCATTCGGCCCTGTCGACGGCTGACATATCTCGCAGCGAGAGACAAATGGAAAAAAGGACGCGCCCGCCGGGTATACATATGGTAAACACACATTTGTCACGTAAACATAGGCGGCGCGCCTATAAAGCGCACGCCGAACGCCACTACAACATCCGACCGCCGTTATTTAAAAGCATATGATAACAATAAACAGGAAAGAAACCTTGGAGTCGGACAGCGCGCGAGACAGGTCCCGTATTTACGAAACAAAGGTTATTACGCAAAAATAGCTCATTAGAGCCAGTCAGTCCTGATGCTGGATATGCTTTTAACAAAGGGAGCTGGAGAGCAGACCTAAACAAACAAAATGTTGCGACGAATTTCACTAAGAGAATTGTAGTGCGCCCGAAGCGCTAGCTGCTATGGCACCGGTAACGCCAGTCAACAATAACTGATATTACACTACAGTCAATATAGCAGCACCCTTTAACTAGCACTGGCTGATACTACACAACATTTAGCAAACGCTGGGGCTCTGCGTCCGGGGCTTTTCTCTCCTCAGTAATGACCGGAATGGCTCTTACTAGGCAGTCATTATTTGGCCCCGCCACGGTGGTCTAGTGGCTATGGTACTCGGCTGCTGATCCGAGGGTCGCGGGATCGAATCCCGGCTGCGGCGGCTGCATTTCGATGGAGGCGAAATGTTGAGGCCCGTGTGCTGTGGGATGTCAGTGCACGCTAAAGAACCCCAGGTGGTCAAAATTTCCGGAGACCTCCACTACGGCGTCTCTCATAATCAGAGCTGGTTTTGGGACATTAAACCACACATAACAACAATAGGCAGTCATTAATGTTTCAGGTTACATTCTTTTGCACTGCCTTATTTCACCAGTGGTTGCTCCCCAACTTCAAGCCTGAAAGCGGTGTTCTCTAGGGGAGCCCGAGATTAATGTTTTAATGAAACTACAGTTTATAGTTCTCGCAGAATGCCTCCCACTGAAAACGTGAATTCGCAACCGCGCGCGGGTATACTAAACGTATATATACATTCCAATACGGGCGTGGCCGTGAGTGAAACGGTCGCTGAGAGCGAAGGGTGTATACGAGACGGGGTCGGCGAGCACGGCGGCAAATACCGAGAAAGATGCGTGGTGTGGCCGTTGATCCAGAGCGCGGCTCCGTAGGGGTTTGCCACGCGTGTGACGGCAGCGCGGGATCAAAGACCTCGCATGGCGAGGGTGACGGGCTGCGCCGCAAGTGCAGCGACATACAGGGTCGCGACGCGCACGGCGCGATATCAAAAGCTGACAACTGCTGCTCTGCTGGGCAACCGCGACCAAGTAACACTCCTTTTGTCACGTCGCCTCAGCGTCACCCAAGCACGTATACAGTGGCTTTTCTCTTCCTCTCTCGCTGTAAGCGTCGTAGTCGGTTCAAGCATTCCCACGGAGTCTTCTAACGTTGAACCCTTTAAGTCTTTCAGGGAAGGAGCCTCTATCGATATCTGCTGACATTAGGAAGGTTAAACGACCCAAAGCTCTCCGCAGGCTACATATTATCGTCATCGTCATTTATTCACCCTTAAGGAGTCCTGACAGGGAATTACATGATGGGGGAGGCGTACAATGTTGAAATGACAAGCATGCTTTGTCACGAAACAACGAAAAAGACTGCCACTTTAGTGCCCAGCATACAAAAGAGAAGATTTCAGCGGCTATATTGGCCACTAATGAAGAATACTGTAATGATGGGAACGAGAAAGTAAGTTATAAACGTTAGGAACTGACATATATGTTGTCTGATTTATTCGTAATACGAGGGGCCCGCTTGGATCCTGGTATTAAAAATATTTGGATCCGCTTATTACTTCCGCATCCGAACTATGGACAAGCACTGTACTGGTTGATGCTTCGGAGTAGTTGTTTCAAGCACCTGTAATGTTTCTCTCTCTCTCACTCGCGAGAGCGTTCTTTCTTTCACGAAGAGGAAATAGGGATGTCTGCGTACGCATCCACAAAAAGCTCTTACGCCATAGCACAGGGCCCGTCATTAAAACGTCTACAATAAGAGTTTTCGTGAGAGTATTTCAGCTATTCTGTTTCTGAACATGTCATATATCGAAGCGGTTCGGGCAATCGCAAACAGCACTCACGAAAGATAAGTTTTGTGAATTCCCACTCCAAGGCTCGTCCTTTAGGGAAAAAAAAATTTCTCACGATATAAATGTTCGTAAGAGAATATTCCAGCCAACCCTGATGCATTAGATATATCATTATCGAAGCCGCCTGGCTAATTGCGGAAAAACTCGCGGAAAAGAAGTCTTGTGGATTCTGCTACAGGGACCGCATTCATAAAACATCTCTTTCGTGCCGTATTTGCACGATTGTAAGTCGATCATTCTTGTTAAAATTTTAAATCAAAAGTCGGAAAGTCAACTTACGATCGAAACCAAAACTTGTACCGCCAGTCAGCTTTTTTTCTTCTGAGTTGCGATTTTTTCGGGGTCGAGCGAAATTCGAGTCGACTTACAATCGCGTAAATTAGTAAGTTCTCTTTAGATCGGATAGCCGGATTCGCTACTCATATGTCCAGCATCGAGATTGTTGAAGTTTTCTTGAAGGCAAGTGTCGTAACCATGACTGAACTACACACCTGGAACATGGGAACATATCCAAGCCGTACGAATGCTTTGGATTTTGTACCACCGTGTTTAGGATTTTCTAAGAGCAACAAAGAAACAGCGCCGGGAAAGAAAGAAACAAAGGAAAGAGGAATAATAATTTCTGGGGTTTTACGTCCCAAAACCACGATATGATTATGAGAGACGCCGTAGTGGAGGACTCCGGAAATTTCGACCACCTGGGGTACGCTCACTGACATCGCACAATACACGGGCCTTGAGTTAACGCCCGTGATGCCCGTGAGTAAGTGATGCAGAACTATCGATAGTACTATCAATAGTTGAGGCACTATCGAGCTATCGATGGTGTAAAAATACTGTCGATACTATAAATACTACCGATGACACCATCGATAGTAACATCGATATCATTATCGATTCTGTTAATATACCGCCGGTATGTAGTATGATATGACCGGTATTTTTTGCCTACTTCAGAAGTTTCGTACCTACTCGATCTACACACGGATCTAAAAAAGCTCCGCCACGGTGGTCTAGTGCTTATGGCACTCGGTTGCTGACCCGAAGGTCGCGGGTTCGGATCCTGGTCGCGGCGGCTGCATTTCGATGGAGCAAAACGTTGAAGCCCGTGTGCTGTGCGATGTCAGTGCACGTTAAAGAACCCCAGGTGGTCGAAATTTCCGCAGCCCTCCACTACGGCGTCTCTCAATAATCAGAGCTGGTTTTGGGACGTTGAACCCCGCAAATCAATCAATCAACCAGAAAAGCAAGAGAATGAAGGTAGAAATCGCGAACCAACTGGCAGATCCGTCCGCGAATTCGCGAACGAAATCGAATGCGTCCGAGGGCGTACACAAAACACGCAAAGACCGTTACGTGCGCGAAACAGAGCGGTTTCAAAATTATATTGCATTTTGTTATTTAAGAATAAAAACTTCAAGAACTAATTTTGTTGGTGAGGTGTAAGTGGTTACTTTTGATTATGAATTTATTAGTTGACATGTCACGGCGTTTTCACTGCGGAAAGAATTCATGTCATTCGCCATAAACTACTAGTAAATTGAATGAACTGAGTATTTAAGACAATGCACTATCGCAATTTTGGCGATATCGCCGGATAACAACAGCACGCTTACTGACAAAGCAATCTACAGTACGATTGCGTTTCCGATGGTATAACTATCGATTGTACTATCGATACTTTATCGATAGTCACACTGTCGATTGTACTATCGATACTTTATGAATAATCATACTATCGATTGCGCTATCGATAGTTTTTCTACACTATCGGTACTCTCGGCAGTCATTTACCGATAGTTTTGCATCACTAGCCTCAACATTTGCCTCCATTGAAATGCAACCGCCGCGGCCGGAATTCGATAGCGTGACCTTCGGGTCAGCAGCCGGGTGCCATAACCATTAGACCACCGCCGCGGGGCGAGAAAAAAAGAAAGACAATAGTAGGTCAGGCACGCACACGCCACGCTTCGCTTTCCCCCCTCCCCCTCTCCCCCTCTCCCCCTCTTCCTTTCTTTTTTTTTTTTTTCGCTCATCAGAAGAAGGGCTGCTGATTTTCTATGGAGTTTCAGCAACATCTCTCCAAACAACACAACATAATCGCAACAATGTGTTACGATTACATCATATACCGCAGACCCAAATAAAAAGAGATTGGCCGCCATCCCGCCCTGCGAACCTGAATGTCCAGCGAAGTTGTATCAAACACCACACATGCTAATTACGCGGTTCGCACTTCACACGAGGGCTTCGAATGATGTCAAACGACTCTTTCGAAAGCATGCTGCCGCAACCTATAGATACCCTTTACCTGGAACGCGTCGGAAGGTGTTTACATTGTTCACAGGCGCATTATGATGCCTGTATCATGGTTTTAGGCTCTTTCTTTTCCTGCAAAGAAGTCCCACAAGGTTTCTTAGTAAGATCGTGGTCTGGTGATATAAGCTGAGAATATATTTATATTCTTTCAACCAACAATAAACTAACACATCAGATTTTAGCGAAAGGCCCTCGTTTGTGTAGAATTATTATTTGTGAATACTGAATTCTATGCCGTATGCCTGACTGCAAACAAAGATATGCCATTTGCCTTCAGTTATTAACCTGGCGTTTTGTATTAATTACGCCACGACATTTTCCCACCGCCGATGAGAGGTACACAGCTTTGCTGTAAAATGGGCAGACAGGTTTTCGAAATAGAAGATACTTTAAAAGTGTTCGTGCTCCCGAACCAATAGCGCGAGTGAATTCGCACGGCCAGAACAACACTTTTTTTTTTTTTGTTAAAGTAGTGTGAGAGGCAACTAGCATCCCGCAGTTGCGAGACAATGAAACAGACTTTGGATACATGCGGTTTCTCGTTCGCGCGAAGAAACGGACGTACGCATACGATTTCTATTGTTACCGATGGACATATAGCCATTGACAGCAGGTTTCTCGTTATACAATCCTTTGTCTGTCGCCACTCTACAGCTACCGTATAGATGCCAGGCATATCGTGTGCTTGGTAACAGAGGCTGCTCCTGCTCAAGTGTGTCTGCCAGAAGCAGATTTAAGTATGCACGATAAGTCATTCGTATAGTGAACTAGGATTCAAGTTCACTACAGCCATTCTTTTACGAGTAATGGGCTATATCCACCTCAGACGCGCATGGCGCGTGACATTCTCCCCCCTCTCGCTCCGACATTTCGAAAAGAAAACGACGCTTCGAGGAAGTGTTCACGCATGAGCTGCAGCAAAGTAAGGGTACACATCTGGCCACATATACTACAGGTGGTGCGTCTCGGAGCTGTGGTATAGTCTGGCATAATACAGCACATCGCAGCGGCATTTGGTGATCTGGGGCTGCACTTCCTAGCCTTCCATTTAACTGATCATCGTCCGCCCAATCACCCCGGTTTGACATTTTTTTTTTTCCTTTGTTGCGTTTTGCTCAAACTGGCGCATCGTCTCACAAAACAAGCACTGCATGTGTACTTAATGTTGAAAATAGTCATCTATTGTAGGGGTCTTCTCTGTGATCGTTATGTTAATGTCATTCCGCTTCGTATCTTGGTGATACTACTTGGTTAATACTAATCAATGAATTCAAGCGCCGCTTTATCGCTGACAAAACTACACAGAACAAAACAAAAATTGAAAAGCTCGGTCTCGAGCCCCTTACTGCGGTATTCAAAGCGCCTCCATTATTGTCATCACCTTCTCCTAATAATTATTGCTTATCTCACTTCATGATTTATTAGAGTCATATATGCGCAGTCGTGCGCCACTCGTAAATGCATGCATGTCCTACTTCTTTAAAGGCTGAACAGTCAATCTCTTCGCTACGCATCAAAATCGGCGACTGGCACCTAGAAAGTGGCTAATGCAGACGGCTGTATGGGGCGTCTGTGTATTGTATACTTCGTGGCTCGAACTTTGCCTTTGGACTGCAGAGAAAGAGAGAGAGCAAGGCTAGTATAATGAGGTGATTCGCTACCTTATTCAGAGTAAGAGGCCGCAAGTTTCTCCATTATTTTGACTATATGTAACAATGCTGCAATACAGCGATTATAGTAATAATGCAGACGCCCGTCGTGGTAGCTTAGCGACTGGGATGTCGCGGGTTCGATTCCCGGGCATGGCGGCCGCGTTTCGATGGGGTGAAACGCAAAAGAAGAAACAAGAAACACACACACACACACACACACACACACACACACACACACACACACACACACACACACACACACACACACACACACACACACACACACACACCAATGTACTTCGTTTTAGGCGCCCGTCAAAGAACCTCAGGTGGTCAAAGTTAATCCGGAGCCCTCCACAACGGCATGCCTCAAAATCTTATCGCGGTTTTAGCTCGTAAAACCCAAGCAATTATTAAATGTCGAACATGTATGCCGTTGCAGCAGGACGGCTACAAATGAGTTGTTGCAGTTATAAAAAAGAAAGAAAGAAAGAAAAGCATGAATGTCTTTAGTATTGACGGCTGTCACGCACCTGTAATGTGAACAGCCTTGACCGTGAGCATGTCATTCATTCATTTATATATTATTTAAAATAAACGTATTTAAGGATAGGCTGGTGCCTGCGTATGGCAGCGGCTACTCTTCTTCCCTAACATAATAGTAGTCGCAAACTTGTCAACAACCACAAAACTAGACAAATAAGAACACGGGCGAACATTCACACACTCAATCTGAGTGTGCGCTCTCGCAGCAGGAGCGTTCACGCAGCATAAATGTTCACACACAACCGAAGCTTCAGCACGGAACACAAGATATCGCCGAAATGTTCCCATAGCAGATATTGGGCACTCGCACACTGCCGCTTCACTGCCGCTCTCTGATATAACAACAGCCATATTCGCAGAAACAAAATTCTGTATCAAAACGACACTACGAGAAACACGTACGGAGGGTATGCCCTGGTGACATGTTTCTTGTATAGTTTTGTGCCTCTTCTAATCCTTCCAGTGAATTCCTACATCTCCCTTATTTGGTCATGGTTAATCTCCTTACCGATTCTTCTTTTTCTTCCGAATTTCTCAGAGTATCACCCAATGATTATGAGCGCCTTTGACGAAGTTCCCGCCTTCACACACACACACACACACTATATATATATATATATATATATATATATATATATATATAACTTAATGAGCAAACAGACAATGAAGCCTAGGAAAACATATTCCTTTCTACTTTCTCCACAATTACAATACCACAATTAACTTCCCCTATGTTTTCCTAGGCTTCATTGTCTGTTTGCTCATTAAGTTGTTTCTAACAAATAAAGAACGAGCCCTTGACCCCTTCCCTTTCGTTATATATATATATATATATATATATATATATATATATATATATATATATATATATATATATATATATATATATATATATATACTGAATGACGATGCGCCTCTTAAAGAACGACGGTTTATTACATCAACGGTTCGGTCGGACGTTTCGGTCGGAGCCCGACCGAAACGTTGATGTAATAAACCGTCGTTCTTTAAGAGGCGCATCGTCAATTCAGTTATAAACTGCACCCAAGTTATTCTTGCATATACAGTCCTACATATATATATATATATATATATATATATATATATATATATATTCGAACGCGCTTTGCGCCAGTGTGGACACGTCCACCTTTACCTGCGTACACGAGAGCATGCAGCTTGCAGGCATGCGGCGAGGCGGTTTGTGCGCACGAGAGGAAGGCATAGCACGCCTTTGTCAGACGAACTCTCGTGGGCGCTGCCCACCCTAGACGGCTCTGAAGAGCACAATTACGTCTAGAAAAGACGAGGACGCCCAACAGCGCGATGACACGTACGTGCGTTTTAGGCCACGAAGCACGCGCGCACTCCAGTCCCGTCGTTGCTTAGCGTATGTGTACTTTAGCAACCCGACAAAGACGCTGGATCAGAACTCTTGTTTGGGCTAGGAGATTAAGGAGTCACTATGACAAAGACGCATATTTTTAAGGAACCAATTCTAGCACTATATAAGGCATTGCAAGAAACCGTTGCAAGAAACCTAGTCGCTTAACCGGTGACTGTGATGACTGCAAAAGACTGCGTGTGTGCTTCCCTGTTGAAACAATCATGGAGGAAGTGCTGATCGAAAACAGTATATGAGAGTCTCATCTATATGTGTAGTGATCGTTTTTGTATTGGCGACAATGAGCGTGATAAAATCTTCCAGAAAACCTTTATTTACTTCGCGCGATATAAGCATGGATACAAAATGTATAGTCTAACCCGGTTCCACTCAGTTTTTCGTGCTGCGGGAGAGATCGGTGCTGGACCTATTTAAACTGCGGTGCGCCGCGGTGCAACGAAACCGCTAGTGAAGGAGACCAATGAGAGATGCCCCTCCAGTGACGTAGGCGCGGGAAATTTGTGTCATGTGCTATTCTTATACCTGTGAAACCTCCAAATATAACGTCCCTAAGTACACTGTAAAAAAAAAAACAATAAAGAAGGTTCAGCGAGAATAGATGAGCTGCTTTAAAGTTTCTGAATAACAGAGTGTTGACTACGGTTCACGTGATGTTCAGTAATGCCGATCCGTATAACGAGCGTGTGCTGCGGAACAGTGTCACTCGGCGCCACAGGAACCCCTTCTAGCGAGTCTGTCAACAAACAATAATTTGATGATCGATTGCCGGGGTTTTACGTCCAAAAACCACGCTATGATTATGACAAACGCCCTGGTGGAGGGTTCCGTAAACTTCGGCCGCCTCAAGTTCTTTAACGTGCACTGACATCGCACAGCACACGGGCCCCAACATTTTGCTTCCATCAAAATGCAGCCGCCGCAGCCGGGACTCGATCCCGCGGCCTTCGGATCAGCAGATGAGCGCCATAGCCACTATACCCCTATGTCGGTGCGTGAGGTTAATAACCTGAGCGCCCATCTTGCTGACCACTGCAGAGCTTGCAACACTTATGAACCATGGTTTTGTACGTAGTGTAAAAAATCCTGCGTAGGAGTAGCAAAAAAAAAAAGATAAAGAACTCCTCATGACACGTTAGAACCGTTCTTATCAAAAAAGAAAAAATAAATAAAAAATGGGTAGCCTGCACTAGTGATGCAAGACTGGATTAAGAGCGAAGCTTGCGGCCAACCTAGGTTCTGCTGGCTTCTACAAGCTCAACTAAGGCACGTGATTCGTCACGCGACTAGCTGTTACATGGTTTTGGCGTGAATATATAACGTGAGTAGCTGTGACGTCATGTTACGTCCTTTGGGTCGCGTTTCTAAGTTGACCTGGGCAACGTGCGGTTGTAACGTCCTCCTTGTTTCCTTCCTAACCCTCACTTCATTTCTCCTCACCATCACCTCTTTCCCACCCCCTGCTACACTGCACTGCACATGCCTATGCTATGCTTCTCCCTCTCCTCTCCTCCTTTCTTTCCTCCTCACTTCCATTTCACACCGTTTGCTATATTATACTATACGAGGCTATGCATATGCTTTACTCTTTCCCCTCCTCCTAACTAACCTCCCTTTCCCACCCCCCTGCCTATACTGCACAAGGTTAAGCTAAGATATGAAGCGCCTCCGCCTCTACGCAGTAGTAGACTAGGGCACCAGAGAAAAAGTACGTGCGCATGTGCCGTGCATTTCACAGAAGGAGTGCATGCACACTTATTTCCTGACGATAGTTTTACCCTGACGGGCAACCCACAAGTTCGCCTTCGCTGTTAAAGCGAGTCAGCAGTGTGCAAACGACACATAAATTGAATTGTGTACAATGAAGAAATGTAATTCTTTTCGCGCATATAGTCAGACAACGTTTAGATCATAGTCTCCAGCTTCCCCTGCGTCCTGCGCAGCTTGTGGAAATTTATGTATACCTGTGGTCTGTCCTAAATAGAATCAGTTATTGCGCCTGCGTCTTGCATTCATTTCCAGTGCCCCGTTTCATTGCGCCGTTTCTTGTAACACTTGTCTGCAACCGAGCTAGGCGGAGCAGCAAGAAGGAAAACATCGCAGCGATGAGTGTGGCATGAGAGAAACGCTTACACGCGTGTAGTCACTAAGTGTGGGGGGCGAATTTTGCGCATAAACTGTCCTTCGTACTGGTTCTCGCGTCGCTAATTTCACCTAAAAGGATGTATACGTGCTTCTCCTGCGTGAGGTTTTAGCTATTGTACAGCTATAGTAACTGGCCGCCGCTTTGTTGCCTAAACAAATGTCTTCTTGTGAAAGCAAGCGAAAGCACTTAGCAGTTCATCAATGAAAACATTAAGAATCGATGTCGACACAAAAACAGGTCTGTATACATGCTTGTGCCTTTCTTCACAGCGAGAATAGTACAAGGGGAAGAAAATAAAAGAAAGAAAATCATACAGACCGTGAGATCTGTGAGCGGAGGTTAGAGGCTGAATATATACCGCACCCTCCTCGTATACTTAAATCGTTTAATCCTCACGCACAGGTAAGGGACACGCGTTAGAAGGATCAACAAACATCCGTGGACGAAGTACTTTATAGACACCACCTGTACTCCAAGTCACCTTTTTTAAGTACACGCAGTCGCGTGCTGTCACAGCCTCCGACATGCAGCCTCCCTGCGCATCGTGCGTTCCCCCGAGTTGGAAGGAAGATAACTCCTTTATGTACAAGCCTATTTTTGTACGACAAGACCGGCCAGTGATGCCAGCTTCGTGTTGTCGAAGCGCCGAGCGTCGTCACAAACTTGCTCCTAATCAGGAGAGGTGATCTGAAAATGCCGGTTCTTTTCGAATTTTGATCGCTTGCAGGCAGGGCCCCAAACAAGGCGCACACCACCGTGGCGCACACGCAGCAGATAGGCCGTTCAAAGGGTGTTCCAAGGGAGCGCGTATATCCCTCTTTTTTTTTAACCTTCCGTTTTATCGTAATTGTTACGTCAGTCCAGACTATATATATATATATATATATTATATATATATTAATATATGTACTGAAAAGCTGCGGGACGGAACTTTCGCACTCGCTCTAGGAGCGCAAGGCGAGGAAGAAAAGCAGAAGTGCTCGGGCTCTGGGCGCGCACAGCGGGCGCGAGAAGAGAAAGAGAAAGAGGAAGTCAGAATAGAACAGCCGGCCTGCAGCTAAGGCGCTGTGTCTACGTCTTCCTTCTTTACAATATATCTATATATATATCTATATATATATATTATATATATATATATAATATATTGATGGCGATTAGAGCACTGAACGAACGAGTAACAACGGACAGAAAGAAAGAAATCAATCTCACAGGTCGCCAAAATTTCCGGAGCCCTCTACTACGACGTCCCTCACAACCATATCGTACTTTTTGCTACGTAAAACCGCATTACTATGAAAAAAAAAAAAAAAAGAACGTATGACGGAGGCAAGCACTGTGTCCTCGTCCCTTAATTTTACTTATTTTCTTTTGTCCCATTTCTTTTTTCAGCGCGTTATCGCCTTCAAGAATATGAGACAACGTATAGTGGCAGGAAAGGATTGGCGTGTAGGTCTTAGTTGCTTGGTTCCGTTCCTTTTACGAATAAATTTTTGCAATAAGTACGCATTGCTCTATCAGTTCCCGAAGCTTCCAAACAGCTCAGGAGGTCATTACGCGGGGCTGAAATGGAAATTATTGAGCTGGGAAAGGATGAGGGAAAAAAATGTGGTTGATCCCATTTGTCCCTCTGTCATAGGAATCAGTATAACACGAAAGTGAAACCTAGCTTCGCGAAGTTGTGGAATGCATAAGCGGTAACCTGGCGAATCGAGGGGCGAGAGATGGCTTGGGTACTGTGAACGTTTGAATACGTCACATGTAGGCATCAGCGGCACCTCGACACGGCACAGGGATACTCGCCAGCTGTAAACAAGGGATAGTTCTCGAACGACTCATATTGCTCCGGAAACACTGAATTGCACGCGCCAGAGCTCTGCGCAAACCTGCCATAAACAAGGAGCGTCTGCAAACGGTGACACCTTGCAAGCGAAACCAAACTGGTTGTCAGCGGATCGTTTTGTTAAAAAACAGCCCACTGCAACGAAAGGCCAATCATTTGCTTGTCGACGGCCGTCCTTGCGTTCCTGGAGCAGTGCGCGTCGCAACTCAACCCACGTGTCCACGCAAGAGAAATTCTGTAGCGGCCGCGCGTTCGTACTTTGCCCGAGGGACGCACGGGCATGACGCCGCTACTTCCCCAACTTCCGCGGCCATCGAGGCGCGAAGACTACCGAAGCGCTTACTACCGCCGCCAATTATCATGAGAATTTGCTTCGCTCCATCTATCGTTCCTAGATGGCGGTATCACAGCAGGCAACCTAAGCGAACCAAGAGTGCAGTATAAGGGAGGCGATGTTAAATTAAAAAGTAATTTTGCTTGTTAAACGCTGTAGCTCACTGTACTAAACACCTTTACTTTAACCGGGCGACAATTAAATGAAACTTATAAAGCGTTATAGTGAACATATAATGCCCATCTGTTGCTGTATGAGCGATGTTGCGGTGATGCACCCGTAGAGCTTCCAGCTCTTCTCGTCAAATCCCGGTTCAAGGCGGGTTCGAGTCTGCCTGCGTGGAACTTTTTCATTGTGAATGAAATTCATTTTTTCAAAGATCCACTTCCGTTACGGGAGTACGTCACTGATTTCTTGGTGTACCTCGGCATAAAACGCCTTGGTGTTAAAGAAAGAGAAAGCTTGTGTCCGTAGGCTTATCAAAGAAATGGGAGCAAATTTAACCCGTAAATTAGTTCGCTTGGCGGTTTTTAGTTAACTTTTCTCTGTCGTTTCAGCTATCCTAAGTGTTACGAATCAAGGAAGAAACCTCAAAGGCACAAGACTGCGGCTTCCCGCGCTGGTGTTGTGCTGCAAAAGAAGAGTTGTATCAATAGGAACAGTTGTAACCAATGGATGACACACGTCCGACAATTTCATTTACCATGACAGAAATATGCTGTTAGAGATTTACTTGACATGTTTTACTCTATGCGTGCGAACACACGCCCAAACGCCTTAAGTGGCGCTTTTGCGCAATCCAAGAAACACTGATGATCAACGAACCAGCCCATTTACAGAAGCCACTTATCTAACATATCTCATGGCCGGATGTATCGCGCTTGCTTTGGACACGTATACTTGGCGCGCACTCAATTTCGTTTCCATGGAACGCTTTCTTCTTCTGCGATCTTCAGAAGGCGAAGCCATGTGTAAAACAAACGTGGCGCCGGTGTCCTTGCCTAACCGTCTACACCGCGCTCACGCAAGGTTACTATACAGATTACCAATTCGCCTTAGTTCAGAATGTGCTGAGATTCACTTTTTCTCGCCCTCTCGAATGGCTGGACAAGAACTGTATAATTTTGTCTTTTCATAAAATAAAACAGCGAAAGGAAGCGCACATCATCGTCTCTGTGTGACGCATGCGTTCAGCGCTGCCACCGAGACGTATACGACACTGCCCAGTCCCATGCACACCGATAGAGAGAAAGAGAAAGACAGAAAAGACAACAAAAGTTATCGCTTCTAACAGGAAATACCAGAAGTGGGAGGACAGACTCCGCGGGGGCGCGAAAAGGGCGAAGCAGCGGTCTTGGTGTCCACAAGAGTATTTTATAGACAGTGTGTGAATAGCATTGAGAGAGAATAAACATTTTAATAAAAGAGGAAAACTGGCCTTCTTGCGGGAGGATCCCCTATTTCAGGGCCCCACTGGCTCTAACGGTCTGCTCGGCCTGGTCCAGGGTCGCCAGCTGGCTTCCCAGGTCCTGCTGGCCGAGTCGCCCCTCCCAGGACCTTTCGAATTCGTTGCATGTGATTAGGGCTCAGCTCATCTGCTGGTCTTCGTCTGCAGTGCCAAGGCAGCCGCACCCACTGACCGCACCGCGCGCTCTGGAGGGTGCCACCCCATCCTCCTTGCCCTCAGCTCTCTCTTCCATTTGACTTGCGTGTGCTGTTTTGCGATATGTGCCCCTTGCCTTGTCCATCTCAGTCCCCTAGCCTGTTTCTCTCGCTCACTCTCAGTCCATTCACACTTTGCCTTTCTGTCACTACTTAACACCCCCCTCTCCTCCCTCGCACAGGTCTTCCTCCACAACAGACGGTTACCACACTGTCCTTCTCTCTACTTCTCTATTCAAGAAACTCTTCTCCCACCGGTACCACTGCATTAAACACAAAATTAGTGGGCTCATCAGTCACGCTAACAGCCAAACAAGACCGACAAGCCTCGGGGTGTCTAAGACTGATTGATGGGTGCGGAAGGACGAGGACACAGGAAACCGTCTTGTCACGCCTCTCGTCTGCGCCCTTGTCTCCTTGTGCAACTGCACTAATTGCGAACGAAAAAAAAAAAAAAGATACATGCGGTGACTTTGAAGACAGGGAGATCTCGTCTAAGTTGGAATGATCTAACATGCGTGAGCGGTTTGTCGGCGTGACTCCGACGGCGCCGGCTTTATCGACGACGAAGCGGAACAGAGTGCAAGCATGCCTGCGAAACACGAGCTCTTTAGATGTTTTGCCGACCGTGCACCGACCACCTTTATGCAGTTCAAAGAAAAAGTGTTGGCGGCCGTGCATCGACCACCTTTACGTAGTTCAAAGAAAGAAAGATATACGCGAGCCTGCGTTCACAAAAAGCATACTACGAGAAAAATACTCGTAAGATGATATTTCAGGCAACCATGATGTTGGACGAATGATTAGCAAACCGGCTCGCCAATGTTAAAAAGACTTTCTGGTAGGCGAGTTGGTACATACTTGGAATCAAAGATGGCTTGCGCGCAAACTTGACAAGGACACAAGGAGACACGGACGAGCGCTCGTCCGTGACTCTTTCCTGTGTCCTTCTCAAGTTTGCGCGCAAGTCATCTTTAATTCCAAATGTTGAAAAGCAGCTACGAAAGTTAGTTTTCTGAATATGATCATGCACAACTTTTCAATAAAACCACCAAGCATTTCTGTAAGAAACACTTCTACTCTAGCGTAGAGGAGCTAGAGTACAAGTATTTCGAGATAAGTATATGAAGTGGGGTTCACAAGACAATTGCGTACCACGCACGTGCGTCACACATGTAGCGGTACATGTTACCAGACAGCCCTACGTACATACTGACGTGCAGCTGATACTGCTGCTGTAAATGCTGCTTGTCACTGTCGATCTAGTGTACAAGTACACGCTACACAGTGCGAAATGCCGAGAAGAAAGCGACCGGAGGCCGCGAAAGCGTGACTTTGCCACTGCAGCGCGCTAGCCCGGCACCGTGCAGGGGGTAACTGTACTTGCAAACACATTATCGCAGGGGGAAGCCTTCGAAGAAGGCATTTATGGATGGTCCGGTGCTGGAATCTATGTTTAAATGAGTGAATTCCAGAACCGGCCGCGTTCTGGAATTTTAAAAAATTAAAAAAAGAAAACAAACTCTATCCGCACTGTGCAATGTTCTGCGATCGAGCTCTTTCCTGCCACCAGACGCCATGCACGCAACTCGGCAACGCCCCTTCCTGCATAAGAGGACTTCCCCTAGAACTAGAGAGGAAGTTCTGCAAGGACGCTGCCCGTTGGTCAGCGTGGTCCATGTCGCGGCTTCTAGTGTGGCGCTGCGCGAAGCTGCAGTCGTATCTCGCCCATTGCCGTCGCTCATGTAAACCACCGGGCGCTGCACCTAATGGACTCTTCGTGCTCCGCGCGTTTTGCATGCGCTCGGTGACGTCACCTTGGGCGGAAAACACGAAATTCCCGCGCTCCCCCAGAGCGTTCGGGCCACGCTGACTCGAACGCCGGAATGTGGGCACGACTCCAAGAGGCCATGTCACCGGATGGGAGGGCACAGCGCGCACGCGCCGCGTCCTAAACATCCGCGCGTCCGTGCCGCGCAGATTCAACCAACGGGCCGGGACACGCAAACCGAACAGACCGCTTTGCCGGAACAAGCTTCACGAGCGTTCGTTTGGCGGCCGGCTAGGAAATCGCCATTCATGCACGGAGCCTGACCTTCGTCTAGCAGGTCGTCAGACGCGCATTTGCAAGCGCCGCGTCCATTTTATTTGTTTTCCACACGCGCGGCCATCGCAGGAAGGAAGCACGCAACGCGGCCTCTTCGGATACACGCGCGGCCGCGACCGCGGCGCTTGCCCGCCTGTGTGCGAAACCGTTGCGCGTCCGTCCGTCGCCGGCCGCCGGCAAGCAGCGCGTGACAGCCTCGGCGGATAGACGGAGACCTACAGCTGCAGGTAGCACGGCGCCGCTTTCTTAAATCTCCTGCGTCCGACAGCCGACCGTCAGTCTCCCGCCGCTTCCCAGTGATCCGCAGGTATAGGAGCAATTTCGTGTTTTTAAAGTGAGGAAAGCGGTTATAATTTCATAGGCCTAACATTAAGTCCATCGAGAGCGTGAGAGGGGACGAGAAAGACGTGGCGGGTCGCGCACACCGTCGCACCCACATAGCGTCGATGCCGGCATGCACTCAGCGTGTCCATGTAGGTAAAGGAGGACCGCCCAGCAGGCGAGCGAACGACATCCGTCGTCGTCAGCGCGCGCGTTTGCTCCGCGTGCGTAATTTCGTAGCGGCGCGCCACGCCTCGGCGCTGCAATTGACATACTTGCACGTGAGTCGCACAGTCGGAATCGAGGCACGCTGTAGTCGATTTATCATTTTGTCTCTCGGAAGAGCCGCGCGGAAGAGACAGAAGAGACTCACCGGACTCCCAGAGCAACGCGATGCACAACGTGAGCGCCGTCACGATAGCGCCGATCTCCATGGCTGAGCGTGAATCTTGGCCGCCGCCGCCGCCTGAACACCGCCACCACCTGCTCGTAGCGGTAATCACCGGCACCGCTCTTCGACGGGTGTCGTCATGTGCGATGTGCCACCGCGCGGTCAGCGCCTCCAGTGCCGGAGGCCTTTGTGACACCGGCACTGCCTCGTCGGCGGGTGGGGACGCTACCACGCTACGGCAAAACGCGAACCGCCAGCGAAGTGAGCGATCCGGGAGGACTCCGAGAGGGAGCGGCCGTTGCGCGCCCCTCTCCACCCCGCCTCCTTTCCGCCAGAACAGGTACGGTCGGTCAGGTAATCGCGCGGCGGCGGCAACAGGCCTCTGCATACGCGGAAAGAAGAGCGCCGGCGAGCGGCACTGTTTGCCGTCCCAGTCGATGGGAGGCGCTTTTAAAGTTGTCCGTAGCGCCCAGTAGCGCCGAGGAGAAGCCCAACCTCCCCACCTGGCGTAAGCGACGAGGCATTCAGCCAAAGCGCGTTGTTCACTTATTAGACGCCTCAACAACTGCGGCAGCAGACGTACTCAATATTTAAGGAAAGGCGAAACGACATACATTAAATCGCTGCTAACTAAGCCATCTGAACTATTCTATGTGCACTACAAAAAGAAGCTCACGTAGCTGCGCACGGTTCCGTTGATACAGCTTATATTGGCGATCGAGGCAAGTCCATTCTAAAGCTAAGTGCCCTCCAAAAATAAGCTCACGTAGGTGCACACGGTTCCATTTACACCGCTTATATTGGCGATCGGGGCATCATCATCATCAGCCTATTTTAGGTCCACTGTAGGGCGAAGGCCTCTCCCAACGAATTCCAATCCACCTTATCCAGCGGCAAGCTGCTTCCACTTTATGCCCGCAAACTCTTTAATTTCACCGCTCCATCTAACCTCTGTTGCGTTTCCCCTCTCTTGGTATCCATTCAGTCGCTCTTACTGTCCATATGTTACCTTTCCTCCTCATGACATGTCCTGCCCAGGTCCACTTCTTTCTTTTAATTGATATAATAATATTAGCTACTCCTGTCTGTTCCTTGATCCATCCCGCTCGTTTTTTATCGCTTAGCGGTACACCAATCATTTTTCTTTCCATTGCGCGTTTCATCTCTAATTTTGAGATGCGGAGCATCTCTTGCTCGCGGGTATGTCACGCGTCAACCGGCGTCCGCACTTACACTACGCATGCGCGACTCTCCTCTCCCTTCCCTCTCTCCAACAGCTGCTGCAATAAATAAAGCGGGTAGAGAGAGCGCGCGCGCTTCGCTTCAGTAGTATCTCCTCCTTCGATGAAAGAAGTTGGTGGTGTTGTGTGATGGAAGCAACAGTTCCGTCAGCGAGTGGGTTGACGCAAGTACGCATCAGCATCAACCCACACTCTGACAACGGTCACGCAATGCGTGGTAACGAACCAAGTTAACAACGTAATAACACGCAAGGTTCACCGTAAAGGTAACACCGAAAACACTGCAAACCTGTAAACATCGCCGTTAAAGGCACCGTTGAAACTCCCAGCGATGCTCCGCATCTTCCCATGGTCCCCTTCGGGGAGATGGTGTAATTTTTTTTCGTTATCCTCCACGTTTCTGCACTGTACGTTAGTACTGGGAGAATGCAGTGATTGAATACTTTTCGCTTTAGTGACAGCGGCAAGTTTCCATTCATGATTTCGTAACGCCTTCCGAATACGCTCCAGCACATCCTTATTCGAATGAGAATCCCTTTTTTCATGGGTAGGTGTTCCTGTTAGTAACTGCCCCAGGTATATGTATTCGTTCACACATTCTAAGGGTTCACTGTTGATGTTAAAGTCCTGTTCTTTAGCTAGGCTATTGAGCATAACTTTGGTCTTTTGCCTATTCCTTTTTAGTCCAATTTTAATACTTTCCCAGTTTAGGTCATCAATCATGTTTTGAAGTTCGTCTCCATCATTGCTAAAGAGCACAATGTCATCTGCAAATCTTAAATTGCTGAGATATTCTCCTTCTATTCGAATTCCCTTTTCTTCCCAGTCAAGGCGTTTACACACTTCCTCTAAACATACAGTGAATAGCACCGGGGAGATCGTAGTCTCCTTGTCTGACACCTCTCTTGATTGGGATTTCTCTACTTCTCTCATGTAGGAGTAGTGTGGCTGTGCAATCTTTGTAGATGTTATCTATGGTTTGCACGTATGCGTCAGGTACCCCTTGTCGACGTAAAGCTTCTAGAAATGCTTGTATTTCTACGGAGTCAAATACTTTCTCGTAGTCTATAAACGCCAGGTTTGTTATATTCAGCGCACTTCTCAATTACTAGTTTGATAGCATGGCTGTTGTGCAATTGTTGAGTAGCCTTTCCTAAAAACCAGCTTGTTCTCTTGTTATACATGGAATTTGTTTGTCAGTGGTTATACATGGAATTTCAGCGTCCTCCTCCGATTCTATTTCTAGAAGGTTCTATGGTCTGTCTGAGAGCTGTACAGTTTAGAGTAGAAATCTGCTACCTTTACTATGTCGTTGAAATTGCCGATAACTTTACTTTGTTTATCTTTTAGCGCTTGCATTTTGTTTTGTCCTATAAATGCAGTTTCTTTTTAGACCGATTTAAGGCTGATGCCTTTCTCTACTGCTTTCTCTATTTCTCTCATGTTAAAGTTTCTTGCACCTCTTTGCCTGGCTTTACTGACCAGTTTTGATAGGTCTTCGAATTGTATTCTATCTTTTGACGAAGTTACTTTCATTTATCGGCGTTTTTTTATTAGTATTTGGTAGATTGGGACAATTTACTTGTTACTTGCTTTGTTGCTTTACCCCGACTGCTGTCGCTGTTTCTAGGATTTGTGGGATGCCGAGTCTGTCGAAGTACGAATCCCACATAATAACATAACAACGGGTTTATACATTTAGCAACTGCAGCGGACGAGCATACCGAGGCCACGCTCGTCCGGGTATGTAAGAATAGAGTTTCCAATCTGGGGCAGCCTGCTTATGTAGCCACCGTCGGTGACGCCCACCTCCAGTGAGCTGCGGTAGCACTGCATTTTATCGGACACGCGGTGCTGCGTGTAGCAGGGTTGCGCTGGGCTGGATGACACGGCTGCGCGGAAATAGGCGCAGTGTGTGTCGCCACAGATTGTTTTCGTTATGGCTTTGTTTATTTCTTCTAACTCTTCATCGTTTTGGCCTAAGGCCTCGAACTTGTTTTTTTTTTTTTTTGGGGGGGGGGGGGGGGAGGGGCGACTTTAAATTCTTCGTCTTGCTCTGATTGCATCTAGAGATGCATTTTTTCTGGTAAATAATTTAGTTCTTGTTTTCTTTAGGTAAAGTACCATATTCGCCCTTACTAATCTGTGATCGCTGCATTTTATCTTCCCCCTCCTTCCGTGTCTTGAATTATACCTGGTTGTTCGCACATTATAAAGTCAATTTCATTCTTTGTTTCCCTGTTAGCGCTTTTCCATGTCCACTTCCTATCCTTGTGTTTCTTAAAAAGCGTATTCATTAGAGAGTTTTAGTTTGTCCGTAAACTTCTTCACGCTTACGGATACCGGTTTAACGGGAAAGTGTACGTGACCAGCAGAGCTTGTGGCGACACCTGATGATGCGGAACTTTACCAGGCACACAAAAAGCTAATATTATTGTTGCTTGCCCGTTTTGCTTGACTCCTAGTGTAAAGCATTAGACGTGAGATAATAATCGACTCTCAGTACTTTCATTACCTCTTTCGAAGAAAACGCTCACGCTACTAAAAAGAAAATCGAATGCATTATAGTTAAGCAAACCGCGAATAGATGGCACTAGCAGTTCTACTTCCACCGTAAACACGCACGGTAAACCGATATCCCGCAAACGTAAAGAAGTTTACGGACAAACTAAAACTCTCTATTATGCGGAGTCGGTTTCTTTCGGCAAATTGTACTGGCATTTCCCTTCGGTTATTCCTATGGCCGACGCCGTAGTTGCCGTCCATTCTAAATCTAAGTGCACTCCAAAAAGAAGCTCACGTAGGTGCACACGGTTCCACTGACACCGCTTATATTGGCGATAGAGGCAAATCCATTCTAAATCTAAGTGCACTAAAAAAAGAGGCTCACGTAGGTGCACAGGGTTCCACTGACACCGCTTGATTGGGATTTCTCTACTTCTCTCATGTAGGAGTAGTGTGGCTGTGCAATCTTTGTAGATGTTATCTATGGTTTGCACGTATGCGTCAGGTACCCCTTGTCGACGTAAAGCTTCTAGAAATGCTTGTATTTCTACGGAGTCAAATACTTTCTCGTAGTCTATAAACGCCAGGTTTGTTATATTCAGCGTACTTCTCAATTACTAGTTTGATAGCATGGCTGTTGTGCAATTGTTGAGTAGCCTTTCCTAAAAACCAGCTTGTTCTCTTGTTATACATGGAATTTCAGCGTCCTCCTCCGATTCTATTTCTAGAAGGTTCTATGGTCTGTCTGAGAGCTGTACAGTTTAGAGTAGAAATCTGCTACCTTTACTATGTCGTTGAAATTGCCGATAACTTTACTTTGTTATCTTTTAGCGCTTGCATTTTGTTTTGTCCTAGTGCAGTTTCTTTTAGACCGATTTAATGCTGATGCCTTTCTCTACTGCTTTCTCTATTTCTCTAATGTTAAAGTTTCTTGCACCTCTTTGCCTGGCTTTACTGACCAGTTTTATAGGTCTTCGAATTCTATTCCTATCTTTTGACGAAGTTACTTTCATTTATCGGCGTTTTTTATTTAGTATTTGGTAGATGGGGACAATTTACTTGTACTTGCTTTGTTGCTTTACCCGACTGCTATCGCTGTTCTAGGATTGTGGGATGCCAAGTCTGTCGAAGTACGAATCCCACATAATAACATAACAAAGGGTTTATACATTTAGCAACTGCAGCGGACGAGCATACCGAGGCCACGCTCGTCCGGGGTAGCGGGATGTAAGAAGAGAGTTTCCAATCTGGGGCAGCCTGCTTATGTAGCCACCGTCGGTGACGCCCACCTCCAGTGAGCTGCGGGTAGCACTGCATTTTATCGGACACGCGGTGCTGCGTGTAGCAGGTTGCGCTGGCTGGATGACACGGCTGCGCGGAAATAGGCGCAGTGTGTGTCGCCACAGATTGTTTTCGTTATGGCTTTGTTTATTTCTTCTAACTCTTCATCGTTTTGGCCTAAGGCCTCGAACTTGTTTTTTTTTTTTTTTGGGGGGGGGGGGGGAGGGGCGACTTTAAATTCTTCGTCTTGCTCTGATTGCATCTAGAGATGCATTTTTTCTGGTAAATAATTTAGTTCTTGTTTTCTTTAGGTAAAGTACCATATTCGCCCTTACTAATCTGTGATCGCTGCATTTTATCTTCCCCACTCCTTCCGTGTCTTGAATTATACCTGGTTGTTCGCACATTATAAAGTCAATTTCATTCTTTGTTTCCCTGCTGGGGCTTTTCCATGTCCACTTCCTATCCTTGTGTTTCTTAAAAAGCGTATTCATTATGCGGAGTCGGTTTCTTTCGGCAATTGTACTGGCATTTCGCCTTATTTGCGATGGAGAGGCAAGATTCCATTCTAATCCTAAGTGCACTCCAAAAGATGCTCACGTGTGCACACGGTTCCGTTGACACCGCTTACATTGGCGATATCGAGGCAATCATCTAAATCTTACTTCACTGCACTCCAAAAAGAAGCTCACCGTAGGTGCCACACGGTTCCACGGACACCAGCTTATATTGGCGGACAGAGGCAAATCCATTCTAAATCTAAGTGCACTCCAAAAAGAGGCTCACGTAGGTGCACACGGTTCCACTGACACCGCTTATATTGGCGATCGAGGCAAATCATTCTAAATCTAAGTGCACTCCAAAAAGAAGCTCACGTAGGTGCACGCGGTTCCACTGACACCGCTTATATTGGCGATAGAGGCAAATCCATTCTAAATCTAAGTGCACTCAAAAAGGAGCTCACGTAGGTGCACACGGTTCCGTTGACACCGCTTATATTGGCGATAGAGGCAAATCCATTCTAAATCTAAGTGCACTCCAAAAAGAGGCTCACAAGGTGCACACGGTTCCACTGACACCGCTTATTTTGGCGATCGAGGCAAATCCATTCTAAATCTAAGTGCACTCCAAAAAGAAGCTCACGTAGGTGCAGACGGTACCGTTGACACCGCTTATATTGGCGATAGAGGCAAATCATTCTAAATCTAAGTGCACTACAAAAAGGAGCTCACGTAGGTGCACACGGTTCCGTTGACACCGCTTGTATTGGCGACTGAGGCAAATCATTCTAAATCTAAGTGCACTACAAAAAGGAGCTCACGTAGGTGCACATGGTTCCGTTGACACCGCTTGTAATGGCGATAGAGGCAAATCATTCTAAATCTAAATGCACTACAAAAAGGAGCTCACGTAGGTGTACACGGTTCCGTTGACACCGCTTGTATTGGCGATTGAGGCAAATCATTCTAAATGTAAGCGGTGTCAACGGAACCGATTGAGTTAAGCGACCACAAAGTTATCACATTCCTTCTATCTATACCCATATCAAAAAATCAACCTACCAAAAAATGTATCAGAGACTATAACAAGGCCGACTTTACAGCCATTAACTGCGAACTTGAATTATTTTGCGAACACTTCTGCCAGTCAGCGCTTTCTAGATCCGTTAATGATAACTGGATTCTGTTCAAACAGCGAATTCACAATGTAATCGATAAGTACGTCCCCTTGGTACGAACTCGCGGTTATGCGGACAAACCCTGGTATTCCAAACCATTAAAAAGACTATCCCGTAAGAAAAGTAGGCTGTTTCGTTCTGCTCGCAATTCGCCCTCAGCAGTAAAGTGGAACAAATATTTAGCCTGCTTAGGTGAATACACCGATCTTTTGTTTAAATAGAAAAGAAAGTTCCACCACGAAGACCTAAAGAACATCCTCCACAATAATCCTAGAAAATTTTGAAACCTAAAAACCAGTCACACAACATCACGCTCGTATTCCCTGACGGCACTGACGTACCATTTCCTCAGCGAGCTAACGTGATGAATTCGTATTTCTGCTCTGTCTTCACCGTCGAGGCCGTCCAGAACGTGCCAGTACTACCTCGTCAAAGTTTCAGCAGTATGGCACCGATTCTTATCTCAGCTCAGGGTATTTCTAAACTCATCGACAACCTCAAAACTTCAAGTGCTCCAGGACCTGACGACATACCGTCCAAATTTCTAAAAAGTACAAAACTAGTCTCGAGCCACATTTTGCAAGTTATTTTCACTCAGTCCCTCTTGGAAGGTCAAATTCCCGATGACTGGAAGATGGCGAAAGTTACACCAGTCTTCAAAACAGGTAACCGGTCGGATCCGTCCAATTACCGCCCCATATCACTGACATGCGTGTGTTGCAAAATATTAGAACACGTCATTTTCTCGCACATTGCCCGTCATCTCGAAAATAACTCTTTCTTTCTCAAGCAGCACGGTTTCCGCCCCGGCTTATCATGTGAAACGCAGCTGGCTGAATTCACTACTGATCTGCACTTAAACCTTGATTCCTCCTATCAGACTGACGCCATCTTCATCGACTTTTCTAAAGCCTTCGACCGCCTAGCCCATCGTCGTCTCATAACGAAGCTTTGAACGCTAAATCTCGACCCACTTACACTATCATGGATAATATGTTTTTTGGCAGGTCGGTCACAGTTCACTTCCATTGGTGGAGAGTCGTCCACTATAACAGATGTGCTTTCCGGGGTTCCTCAAGGATCGGTCCTTGGCCCTCTTTTGTTCCTCATATTCATCAACGACTTGCCATCCGGAATCACATCGTCCATCCGTCTTTTCGCAGACGACTGTGTTGTGTATCGCAGAATCACCAACAGTACGGATCAACCATTACTGCAGCAAGACCTTAACATCATCGAGGCATGGTGCTCGCGCTGGCTCATGGAACCAAATGTTTCTAAATGCAAACACATGGTCATCTCTCGTAAAAAATCCAACCTTGTTTTTCAGTATTCATTAAACTCCGCCGAAATATCTCCAGCGGATTCCTACCGCTACCTGGGTGTCCTCATAAACAGCACCTTGACCTGGTCAGACCACATTATCAAACTCGCAGCAGACTCCTCCAGGACACTTGGATTCTTAAAAAGATCTCTGCGGCCCTCCCCTCCCGCTGTCAGGAAACTTGCATTCGAAACGTTCGTCAGATCTAAACTAGAATTTGCTTCCGCCATTTGGAGCCCCCATCAGGATTATCTCATCAGCTCTCTCGAGGCGGTGCAAAATCGTGCAGCCCGGTTCATATCATCTCAGTACAGTAAGCATACAAGCGTCACTCTTATCAAAACGTCTCTTGAGCTAACCCCTCTAGCTGTTCGCAGAAAATCCGCACAGATCAGCCTGTTCCACAAATTGTATCACAACTTTCCCCACCTGCATGGCACCCTCCAACTCGCACCTCCCGCCGACTGTTCAACTCCAAAAGCGTACAACGTCTGCATGGTTCAACTCGCGCATTCAACAAATCCTTCTTGCCATCAGCCATTGAACAGTGGAACAGTCTACCTGAATATGTTGTTCAGGAGCGTGACCCAGTCAAATTTAGAGTGTTGCTGTCTTCTCTTTTTAGCTGACCTTCACACATACCAGTTCTTCAAAAAAGCTTCGTCTTTCCAATAAAGCTTTTTTTAAGTGTTAGTTCTTACACTTTCATAATTTGCTTTATCTTTATGTTCAGTGTTGCACAGTGTATATCTGCTCCTGTTATACATTAAAGGGCCCCTAAACCACCAAGAGGTCGAAATTTAGTTATGGTGTTGCTTTTGTGCCGGTGTCCGCAAGAAACACGTAGCCGCAAGAATTTTTCGAAACGGTGCAGGAATAGCCGAGTTACACCCATTTGATTATTAAAACGCGGCGCTTGCTTTTTCACTCTCTCCTGCGCCCGCCGGCCGCTTGCCAGTGCCACCTCCTCGCCGAGTGCTCCTCCGAATGTCACGTGACGTACATCGCCGATGACGCGAATCCGGTTGACTTGCTTCCGCCGGGCTCCCGCGTTCGCGCAAATGTCTCGTTTGTGCTGTGCCAACGCTCTCTGTTAGCGCTATTCGTCGTGTTCTGAGAGTTGCTGCAGTTTCGAGTCGGCTGTACCTCACTTGCACTTGCGTAGCGCATTTACGAGTTCACACGCGAACACCACACGAACGACATACGACGAGGAAACAAACAGGCAGGGAGCGCGTGCATTTTCTAGCAGACTAACCGGAAGTCGACGTCCTCCTTCGACCAATAAGCGGAGCTCAGACTCTTTTGACGTCAGCAAAAACCACAATGTCGTCACGGCTAACTTTGGCATGCCGGAACTGGCCGGAGAGGCACACGGGATTGTTTTTCGAGTTTGTGGCGCGCCCGCGGCGCGTAGCGCTGCCGCGTTTGACATCGTTCATCGTGACGACATTTTCAACTTGATGCGCGTGCTAACTTGAAATGTTCAAAAAAATGCCGGGGGTGGTTTAGGGGCCCTTTAAGCACTGCATTTATGTCATGACATGTCCTTTGATATCGATTTGCTGCCTCCCCCCCTTATGTAATGCCTTGTATAAGGTCTTTAAGGGTTTAATAAATGATGATGATGATGATGATGATGATCTAAGTGCACTAAAAAAAGAGGCTCACGGAAGTGCACACGGTTCCGTTGACACCGCTTATATTGGTGATAGAGGCAAATCCATTCTAAATGTAAGTGCACTCCAAAAAGGAGCTCACGTAGGTGCACATGGTTCCGTTGACACCGCTTGTGTTGGCGATAGAGGCAGATCATTCTAAATCTAAGTGCACTCCAAAAAGAGGCTCACGTAGGTGCACACGGTTCCACTGACATCGCTTATATTGGCGATCGAGGCAAATCCATTCAAAATCTAAGTGCACTCCAAAAAGAGGCTCACGTAGGTGCACACGGTTCCCCTGACACCGCTTATACTGGCGATAGAGGCAAATCCATTCTAAATCTAAGTGCACTCCAAAAGAGGCTCACGTAGGTGCACACGGTTCCACTGACACCGCTTATATTGGCGATAGAGGCAAATCATTCTAAATCTAAGTGCACTCCAAAAAGAAGCTCACGTAGGTGCACACGGTTCCACTGACACCGCTTATATTGGCGATAGAGGCAAATCCATTCTAAATCTAAGTGCACTTCAAAAAGAGGCTCAAGTAGGTGCACACGGTTCCACTGACAACGCTTATATTTGCGATAGAGGCAAATCCATTCTAAATCTAAGTGCACTCCAAAAAGAGGCTCACGTAGGTGCACACGGTTCCTCTGACACCGCTTATATTGGCGATAGAGGCAAATCCATTCTAAATCTAAGCGCACTCCAAAAAGGAGCTCACGCAGGTGCACACGGTTCCGTTGACACCGCTTGTATTGGTGATTGAGGCAAATCCATTCTAAATCTAAGTGCACTCCAAAAAGGAGCTCACGCAGGTGCACATGGTTCAGTTGACACCGCTTGTATTGGCGATTGAGGCAAATCCATTCTAAATTAAGTGCACTGCAAAAAGAGGCTCACGTAGGTGCACACGGTTCCACTGACATCGCTTATATTGGCGATAGAGGCAAATCCATTCTAAATCTAAGTGCACTCCAAAAAGAAGCTCACGTAGGTGCACACGGTTCCACTTACACCGCTTATATTGGCGATAGAGGCTAATCCATTCTAAATCTAAGTGCACTTCAAAAAGAGGCTCACGTAGTGGCACACGGTTCCACTGACACCGCTTATATGGCGATAGAGGCAAATCCATTCTAAATCTAAGTGTACTCCAAAAAGAGGCTCACGTAGGTGCACACGGTTCCTCTGACACCGCTTGTATTGGCGATAGAGGCAAATCATTCGAAATATAAGTGCACTACAAAAAGGAGCTCACGTCGGTGCACACGCTTCCGTTGACACCGCTTGTATTGGCGATTGAGGCAAATCATTCAAAATCTAAGTGCACTCCAAAAAGAAGCTCACGTAGGTGCACACGGTTCCACTGACACCGCTTATATTGGCGATAGAGGCAAATCCATGCTAAATCTAAGTGCACTCCAAAAAGGAGCTCACGCAAGTGCACACGGTTCAGTTGACACCGCTTGTATTGGCGATTGAGGCAAATCCATTCTAAATTAAGTGTACTGCAAAAAGAGGCTCACGTAGGTGCACACGGTTCCACTGACAGCGCTTATATTGGCGATAGAGGCAAATCCATTCTAAATCTAAGTGCACTCCAAAAAGGAGCTCACGCAGGTGCACACGGTTCTGTTGACACCGCTTGTATTGGCGGTTGAGTCAAATCATTCTAAATCTAAGTGCACTACAAAAAGCAGCGACGTAGGTGCACACGGTCCCGTTGACACCGCTTGTATTGGCGGTTGAGTCAAATCATTCTAAATCTAAGTGCACTACAAAAAGCAGCGACGTAGGTGCACACGGTCCCGTTGACACCGCTTGTATTGGCGATTGAGGCAAATCCATTCTAAATCTAAGTGCACTCCAAAAAGGAGCTCACGCAGGTGCACACGGTTCCGTTGACACCGCTTGTATTGGTGATTGAGGCAAATCCATTCTAAATCTAAGTGCACTCCAAAAAGGAGCTCACGCAGGTGCACATGGTTCAGTTGACACCGCTTGTATTGGCGATTGAGGCAAATCCATTCTAAATTAAGTGCACTGCAAAAAGAGGCTCACGTAGGTGCACACGGTTCCACTGACATCGCTTATATTGGCGATAGAGGCAATTCCATTCTAAATCTAAGTGCACTCCAAAAAGAAGCTCACGTAGGTGCACACGGTTCCACTTACACCGCTTATATTGGCGATAGAGGCTAATCCATTCTAAATCTAAGTGCACTTCAAAAAGAGGCTCACGTAGTGGCACACGGTTCCACTGACACCGCTTATATGGCGATAGAGGCAAATCCATTCTAAATCTAAGTGTACTCCAAAAAGAGGCTCACGTAGGTGCACACGGTTCCTCTGACACCGCTTGTATTGGCGATAGAGGCAAATCATTCGAAATATAAGTGCACTACAAAAAGGAGCTCACGTCGGTGCACACGCTTCCGTTGACACCGCTTGTATTGGCGATTGAGGCAAATCATTCAAATCTAAGTGCACTCCAAAAAGAAGCTCACGTAGGTGCACACGGTTCCACTGACACCGCTTATATTGGCGATAGAGGCAAATCCATGCTAAATCTAAGTGCACTCCAAAAGGAGCTCACGCAAGTGCACACGGTTCAGTTGACACCGCTTGTATTGGCGATTGAGGCAAATCCATTCTAAATTAAGTGTACTGCAAAAAGAGGCTCACGTAGGTGCACACGGTTCCACTGACAGCGCTTATATTGGCGATAGAGGCAAATCCATTCTAAATCTAAGTGCACTCCAAAAAGGAGCTCACGCAGGTGCACACGGTTCTGTTGACACCGCTTGTATTGGCGGTTGAGTCAAATCATTCTAAATCTAAGTGCACTACAAAAAGCAGCGACGTAGGTGCACACGGTCCCGTTGACACCGCTTGTATTGGCGGTTGAGTCAAATCATTCTAAATCTAAGTGCACTACAAAAAGCAGCGACGTAGGTGCACACGGTCCCGTTGACACCGCTTGTATTGGCGATTGAGGCAAATCCATTCTAAATCTAAGTGCACTCCAAAAGGAGCTCACGCAGGTGCACACGGTTCCGTTGACACCGCTTGTATTGGTGATTGAGGCAAATCCATTCTAAATCTAAGTGCACTCCAAAAAGGAGCTCACGCAGGTGCACATGGTTCAGTTGACACCGCTTGTATTGGCGATTGAGGCAAATCCATTCTAAATTAAGTGCACTGCAAAAAGAGGCTCACGTAGGTGCACACGGTTCCACTGACATCGCTTATATTGGCGATAGAGGCATTTCCATTCTAAATCTAAGTGCACACCAAAAAGAAGCTCACGTAGGTGCACACGGTTCCACTGACACCGCTTATATTGGCGATAGAGGCAAATCCATTCTAAATCTAAGTGCACTTCAAAAAGAGGCTCACGTAGGTGCACACGGTTCCACTGACACCGCTTATATTGGCGATAGAGGCAAATCCATTCTATATCTAAGTGCACTCCAAAAAGAGGCTCACGTAGGTGCACACGGTTCCTCTGACACCGCTTGTATTGGTGATAGAGGCAAATCATTCTAAATATAAGTGCACTACAAAAAGGAGCTCACGTAGGTGCACACGCGTCCGTTGACACCGCTTGTATTGGCGATAGAGGCAAATCCATTCTAAATCTAAGTGCACTTCAAAAAGAGGCTCACGTAGGTGCACACGGTTCCACTGACACCGCTTATATTGGCGATAGAGGGAAATCCATTCTAAATCTAAGTGCACTCCAAAAAGAGGCTCACGTAGGTGCACACGCTTCCGTTGACACCGCTTGTATTGGCGATTGAGGCAAATCATTCTAAATCTAAGTGCACTCCAAAAAGAAGATCACGTAGGTGCACACGGTTCCACTGACACCGCTTATATTGGCGATAGAGGCAAATCCATTCTAAATCTAAGTGCACTCCAAAAAGGAGCTCACGCAGGTGCACACGGTTCAGTTGACACCGCTTTTATTGGCGATTGAGGCAAATCCATTCTAAATTAAGTTGCACTCCAAAAAGAGGCTCACGTAGGTGCACACGGTTCCACTGACAACGCTTATATTGGCGATAGAGGCAAATCCATTCTAAACCTAAGTGCACTCCAAAAAGGAGCTCACGCAGGTGCACACGGTTCCGTTGACACCGCTTGTATTGGTTATTGAGGCAAATCCATTCTAAATCTAAGTGCACTGCAAATAGAGGCTCACGCAGGTGCACATGGTTCCACTGACACCGCTTGTATTGGCGATTGAGGCAAATCCATTCTAAATTAAGTGCACTGCAAAAAGAGGCTCACGTAGGTGCACACGGTTCCACTGACATCGCTTATATTGGCGATAGAGGCAAATCATTCTAAATCTAAGTGCACTACAAAAAGGAGCTCACGTAGGTGCACACGCTTCCGTTGACACCGCTTGTATTGGCGATTGAGGCAAATCATTCTAAATCTAAGTGCACTCCAAAAAGAAGCTCACGTAGGTGCACGCGGTTCCACTGACACCGCTTATATTGGCGATAGAGGCAAATCCATTCTAAATCTAAGTGCACTCCAAAAAGGAGCTCACGCAGGTGCACACGGTTCCGTTGACACCGCTTGTATTGGTTATTGAGGCAAATCCATTCTAAATCTAAGTGCACTCCAAAAAGGAGCTCACGCAGGTGCACATGGTTCAGTTGACACCGCTTGTATTGGCGATTGAGGCAAATCCATTCTAAATTAAGTGCACTCCAAAAAGAAGCTCACGTAGGTGCACACGGTTCCACTGACACCGCTTATATTGGCGATAGAGGCAAATCCATTCTAAATCTAAGTGCACTACAAAAAGGAGCTCACGTAGGTGCACATGGTTCCACTGACACCGCTTATATTGGCGATAGGGGCAAATCTATTCTAAATCTAAGTGCACTCCAAAAAGGAGCTCACGTAGGTGCACACGGATCCGTTGACACCGCTTGTATTGGCGATTGAGGCAAATCCATTCTAAATTAAGTGCACTCCAAAAAGAAGCTCACGTAGGTGCACACGGTTCCACTGACACCGCTTATATTGGCGATAGAGGCAAATCCATTCTAAATCTAAGTGCACTACAAAAAGGAGCTCACGTAGGTGCACATGGTTCCACTGACACCGCTTATATTGGCGATAGGGGCAAATCTATCCTAAATCTAAGTGCACTCCAAAAAGGAGCTCACGTAGGTGCACACGGATCCGTTGACACCGCTTGTATTGGCCATTGAGGCAAATCATTCTAAATCTAAGTGCACTACAAAAAGGAGCTCATGTAGGTGCACACGGTTCCGTTGACACCGCTTGTATTGGCGATCAAGACAAATCCATTCTAAAGGAAGCTGGCTCATTTCCCTGAATGCGCCCCTCCTTTCCACTGCTGCGTAGTCAGAACCGTTCTCATGTCACTGTCTGAAATCTTTAAGGAGCACGGACGAAGTGATGCATACGTCACAGAGAAAAGGAACGGGAGCTTGCAGAGAATCCGAGTTTGCCGAATTCGCCCCGATACGCGAAAGCATTCTGTATTGATGCGGTTTAAAGCTCCAAGCCACGGTGGGCTTATCAGAGACGGGTAACGAAAGCGCATTCAACTTGGACATTCATCGTAAGAAAAGTTGCACATTATTATTATTATTATTATTATTATTATTATTATTATTATTATTATTAAAATGCGTATGCGAATGGATCGCATTTTTCTTCAGGAATTCAACCCAAGTGCTGAAACAGTTGATTTCTTGACATTTTACAAGAGCCGCGATCACCTTGTGAAAAACAAGGCTTAAGAACTGCTTAACGATCACCGAGGCAACATCGCGGTGAAGCCCTTTGTGGTTCATAGCTAATTTTTCGCTGTGGCTACCAGTCCTCGACGCTCTGCATAGGCAGAAGCCAGCGTTATCGTTTGCTTATTCGCTGGGTGCAAGGAGCAAGCTTTTCATCACTGTAAACCAGGCTGCAGCATGTTTTGAGAGCTTGTACACTGCGAAGTCAGAATGCAGCAATTACAATACGTCACCAGTAGACGTTCATCCTTTTGCAGCGAGCCTTGGTTTCTTAAGAACAAAAAAAAGCCAGATTTTCGCGGGCGTCCTCAGAGTTGTTCTTGTTGCTGTTGTCCTCAACACTGACACATACCTACCCTGGGGGATTGGCCAAGATGTGAGAAGTTGAAAGAGTTAAGTCAGAAGTACTACGAAATACCAATCAGAATCGAGTAATCAGGATGAAATTAACAGCGAAGAGTACGAATTTGTGAACGTAACCGGCCTAAATCAATTATGAAATTTGCAACATTAGAGCATACATCCCCGTGACAACGTCCTAGTGAGGATGCTCCCAGAGACAATATTGGAGACGGAGAATTCCAACCCAATCTATGAAGAGAATCTCTCAACGTGTGTTTTCTAAACGAGGATAGCCGACTGCATTTTAAGAAATAATAATCGATAGATTCGTCTTCGCCGCTATATAGACACAAAGGCGATGATGGGGCCAGACCAGCTCTGTGCGTATAAAAGTATAATTTTGGAATGCGACAACGTAACTGTGTAAAGATAACTTCTAGTTTTCTGGAGGCGAATGCATTTCTATTCCAAGGGAATAAGAAATGTCGATAGTCATTTAAATTACTTAATAAGGTATTACTAGACTCTTGCCTTATCGCTCTCCTTCTAAACCTTGCAGCAGTTATGAGCGCTGACGCAGGAAGTAGTTAGACAATTGAACCACTAAGAGATGCCCTCGCCAAGCTGTCCGTCATTTCATTCATTATAATTCCTTTCTTACCTGGCACCCATACCAATCTAATTACCGTTACATGACTTAGGGACTGGGGAATGAAATATACGTAAGATGCGTGAATCAGTTTTAGCGCTAAGAGCTGTATACATAGAGAAAAAAGAATCTGTGACAATTACGACTGATGAGGTCGCTGAACTTAATTTTCGTAGGGCCATAGCAACAGCCAGAAATTCTGCCAGAAATACATAAGAAATCAGGAAGTCTTAGTGAACATGTCCAGTTAAAACTTTAAGAAAAAATGCCAATTCCAGATTTTTCGTCTATTTATGGAGCATCTGTAGCAATGACATCTTTGATGTGTAAGTCCTCTAAATGATTTTGTAATACACCGCTTAATATTTTCTGAGAGACGTCTAGCGTTGTTCGGATATATGCTATCAAAGATAATTTCAAGGTTGTCTCTTTCACCAATTGGGGAAACATCGTATAACCGCATGTCTAGGGGGCCAATAAGTGCCTGCACGTAGACTACATGAGGAGTACGAAATCGAGGCGAATAAGACTGAAGAAATAATTGAGGCTGATGCATGAAAACTATTTGGAGATTTATAGGGTATTCGTAGACCCTCAGGAACGTCTGAACAGTAAGTAATCGGAATCTGCACAGAAGCGAAGGCAACCGAGTTTCTCGGTAGAGAACATTAGTAGCAACTGTTTTTGGTAATCCAAGGCATAGACGAAGAGCCTGCCTTTCCAGAAGAACTAGAGGATGTAATTTGTAATTTGGAGCGCCTGAATACAGCACGCACCCAAATTCCAACACAGGGCGCACGTACATCTTATATATCATGCTAAGCGTGTCTCCCCGCATACCTGAACGATTGTTGCTTATTTTGTGCAGGATGCCAAGTGCGCGCACTCCTTTTTTAGCTATGTAATCTACGTGTGCGCGCCCGCAGAGTAGATGACTGTCATAAATTACTCCTAGATATTTCACCGTGTCCAACTGTGGAATATGCTGAACGTTTTAAGTAAGTGTTATATTAACAGGGTCATTTAATGGGAGTACGATAATAGAGCTCTTGGCAATATTGAGGGACAAGTGAATTACTTTAAACCTGTCTTCTATTGTGCACATGTAAGTATGCAAACGATTATACAGAGAATGTAAGTCATTCTCTGATGCAAAGAACGCGATGTCATCTGCGTCCACGCAGGTGTATATACCATCATGGCTGGGGATGAAACTTAGTAGCACATTAAACAGTACACGGGAAGTCACAGCCCTTTGAGGAACCCCGCGTGACTGTAGATGACGGGTAGAAGAAAGACCTTTCAAGGAACAATAAAATTCTCGGTCGTTTAAAAACTTTGAAACTAGCTCACCAGATAATTCGTGAATTTGTAATTCTTTAGTTGGTGTAATAATACGTTATACTCGACACTATCATAGGCTTTTGGTATATCTAATGTTACCAGAGCAGCTACTTCTCTGCGAAAGCGCACTAATTTTATTCAGCTTTGTAAGTCCACATGAGCATGCCAAATGGAACAGCCGGGTCTAAAGCCAATTTGGTGGGGGCTAAGAAGATCCTTATCATCTATAAATTTTGCCATACGAGCATAGATAATTCTATCAATTTTACTAGATTAGAAGTTAGAGCAGTCGGACGAATATTGTAAAGAGTACATCCTTTTCCGTTATTTTTAAGAACTGGAATTATTTTAGCTAGTTTCCAGTTAGAAGGAATCCAAGAACACTTTAACGAATGATTCACAATGGCTAATAGATCATCTGAGCTAGCCTCATTGAAAAGAATATTTAACATGTTTGCCGTGATTCCACCATCAACGGGGGCTGAGTTTGGAATCTTTCCCATAGCAGTAGCCAGTTCGCTAAGCGTAACTTCAGTGAAATCATCAGTCGACATATTAGGTCGGCTACACGGGGACAATAGGGATGAAAATCTGCTTTCTAGACCTTCCGCTATATCTGCTAACATCTTTTGTGTGTCTTCCTCAGATAAAGTTAGTGAGTCAATATTATTTGGACGCGGAATTATTTTCCTTCTACGTAGAAATCTGAAAAGTGCGTTCTTGCTTTTTTCTTTAGATAAATAATCGAAGTGCTTGTGGTCATAGCCTTCTTTCGCTTTAGAAATCGTACGTTTGAATGAGGCTCTGAAGAATTTGTAATCGCTCCAGTTTTTCGGGCACTGATTGTATAGTAAACTTTTCCAGGCGGCTTTTCGTTTTCCGTAATCGCGTGAGCAGTCATCATTGCACCACGGGCTGATAGGATTATTCTTATTAGCGCGAATGATAAATTCCGATTTTTTCCTAGAGTTTTCAAAAGCCTTGCAAATTATCTTTGGCTTTTGTTCGACAGAAGCCATAGATAATGAAGCTATCGCAGACTTTAAGGAATTCTTGAATATGCTGTAGTTAACAAAAGTGGTACTTTGTCTGCCAGCGTATTTTACCTGACGGGAAATGTCAAAAATTACTGGCGGATGATCACTCTTGGTGGCGCAATCAACAGTAGACCACGAATATCGAGAGAGAGGCTGCTGCTAGCGAATGTTAGATCTATTGCGGAGCGATGTTATCCTCTGACAAAGGTACAAAATCGGGAATTGTGACACGAGAGCTTTTTATCCAAAGACCAATGCCACAACCGATTACCGTAGAAATCTGTCTTTAAACACCATGACACATGATGCGAATTAAAGTACCCGGCAAGTAAAATGTCGCGCCCACAATAACTTAAGGCCCTGTCTAAACAGACAGTGTCCTGAACACCATGAGCAAAATAAGTGTTTATAATATACAGCGTATCGCACCGATAGAGGTGCAACTCCACGACCAAGATTCCACATTGAGGTTCCATGAGTTGGAATATGACTTTAGCCTTACGGCATGCTTGAACAGAAATAAATGTAATTGGACCACCGCCTCTGGTGGGGCGGTATAACCTGAAAGCTCTGTACATGTCAATTGAAAGTTTTTTGTTTTTTTTTCAGATAACCAAGTTTTTTGTAATAGAATTATATCCGGATTAAGCTGGTCGGCAAGACAAGAGAGACCTACAGAAGCTAAAAAAATTGAGCGGCAATTCCACTGTATAGAACTTTCGACTGTCCTATGTTGAAGGAACTATTGCTGCTGAAATAGCTTTTTCTAGAATACTTTCTTTCAAAATAGAGTTAGAAGAACTTTTCTTTAATTTCGAATAGGGTCGAATGTACATTTCGTCACTAGACGACGGCATAGCTCGTTTTTGAGCTCTAGCAATATATTCTGCATCTGTCATTTCTAAATCTTGGGCTGACTGGTCATCAGAAATGGAGGGAGCAACAGCTGTGCTCATTGACGCAGAGGCGTTTTCGGGACTATGCGCGCCTCTTTGTTCATCATTTTCATTTTTAGTAGAAGCATTAGGTAGGATCCCTGAGGTGCCTGGAGAGCACAAACTTGAAGTTTGTATGATGTTGTTCATCTTGTCGGAAATGGCCTGAGAACATTTCTAAGTGGTTCCACGACATTCTTAAGGTTGCATGCCCACGCATAGAAAGGTGCCATAGACTTGGGAGTAATGCTAGAGGCCGTCCACGTCCCGTCATCGTGAAGCTCCTGGACTTTCAGGATAAGGTGACTGTGCTAAAAAACTGTTATAAACTTAAAAACACTGAATTTCGGGTTTCAGAAGACTTCTCTCCCCAAGTTCGCGGTATTCGCAAGAAGCTGTGGGAAGCATCCGCCTGTCATAGGGATAACGGCTCATCTGTCCAACTTCGTTTTGACCATGTATTCATCGACAAGGTGCGATATGACTGGGACAGTTCATCCAATACTCTTGTCAGATCATCCGCTGGTTTAACTAAATTCGCTGAATCAACTTCTGGGCCAACATCTTCTTGACCAAGCGGCACTCACAATAAACTTTCCATATTAAATATCAATGCCAGAAGTGTTGTCAGTAATTACTCCAAATTTTTTTCCCTGGTCTCCTGTTATGCCCCACACATAATCGGCGTTACTGAGACTTGGCTGCACGATGGAGTTCATGATTCTGAAATAACCCTCCCTGGCTACAAGGTGGTTCGGAGAGACAGAGAGGTGGGGAGAGGCGGTGGTGTTGCCCTATTCTTTCGGTCTCACCTCAGCTTTTCTGTGCTCTCTGCACCACCGAATACCGAGTCCTTGTGGTGCAAGGTTCACTTAGAAAACATGTCCTTGATTATCGGGATCGTTTACCGCCCGCCTGGTTCTGATATCGAACATTTACACAACATTAACCAATTTCTACAAAGCTACGTTACTTCAGCATCTAACATTATTTGCATGGGTGATTTTAATGCTCCTGCTATAGAGTGGTCATCTATGACAGTCAGTGGACACGAAGTGTCCATCGGAAGAGAGCTACTCAGCATTTCGTTGTCATGTGGCCTTCACCAAATTGTTAAGGAATCAACTCGTAATGGTGCTGTCCTTGATCTGATTTTCGTCACTACATCCCTAGCTATTTCCGGTTTCGAATGTGATATTATTGATGGCATATCCGATCATAACGCTGTATTGTTCTCAGTTCCTGGTATCGTCCCAAAATGCCGTTACACTTACTGCACGTTTCCTGATTTTAACCGCGCTGATGATCAAGCAATTACAGACGCCCTTTGCAACTCTTTTCAAGAATTTGAGCTAAAAAGCACTATCAGTGATGTCAATACATTATCTACTTTTTTCGAAGGCCTTGTCAGCAAGTGTATCAATCGTTTCATTCCTCTGAAAACAAAGAAAACGAACACTGAAATACCCTGGATGACTAGGGATATCTTACATTTGTCACGTCGTGTGGCCAGATTACGTAGATTAAAGCGCTCTGGTGACTCAACAAAGCTTCAACAGTTTGTTAGCGCCAAAAACGAACTATCTGCTAAAATGAAGGCTGCTAAAGAACATTATTACAAGGTTACCTTGCCGAAGCTAATGAAAGCAAGTCCCCGTAAATTCTGGAAGGTTATCCTACCATCTGGTTCTTCATCACACACGATGACAATTAACAATGTTGCAGTTTCTGATCCAGAAATAATCGCTTCAGCCTTCAATACCTACTTCCACTCAGCCTTTACGACTGACAACTCGGACATCCCTGCTTTTCATTCAGAATCTCACCCTGGAATCGACGATGTGTCAGTGTCACTTGAGGGCGTACTCAATCTCATTTTAAACTTAGATACCAAGAAATCATGCGGTCCCGACGGCATCCCGACAGCTTTCCTAGTTAGATACGCTCTTTGGTGTAGCAGATACCTCACAATTATTTTTAGAAAATCTCTCTCGTCAGCGACACTTCCTACCTCGTGGAAACGTGCTTCCATTCTCCCCTTATTTAAATCAGGTAATGTTCAACTATTAAGCAGTTATAGACCCATCTCTTTAACAGCACATTCTTGTAAAATGCTAGAGCATATTATCTTCAAGCACATCATGGAATTCCTTGAAACAAACAAAATTTTGAGCACTTCCCAGCACGGTTTCAGACGGGGTCTTAGCACCATTACTCAACTAACAGAATTCGTCCATGACATCAGCAGCTCTTTAGACATAGGTGACCAGGTTTATACGATATTCATTGATTTTGCCAAGGCTTTCGACACTGTATCACACCCTAAACTATTGCACAAATTGTTTGTTATACTAAAGAATGCATCATTGGTTGGCTGGATATCCGACTTTCTTTTGCAGCGCTCGCAATATGTGCGCTTCAACTCTACTAACTCGCCTTCGATGCCGGTTTCATCAGGAGTTCCTCAGGGTTCTGTGCTAGGACCCCTCTTATTCCTGCTTTATATTAATGACCTCCCCTTGCACACTTCTGTGAAAATACGCCTTTTCGCAGATGACTGCGTACTGTATCATACTGTTAAATCTCCACTGGATCATGCCATTCTTAACAATTCATTTTCTCATTTTTGTAGCTGGGCCAAATCATGGCAAATGAATATTAACTTCTCCAAGACGGTCATTATGTCATTTACCAGACGTTCATGCCCGTTGACTTTTGACTACGGTTTTAACAATGTCAGTTTGTGCAGGGTGTCCGAATTTAAGTACCTTGGTATCCTTATGACGCATAATTTATCATGGTCTAAACATATTGATCTCACTTGCAACAAAGCCCTTAAAAGTTTAGGTCATTTACATCGTACGCTTCGTCTTGCTCCTCAGGATACCAAACTGCTTACCTACAAAACTCTTATTCGTCCCATTCTCGAATATGGTACTGTGGTTTGGAACCCCCATAAGAAATGTGATATCAAGAAACTAGAATCCGTTCAAAAAAGAGCTGTGCGCTTTATATGCAAGAGATATGACAGGGATTTTTCTCCAACGAATTTCCTTCCACAGCTAGGTCTCACTACACTTGCGAAGCGTCGCCATGTTGAATGCCTAAAATTTCCGCACAATTTAATCAATTCTTCTCGCTTCGGCACTTTAGAATCATATCTGAACTTTTCCAGATCTTTGTCCACGAGGAGTGACCATGCCCTTAACATTGCAACTTTTTTCACCCACACTGACATGTTCAAATACAGCTTTTTCCCTTCAACTATGGAAGCCTGGAATTTGCTGCCCGGAAGTGTTCGTTCTCTACCACTTCAAGAATTTCTGGAAGCCTGTTCATGAATGTTGATTTGTTGTTGTTGTTGTTTTCTTCTTTTTCCCGCTCCTGCAATAGCCTCATTGAGGCTGCAGTATGTAAAAATAAATAAATAAATAAATAAATAAATAAATATAATAAATAAATAAATAATAAATAAATGCTTTCTCCCAGATTTGCTAATAGCTGCTCCATTGCTCCATTGCTCAATTGCTTCTTTTTGCACGGCTGCTTCTATCATTGCAGTCAGGGATTCGGGACCCAAGTTATTTTTAGCGGCTACTCCTGCATATCCTTTAGCCCTTTCCTTAATGATGTTGATAGCCTCTCTCCTGGAACAACGTCGTTTGTCTGTAATGTGAAGAACATGTTTTTTCTTTGGCGCGAGCTAAGGAGTTCGAGAAGTTAGCTGGATGTTCTTCACCACAGAGGCAGCATCGTGCGTCATTTGAAGTACAGTCTTTTTGGGCATGCGCTTCCCCGCATGTGCAGCAGCGCTGGTTTCATTTTCAGCCGCCTGAGCTGTGACCATATAGCGAACAGTTATTACACTGGAGCGGACGAGGCGCTAGAGGATCTACTATGAATATCAGCGATCGTACTTTAATTTCAGATGGACATGTAGTGCTTGCAAAAGTAGCAATAACTGATTCAGTTGGCATCCTATTGTTTTCCACAACTCTATTGCAGCGGTATACCGCAATGACTCCGGCCGCAGAAAATTTCTCCAATGTTTGCTCTGCTGAGAGTCTAGAATCGACACCTTTTATTATTTCCTTGGTGCAAGCAAAGTGAGCAGGCATAAGTGTACTCACCGGAGTATTCGCGAATATCGTGCACTTGAGCAAATCCGCGACACAGTTCTAGTCTGGCGATCTGCACACGGTACCCCCGCGACCAAAGTGCCTCACATCCGTTATGGCCTGTTACGACCGGTCTTTCTACCGGGAACGGTGCACGTGGCTGTATGCCTGCATTGTAGTGTCCCCACCGGAGGGTGACTAATTCGGTCACCCACCAGGCCATCTCTGTTGGGGCTCGACACTGCAGGTGCCCGTGAGCACAGTGTCCCGGGAAACGTATACCCGACTGCCCGACTCGCTTGGACCAGGTGCGTCCGCGACAGGGTGGCGCCGCCAAATGTCGCTGCTCACCCGCGGTGTTTGTGCGTGTGGGTGCGTGTGCGAGCCCTGCAACTTTGCCCGCAGAAGGCAGTGCTTTTGCCCCCTTTCCTACTCGAGGCGAACATGGAGAGGGAGTGTGGAGGCGGTCACTGTGGGCGTCGGAGGGACGACGCCTTCTAACGGACCCTCATGCCATGATTGGACCGCTATGCAGCATGTTCCCGAACAATGTACTCTGCGAGGTACAAGACGAGCCGCCGAGCTCACTCTCGGCGCTTTTTGAATCGCTTTTTGCATCGCTTTTCCTTCATTCTTGCTGTAAATATGTGAATTAAACCTCCTTGAAGTTCACCCTGCCCCGGCTCCCGTCGTCCTGACACCCGGCACCTGCGGGTCGTTTTCGCCGCTTACCACCACGCTACCCGCTGGCCGGCTCTTGTAGCAGGCCAGTCGTAACAGGCCTGATACAAGGGAGTGACAGTATGGAGAGATTCTTGAGTAGCCTAGGGGTTATTCAGCCGAATGGAGCCTCCGTTGCAAGATACCAGAGCCACAGGGATGCTGGACACTCCACTGCGAAGAAAGAATGCCAAATGTAGATCACAAGACCGCAGAGAAGCCATCCAAAGGAAAAATCCCCTTCCCGGGGAATTTTTGGCCATCAGCCTAGGCCGAGATCTTCAATCTGAGAAGGAAAAAAAGTAAAGAACATGCTACAAGCAACCAAGACTTGACTAATCCACCAGAGGCAGAGGAGAAAAGCCAGGCACAACCGAAAGCCACGAGTCCTGGTTCCTGGCCTCGGAGAGTGACTCTCCTTTTTCTTTTTTTTTTCTTTAAAAACTGACATCGCATTTTCGTCTCTGTGGCTATAGGCAGGTTGCACCCGCCAGGAGCCTCCACCATGGATGGATGGATATTAGGAGCGTCCCCTTTATAACGGGGCGGTGGCCGGGCCACCAAGCTCTAGCTTTATTTCTTTTTCGTTTACAACCATTTCTTTTCCCGAATCACACATATTTTCACAACTAATTTTTTTCCTCGTCTATTTATTTTATCTATTATCGTTCTGCTGTGATGTAACAATCTTACCCGAACTACCTTGCGCTTTTGTTTGCTCCATACTTTTGCGCCACCAATGCTCTAAGCGCCTTTTACTTATATCTATCGCCGGCATGTTCAGCTTTCCCCTGTTACTCCTGAAACCCATGGCCTCCTGTAGGGTAGTGTCCACAGCTACACCTGGGTGGACATCTGTACATTCAATCAAAATATGGTCTGTCGTTTCCCTATAGCTTTTCCACAGCACGTACATGTATCCCCTTCTTTATTGAATTTCGCTCTGTAACTTCGGGTTCTCAGGCAACCGGACCTTGCCTCAAACAGTAAAGCGCTTCCCTTTGAATTATCGTAAAATTTTTCTCTCTTGATTTCGTCTTTCTCTTTTCGGTAGTTGTTCAATGCCGGTTTCTTCTCCATTCTTGCTATCCAATCCGAGTTCTCCGCCGCTCTGACCATGCTCTTAACGCTCTTTTTCGTCCCATCCGTTTCGTTACTGGATGTATACTTACTGGTAAGCTTCCTAGTTCTCTTCCTCCATTGTGAATCAACGTTCTTCCTATACAAATACCTGAATACTTTCGCTGCCCATCTACTTTCTTTCATATTCCTTAATCTCTGTTCGTACCTAATTTTACTCTGAGCTTCCCTTCCCTCAAAGTCAGACCATCCCATATCCCCCTTAACAGCCTCATTTGTGGTCTTCCCATGGGCGCCCAGTGCGAGACGTCCGACCGTCCTCTGATTCACGTCCAGCCCTGATTGTACCTCTGACCTCATGCACACCACTGAGTTTCCGAATGTAAGTGCTGGCACCATTACACCTTTCCACAAACCTCGAATTACCTCGTACCTGTTGTAACCCCACAGCGCTCTATGCTTCATTATTGCGGAGTTCCTCTTTCCTTTAACTATCATAGCTTTTTCTTGTACTTCCATGTATCTATTCCCATCATTTATCCATATCCCGAGGTATTTGTACTCTCGTACTCTGGGTATCTCCTCGCCCTGTATTGATATGGTCTGATCGTTTCTGTCATTAAATATCATCCAGCCGCATTTTGTCACACTAAATTTTAGCCCTAAATCTTCACTTTCCCGACCACATATACTAACCAGACCCTGCAAATCTGTTCGACTGTCTGCGAATAGCACAATATCGTCTGCATAAAACAACCCGGGGAGCTTTTGTTCTATCACTATACCTGCCTGTCTGTACGACAGCTTAAAACCAATATTGCTCATCTCCAATGCTTTCTCCATTCTCCTCATGTAAAGCATGAATAATAGTGGGGACAACAGTTCGACTGTTTGACCTGGCGTGTTCATTGTCGCCTGTTCAAGCAGTTATTCCTGGCGATTGAAGAAGCAGTTGGCGTCAAATGTATCCACAAAGCCTCCATCACGGGTACATATGCAAACGCGAACGACCCATCGCATAGCCCACCAGCGCCACTGTGGCCAGTTTTTCGTTAGCGTCGGGGGAGCTTCCGCGGGCTGCCCTCGATACTCCGAGGCGAGTGAAGGTGGTGCGCGCGTTGAGCGCCGTGTCGTGGGCCATAATAGCAGTTTGTTAAAACAGAATTCAACACGTATTTCGAACACGTACGATGTTCGTCCTCGTTCGTATAGAGTGTGTAAAAAAAAAATGCGAAGAGCTAGCGAAGGACGAGAACGTAATGTAGAGAGACGCAACATGAGTGCTCGCGTTACTGCCCTTCGTCTTTTCATAGATAGCTGAACATTTGTAACCTTTTCTTAGGTATAAGTACTAGGAACGATAAGCTGCTGGATCAGGCAGGCTGTACGCATGATGTAAAAGATGAATTAAAGCAGCTGGCGCTTAAACCACGCGCCTTCGCGTTCCTCAAACTGAGGATGAAAACCCTCTCGAAAAACACGCACTTGGCTGCCAGGTGGAAATTTAGTGAACCATTTGCTAAAAAATCAGTGCAATAGCACTTGTGTTGCTGGTTAGATGAAAACCCTCTCGAAAAACACGCACTTGGCTGCCAGGTGGAAATTTAGTGAACCATTTGCTAAAAAATCAGTGCAATACACTTGTGTTGCTGGTTAGTTCAGGACTTATTTGCGAGGTCAACGAAGAGAAACCGCGCTAAGTTGATAGCTCGCCTCTGAGAAGCCGTTCCTCAGTTCGACTGTTTGACCTGGCGTGTTCATTGTCGCCTGTTCAAGCAGTTATTCCTGGCGATTGAAGAAGCAGTTGGCGTCAAATATATCCACAAAGCCTCCATCACGGGTAGTCGGGTACATATGCAAACGCGAACGACCCATCGCGGTCGCTGTGTTTTAACAGCGAAGCTGTTTGAGGTAAGGAATCCGCAGAAGACTCCGTCGAGTCGCGCACTGCCATAGCAACCATGCCCAGGTATATTCAAATAAGCTAAGCATATTTGGGGCTAATTAAGGCGAGCCTAATTAATATGCCAGCATATGTAATTCTTGCAAACACAAAGTTCTCTTTAATGAAATAATCTGGCACAGTTGACAACTCGCGGCTATGTAAAACTTACTAGCGCGTTGGGAAGCTCTGAAACTTCTTCCACGGCGAGTTGCTGTAAATATAGAATGTTCGATTGCACAACGCTACAGTTTGACTTCTGCAAAGAATCATTCCGATACACTAAGCCTACAAAAACTTATTTAAAAAAATTATTTAATGCGGTGCAAGGCGACAAGGCAGCCGCTTAACTGACGCAGTCAACAGGGCAAGCAGGCGCGACCGCTCTCCGCTCCCCCGACGGTGACGAGCCCGCCGCCGCAACGGCGCTAGTGTCGCCGGCAGAGTTAGATGTGCAACGTGCCTATACATACTTGCCATTGGCAATAACTTCCAAACGCTGCTTCCATTGGCAAATGTTTACTTGACATATTAGTAAATTAGCTATGCCCTTTCTCATGATCTCACAATTACGGATGTCCGCCGAACCTGACAGTTTACTTAAGAGAATTACTTTTTAAGAGCTTTTTAATTTGTAACGAATTTGAACATCAGCGGCAGCAGAGTGATTGGAGATAAAAATATCCTAGTAAACGCTTCTAGACGAATATTTTTAGGGAACACCGAACATACTCCAAGCATGTTTATAAAGACTGCAACTTTACCGCCTAGCCTATTACAAGCGCCACACATAGATATCTATGAATCTTCAAATGCACAATCAGGATGCCACGCTTCGAATGCACTAATAGAATATTACTAACATGCACCAATGCATGTTAGCAACAAACATGCATGTAACTCTAAATGCTAAAAATATATACCTGTGGATTTACTTTAGCAAACCTTAGCGAAGTTAGGAGAGCAGGTGAAGCTTGCACAGTATTAAACAATGGGGATGTCCTCTGCTATAGAGGGTTACCGAAAAGAGAGAATATGGCGTCGGATTCCTAATTCACAAAGATATAGCGGGTAAAGTGGACGAATTCTACAGCAATAACGAAAGGGTAACACGCGCCGTAATAAAACTAAATAAGCGGCATAAACTTAAGAAAACCCAGGGATATGCGCCAACAACCAGCTACGACGAAGAGCAAGTGCACAGTTCTACGAGGATATCGAATTAGCAATAACAAGAGTACGGACACAATACACAATAGTCATGGGAGATTTCAACGCTAAAGTAGGAACAAAACAAAGTGGAGAAGAAGCGATCGGCAACTGCGGCGTCGGCCATTGGAATAACCGTGGGGAAATGCTAGTACAATTTGATGAAAGAAACCCGACTCCGAATAATGAATGCGTTTTTAAGAAACAAGAGTAGGAAGTGGACGTGGAAAAGCCCTAACTGGGAAACAAAGAACGAAATCGATCATAATGTGCGAACAACCAGGTATAATTCAAGACACGGAAGTATACAGTGGGGAAGATAAAATGCAGCGACCACAGATTAGTAAGGTCGAAGATTGTACTTAACCCAAAGAAATCAAGAACTAAATTAATTACTAGAAAAAGAGCAGATATAGAGGTAATCAAAGCGAAAAACAGACTTTAAAGCCGCCCTAAAGAACAAGTTCGAGGCCTTAGACCAAAACGAGGAAGATGTAGAAGAAGTAAACAAAACCATAACGAAAACAATCTCCGAAGCAGCGATAGCAGTCGGGGTAAAGCAAGAAAACAAGAAAGAAATAAGTTGTCCTAATCTACCAAAGACTTAATAAAAAAACGCCAACAAATCAGAATGACCTCGTCAAAAGATAAAACAGAATTCGAAGAACTATCAAAACTGATCAGTATATAAAGCCAGGCAAGAGAGAGAGAGAGAGAAAAGAGGAGAAAGGCAGGGAGGTTAACCAGATATTAGATTCCGGTTTGCTACCCTGCACTGGGGAGAAGGGGAGGGGGTTAGAAAGATGACAGCCGAGAGAGGGTACAAGATTCAAGAAAGCACAACAAAAAACACGCGCACACACATACACACACACAAAGAACGTTCCACTTATAGACGTTCACGAAGGCCGGTAGATGTCAAGAAGCGCAGTAGCGCTTGCATGGCCTTCTTCTGCGACGTGATGTCTAGTCGATGGCGTAGGATGCCTTCTTCCGACAGTGGTTGGTCGTCCAGTTTGTTGAGTGCAAGGCGAAGAGGTTGCCTCTCTACGCTGTATCGTGGGCAGTCACATAAAATGTGCTCAATGGTCTCTTCGCGACCGCAGTGGTCACAGGCTGCGGTGTCGGCCATCCCTATGCGGAACGCATATGCTTTTGTGAAAGCGACGCCCAACCATAGTCGGTATAAGAGTGTGGCTTCTCCTCGGCAAGTCTTGGGTGGGACTCGAAGGCTTAAGGTCGGATCGAGAGAGTGAAGTCGGGAATGCGTGAAATGTGTGCCACCCCATTGCGATACAGTACACTTGCGAGCAAGCAGATGGAGCATCCGTGCCGCGTCCGTCCTTGACAATGGTATGGGTACTTGTTGTTCCATATTATGTGCAGAACGGGCGGCTTGATCGGCCCGTTCATTGCCTATAATCCCGCAGTGACTTGGAAGCCACTGAAAAGATATTTTGTGGCCTGCCTTCCCTGTATGTTGCAGCATCTCTGTAACCTGGAACACCAGCTGTTCATGTGGTCCGCGGCGTAGAGGAGACAACAGGGACTGCAATGCTGGCTTGGAGTCGCAGAAAAGCGTCCATTTGTGTGGCGCTTCATCTCTGATGAAATGAAGGGCAGTAAGGATCGCTGCGAGCTCTGCTGCCGTCGATGTTGTCGGATGGGTCGTCTTAAATTTTAAGGTTTTACCTTTCGCGGGTATCACGACTGCTACAGTGGAGCTGTCTGGATGCACTGATCCGTCCGTGTAGATATGCGTAGAGTCCCGGTACTTCTCGTACAATAGAAGTAACGTGAGCTGTTTAAGCGCTGGTGATGATAAAGCGGCTTTTTTCTCAATTCCAGGAATTGTCAGGTTGATTTCCGGCTGAGCGAGACACCATGGAGGAATTGAAGGTCTCGCAGAAGGGGTGAAAGAAGTTGGTAACGAGTGACCATGTGCTGCTGTCGTTTTGCAGAAAGAGGTGCGTGGTCTGTCCACTGGCAAAGAAGAGAGGTGGTGCCGAGGGGTCCTGGCGAGGTGCCTGATATGTGTCCTCAGCGCTTCCATGTCAATTTGGGTCGTGATAAGGTGGTCTCCGATTGCTATTGTCGCCACTGTCGATGCACTCCGTGGTAGGCCTAGGCAGATCCGGAGCGCCTGAGCCTGCACACTCTGTATTGTACGTAGATTTGTTTTGCCCGTGTTCGTTATAGCTGGCAAGCTGTATCGCAGAAAGCCGAGAAAAAGCGCCCTGTATAGCTGCAGCATAGCACGTGTCGACATTCCCCATGCTTTTCCACAGAAGAACTTGAACAAGTGACAGATGCCCGTCAACCGCTTTTTCATGTACGATACATGAGGGCTCCATGACAAATCTCTGTCAATTATGACACCGAGAAATTTGTATGTTCGAACGTAGGGTATGATTTGGCCACTTATCATTACGGTGTAGTGAGTCATAGATTTGCGCGTAAAAGGCATCAGTGCACATTTCTCGGAGGAAATTTCTAGGCCTCGACTACGGAGGTAGATAGCAGCTTCATTGGCAGCTCTTTGAATTCTTGCTCGCAATTGTAACCGCGTCACTGCTGACGTCCATACGCAGATGTCATCAGCGTACATTGACAGCCTGACCGTGCTTGGAATGTGCTGAAGCAAAGCAATTAGTGTGATATTAAATAGCACAGGGCTAAGTACACCAGGGGAACACCGCGGCAGCTATAATGTAGAGAAATGCGGCCATCTTCGGTGCTTACGAAAAAGGAACGCAGAGAGAGATAGCTCCGTATCCAGCGAAACGTCCGACCACCCACTCCTACCTCTTCGAGAGCAGAGAGGATTGCTTCATGTGTAACATTGTCATATGCTCCTTTGACGTCGAGGAATAAGGAAGCGCAGAGACGCTTACGGCTTTTCTCATGCTGAACGTATGTGACCAGATCGACGACGTTATCTATCGACGATCGGCCTCGACGAAAACCCGCCATGGCATCTGGGTAGCAGTTGTTGTACTCCAAGTACCACTCCAGGCGTCCTAGGACCATCCTCTCCATGACTTTGCCCACGCAACTTGCCAAAGCGATGGGGCGGTAGGATGAGAGTTCTAGCGGCGACTTGCCAGGCTTCAGCAGTGGCACGAGGCGGCTTGTCTTCCAGCTGATGGGAAGAGTACCATCTCTCCAGGAGCTATTGTACAGGTGAAGGAGAGCAAGTCTCGCTCGCTCACCTAAATGACAGAGAGCTCTGTAGGAAATGCCATCAGGTCCAGCTGCTGATGTGCGTCCGCACAAAGATAAGGCAGCCTGAAGTTCGTGCATTGAGAATGGTAGGTCCATGCGATGATCACCTGGTGGGGGACTGCTCGTCAAAGGCGGCATATTGCTGGGAGCAGGAGGTTGGCTAGCTAATCTGGTACAAAACTCTTCTGCCACGTCAGTATCTAGTCGCTTTTGTGAGAGGGCTAGGGTCTTGAATGGGAACCGCTGCACAGGTGGTGTCCGGAGACCTCGCACTGTCCTCCACAGCTGCGACAAAGGTTTGCGAGGATCTAGTGACTCACAGAAGGCAGTCCAACGTTGCGATTCGAGCTTGTCTAACCGCCGCTGGATCTTCTTTTGCGTGCGTCTAGCAGTACGTAAATCCTCTATTGCTTTCGTACGTCGGTACCTTCTTTCAGCACGCCGCCGGATTGCTCGAAGTCTTTCCAATTCAAAATCGAACTGTGTCGGTTTTACGCAGCATGCTAGAGTACGCACATTGTCGTGCATTGCGGTTCTTATTTCCTCCTCCAAGTCAAGTGGTGTATTGGCTTCGCAGCGTTCTTCCATGATGGATTGAAATTTGGTCCAGTCCACTCTTTGAATTGTATCTCGTATTTTAGTAGGAGCCAATCCTTTGATCGTGATATATGTTGGGATATGGTCACTTCCGTGCGTCTCTATGTCCGCAAACCATCTAACACGTCTGACAAGGCTTCGTGAGACAAATGCCAAGTCAAGACAGCTGCTGTACGTGGCGCCACGTAGGAACGTAGGACTTCCGTCGTTCAACAGCCATAGCTCCTCACTGGATGCGAAAGATACCAGAGCTCTGCCTCTCGCGTTGACCTTCGAACTTCCCCAGAGTGTATGATGCGCGTTGAAATCTCCGATGACGACCCACGGACCAGAGGATGAGGACAGAATATCCCGTAGTCGTTTGTGGTCAAATCGACTTGACGGCGATAAGTAGGCGCCCACAACAGTGAATGTAAGATTCTTCTTCTTTACTGTTAAGCATACGTATTGATTTTCGTCGTTAGCTGGTACTGGGTGATGAATATAGGTGAGGTCACGTCGAATAAACACCAAAACCTTGCTGTTTTCGTCGACAGTCGACGAAGGGAATGATTCATATCCAGATAGCCTTATGGAGTTCGTTAAGTTCGGTTCGCAAATGACTATGATGGGAAACATATTGACATACACATAGCGACGGAAGTCTGAAATGCGCGATCTCAGACCGCGGGCATTCCACTGAAAAATTGCTGCATTTCGGACCTCATTCCTGAAGAACAGTGGCTGATGGGCCATGATGGGTCTATTCAAGGGCTGCTAGCACCGGACTCAGAGCGTCCAGCACTTGAAGAGCACTTCTGGCAGACGGTGTATGCATGTTGCTCAGCAACACACGAATGGCATTAATTAAGGGTCTCAGAAGAGCGACAACTTGCTTATCTGTATTCTGTGACTTCTCAGATGCCACACTGTGTTGCACTGTTGGCGACCTCTGCGGTAGCTCTGCTGCAGGTTGTAGAGGCGCCAGCGGTGGCCATTCCGTTGTAGACAGAGGCCTTCCAGATTTTCCCTTTCCAACATCGGTCTTTGGGGTGCTGGAAACGTGCGTCTGGTGTGCTGCTGATGACGGGTCTGTTTGACGGTTCTCTTGTGAAGATGATGATTGTTGTCGTGATGATCTTCGACGTCGACCAGGCAAAGATATGTAAGAAACTTCGACGTGAGAGAAATAGAGAGAGCAGTAGAGAAAGGCACCAGCATTAAATCGGTCAAAAAGAAACAGCACTTAGGACAAAACAAATTGCATGCGCTAAAAGATAATCAAGGCAACGTTATCAAAAATTTCAACGAAATAGTAAAGGTAGCAGAAGATTTCTACCCTGAACTGTACAGCTCTCAGACAGACCATACACCGGCCTTAATAGAAAATAGAATCAAAGGAGGACACTGAAATTCCACGTATAACCGTTGACGAAGTCAAAAAAGCTGTCAAAGGAATGTCACGCGGTAAAGCAGCAGGTGAAAACGGCACAACAGCCGATTTGATCAAAGACGGAGTAGACATTATACTTGAAAAACTTGCATCGCTCTTCACGAAATGTATAAGACATGTAGCGTACCGCGCAGTTGGAAAAATGCTAATATAATTTTAATCCATAAGAAAGGTGACATATAACTGAGTTAAAGAATTACGAAACAATTAGCCTACTCCCAGTAATATACAAGCTATTTACGAAAGCAATTGCTGCTAGGACAAGAGAAACACTCGACTTTAACTAACCAAGAGAACAGGCTGGTTTTAAGAAAGGCTACTCAACAATTATGGACGACATCCATGCTATCAACCTAGTAATTAAGAAGTACGCGGAATATAACAAACCTGTTTATATGGCGTTTATCGACTACGAGAAAGCATTTGACTCCATAGAAATACAAGCAGTTCTAGAAGCTCTACGTCGACAAGGGGTACCCGGCGTATACGTGAAAACCATAAACAACATATACAAAGATTGCACAGCCACACTACTCCTACATGAGAGAAGCAGAGAAATCCCGATCGGGAGAGGTGTCAGAAAAGGAGATACGATATCCCCGATGCTATTCACTGCATGTTTAGAGGAAGTGTTTAGACGTCTAGACTGGGAAGAAAAGGGAATTCGAATAGATGGAGAATATGTCAGCAACTTAAGGTCTGCAGATGAAAAACATTCACAGCATATCCACGGAGTGAATGATGATGAGTGGGCGAAGCTCCGGAGGTTCATCGTAGATCGTGCCGAGTTCCGGATTAATTTAGTTAACGCGCAAGCTGCTCGCGCTGGAGAACAGTTCACAGGCCACCCATATATATATATATATATATATATATATATATATATATATATATATATATATATATATATATATATATATATATATATATGGGTGGCCTGTGAACGGTTCTCCAGCGCGAGCAGTCGGTATTTTTCAATCAAGAAACTCGCCAGAAGACGCTGCCTGCGTCAAGCTTGTCTCTCGCGGGTGAGGGCGCGTTCATCGAAGAAAGAACGTTTCCATAGTCAACGCGCGCCTTTCGCTCTCTCTCTCTCTCTCACAAAACAGCAGATGGAAGAGTGAGAGAGCTCGCGCGCCGAGGGCGCGCCTCCCACACGTAGCATCATTCATTTCTTTGAGGGTAACGTGCTACTAGGAACAACGGACGGACAGACCCAAACCTTGAGCTTCGCCCCTAAAAGTCCTCAACGTCGACAATAATTCTACCCCCGCTCCGCTACAGTGGTCAGTGCACGTTGAAGAACCCCAGGTGGTCTAAATTTCCTGGGCCCTCCACTACGGCGTCTGTCATAATCAAATCGTGGTCTTGAGACGTAAACCCCCCCCCCTCCACCCCCCCCTAAAAAAAAATAATTTTGTCCTCAACTCCCCCTCCCCCATTTCATGATGCCTGCACGTGTTAATTATGTGGGTCACGCAGCCGCGCATTACGCCTGTGCAGCGTTAATACAAGGAGGACAATCATGCTCATGCTCTACCTATTCATGACCAATTCGCCTAAAAAAAAGAAAAAAGAAAGAAAGAAAACACACGCATAGCAGCGCAATGTTAGTTCAGTTTTTCAATATAAGGAGCGGGATGATTAATTGTTTGCAGAAAAACACATACACTCGCCAAGGTAAAAAAATAAAAATCCGTAACCAACTGCTCTGGACTCAGGAGAGCAAGGCAGCCAAGCTACGCCGTGAAATTGCAAAATAAAAATAAGAAAGCGAAGCGTGCAGCGATCCCCTGGGAACAAGCGAGGCTCTCGCAAGAATTTTTAAAGGCCTAGGTGTCCGAATAGCCCACGTGCCCACCAGAAAACTTGGTCAACAGCTAGTTCATGTAAAAGACCCTCTGGAGCGCGCCGACTTCGCGTGAGCTGTCTACCAGATAATGTGCGGGGGATGGGACGTGCGGGGGATGGGGATGGGACGGCGAGAGCGGAAATTTCAAGCGGCGTTTGAAACAGCCCAAAATGACGTAGCCAAGGGCCATACAACTACGAACGCCTTGGCGGAACATCACAATAAAACTGGGTATATCATTGACTGGGACGCGGCAGCTATCATCACAAGGGAAAAACATTTATCTACTTTTAGAATCATTTTACATTCATTCGACCGAGCGGACGATAAGCAGGACAAAGGGTAATTCTGCCAGATAAATACACCCGCACGCTGCGCCACCCGACTCATCAATAGCCTCACGCGCATGCTGACCGCACGGGGCCCGAAACGTCGATGCATTTTTATTTTTTTGCCTTGGCGAGTGTATGTGTTTCTTGTGCAAGTATGCCCCCTCGGCAGACGAGTGTTCGTTAAACGCTTGATAATAACGTATTGTTCGCCTGCACTGTGGATTACCGCAAAATGGATTACTGCACAATGGATTACCGCAAAAGTTATTAGTTTTTTGCACCCGTGGTTTCCGTTCCCTTCTGAAGGGAACGGAAACCACGGAGAAACTAGATGACGCGTGTACTTATGTGTAGGTTGAGTGTTTTCTAGCACATTCTAATTTAGTGGGGAAAACTTTTCGAGCTACCATCCACAAAGGCGTGCTTCATAATTATGGCCTAGTATTGACGCGTAAAACTTAAAAACGTAATTGTATATTATGCTTTGAGGTGACCTTGAAAAAGTGGATCAAATGATAGAAAAATTGAGAAGCCCTCCCACTATAGAGAAAATGAGGGCAACTTGAAGGTTGACGTGTGCTTGCCTCTTTCTCTCTTGCTTGCTGTGTTCCATTCCCTCTTTCTTTCTTTTGTTTATTTCTTTACTTCTTTCTCTTTCTGCCTTCATTGCCATCTTTCTTTCGTTCCCTTCTTTCTGCCTGTCGTTCCTTCTGTCCTTCTTTCAAACACATTCTTTCATATATGATCACATGATCTTCGTTGGCCGAGCGTGCAATGAAGAGTGTGCACGTGTTACGAAGCGCGCAACCTGCGCTACGTCTATACTAGGGTGGCCTTCTTCTTGCATATACATATATATAAAAAACGCTTTAACTGAACCGGTTAGCGTGATGATGCTGCAACACTGTGGTCGGTGGTTCCAATCCGGAGCCCGACGAACGATTTCTATTTTCGCACGGCTTGATTTTTTGCGTGTTCACCACGACGACGGAGGGTAACCTAAAGATGCTTCGCTTCAAAAATCGCCCCAAGCTATGGTATGAGCAAAAATCGATAGCTCAGTCATTACAAACATCTTAATTTTATACATTCACCAACAGGTAATTACACGATGAATACAGATAGTAATAGATGTTCATAATAGTTCTCAAATTAATGACAAAGCGGGAAAATGTGTTGAAAACCCCAAATGTCCAAGAATCGAGAATTCATGACCGTCCCAAATCCCATGACATTATATTTCCATAGATCGGTAATTACACAAATGTAAATGCTTAACATGATCATGATCGCCACGAATTCGTGAGAATGAGAATGACAAAACAGAAAATGGGTCGAAAAGCCACAAGTGTACAAGAGTAGAGAATAAATATGTTTTTAATGGGTACAAATAAGGTTTTGATGATAATGATATGACGGTAGAATATGCATGGTGTGGCTCCATAATAATCGACCCAGTAAAAATGGCAATGACTCAGCGCAAAAAGGTTAACACTACAGCGATGGAATGACTTCGGAAGCGTGTGCTAGGTTCAAGATGCACCAAAAAATGGTGGTAGAAGACATATTGATGAGCATCACTCAGCAAAAATGACGGCTGATCGGAAAAGAGAGTAACACTCAGAAATCGATGATATTCGATGGGACGTTGTTGTCATGTGGAGGAAAGATTAAAAGATGGTGGCAGAAGTCAGTCATCAGCATGACTCAACGAAAACAAATTAATAGTAAAAACAATGGAATTGGTTACGACGACGTCGGTCCTCGGTAGAGGAAACACTGGCAGAAGTCAGTCATAAGCATGACTCAGCAAAAGCAACAATGACTCAGAGAAAACAGATTAAACCTAAAGACCAATGGAATAGGTTGGGACATCGATACTAAACACTAAAGGATGGTGGCAGAAGTCGGTCAGGAGCATGACTCTAAAAAAAAAAAAACTACAAAAATGGATTAATATTCAAGAGATATTAAATATATAGGTTCGGACGTAAATACTATAAGTTCAGGAAACAGAAAGCATGGTGGTAGAAGTCCGTCATGAGCGTGATTAAAATGACAATGACTAAGCGAAAAAAAAAAGGATCAACACTCAAAAATAATGGCTACAACCATTATTTTTTAGTGTTATTTTTGAGCGTTAATCATTATGGGCTCGAATGATTAACCATTTCAATGGGCTCGAATATGTAGGTACTAAGTGAAGAAAACAGTAAATGATGGTGGAGGAAGTCGCGGTCATGAGCTTGACTTAGCAAAAATGACAATGACTAACCTAAAAAGAAAAGTGAGTTCCAAGCTTGTGAAATCTGAGTGAACACCTAAGCTGGGGCAATAGTGTCAAGTTCATTATAGCAGTTGGCTGAGGGCAAGGATTTGGGTAGCGGGTCAAGGTCTAACCTGGATCTGCTTTTTCTTTCTGCGCAACCCGAAACATATACAGCGAAAGCTGTGTATGTCTAGGCGAAGCGAAAATCCGTTTGTCACATGTTTCTAGAAACTTCTCTATTGGCTGCGCGATCAGTTACGTCGTTCTCTACTTCGCACCCAAGCGCGCGCACCATGAGTAGACCACGCAAAGTATAAAGACGCAAGAAGAACAACGTGAATATAATGCTCGACGAAAAGAACAAAACCGACTTGCTCAGCAGCGTCGTAGGCAAAACCCAGCAGCTCTCGCAGAAGGCGCCGAGTGTATGCATGCAGTTAAAATGCATGTGAAATGGCAAGCGAAGCAGCAATGGGTAATACGTGTAGGTGTAGTTTACAGCTTCGCTGTCCAACCACCTTCACAGCCTGGATTGCAGCTATATAATTGAGAAAGGCTTGAATACGCCGTCGGCCCACTGCTAAACACAGGGGACGTACGCGTTTCAGCTTCGCTGGTTAACCATCTTTACGGAGTGCTCGGGCAGTGATTTTTTTCTTTCTTTCTCTCTGTCTTTTTCTTCTCTATCACTATATCATGCAGCATGCACTCTCACTATCATTAATGGGCTGAGAGCAAGCGTACGTGGCCGGATACGTTTTAGATGCGAAGCAGCTCTTTGACTAGCCTGTGTAACGCCCTTTGTGCGTCCGTACGGCGAGGGAGAGGGCAACGCGCTGCCCTCGCCGCAGGTGTTGGAGCGGTGCCAAGTAGGTCACGCCGCAGCTGCGCGTTGACGTCACGCTCCCCTCGCAGTGCGCGCTGACGTCACTCTCTCCCTCGCCTGCCGCGCGCTCGCCGCAGCTGCCGCCTCGTCCGTTCGCCCGCAGCACCTGCCGCTACCGCCGCTCGCTCCGCTACCGCGACCGACAAAAAATTAACACCACCTTCCCAAAGGGAACTCTGATGGGATGCGAAGCACCCGCGTTAGCGCCGTTCAACCCGTGACGCCACCCGTGCGCAACGCTGCTGCTTCGCATCCCATCAGGGTTCCTTTTGGGAAGATGGTGTTAATTTTTCCCTTTTGCGATCGTTAATGGCTGCATAATTCCGGTTGATTCGACCTTTTCGAACATCGGAATGCTTGAAGATTGTCACGCCCGGTTGCTTTAGCTATTTGAATTTGACATTAAGGAGTTGGTGCTAGGACAGCTCTAATTGGACGTCACTTTTTCACTATTTTGTATGTCTAGTCAGGAGTTGGTTTAACCATTTGGTTTCAATGGGTCTTCATTGACAACCCAATTAAAACACAGAAATGATCAACACTTTGAAACTAGAAAATAGCACATAAAATATTTTTGCAGTTGTAGCAACATTGATTAAATAAAAGATGTTAGTATACTTTAGTCGGGTTAGTGGAGCACGGAATTTATTTCATCCTTGGATTTACGGATCTACCAAAAAATTGGCCTGTTTATTGTGAAAACGTGGCACTACCGGGCAGGTTAGAATATGCCTGGTGGACGAGATTATATCCGCGTACGTAACGTGCAGCGCTTTTTCGTTTCGCACTTGTATCCACTGGAATTAACTTTTCTGTAACGTTTTCATCGCGCAGTCAGACTGCGTGGTTTCCATGGTGTGACAGACAAAATCTGTGTTAATGACCAAAATTCAAACACACACACACACACACAAAAAGATTTCTTTAATTGCTCATAGATATCCAGTTGTCACCAGTTGGATCAAACTGGTTTGCAAAAGCAATCTATTTGGGCAACCCATCAGATCTACATGGCTTAATTACCAGTTATTTCGAATTGGCTATACCATTGGAATACTGCCGTTGGGACGCCATTTGTATTCAGTTGGTGCTCCCAATGATGTCACCCAAAAGGTGGCGGAAATCCAACTGGTCCAACACGAATTAGTGGCAATTGGAAAATGTCTTGTTGGACCCATTAGTTTTTGCTTTTTTTAAAAAGGTTGGACAATCCAAATATTCCAACAGGAAAACGCCCGTCCCAATGGGTTCCCAATCGGACCGCGTGCAACCAACCAGACTACAGGTATTCCGATTGGGAGACCAAAAGGAGAATTCTGCGCCAGTTGGCATGGCCAGTTGGAACTGTCAAGTCCAGTTGGACTGTCCCATTGAAGTTTAGCATTATATATATATATATAGTTGGATTCCTGTTCATTCCATTTGTGTCCCCTTTGCTAACAAAACATATGTCCGGTTGGACCAATTGACTTTTTTTGAGTCTGAGGGCAAGCGCGGGTCCGCTTTTCCCTTCTGCGCAACCCGATACTTATCTTTCTTTTTTTCCCTTCCTTCCTTCTTTCTATTTGTTCTTATATCTTATTTATATTGTCCTTCGCGTAACTGTCGACAGCTACGCCAAGTGTAAGGGAAGTGTGCAAAGGAAAAGCTCTTGCCCAAGAGCTTCTCCCTTTGCACACTTCACCACAGGGGTCAATCTCGACCGTAATTAAATAGCTCATCTGTTACGTGAGTACTGAGGGAAGGAAACACTGACGGATGTTGGTGGAAGTCATAGCCATATGAGCAGGACTATATATGTTATACCAGAACATACAAAAAAAAAAAAAGCACTTCCTTGACAATGCAGCATAGGCCACCGCCATTCAACATAGGCTATGTTCCCAGCTAAGCTAGCTGAGCTAGGGAGGCTGCATGGAAGCTTGAGCCTCTTATAGTTTTATGGATGCCGCATTCGTCCATAACAGCAAACTGTCCTTGGCGCCTGTCCTTGTGCCCCTCCCCCTTCCTGTCTCTGTGTTGTTTCCACGGTGGTTGTTTCATTAGCGATAACATGATAAGTTTAACTTTTCACGCTGCACCAGTATGCTCGTCCCTCAGGGAGCCAAAAAAAGTTGATATTCTGCATAACCATGTAATCCGCGATCATATGCTTGAAGCTGTATCCAAGACTGCGTTTAATACGAAATGTGACCACGACCTCGTGATATCGACTGTACTTCGGTTCTATTTCTTGTGAGGAGTCTCATTACCAGAACAGTCAGGACATGAAACAGGTAAGCCATAAGCACCGAGTTTCTATTGTAAGAGACCAAAAGCAGATATGAAACTGAAACGGTTAGAGTTTTCGGCTGTGGCTACAACTCTGGCTGTGGCTATTGTGGCTGTCAAAAGAGGAACTTCCCCCAGGGGGCGCAGGAACAGCGACACGCATCTTATTGCCACGTTGGATTTGATTGCCGGTACTCTTCCCAATTTTTCTAGATGTTATTCTGAAATTTGAGCTTAATCATGAAACCTGTTGAATCAGTCATATGACTGTCACAGAATCCTGTCAGCAATAGTTTGTAAAGAGCGAGTCGTTCCCTCTAGCTCAGCTGTTTTTGATGGTAGTCGGGGAAAGAAAGGTCGTCATCCACCGCTTCGCTTTCGTTAATGTTTTGTGCTTTTTCCAGAGCACCGCATTATGAATAACTAAGAGGAACCGTTATTTTCTGTCGTTAGTGTTCATTTCAGAAAAATATCAGGTCGTCAGTACTTTTCTATGGCGTTGAAACCTCTCCCAGTCCGAGCGTCTTTCATTGAATGTCAATTAAACTTGGTGTTCTGCCGTTCGTGCTAGCAGCTTTTGGATCTTCCATAACTTGCCGCTTAGTTTTGCGTTTGTCTCCGATTTGCAGGCAAACATGAAGGTGAAAGAAATAGATAGAACGGCTAATGTCGCCTGGTCGCCGGCGGTGCACCACCCGATTTACATCGCAGCCGGCACAGCCGCCCAGCAGCTGGATTCTACGTTCAGGTACTCTTACCGCTGGGATTTTCTCCTCTGGTCTCTAATAAACTGTTTTATTAGTTGTGTGATATTTATCTGCCAGCACCGTTGTTTGTTGTTTTATAATTGCTGCCAGCTCATTCATTTGCTCGGTACATTACAGCACGACGGCTGCACTGGAAATATATGCACTTAACTTGACGGAGCCAGGATTGGATATGGGACTTGTGGGAACGCTAGATTCGGATCACAGGTGAGGATAATGTTTGCCTACCTGCAGTTAGCATGTGACAGGGTTGTCCTGAATGGTTGTTCCCGAACGGAAACTATTACTTTGAACGAAAAACAGCTCAAGATTTATTCGCATTTGAGCCTTACAGTCGACTTGTGGTAAGTGTGCATTCTTTTCAAAGGGATAGCTCGCATGCTACCGTGTCTTGTAAACGAAAAGAGAACTTTAAAGGCCGATCAAGTAGCAGAAGAACAGCTTGTTGCTGCTTGATCTGCCCTCGCTTACCTATCCATGTATGAGCGTCGAATACTATTCTTGGTATGAACATAAATGTCATATCGTTGTACCTTTTGTACCCTCCAAGGTAGGATTACCCTATTCCAAATTGAAGTGTTACATTGTGAGGTTCTGTGTATGAAATGCGTCAGTTTATTCATGTGCTACTGGCTTGTGTAGCATGTATGCTCGTACCGCTTAAAGAGGCACTGACACCAAAATTTCTCTGTTGAGATAGTCTGTGGGCTCGATTTGGACATGCATATGTTGTCTACCAAATCTCAACAGAGGCTATAGCTCTGAAAGTAAATAAATGAATATTGAAGTTTGCACTTGCAATTGGGCACTGTATGCTGCACCTCGCGGCAGCAGCAATACAAAGGTGACAGAAGGGGACCCCAACTCCCATGACAGCACCAACGCAGCTGAGCTCCAAGCAGTGCAGCTAGCAGCGATGACATCACAGCCACCCTTGCCGTTTTGCTGTGCTTGCATGAGTAGATTGCTGGCGATACCACGCCTCAAGAAAATCATTACTCCAAATGATGACGACAATGTACAGGACGTGTGGCAGGCGAAAGAATATGAGCAGGCATTGCAGGCTGCGCAGAAGGGTGTCACAGTTCTGTATGCTCACACGGCCAAATTTGCTTACCTTGTTGCTAACGCTAGGTGGCACTAGTTGCACCTGGCTGCTTGTCGTTTTCAGAGTTCTTCCTTACCAAAACTGAAACTAGTCGGCAATAAACGGAGTGCAAATAATGATGTCATGCGCTGGAGAAATTGGTATGGCTGTGTCATGACTAACAGGCCCCCAGCTACATTTTGCAGCAAAGAGACAGATGGAAATTCTTGTGTAAACATACCTTTAATGCAATCGCTTGTTTATTCCTTGTGGTCTCGCCATGGTTTTAGTATGGTGAGGGACAAATTACTCTGGACATGCCAGAAACAACCATATTCAATCCACCAGTATTAGCCAAGATTTCAGCAGGAATCTGTGCCATTGAAAGTAAATGCACAATGCGCTCTCCTTGCAGTACGTGGCATTTTCATCTTATCTGGAACTTCATGGTTGCCAGAAATGTGGTGTGAGGTAGTGCTTCCCATGCTGGCATAATTAGCAACATTTTTCTGTACATGCCACAGCTTGTACCATTTGATTAGTGCCTTAAAGGAGTACTGACACGAATTTTTGACATTCTCGTATTGTTACTGTAAATAAAAGCTCTGGCGTCGAGAACCCTAAAAAGAGTATCGCCATGCCTCGCAACGCAATGAATATATTTTTAATACGGCTCCCTTAAAAGCCAACTTTCGGTTTCGATTTCGAGGGGGTGGTTTCCTAGTGACGTGTCAACAGAGTCGTAGGTGCGTTTAAGCCACGTAGGGCAGCAATTCGTGATAGCATCGCTGCAACTCTGTCGTCTGTGGTCAGTTACATGTGGGGCACACAAACAACGACAATTTCACGGTCGTCCAGCGACTGTGATTGCGATTTCAGCGATTTTTAAGAGACTGTGCTCATACATCATCGTAATGTCCATCGCGCTGGGGCTGGCTTGCAGTGCTGTTCGACGGAAACTTTAAAACCAAACTAAAATATTTTGTACGTGCTTCCTAGCTTCCGTGTGCGGAGGGCGTTAACAACACGTGACTAGAAAACGAAAAATGTATATTTTAAGCCGCCGAAAAATCGTGTCAGTACTCCTTTAATTATAAGTTGCAATAATTTTATGTACACTTTACTTGAATATGAGTCATGTAATTTTAGATGTGCTGCTGGTGAAGCAGCATTTGCTAGCATGAGACAGCAAATGCTGTCTGTAGAGAAAAAAAGGAACCAGACTTTTCTCGGCAAGGAGTCAAAATGAGAGCTCCCTGCACAATGTTTGCATACCTTCTTTCACATTCGCGAAGCCACATGTTTTTGCCATAACATGAAAAATGTAGTGTAAATATTTACTAGCACTTTTGACATATGATTGACATATGATTTATATGTACCTTTCCACTGTTTTGTGTCCGTCAAATTATGTAGGTTTAGTGTATTTACTTTGTTTGCTTAATATTTATTGTATTTGGAAATTTCTGTCTCTTTTGCTCTTCATGCTTGTAAGTGTGGTAAATCCACTGATAGTAATGCAGTTATGCCACATATGTTCTAAATGAGTATATTACATGTAGAATCATGTGGCAGTGAGTGGGGTGTAGCATGGTGTCCTGCATTATGCCATAAGGTGCTGTGAATTCATTAAAGCAGAACTCCAATTGTTTTTGACCAGATAGTATATCTTTTGTCCTGTTCAAGTGAACTTGGGTATGCACCTTCTTGAATTGTTTTTGTTTTTCAATATCTGTATCACCCCCTTTCCTGCAACAACCTCACATGTGAGGCTAGCAGTATGCTTCAAATAAATAAAATAAACATTAATATTGCTCTTTTTAGAGGGAATATTTGCAGCCGCGTACGTGGTTCAGTCTGTTCAGAAACTCATCAGTAATTTTAAATAACTAAATGAACAATGTCTTGAAACCAAAGTCGGTAGCCGCTTTTATTTTATTTACAGATACTGCTGTCTCATGTTTGAGACAATGCAGGAGTGGTTACAAGAAACGCACAAGAACAACAACAACAAAAAAATGAAAACATCAAAATACATAATTGGACACTTGTTTTACAAACTGCATGTGGTAGCCGTCTCAAAGAAATGTCAAGGTTACTCCAAGTCTCAACTGTGCACGGGGAAAAAGAGCATTTATAACAATCAATATAACATCTGAATGGCACAATGTTCAACGCGTTGTATCGGCGGGTCACTTGGGTAGTATGACTGGTGAAAGAAATGGGTGTAGCTGTGCTGACAGATTTGTGCACGATGTTATGTAACATGATAAGCCGATTGCACATACGTCGGCGTTCTAAATGATTCAGCGATAAAACGTGGCAGTGCTCTGAAGGGGAGAAGTTACAGTCGTAGCGATTAAAAATGAATCTGATTGCTTTTCGCTGGACGGACTTGAGTTTATCTTTGTTATTTGCAAGATGTGGTGACCATACAACTGATGCATATTCAAGAAGAGGCCTGACCAGTGACTTATAGGCTATAAGCTTGCATTCCTCTGTGGTGCCTTTTAACGTTCTTCTTAGGTAACCTAATTTCTTAAGCAATTTTGCAGAAATAAGGTTAACGTGTTTGTGCCACTTTAAGTTTGGGGAGAATACAACACCAAGGTACTTAAATTTCTGGACGTTTCCTAGTGCATGATTGGGATTGCCATACGTGGATTGCAATGGTTCCTTTTTATTAGTAAAAGTCATTGTCATAGTTTTCTGCAAATTAAGCTCGATCTGCTACGTTCTGCTCCACTCGCAAAAAGAAGCGATGTGATGGTGACAGAGCCTCCCACCACTGAAATGTAATTGTAGTACATATGATGCTACTGTCAGTAAAAGGAAACTGGTGATGTCATCTGACGATGCATTGAGATGTGCCTGCTTTTTGGAACTTGACAGTGACACTTCGAGCACTCAAGGATTGCAGTTTGCTTTTGAGTGCCTGTTGTAGTAGGTAGCGGTATAGGCTTTAACATCACTAACACAGGGTGGCCCGCATTCAGAGGCATGATTTGGGAACCTGCGAAAAACTTTAATTTTCAGGAAAACTAAATTACTTGCAGCCATCTAGCTTAACGTATATTATTACAGTTCTAAGGAAAAGATATATTGAAAGTTTCATCGAGATCAGTAGGCATAGAAAAATTTTATGTGTTGCCCTTTAAGAAATACTTCTGTGAAAGTAATGAAAGACCTGCAGGAATGTGCAAAGCAAATAGCATTGAATGAAATGATGTTTGATACATGTTGCAACCCCATGCGCAAAAGTACACACTCCAGGGACTCAGCAATAAAGCAGATTTTCCTTCAACTCTATATGCCACCTGAAATTGAGCACTGCAGTCCAGAGTTGGTATCGTGAATGTCCCACTGCATATGTCAATTTTAGCTTCTTTGTCTGAATTACAAGTAAATTCAACTTTGCTGAAGGGTATGCCAAAGTAAAATTGTTGTGAAAGGGTAAAACAGGGCGTAGTAAAGGACAATTCAGGGATATTCTTGCCCTGTACTTGGCCTATACTAACTGAATATAGTATAGGGAAACACTCCCAATGTCCAGCCATGACGATGAGAAAGTAGAACATTTTTAGGAGCAGTTGAAGCATTAAAAAAACTGCAAAGGCAGTTCATTACATTCATGGGCAATTTTAATGTAAAAGTAAGAAGAAAATTGGAAGGAGGACAAGCAGTCGGCAACTATGACACCTCTTCTACCAATAGCAGAGGAGAAATGCTGGTCAAACTTACTGATAGAAGGTAACAATATAAATAAAAAGTGGACAGGAAAAGCTCTAATGGACAAACAAGAAGCGTAATAGATGTCATAATGTGTGAGGACCTTGGCAGAGTTCAAGGCACAGGAGCATTTGCTGAGGTAAAGTGTAATCATCACAGGTTAGCGATGGCAAAAATAGTTTTCAACCTGAAGAGAACAAGAACAAAATTCATAATTTGAAAACAGGCCAACCTAGATGTCATGGCAAGAACAGGAAAATAGGATATCCCTTGAGAATAAGTACAGGGCTTTAGAGAAAGAAGAAAACAATGACCTAGAGGGAATAGCTGAAACCATAACTAGAATGATTTATGAAGCAGCTATATAAGTCAGAGGTAAAGCACCAAGGCAAGGAGTAAGCAAGCTCTCTCAAGCCACTAAACATTGAATGGAAGAATGACAATTGATGAAACTTACTACCACAAAAGATAAAATAGAATTTGCTGAGCTATTGAAGCTTACCTACAAGATGGAGACATGAATGTGTGATAGGGGCAGCAGTAAAACAAAATTAAAATGATAGACAGCAGCATAAAAGCAGTTCTAAAGACATTGTATAACAAGGACCGTTACTTCAAGAATTTAGTACGAAAATTACATGTACACAAAAAAGAAACAACACAAGGCTTCTTGTGTATGTGCAACTTTTGCTAGATTCTTGAAGTAACGATGTGAGACCAACTAGCTCAACAAGCAGGCCTTTGTAGACTAAAATGCATGCATTAAACATGCGAGATCTGTCCAGAAGAAAAGTAGCTGGAGAAGACTGCCTGGCAGTGGATTTGATCAAACAAGGAAGGAATTTTACATTTTAAAAAACTTCACACTGCACATAATGTCCGTAACGCCTCAAGATTTCAATGTGCCAAAAAGCTTGGGAGAAGGGGGGGGGGGGGGGGGGAGAAAAGAAAAGCTAGTATAATCTTAAGGGGATAGCAAAGGGAAACAATAAATCAATTTAGACTGTTCTTATTCTTTGAAAACTCGACTGTTGTCACTTTAACCATCGTAGCATCATAGATGAGAAAGTGAAACTCCGTACTTCATTTCAAAATTTCATTTTAGAATCTTTGCACATGAATGTCAGCATGACGTTGCAGATGTCAAAGTATTTTCTCGTATTCTTGCTACATTGCCTCAGCTAAATTATCTGTGAATTGATGCATTAATTCGCTGGCCCTCTCAGAGGCAATGTTAATTTTTTGTAGTTAAGAACTGTGTAGGCTCTAGCAGACTGTCCATATTCATGACATGACAATAATTTGATGCAGGAACTTCAAGGTTGTGTTCGCCGCCTGCATATTTTGTTTTCATAAATTTTCTTGCTTACTAAGCATCTTTTCATGGCAAGAGCTGTGCTTTTGGTATTGTGAGAGTGTAATTTAATAAAATGAGAAAAATCGTTTATCTACACAAGAAATGAGACATGAAACAAATAATTATAGACCAATTAGCCTGCTCTCAGCAACATACACAAATTATTCACAAAAGTGCTTTTGAATAGGATACGAGAAACACTTCAATTGATGCAGAGGGCCTGGTCCTTAAATAAAGTGTATTTTTCTCTCTCTATCAAGTGTACTAGTTGTTATTTCTGTAATGAAGTGTTTGATACATGTTAGTTGGTGGGGTGTTGGTTGTTGCAAAAATTTATTTGAAAAAAACAAAAAGAACTGTACCTTTCTGTCGATTGTACCTCTAAGTGTTATGCTTAATGTGCTCAGGTTTCATAAGATAGCCTGGGGTTGCCACGGGATATCAGAGGGCGAACTGGCCAGTGGTGTGCTTGTTGGAGGGGCTGATGCTGGGAACCTGCTGGTGTATGATCCAGCAAAGCTCATCAAAGGAGAAGACGCACTCATCTGTCAAAAGAACAAGCATACAGGCCCTGTGTATGCACTTGATTTCAACACATTTCAGGTGGGTTGGTTGATGTTCAAAGTTTTGACTGCTTTTATTTTACTGAACCTAAGACTAAGCTTATTGTGTCTGTTCATATTTGCGTGGTTAAATTTGAAAAAGCAAGTCTATTTGGGCTCTTGTATTGTGAACCATGGTTCTTGCGGCAGTCATATTTTCTACTAACGTTGAGGGAATTGTTGGCTCATACATTTGTGTTCCTGCGAGTAAGCATATAACTTCAGATGTATTCAGTGATCATAAGATTGCCATACTTTTATTGAATTATTTGTTGCTCATTGTGCCCGGTTTGACAGAATATGTCTGTCAAGTAAGTGTGTAGTATAGCTGTGGGCTGTGAAAGATTGCATTAGGAAGCCTAACGATTAGGGCTGTGAAAATAGCAAAAATTTTAGGTGCAAAGTGAATTTGAATATTAATATTTGAGTGTGAATCGAATAGTTTTCGAATATTGTTATGGAGTGATGCGTCCGGGAAATCTGGCATGTCCGGAATTTTGGGCGTCTGAGAAATTGGACGTCGACTGTTCTCGCAATACAAACAGAGATGCACACCACCAGTAACAGCAAGACAAAGTAGGAATTGGAAACATTATGACATGGTGGCAACTTTACGTTTGCATTCCAGATTTTGTTGCGTGCAGCATATTCTCATAACCACAGCTACCATCTCTCCCTATTTGCCTGCTAGGCACCCCAGTTCTGACCAATCCTCCATAAAAACATCCCTAGCCTCACCGAAAAAGGAAAATGGTAATGAAGAACAGTTCTAAAATTTTCTGTCATTGAGGAATCTCAGCAGCTTTCTCAAATGGCCTGTGGGGAGGGCACTGCCGGTTCTGCCTTTAGTCACTGTAGCACTGAAACCATGTTTGCGCATGGCTTTTGTCATTTATGGCTCAGGTTATCATTTACAGCCCATGTGTTATCTTAGTGAGGAGTTCACGGTAACGCTTAAATAGATGGGCATTCTTCTTTTTTTCATCATACTTCTGTAATGCTTACCTATACGACTGTCATTTTAGGCTCTGCAGGCCACAAACAACATCTCTATGTAAATGAAGTGTTGTACATACAAATGTACTTTTCACACAGTCAGTTGGGTCACGAAACAGGGTGTTTAATGTCAACTTCACTGCAGTTTCCAAGCTTTACGCAGTAAAGTGTCACACCAAAAGTAGAAATTGCCAGCCCCTGTCATGGGACACAGCACATTTCGTCTTTTAATTACCTAGTTGGAATAGTGAATGTGGATGCAAATCGAGCTGAATATTTGAGAACTCTTCGAAAGTTTGAATATTTAAGCACACCTATTGACAACACACCCTCTTCTCTGCCACTGAAGTGTAGCATTGCCGTTTCAGTATATTTTTTCCTAGAATATTGCATATATTGGCTGCAAAAGTGCTGACTTTGCAGATGACTAGCCTTCTAATGATTTTGTTGATAAGTGTGTTGCCATTTTGGATAATTTGATAACAAGAGTGGCATAGAGCCATGGTTGCAATAGCTACTGATATTCTACTTATCTGTTGGTTATAAAGTGTCGGCAGCAATGAAATTAACTTGCGCACTTTGTTATTTTTCTTTAACATGAATCTCTGTGGAGCCCAAAAATAGTATGTCTGCGTGCCTGATGTCTTGTTAGAAGCTTCCCAAAACATCATCGGCAATTGTTGCTACTGTCCATGTCTCAAGTAATCCAGTATTTTACAAAAGTGTAGTGTGTTTTCAGATGAGCGGCAGTGAATTAAGTTGTAATGTAACAGAGTTTAAATGAATATTAGTGTGTAATAAAACTTTGAGCATAATGTGAGGGATCCTAGGAGATATCAGAGTAATCAAAGGACGTACACTTTGCTACAGCTCTGTGAAGGGACCGTGTACTGCTCGGAACACTTCTTTAGATTGTGGTAAAAATGGGAAAATCGTGCATCATATTTACAGGAATGAGCATCCTTTTACCCGAAAAAAAGGAACTATGTTTTTAATTTTGCTCTGAAAGTGATGCGAAAAACACTGCTAGCATCGCCCAACAGTGTGTCTGTCAATTTCCAAGCTTAACAGAACGAACCCATGTAATACATATTCTGCTGGAAAACAGTTATTCATGCCGAACAAGAGTACTTCACCCTGTAAGACACCTATTTATAGCATGCAAGAGCAATCCATTCTTCTTCTCGCGGCTTTTGGGGTGGGGAAGGTGGCACTGCCTTTGAATTCCTCTTGCCAGAACTAATGAAAGGGAAGGGGTCAAGGGCTCGTTTTTATTTTGTTAGAAACAACTTAATGAGCCAACAGACAATGAAGCCTTGGAAAGCATAGGGGATGTTACCTGTAGTATTGTAATTGTGGAATAAGTAGAAAGGAATTAAAGTGGACGAAAAGACAAACCTGCCTTCGGTGGGAACTGAACCCACAACCTTTGGACAATGCGTCCGATGCTCTACCGCTGAGCTACGAAGGCGGTCGTCCCCCCGTCCACTTTATTGGGTATTTATGTACATATTACCCTGGGAGGGTTAAGCAGCGCCACTTGTAGCCATGGCGGCGTGTGTGGGACACACTTTCTTGCCAGGAGACTTGGTGCTTTTAGGTAGCATGCGAAGGCTTATTGGGCAGCAGCCGTCTCATTGTAAGTTCACGTTCCACGTGACCTCCTGGCAAGAAAGTATGTCCCACACAGTATTTCTCTCTCCTTTGCAGCACCGCGATGAGCGCTCGGGCCATCACGCAACCACCGCGTTCTCTCTTCTCTTATAGATTCTCATTCGTCCTTTCAATAAAATTACACCATCTCCCGCTCAAGCTAACCATCTCCCCGCTGCTTCGCATCCACACATGGTTCCCTTTAGCGGGAGATGGTGTAATTTTTTACATGTAGTTCCGCCGGAGAGGACGCGGTGCTCTCGCTGGAGAGCCAACTACATTGCATGGCTTGGCGACGGTGTTTTCTAGCATATCTTTCTACTGCAAAGCAGTGCCTTGACCACATGCTTCATTCAAGGTGCCTCGCATATCATTGCAATGCCGGCAATTCCCTTGCCACAGTGCACATGCGAATCATCTGAGAGTGCCGGAAGGAACTGTACTGTACGGAAGGAATACAGTACTGTACTGTACTGTATGAGCTATACGGAAGGAACACTGCCACTGTACTGGGCCAAGTTTCTCAATGACACAAAGTGGGCAAAGTTCACGCTGCTTAGTGCGGTCACGTATTGTGAAGTGCGTGCCAGAAGAAGTCAAAACAACATGACTTAGCTCGCAGCTCTGCTGGGCTGTTGTCTCTGCTGCTCGACCGCTACATGGTACTTTACGCCATCATGCCACTGCGTCTCATCAAAACGTTTGCAGAAGAGCTCTGGCACAATGCTACTCACGCTGAAGCAAGGTGTGCTTTACTTCTCACGTAATCGCTGCAACACTGTCATTCAAACCACAGTCGAGCCCGCACCCACAGCAACTGCTCGCAAATTTGCCTCAAGCTGCGTGTCCACATTTGTGTGCAGTGTGCTGGTACTGTGGCCCACATCGAGGCCATACGAGGTTGACAGCAAGCTGGTAAAGCTGCTAGTCTTCTACCATTATGTATGCTATCTTCCCCTGTGCTGTAAAGTGAACGCTTTCTCCGCTGCTCAATTTACACAGCATGGTACATATGCAATGCTGACCATACAGCAGCAACATGGAACATAGAAATAACCTCTGACGGCCTCCCCACAGGCGTTTTTTCTTATCAGTACCGCAATTCTGCAAGCAGCATGTCGTGGTCATTGATTGCCTTCGTGCGAGCCTGGCCACGCCTAGGCACACGTGCATGCTTACTTAAGGGGGGACGTGGCACTTGCGGACTAAAAATTGGACAAAAAATCGAGCTTTTGCTGATGAAATATTCATGTTCCTAGAGTCATTCTGCACCTACTCACAAATTTTCATAGCCAAATTTTAATAATTACCTTGCTAAAGAACCTACACCACACATCAGGCCCATAGGTATAGGGCAAAAAATTGAACGTTTTTCCTCAATTTCTCAAAATGAAAATATTCATGACCTCCCTGTGTTGGAGGAGCAATATCTTTTGTTCTACAAGGGTTATCATTGTGACTTTTTTTTTTTTACTGGAAGATGAATAGAAGTGGCTTGTCGAAAAGTAAATTTTGTTATAATACTGTGCTACGGAACTTTTCTAAATGAAGCTTTTGTTTCAAGTATCAACGAGGACATTCATTGTGTCATGTTCAACAGTCTGTAACTTTGCTTGGAAATGGCCTAAAATGATGACTTATGCTTCTTGACACACTGTTAATATAGGCACTTGATTCTCTGGGCCGATTTTTATTGTGAGGACTGTGGTTAATTAGCTAATTAGGCCTCAATAAAATGAATTAGTTTTCGATGTATTGTAAAAACTATTCCTCACAGAACAAAAATGATTACATTGTTGAAAAGGGCAGTTAAAGCTGCATTAACTCAGAAAATTTCAGTTAAATACTCCAAATAATAAAAAAATATTTCCGAAGCGCAGTGTCCCCCCTTAAAAAGCCAATGTTCTCTAAAATTCAGATTGCCCCTAAAGCTGCCAGTCTAACTTCGTATATTATATCATGCATTGCTATCACATTCATGCTTTGCCTTTCTGGCAAAACTGTGACTTTTTGATCAGCTGCCAACTTGTAAATATCATGTGCTACGTGGCACAGCTTGGCAAAAGAAAGTTTGCCACCAATACTATGACTGGTGTCCGCTTACATACCCAGAGTTACACACCAAGAAACAAAGAAAGAGGGTGGACGAATGACTGCTGCTGTGGCTCGCTCGGTAGAGCATCGAATCTATAGTGTGAAGGTTGTGGGTATGGTTTCCACAGGTGGCAAGCTACTTTTTCATCTGCTTTCATTTCCCCTTTATGCAATAGTTGCATCTCAATTACAAACTATAATGCCCCATATGCTTTTCTTGGCTTTGTAGTTTTGTCTAGCAAAAAGCAGGCCCCTCAATCCTTTCCCTTGTGAAATCTTCAATGACATTCTTTCATTGTATGATATTAAAACATATGTAGATTGCAAAGTGATGTGCTGAAGTAGCCAAGCTGAGAAACTGAAGGGGCATGAGCTGACATACGACTGATTCATAGCGTTTAAAGTAATGAAAATATGGCTTGGGCAAGTAGGGCCCGTCTTTGGTGATATTGGTATGAATTCCTGAGATAAACGCTGCTCAGGCTTCGGGGTTAAAGCTGTTATATATATATGAGCACATGTGCACAACACTATCATCACTTCCTATCCTCCTGCTTATCCAGAATAACGATGTTTCCACTCCAGCTCTCAACTGTGCTGGCCCTTGTGCACCTCTCTCCAATGGCAATGCTACATTTTTGTAGCAGGAGGCTTGACCATTACAATTTTTATTGTAAAATGCCCAATTCCTAGACCTTGTTTATTACTGCAGTGCTGACACCAGTAACTCCACAGTTTTTGTTTGCATCCATTGTGGTGTAACACTGATTTAGAAGGAACACAGATATGGTTGCTGCAATTTTTAGAGCTTGTTTTTCTTTTTTTTAACCACTTGATTAGTATTTAGACCTACCTGCTTCAGTGCTCCCACCTCTCATTCAGCTTGAGTCATTACCACACTTTGTTTTTGAAGAGATTGCCTGTGCACACCTGACATATGAACTCTTGTTAACACAAACAATAGTGTGAGATGATTTAATTATTTCTTTGAACAAGAAAAATTTAGGTAATAAAAGGGAAGGAAGGGAGAAAAATGGGAGTTTATAGAGATTCAGTCATTCGTAGAGCTCGAAAGTGCTGCTTGGGAAACTTTGTGGAACCCTGTGTGGAAAGACACCTTGTCCAAATAGATACTGAGCACTGTTCTAGCAAAAGCTGCATGTGAAAACAACACTGATGTCAGCGAGGCTGCTATGGGTGTGTGCAGAGACTGGTTCCTGCTTGGCATCGCTTGTCGTACTGCTGGAAGTTGACATATGGTACACCATAAAGAGATAAACACTAAGAAGGTTTTACACCATGATCTTGAGTGCTTTTTTTTTCTTAACACCTCGTGCTTTTTTTTTTATTCAGTAATGCTATGTCATCCTGATGTTGTGATTTTGAAGCAGCAAAAACACAATTTTAAAGAAAATGCATGCAAGATGTAGATTGTTTATGGACAAGAGGAGCTCTAAAATATCGAATCTCTCTCTGTTTGCTTCTTTAGGCATATGTCAGCATTATAAATATGGCATGAAGCCTTCTAGAGTGCACAGACCATTAATATTTACTTGACCTTTTAGTGTGACTGGTTTAAAATTAACTTCAAGTGTGCATGTTCTGAACCGGTTAGACAAGTACAGTTCAGAAAAATGAAAAAGAAATTGTAGTCACTCTGTAGAATGGCTATGGGAAATTGGTTCAATTAAAATGTTTTTTTTTAGGCAAATCTTCTGGCTTCAGGGTCAACGGATTCAGAAATCTTCATCTGGGACCTTAATAGTCCCAATGCACCCATGACTCCTGGGGCCAAGTCTCAGGTTGGTTAATAGCCTTTCACTGTATGCCATTTATTATGGTGCTGTTGTTTACCATAACTCCTCAACCTGTAATGTAAGCATATCACTCCCAATGAAATGATTTAGTGCTTGTTTTTTGTGTGCGTCACTGTCCCATCTAAGGTGTGTGCTTCTCGAATTTTCAAGACAAACAGTATTGATATGAATCAGGTGTTCTCATGTCTGCACATGGTAGGAAAATATGTACACCAGAACTGGTTCTGGTGTATATATTTTCCGGCATGACAGCCTCTGGTGTGACAGCCTTTATAGTGGCTGCATTCTGTTTCAATGCGATAGTGTTTCACTTTCGTTTAGCTGGACAAAGGGATGTTCGTAGTGAATGAGCAGCGCATGGCAGACAATGCAGCATGCTGTCTTCATTGCTAACCCAGCCTGCTGTGACATATTCGATGTGTAGGACAATGAACTTCCATGCTGGCTTGGCTTAGCTGGCTTGCGGCCCCTGAAGTCGCTACACTGCCGATGCACTCTCGGTGACCATGACTGCCCACATCAGCATTTGGTAGTTCTCACGGGTGGCTGTAATGAGAGAAGTGGTTGGATAAGCCATTTCTCACCACTGCATGCAAGCAGCGGCCTACCATTTCATTTCTCTGTCATATCTGTACTACTGGGCATCTCTCTGCCCATTTAGCATGAGCTCCAAGATTGTCAGGATGCAATCTTGGAGGCCATGCTTTGATATCTAGCTGCTAAAATCTCAGGGGCCATGTCCTGGTCACATTTGGTGGTGCTGGCCTGCACAGTATGCTGTAGCGAAAGAGGCTGGTTGGGGTAGGGGGTGGTGTTGCATGAAGACTGCAGTGTGAGCAAACGTCGTGCACTGCTGCTTGCATGTCACTGCGCGCAGCAATGTGTGAAAGTTTTTTTCGTGACGTGGGAGTTTTTTGTAGCTGTGCCGAATGCTGCGGAAAGTGATATTGTTGGCGTGTGTGCAGGGGATTTTTGGTTTCTATGACTAGTACTTTAGTTATATCGCTTGAAAGGCCAATTTAACTTCTTTAGAATGAAGTTTCAAATAGATGTATTGTCTATGGGGATTTCAAGGGGAATTTTACTTTGTTATATCAATCATTTTGTTATTTCCTGTTTTGTTACAATACTGTTTAAGTGCATGTTGTGCTTTACTGGTTTCATATGTGCAACCAGTTCTAGTGGGCTAAAGTGCATTCTCTACAAGTTTTTGAGAGACCATGGTTGTAGCATATGAGGGTCATCCAAAAAATAAAGACAATTAGGTTAGAAGAATCAGAAAATAAAGCATTTCTTATAAAAAAATAATTGTTGCATACTTAACGCTTCCTTCACTTCTCTACATAATCACTTTCTGCATATTAACATCTTTTGTATTCGGCCTCGAGTTTCAGGATTTTCATGTTACACCAGTTCATTGAGCCAGGTAGTTGTTCACTGCTTTCAAATGAAAGATTGCTCATGCATTGCCTCTATGCAGCTCACTCCTTTATCTTTTTCAAGTCAACCAGCAATGTGTTGAGCAGAGTTTGCAAAAAGTTGCCCTTGTGTGGTAGTTTTAATGTCAAAATTGCTCAGGAATTGCCAGATCTTGACCTAGGAAATGCTGGATAAATGCTGATGGGAAATTTCTGATCACCTGTTCTGTGGTCTGGACCTCGCTCCTAGCTACAGTAGAACCTCGTTATAACGAACCCGGATATCACGAACTATCAGATATAACGAAGTAATTGCAATTCCCCTTGAAATTCCTATAGATGAAATTGATACTGGTTATAACGAACTAATGGTTATAACGAAGTAATTGTCACTCCCCCTTCAACTTTGTTATAACGAGGTTTTACTGTATTTCAACCTTCTCCCACAGGTGAAAGGGTTCTTGAGAATAAACATTTTAGAAGTTATGGAGAATGCAATGGTTTCTTGGCTTAAAGGGCATCAGGCCATGTGATATAGCAAATTGCACTTGTTAAAGTAGACTTGATTTAGTCTTTCTATATCAAGTGAATGGGTGATATGTGTGTCAGCACCACTTCATTTAGTGCTGATTTATTTTCATCAAGAAAAATGAGTTTTTTATGTGGAGTTTTCACTGTATCTTTATCTGGCAAAGGAAGTTCAGCAGACATTCAGGTCATATCCAGCACCTCTTCTGTCTGCTCATATTCATTGCTCTAATCAATGAATGTTGTTTATGTGTTCAACAATGATGTGTTCAAAAATGCTTATGTTATGTGTTCAGTGTTATGTGTTCAACAATGTTTGTGTGTTCAACAATGATGGAAGGATTCCTGCTCTATTAACACTGTTTTATTGGACAGCCACACGAAGACATCAGTTGCCTGGCATGGAATCGGCAAGTGCAGCATATCTTGGCCTCTACCTTTCCAGCACGATGCATTGTATGGGACTTGCGCAAGAATGAGCCCATTATCAAGGTGTCTGACACTACTGCCAGGGTTAGTTCTTGCAGTTATAGTCTTTCCTACACCATGCTGCTACTTTTGATTGAACAAGTGCATGTTGGTAGCATAACAGACTGACTGAAATGTCTCATTACACTCTCCTAATATGTTTTGCTAGTATGTTATGACAGAAATAAAGGGAATTGCCAGTTCTTTAAAAATTTATGAATTATAAGTATTCAGCATAACAAAGTTGTCATTTAGGCAAACAAAGAATGTACAGGGAATAATTGTAATGCTGGAGATAGCCATCTTTTACCTTCGATACAGTCGGACATTGTACACTTTGGTCTGCAAAACAGTTCCAGCTTAATCTATTAACAAGAAATGTTTTTGCAAGAAATTGAATTTGTAATTAAATACTTGCTAGTACGACAGTCTTGGGTGCAGTAGCAATTATGCACAAGAAGCACAATTACAAATCAGCATATTTGGAATTATTTTGCAGGGCGTAAAGATGAAGATGCACATGCATTTCTGCAAATAAGATGTTTTCCGCAAATAAAATGTTTCTTAATGTGGTAGTACACTGTGACAGAAGACGGTGGGTGTTTCCATGTATAGGAAGTATAGGAACACATACTGTGTTTCGTGACAGTGGACCGTTGCTGCTCTTTGTGTGTATCATTGGAATACGTTACATAAGCTGTGAAACTACTGTGCTTGTATTAGTAGATCATTTTTACAGGCATGGAGTGTATGTACAGACTTCAGTGAATCCCCTGGAGCTGAACTTATTATGTATTTACAGTCAACGACCGATTTTCTAGACCCTCTCGGGAATGCAAAAACGTCCGTAAAATCGGGCAGTCCGGAAAAATGAATGCATGCAAAAACGCTCTAACTTACCAATATTTTTCTTATCAACGGGGTCAGTGACAAAATACCACGCTTCAGAAGCGCCAACCCTATGCGGCCAGCGGGTGTGACGCGCCTGCAGGCCGCGGTGGAATTGCTACCTCCTACCATGTGTATGACATCGCGCTCATTACACTGAGACAAAACAAAATTACTGCTCGTTGTCACTCTTCCTGCTGTCAAGGATTACTAATGCGCCATTTTGGTGGCATGGGCGCAGCCATCGCCCCCAACGCCTGGGCGAAACTGAATTCTGCCGAAAATCGCGGTTGTGGTTGAAGAGTTCACGGGTGGCGGCTGCCACACCCACAAGGTACATGCGCACTGAAAGCGCTGCAGATAAAATCACGATTGTCGTGGTCACGAACACCAGCGACGCAGCTCTGAAAGTACACGCGTAGCCAATGCCCGAATGGAGGTTTTACTGTTCGCGTGTTTTAAAAACTGCGGTTGCTACCGACGCGGTCTTGTATGGCCACCACCAATCTGAAAGTATGTGTGTGCCCAACGTGCAACGAGTCGAAGCAAGCCCCGTCACGGTGGTCTAGTGGTCATGGCACTCGGCTGCTGATCCGAAGGTCGCGGGATCGAATCTCAGCCGCGGTGGCTGCATTTCGATGGAGGCGAAATGTTGAGGCCCGTGTGCTGTGCGATGTCAGTGCATGTTAGAAAACCCAAGGTGGTCGAAATTTCCGGAGACCTCCACTATGGTGTCTCTCATAATCACAGCTGGTTTTGGGACGTTAAACCCCACAATTCAATCAATCAATCAAATGAGTCAAAGCAAAGCTGCTTTCCACAAGCGCTGCAGAAGAAACGGTGCTAGACGCAATCACGGACAGTGGAAAGACAGTTTATGAAGGCACGTGTGCGGACAGCGCACTTGGAGTAAAAACGGAACTATGGGTTGCTGTCCACTGCAGACGAGAACGCTCTTGCTATCGTCGCAATCATCGATAGCGCCTACGCATGTCTCAAATTATGCGGCCAACGCAGTGGTAATTCATAGGCAATAGAGTCATAGAAAGACACAAAACGTTGTAGCTTTTCTGTAGATTTTTATCACTACGGGGGGGCACACTTTGGCACTCAGTTTTTCGTTGGCCTCTGGTGCACATGATGCGACGCGCAGCCACAGTGCTCTGCACTCGGGAGGCTCCGAGGGTCGTGCGTGCGAAGAGCTCAATGTATGGCTGAGTAAGTTCAAATTAGCGAGAGCTTGGTGCCAATAAACGAAGTATGTGCTTGCGGGGAACAAGAGGACAAGTAATAAGAATCATATTTTCAGAACTTGTCTGGTATTCTAGATGAAATTTCGCTGTGAGGAAGTTCTGCGACTATGAATTTTTCGTGCGTCCCTTCAGTTTCTTTCGAGCAAAATTTGAGTGTATGCAGTTTTGACAACTTCAGACCTTTTGTCGCGTCAAAATGTCCGGAAAATTCAGAGGGTTTGAGCGTCCGAAATTTCAGACTTCCTTATACATTGGCTCTATGTGGCTTGTGGCGATACCGCGAAGACGTCCAAAATATCGGGCACGTCCAAAAAATCGGGGGTCCGGAAAATCGGTCATTGGCTGTACTGTGACAGCAGCTGCCTGATGTGAGCACACTGTATAGATGAGAGGGAGGAGCAAATGAGTGTCTCTCTCTCTCTAGATGGCCATGCCCTCTCTAGATGGCCATGCCATCCTGCTGAGTGTGTGAGCAGGCAGCGAGCATACCTTTTTTTCTGGTAATCTAGAGTGGTTGCGAGGGCTCAATGAGCCAAGATGACTGTGGTGTAGTGTGTACTACCCTGCCGTGTATGTGGTTAGTGTTGAAGGTCTGGGAAATGCATTTAAGTGAGAGACAGTGTGATGTGTTCACTCACCTCTGTGCTGTTCATCATGCCAATGTTGTGTTACAGCGAGTGTTTACAGTCACAAAGTGCGATCTTTTTTCCCTTGTGTGCTTGTGGCATTATGCTTGTTAATTTAACTGCCTTGTAAGGAAACATTTACTTTAATATATAAGGCGACTAAGGCTACAAACCTTACATTGTGTAGTTGTTTAATACATTGGTTTGATTGGTTGGTTTTGTGTCGGGGGGGGGGGGTTGAGTCCTAAAACCACAATATGATTATAAGAGACTCTGAAGTGGAGGGCTTTAGAAATTTCAACCACTGGGGTTCTTTAACAAGCACTGACATTCACAGTACACAGGTCTCAACATTTCACTCCCATTGAAAAGCAGCTGCCATGGCTGGGATTCCATCCTGCGACTTTTGGTTCAGCAGCCAAGTGCGATAGCCACTAGACCGCCGTGGCAGGGCCTGTTTAATGTATTGTTACTGCTATAATCGCTTTGTCTTTTAGTTGAAACTGTAAAGAGCAACATTATATTTTGTACACCTGTGTTGCTGTTCATGTGAATGTTTTTTTTTTACCTTCAAATATTGCAGAGGTGCCATTGGTTTCGTTTCAGTACTGAAATACACTTTGTATACATTTTGTGCAATGACTATCAATTGCAATAAAATTTTTGGCTGCATGAGGAGTCTTTTGTTGAGATAGGGTGGATATAGACCAGCTCCCCTGCAAAATTTAGCAGTCAAATGGAAGGTGGTGCATCACTATAGGGTAGCTTAAAAAAAGAAAAAAAGAAAGGAGTACCCTCAGGACTGACAGTAGAAAAAAAAAAAAAAACTGCATCCTTTGCTCATTGGGAATGATGTGGAGACTAGAGGGCAGGCATTTTATAAGCGTGGCTTCTTAGAATGTGGTCATGGTGCCTATAAAGTGCTTAAAGTTTTAATACCATGTATACTGGACTAACCACCGGGATACATGTAATAACCTTATATGCTGTCTATAGACCCTTTTCATAAACTGTAAAGCTAGGTTTCCTGCACTGCAGCTTGCCGTACCAATGGCGACAGCCGTCTTTATTTAATTGCTCTCAAAATTCAAATTGCACATGCTGTGGCCCGTTTTTTTGGCAATGTTTGTTTCAGAAGGGCTGCATCGACATTTTACATTCCCTATCGCAAAAAAAATTGCGCTTGCACATGCTGTTTGCCGGATTGCCAATGCCGCCATTAGAAGGGCAAGCTGCACTGCAGGGAAGCTAGCTTTACAGGTTATGAAAAGGGTTTATAGGCTGTTAATGATAAAACAAAGCAGCTATTATACCTTGAGCTTTGCCATGGTTGATTAGCAGCTTTGCTAATTTTTGACCAAATTAGTGAAAGTGAAATTGCGTTACTCTTTCCCAGAAGTGACTTTAGGAGAACTTATTTTAAATATGCAACTTGGTGTGAGGCTGCCTACAGTGCTGTACATTGCATGTAGGTGCATTGCAAGGCCGTCGCATGGCACCCCGAAGTGGCCACTCAGCTGTGCCTTGCCTCTGAGGATGACCATGCACCTGTGGTGCAACTTTGGGATTTGCGATTTGCCACTTCTCCACTGAAGACCCTTGAGCATCACCAGAAGTGAGTGGACTAGCATTGCTTCTGGGCTAATACATTACTTCAGTTGTAGGAATGGAGTAAGAAAGTGCATCAAAATGTCATGATGTATCTCTTTTCTTGTACTCAGGAGAAAAAACCGGTTTGTAGAAAAAAAAATGATTGTACTTATTATAATAAATTGTTTAGGTCGTTCTGAGGACTTTGGTACAGTTGCACCTTGACGTAATGAAGTCAGTAAAATTGGCAATTTATTTTTGTTCTTTACTTTCAAGTTTAGTTCATAATATTACCATATTAAATTAAAGTTTGTTTTATGCAAATTGTATTGTCTGCACACAGGAGTGGTCCGAGGAGGATTTAGTAATAGGTCACTGTGAAAAAACTGCAATAAGTTATGTGCCATCTCCTTGTTGTTCCAATGAATAGTTAGTAGTATTTGAATTTAATGCATGTGAGCATAAAACACAAGCACATTCACATGCATGAAATTCCAGTTAGTGGTGGAGTATTCTAAAGGTTTATACTACAGCATCAACTTTCTTGCATGCATGCAATACTGTAATGAAGAGAACTTCTGCTCATACTCCCCTATTGAATACAGCATCAATACATAATGTATGTGCATTATACATGTCAAATTTATGCAATCTAATAAATGTTTTGTTGGCTACCAATTATACTCTTCATGGGGTCCTCTGTACCAGTGCTCATTCCTTTGAGTGGATGCTATGTGACCTTTCGCTGCTTTGTTATAAATATTTAATGATGAATAATGCTAGAGCAATATGAGAAAATATCCTTCATTTGCAAACTGAAGAAACAATTTTCATTTTTGAAGCTTCAGCGGAAGTCAGATTAATTTTTCTATGGAAAAGTCAGACATGTGAAGAACTGTCATTGGGGAAGCCTTAGTCTTCAGAAGGCCCTCAGGCGAAGTCACTGTTATTACCAGAGTTTGAACTGGCATTGCCGTTGAAGAGAATATAGAAAATTATATCACCTCTCTAGTGCAGCTTAATGACATCTGCTAACTGGGAAGCATACAAAACTGTTGTACAAACTAGTCCTATTCTGCACTGGAGTGGATAATTATTGCCTTCTATTGCCAAAATTTGTGAGTGAGTGCAGTTACTATTGCTGGTTGGATCGTTTGTGGTTAGCTATTTAGTCCAACCATGCTTGGCATCTTCTAGGTCACTGGCTCTGGCAATATGGCTGTCATTGAGTGCTGTAGTTCGGTGGCTTTGGTAACCAAATAAGTTGAAATAAGAGACTTGCATGCAAGGTAATAGCTCACAGCATCCTTATACTGGTCTCATTCACATACCGCTGTATAGAAGGTGCTGACTTACAGGAGCTTAGAATGTTGCTTTGGTAAATGTTGCAAAGGATAACCACTCAGCCTTTCGTTTGTTATATGTTCAGCTTCTTGCATCCACTGAATGAAAGTGCCAAACTAATCTCACTTGAGGATTCCGTAAACGCTACTACAGAAGTATATACAGTTAAACCTGGATATAAAGAAATTGACAAATTCCCGGAAAACTTCGTTATAGAGAGGATTTCGTTATATGCAGGTTCGGCACGAAAATTCGAAAAAGAAATGCTTAAGTAAGCAGTAGGCTAACAGACAGCAGAGCTCACCCAGAGAAAACATTTACAGCTGAGACCACTTATGTGACATCTTATAGTGAAGGACCGGCTATAATGCGGTTTTTTCTAACCCCCATTTGCCCTCCCATAGAACATAATGTATACACATACCGCTTATTCCTCAGACCTGCCCCCCCCCCCCTATTATAATGCGGCTGCCAGGAAATCCCCGGGACAATTGAGGTAGCAAGCAGGCTTCACAAAGGAAGCGCACGGCTCGAAAAGAGCGCAGCAAATCGCTGTGGAGGAGGAAGGAGCGCGGAACGAAGGAAGAATGAGCGGAGGGAAGAAAAAAGAAAGGCCGCAGCTGCGAACACTCCGCACAAAACGCGAGCCCGTGACCTCCAATTTACCGCTGTTTGCCTCCAGTTCTATTTTTAATCATTTCACGCGCGTTGCCCTTGAATCACCCCGTGAGTGTGATTTCTTGTGCACCCGATCCATGTGTTGTCAAGGGCAATTAAGCTTCCCCTGAGGCGCGCCGCCCGCGGCCACACGAGCTAGGCCTAACAAGCGCTGTTACCGAGTGTCAGGTTAGCGAAGTGAAGCGCAGAGACTTGCGCAGTAACCAAGGAGTGATGCTGCCAGCACGTCGAGAAAAAAAAAAAAAAAAATTCGTTTCTTTTTTTTTCTCTCTTAAGCCGGCGCGGCTCAGCAACATCAACTGGAAAAGGAAGGTGCCGGCTTGGCGTGCTAGGCCTGCAGCTAAGCGGCTGGATCAGGTTTGAAGTGAGGGAGGAAGGACACGCTCCTGGCGGCAAGATCGCCGAGTCAGAGGGATGCAGGCCCGCTTTGCACACGTGCGCTTGCTGTCGCTTCGCAGTTGCCATGCCTTCGAGTGCGCCAAGCGCGACGCCGCCACTTCGCATTCCGTCGCGGCGGAGAAGGTGCTTCCGGTTATTGCTCGCGGAAAAGTGACAAAATTTGGGGCAAAATCTCTAGGTTGTCGGCGGAGAAAATTCGTTATTTCGAGGGTGTCTCCCGCTGGCACTTTGTTACATAGAGGTCTGAAATACATGTGCTTCTATGGAGTAACGGCGGGGAATGGAAAAACTTCGTTATATCCACGAATTCATTATATGGAGGTTCGTTATAAGCAGGTTTAACTGTAGTACAAAATCATGCAATTTTTAGCTGATGATGGGAGCCACTGATTGTAAGCTGGTATGAGTTTGTGTTGTTGTTCATCATGCATCACCAACTTGCCTAAATTTTTATGTTACTAAAGTTTCTAGTTTATTGTGTGAAACTTGACCATCCATGATTGCAGGGGCGTTCTGGCTATTGCATGGTGCCCACAAGACCCAGATCTCCTGTTGTCATGTGGCAAGGACAACAGGATACTTTGCTGGAACCCTAATTCCAACGTACAGGGTGGTGAGGTGAGCTCTTTTAATTTAATGCTATTTTTTTAGAAGCAGTGAGAGATACTTGCTTAAACCTATGTGTAGAATTCGGAATGGCCATCCTTGATGTAATACGGCCGGGAAATTGTTCTAGAAGTGTCACTTCTGTGTAATAAATTAAACCAAAATGTTTAATCACTTTAAATCCTGAAGCTTGCGAGGTATTATTGTGCCATGTCTACAGACGACTTAGTACGCCATGTCTGTCCCAGATAAGACATCAGCTGTCTGCAGGAATTATCTTGCCCTCTGTATTGTACGGATGGACCAGTGGCAAATGCGCTCGGTTGTTGTTGGCTTGGAACCACTTGTGTTTGTTTTGCTGCAGTGACTGCACGGGATTTTGTTGTATGACAGCAGGAAAAACAAGTCCTGGTTCGGTTCGCACTTTTGCTTTTTATTCAGACCACGTGACCTGTGTGACATCCACATGAGTGCAGTGCACAGGCAAATGTTGAGTGATGGGGCTGTCACCAATCCCGTGCTGTGAGGTACGGGACACAATTGGCAGAAATAATTCCAAGAACCAATGTCTTGGTTCCCCGAAAAAGATCCCACAAAAGCTTGGACAATGAGGTTTTTGGTCCCCTTCGGCACACTAGCAAAACGCCAGCACTGGTCCAAAGACAGAGTCAGAGCCAAGGGTGATCAAACAAAACAAATATATTCTCATTAAACAGGCAGTTACACAAAACGTGCACAAATACTGCTCTTCCAAACTCAAACACAGATGGGTTACAACGTTACATGAAACCAACAAACACGAACAAGCTCATGCACTGCAACAAAGAATAAAACACAAAAGAGTCCTATTCACCAAGTCACTCGAGGCGTCTTCTCAACTCGAAGCTTCCAGGCAGGGCTCGTCAGCTGGCTCGTGGAACAGCGTTTTCTTTCTTCTCGCTGAGTCGCACACGACTTCGATTGTTGCTACTGTTACTGCTGCTTCTACTACCGTATTTACTCGCATAATGATCGCACTCGCGTAATGATCGCACCCCTAAATTTTGTTGTCATATTTGATTTATTTTTCCCCCGCGTAATGATCGCACCCCGAACTTGCCACAGCCATATGTTGTGTGCCAAGTCTAGCTGACGATCATCATGTTTACCGTCTGTCGAACGTTACATAAATAACTCCAAGACTCACCAAGTGAACTGCACGCACCAAGCAGATGCCTAATTTTTGGCCACCCTTGGCGGAAACGTGCCGTATTGGGATAGCAGTAAAGACAAATGCTGCAGTTTTTACCACGCCACCAGCTTCAGGAAGACAGGCATATCTAACGCGCTCGACGGAACGGAAGATAACCTTCTGTGGGACTGCGATGACACTGCCGGTTCTGACAGGGAATCAAGCGGCGACAACACTGACGCCAGTGACGCTTCAGACTCTGAATGAAAGTAGGGGGTCAGTGAATGAAAAAATTAAAAGGCAATATGCAATGCATGTAGTTCCTGCGTAATGTGTTCGTTTATTACAAACGCAAGCCTTACTCAACTTTTTTTTTTTTGGTTATGTTCATGATAGCTATCGTAAGAATTCTGATACGCGACTTGTTTGAGTTCTCGGTGCTCAAAATATTTCACGGAAAATTTACCCCGTGTAATGATCACACCCTGAAATATGCGTTAATTTTTTTGAAAAAGAAGTGTGATCATTGTGCGAGTAAATACGGTACTCGCGGCCCGTGGTCGACTGTTTATATAGTGTTGGAAAGCTGTTCTAGAAGTTTCGGTGTGCCCATGTGATACAAGCACACACAGAGTTGGGAACCTTCTCGCCATTTCTCGGTCCTTCGCCTTTGGGGCGGCGCCTCTTTCTCCCTCTCACTGCGCGAGGAGCTTCGGTGTGTACTCTCTCCCTACGTCTGTCTTGCACGCGCGCTCGCCGCGATAAGACACCTTCTGCAAAATTCTCCCACTTTGGAAATTCGGCGTGACCTTGGGCGCCTCTTCTGTGCGTGCCGCTTTTCTTGTTGTTTCGGGCTTTCCCTTCAGCTCGACGCCGGGTTTGTGAATGTGGGCTTATTAAGTAAGCATGCAGGTGCATAAAGTACCATGTGATGGTCAAGTGGCAGAGACAACGGCTCAGCAGATCTACGAGTTAAGTCGTGTTTTGATTTCTTCTGGCACGCACCTCAGACCGTGTGGCTGCAATAAGCAGTGTGAACTTTGCGCACTTTGCGCCATCGAGAAACTTGACCCAGCACAGCGGCATCAAGTGAGCACTTTCCATCCGGCACTCGCAGACGCATTCGTGTGAGCGCTATGTGGCAAAGGCATTGCTGGCATTGAGACGACATGCGAGGCACCTTGAACGAAGCACGTGATCAAAGCGCTGCTACGCAGTAGAAAGGTATGGCAGAAACGCAGTCGTAGACCCACGTGGTGTAGTCTGCTAGTCTGCGAGAGCACCACATCCTCTCTGGCTGAACTGTGTGTAAGCATGGGTCTCTTCAGTGGAAGGCATCTCAGAGATTCCAGCTTGCACTGTAACAGTGACAAAATCCACGTTCACTGCGGTGACCCACGCAAACGACGCACTACTTGCAAACACAGGTCTCCTCTGTGGAAGCCAACTCAAGATTCTGTCATGTTTCCAGCTTCAAGGGCAGTGATAGGTACTTCTACGCTCGCATTTAGGGTGCCTACATTGTAGGCCCCCTACTCGCGTTGAGAACTTTGTGCCATCTCGTGATAGAGACCCAAACAAGCCTGCTGCTTGCATCGTTGGCAAGGCTGCTCCGTGGTTTAGTTGTCTGAGGCGCTCGCCCGAGTGCTCGCTTGGTGAGTGGTCGTGGGTCCGAATCCCCGCTCGGGCGTGTCATAAAAAATTTTTTCAAGGTTTCTTTTTCTTAGAGATTTTGATTTGTATATACATACTTAAATATATACGGGGCATGGCTGCGATGGCAGAAACACCGTTCAAGTGTCTGTGTAATTGCTATCACACTAAAACAAAGTGGGGTGTGCCATGCATGCCATGTCTGTCATGCAAGTGATGCATGAGGGCTGCACTGTCTGAATGGGACCTATGCACCAGCTCCACTAAAAAAAAACTGGCCCAAACCGCATGCACACTTGCCAGTGCATGGTCACGCATGTATATATGTGGTACAGTTAAGCCTGCTTATAACGAACCTCCATATAATGAATTCCTGGATATAATTAAGTTTTTCTATTCCCCACTGTCACTCGATTGAAGTACATGTTTTTGAGACCTCTATGTAATGAAGTGCCAGCTGGAAACCCCCTTGAAATAACGAATTTTCGCCGCCGACTACCTAGAGATTTTGCCCCAAATTTTGTCACTTTTGCGTGAGCAACAACCGGAAGCACCTTCTCCGCTGCGACAGAATGCAAAGCAGCGGTGTTGCACTTGGCGCGTTCGAAGGCACAGCAACTGTGAGGTGAGAGCGAGCGAACATGTACGTGCGTGTGTGCGAACGCACGTGAGGTGGGCATGCATCCCTTGACCCGGCGATCTTGCTGCCGCGGGCGTATCCTTTCCCCCTCACTTCAAACCTGATCCCGCCGCTTGCTGCAGCTGGCCTAGCCCGCCAAGCTGGCACCCTCCTTTTCCAGTTGATGTTGCCGAGCTGCGCCGGCATAAAAGAGAAAGAGAGAAAATGAGTTTTTTTTTAATCGTGCTGGCAGCGCCACTGTTTGGTTACTGCGCAAGTCTCTGCGCTTTACTTCGCTACCCTCACACTAGGTGACAGTGCCTGTTAGGTCTAGCTCGCGTGGTCGCGGGCGGCGCACCTCGCGGGAAGCTTGCCCTTGACAACACAGGGATCGGGTGCACAGGAAATCGCGCTCACGGGGTGATTCAAGGGCAGCGCACGTGAAATGATTAGAATAAAAAAAAGAACTAGAGGCAAACAGCGGTAAATTGGAGGTCATGGGCACGCGTTCCATGCGGAGCGTTTTAGCTGACAAACAGCCGTAGCAGCATTCTCTGTCGTCTTGGAAATCCTATCCTCAGGGGGCGTGCGTGCCACGCGTTGCTGCCGCAGCCTTTTTTTTTCTTCCCTCCGCTCATTGTTCTTTTGTTCCGCGCTCCTTCCTCCTCCACGGCGATTTGCTGCGCCCTTATCGAGCGGCGCACTTTCTTTGTGAAGCCTGCTTGCTACCTCGATTGTCTGGAAGATTTCCTGGCAGCCGCATTATAACCGGTCCTTCATCTCAAGGGGGGGGGGGGTCTGCACAATAAGCGGTATGCGTATACATTAAGTTCTGCCGGAGGGCAAACAGGGGTCAGAAAAAAACTGCATTATAGCCGGCCCTTCACTATAAACTGTCACATAAGTTGTCTTAGCTGTAAATGTTTTCTCACCCAAAATAAATGTTTTGGGTGAGCTCTGCAGTCTGTTAGCTTTTTGCTTACTTAAGCGTTTCTTTTTCGAATTTTCATGCCGCACCTGCATATAACGAAATCCTCTTAAGGGGGGACGCGGGTCTTAAAAAAGTAAAAAAATGACCAAAAAATCGATTTTTAGAAAAACGCATTTTAGGCATGTATGTACCTTTGAGCAGCTGCCCTCAAATTATTAAGGCTGATTTCGATCGGGAAATTGTCTAAAATGTACTTTCAAGACGCCACGGGAGCCAAAAGTTGCACCAAAAATGCGAAAATTTGTTCGAATTTCGCGCGCGCGCCGCAGGCGCGGCAGCCGGCCGGCCGCCGCCATCTTGGGCTTGTTTTGAAGCTGTTTTCTTTGTGCACATTTTCCGGCGTTTCAAAATGGCGTCGCTCCGATAGAACGGCCGCTATCCGCGCTTTTCCGAAGGGTGGTTTCGGATCGCTCATTGGCCACAGCGCGCGCGCACGGGCGAGCCCCCCCATCTCGCGCCTCTGATTGGCTGGTGCGTCCGGGGCGGCCATTTTTTTTTCTGTTTTTGTTTCGCGATCGCCGCGTTTGCTGCCGCTTCGTCAGTGTCGTCTGCGCTCGTGTTTACGGCGTCAGCGTGCAGTTTTCTGGCTTTCTGCTGGCATGTCCGAAGACGCACGGCTGACAGGCCACGTTGGCGCCGTCAAGCGTACGAAAAAAGCGAATGCGTTGATGGTGCGCACGGCGGAATGCGGACAAGGGCGCGCTGCCGAAACAGTCCGGAGCGGCCCATTCTACGATAACCCCGTCGCTGCGGTGCATCTTATCATCAGATCATCTGCCAGCGCTTTCACCGGGACCCAAAACAGCATTGATACGGCATATTATTTAGTGGACGGGACCGCCGAGTGCGCGAGAGATGCGGCGAAGTTCGGTGTGTCTAGTATCGCAGTGCGCAACGAAGCGGAAGTTGCTGAGCGATGGTAGTGGGCGGCGGCAAGAAAGTGGTGCTGAACTTATCGTTGCGCACGTAGTTGCGATAAAAACGTTCTTTGGTTTGTGTTTTGCCTCGAGTTCGGCGCGATAAGTGACCTTGAAAGGGGCGGGCACGGGATCTGCGTGCTTCGTAGTACGCGTGTGACTTGCGCGAAAAGGGTTGCTAATCTCCGAAGATCGCTTGTGATAGGATGATAAGATAGCTTTAAGATAAGATTATACGATGTTGAAGTCAAAGTGCGCAGCGAAGGCCATCGATAGTATCTACAAAGGAGCAACGGCAGCCGTTTATACATGACCTGACAAGGCAACGCGCAAATTGCCAGGAGACTGAGCTGCGCTGCGGGTAAATTGGTTAGCGCCCTGCAGCTCTGGAGAGTTTTAAACCTGGCATTAAGAGCTGAAAAATGAGCTCTAGGGCATTAGTGCTACTATGAGCAGGCTTTCAAAACTGCAGAAGACAGCAGTGGACCCTGAGCGCAGCCCTTGCTTTGCCTGCTGTTGACATTTCCGAGTCAAATTATAAACAACAGTTTTGGATTTAATTAATAAATGTGGCGTGTGCCTTTTAGACATCAACTTTGTGCACTTTTATTATTTTTTTTATGACAAGGCCACACTATTATACTATTTTTATATTCATTCAGCTTGCATGGCACTGAAACAGACCTCTGACCAGCCAGATGTATAGTTTCCGATGCTCATTCTGGGCATGGTACCTGGCTTTATTACGCGATTTTTCTAGTTTGTTATGAAAGTACGGTCTTGTATTTACCATGGTCGTTCTCGTGAAGAATGAAGCTATAAGAACATATAATTGCTAGTCCTGTAGCTGCACTTTAGCCAAAGTTACATTTGTCTTAAACTTCAAATGCGTTTTTCTCAGTTTGATGTTTTTGCTGCCCACGCTCAGCCTTACGGGGTCTTTTACCAAGTTGTTTTTGAGTGAGAATAACAAAGTTGGTATCATTTTATTCGTACTGAAATGATCTGGGGGGTGATGCTATTTTTATTATCCCAAGGTCACTTTATAAATTACAATTAAGCATAATAATGAGGCAAGAGTGTTAAAAATAATTGCAGTAGCTGTTCCATCTGTTTTCTTACTTACAGAATGCTTTGAAATGAATAAAAATAGCATCACCCCCTAGAGCAAGTCTTGGGCAATGGGGTCATGCGCTTCCTTTTTTGATTTAACACAATTTAATTGCTAAAATACCCCGTAAGAACTGGGTATTAATTATTTTTGCAAACCTCCATATCTTTTGAACCAGAGCAGATATTAAAAAACTGATTACAGATTTGAAATCAGCTTGAAAAACTAGCCAAGACAGTAAAGTTTGGTTCACATTGACCCAAAAATAAAAAAAAAATTTTAAAGACCCACGTCCCCCCTTAAAGGGCCCCTAAACAACCCCGAGGTCCAAAATTTGTTTTAAAGATATAACGGCACTCCTGTGCGATGTGAACATGCTCCCGCAAGAATTGTGCGAATAGGTGCAATAATAAAGAAGTTACATGGGTTTAAGTGGCCGCTTGCATTGGTATCGTTTTCTCGGTCGGCCTCCCCACCCTTCTCTGCCGAGGAGAGGGTAGGGGCGGCGCGCCTTCGAGACTCCGTCCACTTTTGACATGTGACAAGATGTGAGCAATTGACGTCATCGGCGCTTGCGCTGCAGTTCCGGTTGCGGTTGCTCCTGCGCTCACGCCGGTGGGATGGCCACAGGATCTGACATAGACCTGTTTTCGACCAATCAACGAGCTACAACTGCAGAAAGTTATTCGCGGTAGAACGTGACGACACCTAGGATGCGAGTGCGACTGGTCAATCGCAGGAAAGAGGTGCGGGAATAGTTTTTTGAAATACAGCGTCTGTGTGGCGCGCTGTGCTGTCATATTCGCAGAATGTGATCGCCACAACCTTCTCTTTGATTGAGTTAGCTTGTTTGAGTGGCTTAAAAAAAAAGTAGGAGCCTGTTTAGTGGCCCTTTAATAACGAAGTTTTCTGGGAATTTGTCAATTTCGTTATATCCAGGTTTAACTGTATGAAGTTACACGATGTGATGCATTGATGACTTGTTTAATTTGATGCGGTCTAATCACCAGCTTGCATGAACCTTGCACAAAAAGAAGCACAAATATATGGGATCTGTTATAAAAGTAATGTGCATTTTCAGGGAATAATAGGTTCATTCACTAGATATGCACAAATGATTAAAATTCTTCAATATACTCACCCCCGGCATCCATACACTTGCGAGATGTCTGCTACTCCTGAAAGGCACCCTCAAAGTTCGTGATGGGAACGTCTCTCAAAAACGTTGTCACATGCTTTTGGATGCTTTCCACGGTCTTCCAGTGCTTTCCTTTCAGCTCTCTTTTCAGTCGGGGAAACAAAATAAAGTCGCACTGAGTGAAATCAGGACTGTAAGGGGATGGGGGACCACCGGGGTGTTGCTCCGGGCCAGGAAGTTGGCAACAATGAAGGACATGTGGCCACACATCTCATGCTTACGCATCTCATGCTTTACACATTGTGATGGTGGAGCTTGACCTTGTCTTTGATGGTCAAGCTCCACCATTGACCTCAATCTCTTTACCTCCAGGTAAAAGGCTGAGTTGACAGTTTCCCCCTGCGGTAAAAACGCAAAATGGACGATTCCTCGGGCGTCAAAGAAGACAACGAGCATTGTCTTGATGTGAGACTTGCCCATTCGTGCTTTATGGGGGCGGGGCGATGATTTTGTGTGCCACTCGCTGCTCTGCCTTTTCAATTCTGGGTTGTACTCAAACATCCAGGATTCATCTCCGGTTACGACAGAGTTAAGGAAGGCTGGCTCACTTTCAGTGAAATGCAGCAATTCTTGACAGTGCAAGACTCGAAGTGCTTTCTGATTTTCCGTCAACACTTTCGGCACAAGCTTCGCGCAGACCTTGCGCATTTGTAGATCCTTGGTCACTATCCCATGTACCATAAAAGAGAACCAGTTTCGGGTGTAAGCAATTTGCTGGATGCGCAATTGATGATTGCAATGCAAAACTTGCATACGCAATCCCATGTTTTCATCGCTTCTGGTCGTTTCTGAGCGTCCAGAATGGGGTTCGTCAGCAACCTCCTCCTGGCCCTCCTTGAATGCCTTGTGCCAACCTCCCGCACTGTGATCTTGAAATGCAGTCATCCTTGAAGGCGTCTAGAAACATTTGGAATGTTTCGGTTGCATTCTTTCTAAGCTTCACGCAAAACTTGATAGTGTATTGCTGTTCAAGTGAACGCTCCATTGTGCTGTGTTACAAAGAAAAAAAAAATGAAGTTTCACGTGAAGACGGGTCTTTTTGCTCACACTGCGAGGAGTAAACTGGCGACTGGCTGCGTGTGAAGGGCAGACCCTTCGCAACGTTGCCCAACTAGTTTTACCGCACCGCATTGGATAGTCACGTCAGAACAAAATCATGTGCATTACTTTTACAACTGACCCTGTGATAGAACCTCTGGGACACAGAAAATACTTGTGTTATCCTGAAATTGTTTGATCCAAAATAAGCAAACTTGCACATTAAAAATTAACACAGCTTTATTAGGGACAACTTCCGTATGGCAAGTTTGTAGCATCTGGTTATTTGCACTTTTCTGACATTGTTGTGTCAGATAAGTCTTGTCTAAAATGCGCAAAGCTGTGTTGAGATTTTGTCATTCGTGTTCACTGCATTTTTAGAAAGGAAGGGAGGGAAAGGGGGGTAGGGGTCTGAGGTAGAGTGGTGCTCGGGGATAAGAGCGAGAGGAATGCTAAAAGAACTTTTCTAAAAACTTTCTTTTTTTTTCTGTACCCATTATGTCTTACTATACAGAATCAATGTGATTTCACTGACAATGCATTAGAAATACCTAAAAATTCATTCTTTGAAAAGGCGGAGGGCGAATGAAGAACTGAAGATAGTGCAGAAACACCATTAACAGAGCGATCTCTCATCCTTCCCGCCTTTAAGCACCTTCATTTAGGTATTGTTGGAAAGCTCAAAGTCGCATACCTATTCTCGTCCTTATTGCCTCTGACTGTCATGTATAAAAAAGTGGAAATACAAAAAGTCGGGCCAGTATGGCGAAGTTAGTGGGCACATGTGCCAGCATGCATTGAGGTGCCTATGGCAGCTGTGCATTGCTGCTGCTGGCGGAGTGTTTGTCTGTTAGGCCTTTTCACAATGACTTCATTGATCTTTCACTTTCCTGACGCTGTGTTTGTAAGCTACAATGCAACATTTGCTGATGCACACAGAAAGCAAAGTGTGAGCCTCCCCTGTTTCAAGCATGTTCAAAGAAAATTAGAAGAGAAAATGCTCAAGCTTGCAGCATGCACTGACGTGCATGCCCTTGTCATCCCTCTCAGTAGAGCTTCCAATACACCTATCGGGACATAAGAAGAGAGAAAGCACTTGGATTCCTGTGAGAAATTGCAGCAACTCCACTCCTGCTTTACATATTTGAACAATTTGTGTTGCAAGCATTTCCTGAAGCCCATGATGGTGAGATCATTTGAGGATTACTTGGAAAAGGGTGGCAGGGCCTCCTTTAGGTCCCACTGTAGTACACTGAATATTCAAGTGTAATGGTGAGCGTGTTATAACCTTTCTGTGAGAGGACACTGCCTTTTTCTTTTAGCACCCTCGTGAGTACTATACGTATACTAAGTGTGCTTGTTATGCTGTTGCAGGTTGTATGTGAAATCCCCACTGGCAACCAGTGGCATTTTGATGTGGCTTGGTGCCCACGCAACCCAGCAGTCATCTCGAGTGCCTCTTTTGATGGTCATGTGGGCATCTACTCACTCCTTGGTGGGCAGCAACAGGCACAGGCAAGCCCCAAGCTTGCAGAGTCATTTCCTGGTGCTGACACGCTGGCTCAGCTTCCACCAGCATACCAGCAGCAGCAGCAGCAACAACAACGTGGTGTCACTATCTCTCTCCTAAAGCCACCAAAGTGGCTGCGCAAGCCTGTTGGTGCATCCTTTGGGGTGTGTATGTCATTTAGTATTTAGGGCCCAGTGCCACATAGCCATGATTTTGCAAATGTTTTAAATGCGAAGCATTTCTTAGCGAACTTTGGCGAGTTTGAGCGTATCTATATCTATCTGTCTGTCTGTCTGTCTGTCCAGCCGCCTACGATTTTGTGCTCTCCTGGCCGTTTCGCTAATGGGATGTTTACGAAAATTGGTATGCCACAACATGACCGCATGAAGAACATAAATGGCAGGTCATGACATGAAAATCATGACATGCATGTCATGAGCGGCATGATTTACATGCCACGGTCTTGGTGCTCTCCTGGCCGTTTCGCTAATGGGATGTATGCGAAAATTGGTATGGCACAACATGACTTCCTGACGAACATAAATGGTAGGTCATAACGTGAAAATCATGACGTAAATGTCATGAGCGGCATGATTTACATGCCACGGTCTTGGTGCTCTCCTGGCCGTTTCGTTAATGCGATGTATACGAAAATTGGTATGTCAAAACATGACTTCATGACAAACATAAATGACAGGTCACAACACGAAAATCATGATATGCACGTCATGAGCGACATGATTTACATGCCACGTGTTTCGTTAACGGGATATACACGAAAATTAGCATGCCACAACGTGACTGCATGACGAAGATAAATGACAGGTCATAACATGAAAATCACGACGTGAGTGTCATGAGCGACATAATTTACATGCCACGGACTTGGTGCTCTCCTGGCCGTTTCATTAATGGGATGTATAAGAAAACCGGTATGCCACAACATTACTGCATGACGAACATAAATGACAGGTTATAACATGAAAAGCATGACATGCATGTCATGAGCGGCGTGATTTACATGCCACGCGTTTTGTTAATGGGATGTATACCAAGATTTCTATGGCAGTTTTGGTATACGTCTACGACTGCATTACTACGAAAAATGCCACGACTGCATGACTATCATAAATGACAGCTCATAACATCAGCATCATGACATGCATGTCATGAGCAGCATGATTTGCATGCCACGGTCCTGGTGTTATACTGCCGTTTCGTTAATGGGATGCATACGAAAATTGGTGTGGCACAACAAGACTGCATGACGATCATAAATGACAGGTCATAACGTGAAAATCGTGACAGTCATATCATGAGTGGCATGATTTTCATGCCACGCGTTTCGTTAATGGGATGTATACCAAAATTACTACGGCACAACACGACTTCATGACGAAAGTAAATGACGGGCCATAACATCAGAATCACGACATGCGTGTGTGAGCAGCATGGTTCATATGCCACAGTCTTGATGCTCTTGCGGCCGTTTTGTTAACTTCATATGTACCAAACTCGGTATAGCGAGACAACAATGCAAATCCATTTTACGTTCCTGATGCGTGCTTCGCATTTCCTTGATTCCCACTGCACGTGGGATCTGCCAATTTTTTCATATATACAGTCAACGACCGATTTTTCGCACCCCCTCGGGAACGCATAAACATCCGGAAAATCGGGCAGTCCGGAAAAACGAATGCGTGCAAAAACCGATATTTTTCTTATCAAGGGGGTCAACGACGAAATACTATGCTTCAGAAGCACCAACCCCATGCGGCCAGCAGGTGTGACGCGCCTGCGGGCCGTGGTGGAATCGCTACTAAGAGCTCCCATCATGTGTATGACATTGCGCACATTACACTGAGACAAAACGAAATTACTGCTCGTTGTCACGCTTCCTGCTGTAAAGGGTTACCGATGCGCCGTTTTGACAGCATGGGCGGTGCCAACGCGCGCAACACCCGGGAGGAACCGAATTCTGCCGAAAATCGCGGTCGTGTTGACAAGTTCACAGATGGCGGCCGCCACACAAAGCGCTGCAGACAAAATCGCGGTCGCCGTGATCACGAACGTCAGCGACGCAACTCTGAAAGTACGCGCGTGGCCAATGCCCGAACGGAGGTAATAACCGTTCGCCCGTTTCAAAAACCGCGGTCGCTACCGGCGCGGTCTTGTATGGCCACCACCAGCCTGAAAGTGTGTGCGCGCCCAATGTACTACAGCGAGTCGAAGCAAAGCTGCTTTCCGCAAACGCTGGTGAAGAAACTGTGCTAGTCGCTATCACGGATAGCGGTAACGCAGTTCATGAAGGCACTTATGCGAAAACGGAACTACGTGTTGCTGTCCGATGCAGACGAGAAGGCTCTCGCTATCATCGTGATCATCGATAGCGCCTATGTACCTCCCAAATTACGCGGCCAACGCAGCGGTAGTTCAAAGGCAATAGAGCCACAGAAAGGCACGGAGCGTTATAGCTTTCCTGTCGATCGCTATCACTACGGCGGGGTGGACTTTGGCACGCCGTTTTCGTTTGGCCTCTGGCGCATGCGATGCGACATGCAGCCGCAGCGTTCTGCACTCGGAGCCTCCGAGGGTCGTGCGTTCGAACAGCTCATTGTGCGGCCGAGTAAGTCCAAATTAGCGAGAGTTCGATGCCAATAAACAAAGCGCATGCTTGCGGGGAACAAGAGGTCAAGTCATAATAATCATATTTTCCACGCTTGTCTGGTATTCTAGACAAAATTTCGCTGCGACGAAGTTCCGCGGCCACGAATTTTTCGCGCGTGCTGTCAGTTTCTTCGAAGCGAGATTTGAGCGTACGCAGTTTTGACGACTTCGGACCTTTCGTCGCGTCAAAAAGTCCGGAAAATTGGACGGCGGAGGGTTCGAGCGTCCGAAATTTCGGACTTCCTTATACATTGATTCTATAGAGCTTGTGGCGGTGCCGCGAAGACGTCCGAAATATCGGGCATGTCCGAAAAATTGGGCTTCCGGAAAATCGGTCGTTGACTGTATTTTATAGTAGTGTTGTAAGGCGAGTTAACTTTTTCGTTTCAGATTAATTTTTTTTCATTTGCTTTTTGCTAATGTAGTATCACGTGTATATTGTCCTGCTTAACTTTTTTTTGAAAGCATTTGTCACGAAGTTATCACTGTACCAAATTGCTACTCTGCACAAGATGTGCCGGGTGTATTCGAAATTTCTTTAATGTTGTTACCTCATCTTTTATAGCAAAAGAGGCCTATCTAATCTGGTGATATGTGTCAAAATTTTCTATGAACTTGACCTATGGGCACAGATTGATTATTCTGCTTGCTGCTTTTGCTGTGATTTGATGATTTGATTGTTGTTCGTTCTGCTGGGCACAAGTTTACCCCCCAAAAGGAGTGAAATTCTCAAGTTGCACTTCTGGCAGTGTTTCATTCCTAACCCTCACTGAAGCGTACCATCGCTGAAGCGTGCAGTATGGTAGACTCTCGTTAATTCAAACTTGAGGGGACCCCAGAATTTCGTTTAAATTATAAGAAGCAAGCAGAAGTATGGCTCAGTGCAACATACTAGGAAAAATAGAGGTGGCTTATTTCCACTTCAGTGTTTTTATTTTTTCGTGATAGTGGATTTGACTGTTTTGACAAATGCTGGCTTGCTGCTGGCTTTATTTCTGGCTGTTAAAGAAGCATGACCATGAATGTTCAATTAGAAGGAACCAATGCAGATGATACTTCGTGCAAAAATGAGAAAAAAATATGAATAAATACAGTTAACCAAATGTTACAGTTTGAATGAAGCAGCTTTCTAATACATTGAAAACATTGCAGGCCCACCAAAAATTTGAAATTTGTTTGAAATATTCGAAAGTTTGAATTATCAAAGTTTGAATTAGAGTCTTCTGTATGAATTCTTCTTGAAGCATAGAGTGAGCGATAGTTGTTTACAAAATGCTTATACGGTCTACGCTTGTTACAGTGAACCTGTGTACAACAGACCTTCAGATGCAGCCAAATATTGGCACAGTAATGAACTTTTCATAAATGCTGTGCCAACTTATAGATTGATGCAAAGTTATTATGATACTACCTACTTCAGAATACTGAACTTTTCCAAATAGCTGTTGTTGTTTTTAGGCCTGCACCATATTAACAAGGCCTCACTACTACGAACTTGTATTCTGAAGTCCGGGGATTGTTAAATTTTCCGCAAATCAGTTGTGGTGGACTGATCTAGAACAGTTGCGACATCCAGGCTGGCAAGCCAGCAGACGACACTTGGTGCAGATGCTTGCGACATGCCCCATGGAACACCCGAGATGGTGTGAGAGATTAGAAAAAAAGAACAGAACAGGGACTCTTCTTCATGATGGCCTCATGTTTCAGGTTTTTCAAGTGCAGAGTCATGGAGCTTGGCTCAGGAGGAGAAAAGCAAAGCCATTGTAACAAAACAAAAGCATCATAACATTAATCAGGATAATTAGTAATGAAAAATGAAGATCGCATGTGGCTCATACAGAAATTTTATATGTGACTAGTGCACATCAAAGTGTCACAAAGTTAACACAACCAAGAATGTCTGAATGCCTTTAACGGAAACAGACACACAAGTCAAGGATTAGGATTGCCTACAAGTTTTTTTTACAGTAACTATGACATCAGCTAGCCCAGTTTGTTCCCTCAACCACCTTCTTTCTTCCTACGTCTTACTGCTGCACATATTTTTTTTATTTCATTGCATGCTGTGTGTTCTTTTAACTTCTTTTGAAGTTTTGTTACCACGATTCAGTTTCTGTCCCCATATGTAAGTCCTGGCGGAGTGCAGTGGTTGTACACTTGCCATTTTAGGGAGAGTGGTAAGTTGTTGGTCTTGATTTGGCAATGTCTGCCATATGTGCTTCAGCCCATCCTTATTGCTCGATGAAATTTCCTTGCGTGGGAATGCACCCTGTTGAGTACAGTCGAATCTCATTAATTCGAACTCTGCGGGGATAAAAAGTTTGTTTGAATTAACTGAAGTTTGATCTAGCAGGGGTCCCGTTAATTAGTGGTAGAGCACGCATTTTCAATGTTAGAAACGCATGCGCGATAAAGTAGCCTCTATGGCACATCCGTCGGAGTGCAGTGTCACTAACACACTGTGAAAATACAGCATATATAAAGGTCAGGATGCGAACCTCGAAAAGCAGGTGCATACTTACCGTATTTACTTGAATCAACTGCGCCCTCGATTCTAATGTGCACCCATCTCCCGCTTCCAGAAAAAAGGAGAAAAAAAAGAAAAAAAAATGAAACGATTGTAACGCGCTCCCATTTATCATGACATGGAAAAAAAGGTCCTTAGTAATAAACCTTCTCACATTCATAAAAACAAATGCCATACTCGCGTAATGAACGCACTCGCAAAATAAATGCACCACCAACATTGAACCCCCGCAGTCCCTCGAATGGCCGTGCTACGGCTTTCCCGCTTCACTCGATCCGCGGTGTCTTGAAGACGTTCGGCATGCCGATTAATAACTCCTGCGTCCCGATAAAACTGCCGCACTTTGCTGGACGTAGCTGCGTTCAAGCAGTGGTAACATCATTTACTCGCAGTGCTGCATTTCTCCATGCTATCGCAGTTACCTTATGCCTGCTGCTGCGTGCTGCCGTGCATGCTGTGCAGGCTGGCGCAAATAAGCCTAAGCATGGTGGGGGCGTGGTCTCCGAGATTGCCGCAATGCAGTCTAGGATGTCATGCAGCATGCACGACTGAGAGGCTCCGGTGGCTCAGGCTCAGCACAGGTATGAGGGAGAAATGCAATGAGGAGCTGTTTTGCGTGCGATGATATGGGGAACATCTCCCATTACGGCTGCACACGAATGCTACAGAAAGCTGGTGCGGTTGCGTGCCTCTCAGAGATTGCATCGGCGATGTAACGACTTTGGTTGGCCGCAAGACAGCCAAGCCGGCGCGGCGAGTATCACTGGCCTACGGATCATGTGCATCGTGGCGTCGTTCAGCGTGGGACCAGCGGCGACATAGAAACTACAGAAACTATGCGCGTCAAAGACCGCCGTGCCCCAAGTTCGTTTTTTTACCGGTGACCGTAGGAATGTCGTAGGAGGCGGCCATTTTGATGCCGACGGCGATATGGTAACAGTGCCTTCGTTCGCACTCGATTCTAACGTGCATACGATTTTTGGACCCGTTTTATTGGAAAAAAGGTGCGCGTTAGATTTGAGCAAATACGGTATGTGCTACGAAAGGTGGGTGCGAAGGTAACATCGCCCGCACGACACATTATTTATTATTATTTATTCGGTACCCTCAGCACCAGAGGCATTACAGTGGGGGAGGGGTTTACAGTCAGTTTGGACTGTTCAATATTTTGTCACACACAAGGCATGAAACTGTACAAACAAAAGCTACAGCAGATTGACAACATAAGTTATGCAAGCAGTATATAATAAATGTGTCAGAAAACACAAGGTTGAGTCACTTCAACAGGAATTAAAATAAGTGATTTGATACCGGAGTATAGCCACAGTTTTCTTCTGCATAACGTGTGAGGAAAGAAAAAAAGAACAAAATATAAGAGCAATAATAGATAGAACACGTCCCAAGAACGCGATAAGTATGCATGGGTCATGCAGAAAAAAAAAAAAAAGGAGAGAAAGATCAAAGAAACAATCATTTCAGCAGGGCAAAAAACATCATTTGAGACTACGCTGATGACGTCAGGAGGTAACCTGCTCGAGCCTTTGGTAGTTTTTGTAAAGAATGATTTCTTGAGAAGTTCTGTCTGGCATAGAACTTTTCATACTTTTCGCTCATGGTCCACGCGTTGCGACCTATAGTGAGGAGGCATTATATACATGTCTCTCTGTATATTAATCATACCATAGTATATGGAATGAAAAAGCTTCAGGTGCAGCTTTCTGCGTCGTTCTACCAGGGTATCCCATTTTAGTTCTTTCTTGGTTTTTGTTGTACTTAAAATAACAGTGTATTGACGGGACACGTACCTTGCACATAGATTCTGAACCCTTTCAAGTTTATTAAGGTCACGCACCGTCAGAGGGTCCCACACTACACAAGTGTACTCGAGGATGGACCTCGCATACGTTTTGTAGAGTAGCTCATGTGTGAACTGACTAAATGCTCTGGAGTTCCTGCGAATGAAGCTCAGCATTTTTCCCGCCTTTCTGGTTATATAGTTAACCTGCTTAACACGCTGCACAAATAGCATGAACAGCCATACGTGCGCAAGAAAGCACCGGCCCCCAACAACATTTTGGCGAACAATGCATTGGGCACAAACAGACCACCGCATGCAGCGTCAATCGTTCCATGCTTTGCGGCAGTGCGCATATAAGAACAGGAAAGGCTATTGCTGCAGCGCGCATGCAAAAACACAAAAGCACATAACGTATGACAATGCGTTTATTTACATAGCTCGAGCATTAAAATAATTGGTTATCTGGCAATTGAGTGCACCTTTTTCGACGTGACTGCAACGCATGGGCTAGCGCCGACCCGAGAGCCCCAGCGCAGTGGGGCACAGATTCAGAGGGGCAGAGTCCGTGTTCTCACAGAAGAACCGCTTGATCGTGCACCGGCACCTGGCGCTGTGACACCGGCCGGTGTCTCGTCACCGTGGTCGAACTATGAGCAGGGATGGAGGGGGGGGAAGGTGGGGTGGCTGGTTGGGCTGGTTATCTGCTTCACATGCACCGCGCCATTCGCGAGTGTGCCTGAGCACTCCACAGTTCCCTTTTGTGAACATTAGGCCGGTCCATGGGCCGGCCTCAACCACCGTTGTTGTATTTCTCTCTCCTCTTTGGGAACAAAAGAGTTGTGCTCATGGAAGAGGAAAAGGACCGCACCCCGACAAGCACACATGGCGATGCCCACGATATTGTGTAGCACGTGACAGCATATGAAGCGAAGTTGCATGACATCCACTAGATGTTTTAAAGGCATACTGGGAAATTTAGTAGGCATGGAAATTTTGTTTGAATTAAGTGTGGGCCATGTCTGGCTCAAATTAGCGAGAGTTTTCCTCCATTCAAATACACGTCACTTTGCCGGGACCAGTGGACCAGTTCTAATTATCTGGTGGTTTGAATTATGTGAGTTCAAATTAATGAGGTTTGACTGTAACTGACATAAGTATACATACTCTTGGACAGATTCATTGGTTTGATTATCAATTTTGAACTCTATTTGCTGAGCCAGCGAATATTACTGTTTCCTGCATGCTTATCTGCCACTTAAGCACTTTCTGAGTAAGTGTCTTCAATCATTTTTTAATAGTTCACTGCCATCGTTGCTGATGAACCTACTTTCAAACCAAGATTTCGGTCATATAAGCAAATTTTCCTATTTTTCCAACTGTGAGTTAATGAGGTTTCACTCCACAAACATTGCAATGCTTTTTTTTTTTTTTTTGTGGCACTCTAAGCTTTGCATTTTCTCCCTGCTTTTTTTCTTTTGACAGCTGGTGTGGCACATTCTGCTTGCTTTTACAGTTTGGAGGAAAGCTGATTTCGTTTACCAAGCAGCAGCCACAGCAGCAGTCATCAGGTGGTGTGCCTGTGGCTCAACTCATCCACATCAGCCAAGTCGTAACTGAAGAGGCCCTAATGACTAGGTCATCTGAATTGGAGGCTGCATTAAGCACTGGTACTTTTGCCGACTTCTGCCAGCGCAAGGTTCAAGACTGCCAGGGAGACCCAAACCTGAGGCTTGCGTGGTCTTTCCTTCAGGTGTGTGCTGCATTGAGTACTTATGGTCAGTGGCACAAGTGCCACTGTTTGTCACTGTGTTGACTGTGTAACTTAGTTGGAAATTTTTATTTTTTCTACTTTGGTCTTTACTTTGCCAGCATGTTGTTTGTCCCGATAGCTAGCTGTGCTCTGCCCTTCTGTATTGCGGTTAGGAGAGGCATGTGGAATATGTTAAGGGATAGCATGCTTCTGGAAACATTTTTTCTTAATGGTTGACTGCTATTAAACTGCCCTTTGGCTAAATTATTAGGCCCTTTTCATAATTCGCAAGTGCATTTTTCTGCTCTGCTCATTTGCCAACTAAAGGCGTCATACGTGTTCTTTGAAATGCTGGCAAAGTTAAAGTTGCACATGCTGAGGCTTGGTTTCTGTGTGTGTTTAGATCATAAGTGCTGAGCCTACATTTTTCATGCCTCAGTGCAAGCAAACTATGCTTGTGGGTTCTGAATGCAGAACTGGCTACGCCCCCATTAGTTGGGCAAACTGTATGGCAGGAAAGTTAGCTTTACAATTAGGAAAAGGGCCTATTATAGATAGCAGTCTATTGAAGCACTCTTGTTAAAGGTGCATGGCAGGTAACTGTACAGCTTTTTCTTGTCGACCCTTAAACAACACTGAAGCAAATGATGCATGCACCTGATTATTAGTGAATATGGTGGAACTCCCAGCATATTGCCTCTGAAATTGTTAGGGTGTTATAGGGCATGATAAAGTTAATCCCAGATATATCAAACTCTGATATGTCAAATTATTGGCATTATCGCACAGTCGAAAAATCCCCGTCAAAATACACTGCAAAAGTATAGACCCTTTTCATAATTCGCAAGTGCGCTTCTCTGCAGTGCACTTTTGCCTAACTAATGGCGACAGCTGTCTTGATTGAAATGCTGTCAAAATTGAATTTGCACATGCTGAGCCTTGTTTTTTGTGCATGTTTGTATCAGAAGGGCTGAGTCGACATTTTACATGCCAAATCGCTGGCAAACTGCACTTGTATACGCTGTTTGTAAGATTGCCAGACGCCGCCATTAGTAGGGCAAGTTGCATCGCAGGGAAGCTAGCTTTACAATCATGAAAAGGGTCTGTAGGGCAGGCTTGCATGTACTACAGTGGAATCTCGATGATACGAATTTATAGGGAGCATGTAAAATATTCGTATCATCCCGAATTCGTATGAACCAAAACAAGTTAAAGCTGATCATGAAGATGAACAAGAACTTTACTGGGGTCAGCTACCTCTTGCTGAAAAAGTCCATGATGTTCTTTTGAACTTTTTTAACTTCGCTGTCCCTCAAGAAATCCACCTGAAAGGAATAAAACCGTGCTGCGGTTTCTTCACTCACGCTACCGGTGCTTACGGTACGACACAGTACATTGAGGGCGTCAAGGTTTTCCGACATTGACGGTAGGAGATGACACTCACCGTCATCTTCGCCATCACCCTCAGATTCGGTATCCTTTGCTTCGTCGACCAATTCTTCGATGGATCGCACAGCCAAAGGTCGCTACGTTGTCGTCCGCGGTGACGAAGTCTCGCGCCGAAGCAAGAGTTTCAAGGTTCTCCCAACGCTCAATGTGCAAATCGTCGTCAGGCTCTTGGTTTTCTTCCGTTGGAGCCGCATCCGATTCCGCGAAAAATCCACACTTGCGAAAGCAGTTCGCGATCGTGTCCTGGGTCACATTATCCCAGGGCATGGCCAAGAAATGTAATGCGTCAAGCAGGCTAATGCGCAAGTTTTCATCCTTGCGCTAAATTTTCGCCAGGAGCCACCGCACAAGCAATCCCTTGAAATGGTGCTGCACATTTCGGAATATTCCCGCACCCAGCGGCTGTAGATGGCTCGTGGTGTTTGTGGGCAGGAACGTTACGGCGACATTGCTGAAGTTGCAGTCTCTGGGATGGGACGAACACTGGTCAACGAAAAGCAAAATTTTTCTGTTTTTCGCTGCCATTTTCCGGTCCAGAGTCCTAAAGAACTTGCGAAAAAAATCTGCAGTCAAAAATCTGAGTCAGTCGCTCGCGCGAAGCGGTCATTTCGCGCGTTCGTATCATCCGCAATGGCTGGGGAAACTGTTCGTATAACACTGAATGACGGCGCATTTTATACAACGTAGTCCGTCCAAAACAACATTAAAATTCGTATCATCGCGAAATTCGCGTCAACCGTGATCGTATCATCGAGATTCTGCTGTATATCGAACACCTGTGGACCTTCACGTTTGATATATTGAACTTTGATGGCGCTGAAGGCCTCAGGTGTGCGCCTCCTGACATATGATCACACTTCATCCACATTCTAACATGCTGCGATACCATTTTACGCCTGATGGTGTTGAAAGCATGGTGTCGTTACGTTGGATTGCCAGGTTGCACAGCGCTTGCGAGTGCACTAGCTTGTCTGCTGCACCAATTTTAGGGTGTAACGCGCAGAAGCAACCTTTTTGAAGAAGGCCGACAGGCAAAGGCACCAATGAGATGAATAAGAAGCAACTGTAGCCCCGGCACCAGTGGCGTCAACTTTCATCGATGTGATGTGTGCATTCCAATGGTTGTCCTCGTGATAGCACATGTAGCTCGTGTAGCCTCTGAGATTCTAGCTTAGTGATGTCATTTTTGTGATACCAGTCTCGAAGGCCATGTTTTCGTTAGTTAGGGTCTGCTACAAAGCCGTAAATGCCATCATCATTGCCAAGGTTAAGGATGTCATCATTATCGATCTTCAGTGTTTGTCTTGGCCATTTTGCACTTTGCAGGCTTGCATACGTCTCTCTCGCTTGTGATCCGCCTGTTTGATACATTAATACACTGAATTAAAGATTGATCATCTCAGAAAGATACGAATGCTAACTTTTGCTCGAAGCCTAGGCAAGCAAACCTCTGTTGTGAACCGTTTCCGAAAGTGCACTTTGTGGTGCGAAGTAATGACATCGCATGGGTCATTGCTGCTGACAACAGCGTTGGGTGCCTCGATGAATTTCATAAGTTATCAACACTCCTGGGGGTCTTCTTGGACAGGCTCACAGCAAGCGACTTCATTAGCGCCGATGATGATGATGTGTGAGCGGTTTCTGAACGCGCTGATGCCGTAATCGTGGCTGACGTTGCTGGTGCCGAGGGATTGCACCTGAGCACTGATGAACATGTATCCTTTGCTGAACAACATTGTACCTTGCTCCGAGAGCTTGCATCGGCATTCGCAGTCATTCACCTGCTGTTGTGGTACAATGGAAGGCGCTGGATTTGGTAATCTGTAAGGCCTCAGGGATACCGAAAATGGCTTGAGAAACTTGATGGCCCACGAGAGGATTAAATCCAAGCTTGCATATTTCTTTCGTACGAAATAAAATGCAATTGTTTTCACGCTGGTCTTTTGCATATTAGGGACAAATTGGCAAGCTACCTGTTGTTACAATCTTGGGGGAACAAATCTGAGATTTGCGCTGTTTAAGACGAGCTTCATGTAGGCATATTTTGTATTTCGAATTGAACTATCTTACGATCCTCTTTGAGTTGATATATGAGGGATCGACTGTATTATGACCAACCACTGGCACCACCTACTACAGTGGAAGCTCGATAATTCGAACTCGAAGGGGCCCAAAAATTTGTTCGAATTAAAAGAAGTTCGAATTAAAGAAAGCTCATTGAATCGAGCACTCACCTGCAGCGGCACATGTGCAATGAGCGAACACGAGTGGGAAGTACACAACGATTTATTCGCGCGTATTTTCACTTCCAACTACACCATACCCATCATTAAGAAAAGTAGTCGGTTATGCGCATCTGCACACGTTTTTCCCGCGATGAGTCAATGAAAATGGCTTGAAGCTTGCTAACGAGTTCTAAACCAGCATCTGCATTTTGCTGGAAAGAGAAGTAGCGCACAGCTAAGTCCAGCGCTGAGGCTACTTCACTTGCATTTGGTGGAGTCGAAGGGGCAGGGGGTACTTCGTTGCTGGCATCAGAGTCTCGCCACTGGGAGTAGAAGGGTCTCCTGAAGCACTCTGTTGAGGGCACGTGGCTTGTAGGATCTCGGCATCGGTGACGACACTACAGATCTCTACACCCCTGTCCACATTCACGTAGCCCTCAAAGGTCATGCCGTTCGGGAGAACACTGCTGCCCCTTTCGGACACGCAGTTATCGTCATCGTCCGACGAAGTCTGCACCGCCTCATCATTGGCCTGATCTGCATCACCACTGGCCGCGGGTTTGTCAAACCCACATCGCCGGAAACAGTTGCTGATGGTGTCTGGCTTAATGGAGACCCACGCAGCGGCAAGGATATGGATAGCGCTGAGGAGGTCGACGGCATACGTTTTGTCGCTGTCCATGCACAATAGCATCCGTTCCACGATATGGCACCTGTAGAGAGTTTTCAAATTTTGAATGACTCCCATATCCATGAGCTGGAGCACAGCCGCCGTGTCAGCAGAATTGCGTGCAGGCCTTCTGCGTCGCAGTGCGCCGTGCAGTTGTCAACGAAGAGTAGTACGTTCTGGCCTTTAGCGGCAAACTTCCTGTCCAGAGTACGCACCCAGTCTGAAAAAAAATGTCCATAGTCATCCATGACTTCTTGTTGGCGACGTAATCGACTGGCAAGGTCTTCACGCCCTTAAAACAGCGAGGCTTGGCCAATTTACCGATTACTAGCAACTGGCAATGCTCCATGCCTGTCGTATTTGCACACACCATTACTGTCAGCCTCCTTGCTTCGCTTGCCGCCGGCACAATCGTCGCCGGCACAATTGTCGCCTTGAAAAGTAATTGTCTTGTTCGGGAGCAGTTTGTAATACAGCGCCGTTTCGTCGGCGTTATAGACGTCGTCAAGCGAGTACGACGCAAGACGATCGTTCGGCTCACCAGAGAGCCACTCTGTGCATGCGGCTGTGTCTACATCCGCTTTCTCGCCTCAAACAGTCTTAAAAGAGAGCCCGTGGTGTTCCTTGAAACGCGACAGCCACCCATCCGACGCCGTGAATTCTTCGATGGCCATCTTGCTTGCAAACTCCCTCGCTTTGTCTGCAATTATCAGCCCACTCAGTGGAAGGTTTCGGCTATGAACCTGCTTTATCCACATGACGAGGGCGTCTTCAAGTTGGTTGATTGATTGATTTGTGGGGTTTTAACGTCCCAAAACCAGTTCTGATTATGAGAGACGCCGTAGTGGAGGGCTCCGGAAATTTCGACCACCTGGGGTTCTTTAGCGTGCACTGACATCGCACAGCACACGGGCCTCCACATTTCGCCTCCATCGAAATGCAGCCGCCGCGGCCAGGATTTGATCCCGCGACCCTCGGATCAGCAGCCGAGTACCTTAGCCACTAGACCACCGTGGCGGGGCGTCTTCAAGTTGGGGATAAGCTGATGTTCGCATCTGCTTTCTGGACGGTTGCACTTTCTGCTTTTCGTATCCAGTGCGGATAGACTCCCTGTTTCTTCAGTAAGTTGACAGAGTATTCTTTGTTATTCCGTGTTTCTTCGCGATCTCAGTCTTGCTGAGGACGCCTCTGTCAACTTCGTCCAGAATTTCAATCTTTATTTTCAGGTCATTTGGTGGGCGATATGTGCCCCTGCTCGCCATGATACTCAAAAACGTAGTGTGATATGACGCACACACTGAACTAGGCTAAACGCGTAGCACCTCACTCCACAAAGAACGACCACGAACGAATACTCTCCGGCTCTCCACTGCCACGGCTCTTTTCTCCGAATGCTTTTTTTCGCAGCCAGGCTGGCCATGCGAGGAGGCTACGCAACACGTGATCGCTCGGTGGGTTGGTTTGTGTTGTTTTTGGTTACGGCAGACGGAAAGGGAAGAGCCGCCGCATGGAGAAGACTGAGGAGAGTCAGCGGCCATGCCCCAGCAACGCAGACAACTGCGTCTTTCATTATTTCCTGGATGCTCAAACGGGAAGGCCACAACCGGAATCGACACTCTCCTCAGAGGAGAGTCGAGCCCAGCCTTTGGGAAGGCAAAGGGGCCCCCAGTCTCCCCGCGAGTTGTGCCGTCACATCGGCATCGCCTGCTGTGCGCGTTTTTCTTTTTTCTTCCCTTGTAAGTGTTCTATGTCCGTGCCACCTTGACGAATGAAGCAAGAAGGGGGAGGGGGGCTCTTTTACGCCTTTTCTCTGTGGCAGGGTCAGAAATACCAATGGAAATACCCTCGGCATAGGCGCCGCCACGTGATTCGAGGAATTTTCGTAATGCGGGATGTTCGAATTAACCGTCGCAGATGCTTGCGCATTCGAATTACCGGGCATTTTCGGCCATTGCAATACACATAACTTTGCCAGGACCGCAGCATCAGTTCAAATAAACTGGAAGTTCGAATTAAGCGTGTTCGAATTAATGAGATTCGACTGTATTATACATTGTGCTCATTGAAGAGCATTCGCATTCACTTTTCACATTTGGTGAGTGGCTATTGCGATTTTCTTTAATCAATTCTTGCATAAAAAATTTTTTTCGAGCTTTTTATTGGAAATTCGCTTGCATTTTTAACATAAAATTTCATATAGGGGTTCCCTTGTATGTATGCTATTTGAAACAAGGCTTTTTTAACATGGTCCATAATTTCATTGCATGTGGCCTAACCCTATCAGTGACTGTTTTTTTTTCCCCTCAGATATCATAAAACAAATACAACAGTGTACAGGGTTTGTAGCGGCCCTTGAAACCCTTGAAAACCCCGGATTTTGAAGATGGAATTTACAAGGCCTTGAAAACCCTTCAATTTTCTGAGGCCCTCTAATTTCCTTGAATTTTAAGTCTGTTCTGCCGAGATTTAGCAGATTTTTTTGAACACGTGGCAACTGTGTACTCAAGCCAGCAAAACTTCCTATCCAATCTGTTTCTTTAGCCACATAGCCACATGCAGTAGCGTCGTTCAGCTCGCATGTTACATTTCTGCAGCACAAGGCAGTGGCGCAGCAGTGGTGACAAAAGCCAGGCCTGGCCTTTTTGTGGAGACAGAGTGTGGATAATCGCTGTTGCGTCATTTATCTGTGCAGCATGCTGGGCAAGTGCAATATTCAGCAATGGTGGTTAAGTGTTGCTGCTTAATAGGAGCCTGCAGTGATGAGCTAAGCCTAGCCTTTTGTGGAGACTGTGTGCGAACAATTGCAGCCGCATCGTTTATGGTTGTGCTGTGCCGGGAAAGTGCAATTTCCAGCAGTCATGGTTAAGCATTGCTGCTTATAAGAAGTGGATTTCTCTGGATACGTAAAATTCTCATCAAAGTGCAAGCCATATGGGAAGAGCTTCGACATATCACCAATGGGGGAGTCTGCCCTTAAAATCCATATGAAAAGTGCAAGACAAATTGCGACCGCGAAAGCGACTGCAGCCCATGGTACCATGCGGGGCATCTTGGAGCTGACCGCTAGCGAGCAACGCATTGAGCCAGCTCCATTGTCATACAATGTGGGCAGTGTCTGCAAAGCGCGCAAGTGTGTGACCGACGTGGGGATGGTGGGGCCCTAAAGATGGTGATGTCTTGCTATCCAGCTCATTATCGCGGATGGGGGAGTTAGGTATTCAAGAAAATGCTGCCTAGTAGTGAGACCGCTAAGGCATTTTCCTGTGGGTAAAAGAAGTCCACGTATGTAGTGTGCCGTGGTCGGCGGCCATTTTCTGTATTGTGCCTGAAACACGAGTTAGGGCATTTGGACAGATAGAACATTCTTTTTTATAGACCCCGACAACATTCCAGCCAGATATCCACGGTTTGAATTCAAGGGTTCTCTGGGAGTGACGAGCACAGTAAGCTCTTCCCCTCAACCACTTGAGCTTTTTCAGGCTTATTTTGATGATGAAGTGCTTGATGTTGTCGTAGGGGAGACAAACCGGTGCGCCTGTCAGCTGTTGAATTCCAGTAAGCTGGGTCAACATTCTTGCTTCTAAAGGTGGTTATCCACTTAGGTGCCATTTTCCATCACATATTCCACCAACAGAGAATAAGCCAGAACCTGCACGTCACTGCATAGTCTGCTACATGAAGCGAGATGGAAGTGGCAAAAACATCTGCAAAGAAACCAGGATCTGGTGCAGATGATATAAGATGGCTCTCTGCGGAGTGCCGTGCTTTGAACGCTAACATACAGATGGCACCCTCACCAAGTGAACTAGCAAAGAATAGTGGATTTTGTGCACGGGAAAATAAAATTTGTTCCCTACTTTCTGGAGTTGCAGAAATTTATTTCAGAGTACACGTCAAATGCCCCTGATATGAAGTATTACATGGTAGAATGAGGAATGACCAATAAAACATTATTATTTGCCAGAAAAGTGATTTTGCAAAACTTTTTCTGTTTTGAACATGCTACTGAACCATATCAAGTCATAAAAATTGGCAATTTCACACCGTATTTTTTTTTTATTGGGCCATTAAGAGGTTAATATGTACTATAATGCGTAGCGCATACCTGAATCGTAAGCATATCAAAAATAAAAAATGCGACCGCAATGGCGCGAATCGAACCTACACCTTTTGGGCCAGCAGTCAAGTGTTTAACACAGAGTGAATTTGCGTAGGCGTGTACCTAACAGTGCACAGCATTCCGAACCGTGCTAGCTATGCAGTGTGTTGTAGGTAAGTGTGAACGGAATTAATGGCGTTGTGTCCAATTTGAGACGGTAATTATCTGTGCAAATGTGCCACAACCAGTAGCACATGTTGCAAAACTGCATTCCCTAGACTGGTAGAGAAACTGGCAGGTGCGGGGGAAGAGACAAGGAGAAGAAAAAAAAGGACTTTGAAAAGTTTATTTCACTGCTTTCTTCCCCCCTGTCGCTGGACAGGATGGATCAGTGGCAACATGAAACAGTTCGTTCCATTCAATGCATAAAAGAGTGCAAGCAGCACTCGACAAAAAAGTGCACAATTTCAGCAGCAGTGCTGACAAAATGTATTGTACAGCTGACGCTGGCAGAAGAAGTGTAGTCGTCCGTCAGGATGTTTACCATAATGTTCATATAGACATTGGCACATGCTATTTTTTCCACGGTGCACCTTTCTATATGTTCTTCCAAGATTCCCAGAAGGCACAAAAGTTGTGCCTTCACTCTTTGCGGCTCCGACTGCAAATAAAGGGCTAGCTCTATTGGGCACTCTGCATCAGCAGAGTCACTGCGATTTGCAGTTTGTACTCCGTCTGTAAATAGTGACAGACGGCTAACTTTATGTTGGTAGTGATGTCATTTTGCCTGCATATTGAGCAGGTAGCATACTCCCTGGGCCAGACTTGCCATGAATTTCTTCTGCGGCTTCCGTGGCTGCATTGTCGACGTCCACAGATGTGATTGTCATAATTTATATTGCCGGGCTTTCTCAGGGATGTTCTCACGGCCTTTTTGCAGGTGGGCACCGTGTTTGAGCACGCGAGCGCTGCTTTGGCTTTGTTTAGTAGGAAAGCAAAGCTTCTAAAATTCTTGGTATGGCATCTTCCACCAGTTTGGGGCAATCGCGAGGCAGTGACACTATGCTCCCATTTACTGTACGCCTGTTCGCATGAATGATGTCTTCGGCATAGAAATGTGTTTTACACACGGTGACATACTTGGACTCAGAGTGAAAACCTGGCCATCTCTTGTTGCGGGAACACTCACTTTTACTTCTAGTGTTGTTCTGCATCAGCTGGTAAACAGAACAAGGATACTTTTTCGTTGAGATCTTTGTATCCCGACCAACAGCCCGGCATGCAGCAAGTATTAGGCATCACTGTAGCCACAGGGAGACAGGTACAAAGAAGTGACAGCAAAGAGAAAAAAAAAGCAACAACTGCACACATCACCACGCCAATCCTACACTCTGCTAATGGCGATCACCCTTCCGACAGCAGCCGTCTGCTGCCTTGTCCCCCTCTTAGTTATGGCAGTGCCGCAAGCGGAGATTACAGGTGGTATATGAAGGTTTCCCATAGACTGACGTGGGAGTTTCACGACCAGAAAAAGCATTGAGGAACCCTGATGAAACCACCAAAAAATATACCAGTGGCTCGTGGATGCCCCGGGTTCAGTGGAACCCACTTTGGAAACTCAATGGTGAAATGTATTGGTGTTACTAAATTTCAAGTTCTAAATACGTATTGTTTTGGAGTACAAATGCATAGAGTTTAGGTGACACATACTCATGCTGCAGCAGAATTTATTTACTCGGACTAGATGTTCAAAGTATGTGAAATAGGCGCACTAAAGATGTGTATACCTCATTGTATTTTAAGCACTGTTGTAACACATGAGACTTCTCTGTGAAACTTCTCTGTAGGTCTGACTTGACCTGTAACCTCTTCTTTGCTCTTTCATTTGCAGGCTAACTTTGAAACATCTCCAAGGGCAAAAATGCTTTCTCTACTTGGCTATGATCCGGATGACGTGACAAGCCAGGTATGTTTCTCTTTGTTTTTTCCAAGTCGCACTTCCTGAAGTCATTCGTGAAGTGACCATCTAAAGTTTAAACAGGAAAATGTTGAGGCCCATGTGCTGTCTGATGTCAGTGCACGTTAAAGAACCCCAAGTAGTCAAAATTTCCGGAGCCCTCCACTACGGCGTCTCGTAATCAGAGCTGGTTTTGGGACGTTAAACCCCACAAATCAATCAAAATTTAAACAGGAACAGAAGTTCAGGGGATGGTGGAAGCCTAAGGTGATGAAAATTTTGTTAAATGGGTTGAGACATGAAATTTGTGACTTGTGTTTTCTTGGTTGGAAACAATTCTTGTTGCTGCAGGAAGCACGACACAAGCTTGGAGATTCACATATCCTCGGTAAATGGTTTAATACTGCATTATTTATGTGAAGAAATTTTGGTCTTTGTTTCTGGGTGCCAAGTTGGACAGCGACGTTACTATCTAGGAAGACACACTGCTCCGTCGTCTTCTCTCACGAACATGTGCTGCACCTGCACTAACATACAATGTAGGGTGGTGGGACCCTCACACTCCGTGTGTTGCATTCATTTTGTCTCCCCACCTTCCTTCTTCTGTTTGCTAGGCACCTGCAGGGTGAATGCAAAGCAACGCTGTCTATGATTGCTCAGTGCTGTGGGTCACCATTCATTGTACATCACTGTAATGTGGTGCAATGTCGCTGAATGTTTTGTTGCACTTCCAATACAGTGATGTTGTTGTCGGCGGCACAGACAGTAGGCCTCGATCATGAGGATGAGAACTTAATCATTTTTAGAAGGGCAAGTTAAAATATATTCTACTTATTTGCTCGCCCCAACACTTTGTGGTGAGTGTCCTTTCCTACAGAGGAAGCCTACAGCGGGCTTTTTATAGCTTCAAAATTTGGTGTCTCAACCCCTTCAAGCAACTGTCTTCTTTAGCAGTGTGTTTATATGTGCTTGACCCACTGTCTCCCTAACACCAGAAGCAGAGGAGGACAGAAAGCACGTGTGCAGAATAGAGAAAGGAAAGAAAGGGTGTGAAGGGCCTGGGAGGTGTCAGAGCTGTACGAAGGGGTATGAAGGGCAAATGAGGTGTCAGAGCTGTTTGCTAAGGGAGATGTAAAAAAGAAAGAGAGGAAAAGAAAAAAAAAATGTTGTGCCATTCTATGTAAAGGTGGATGACCAGTGAAGCTGTGTAGCATACAACACCTTGGTATCATAGAATTCTTTGAGAAAGTACAGACATTTTATTGTCTTGAGTGACGGCAGCTGTCGTCATGACGAAAAGTATGCATGTGTGCATGTGCACATACACACACACACGTACAGGCATATGTATGTGCGTACATAAATACATACATACCTACCGTATAGCGCGGAATATAGGTCGAGATTTTTTCCAAAAAATGTCACTAAAAAGTCGCCCCTCGACCTATATACCAGCCCTTGGCACAAACCGAGTGATCGTCTGGCAACAGGGAGCGTCGCATGCTTCTTGGGCATCAGCATCAACATCGCCTCCATGGGCTGACGCCCCACGCCATTTTTCTTTTCTTGTTCAGCTAGTGTTCCTAGCGAGTGGCAACCTTGCTCTGCGACCAGCTATGAATACCGGGATGCGGCGCCAGTTCACCGCCACGTTTAAAAGAAAAGTTATTGAATTCGTGGAAGCGAATGGCAACATGTCGGCGCAGCGGCAGTTTGGAGTGTCTCAGAAAAGCGTCAGGTACTGGCGCAACCAGAAATCCAAACTGTCGGTGTGTAACACGCGGAAGACGTCGTTTCGTGGTCGCCGAGCTGTGCACCTGGAACTCGAGGACAAAGTTGCGGATTTCGTCCGCGAGTACCGTGCCAGCTCCCTGCCAGTGAGTGTGGAGCTCATTCGCACAAGAGCCGTCGAGCTCGCCCGTGAGGCCGGTCTGTCGAGGGAAGAATTCAAGGGGTCCATTTATTGGGTCCGCCGCTTCATGCAACGCAAAGGGTTTGCCCTTCGACGGCGCACGTCAATCTGCCAGAAGCTGCCGGAGGAGTACGAGGATAAGTTGATAGAGTTTCAACTCTACCTGAATAGCCTCTGGCGGCAGCGTGGCTACATGTTAGGCCAGATCGGCAACGCCGACGAAATGCCGGTGTGGTTCGACATGCCGTCGTCCACAACAGTCTGTGAACGTGGAGCAAAGGAGGTGAAGCTGCTGTCGACCGGAAGCGAGCATTCGCGCTTCACCGTGATGCTTTCCTGCACGGCCGACGGCAGAAAGTTGCCCCCGTTCATCATCTTTAAGCGGAAGACGCTGCCGAAGGAGGCCTTCCCGCGGGATGTCGTCTGCGTGAACGAGAAGGGGGCTGCATCATCGAGGAGGGGGGTGCATCAGTGAACAGTTCCGTGTTTTTTTTTTCTTTTTTTTTTTGCTGGTCAAGGTAGGGGGGTCGACCTATATTTTGCCTCGACCTATATTCCGCATTATACGGTACATACGAACCTAGTTAATTCGAACTCCGAGGGGACAGGAAATCTGTCCGAATTAACCAGAGTTCGAACTAGCGAGGGTCCCTTTGATTGGCAGTACTAGTGCACAATACCAACATTAGAAACATGTGCGCTATTGACTGTGACTTCCGCGCTGCCGCCACCGGTCTCATCTTGCAGTGTGCTTGCGGGCCGGCGGAGATGCCACTGTGCACTCCCGGTGGCCTGTATGTATACCTTCTTTTCTCACGCGCGTTGCAGAAGGAGAAGGACAGCGCCAGGCACCCTTGCGAGGGTGCGAGGCATGATTTCTGCCAGCTGATGGCGCCTTCCAATGCCCGTGGAGCGAGCAGATGGGTACGGGTTTGCGACGCTACGGCGGCTGACGCATCAATATTTGGCGATTGGCTTGGGATTTCATGAAATGTAGTCTTAGCGGACGGGCAATCTTGTTCAAATTAACCATGGCGTGTGTTTCAGGTTTGAATTAGAGTTTTTCCCCATTCAAATACATGTAACTTTGCTGAGACCAACGGGCCAGTTCGAATTATTCATTGGTTCGAATTATGCAACTTCGAATTAACGAGGTTCGACTGTACATACGTACGTACATACATACATACATACATTATATACATACATTACATACATACATGCTACATACATGCATACATACATACATACTCACTCTTGGCCGGTGGTCATTACTTGCCTTGATCAGTGCATTGCTTCTTGGGATTGTGCAATACACTCCTCCAAATTGTAACGAAAGAAGTGAAATCCACAAGGGAGAACACCACGGATGGTACCACAAGTCGTGTGACCAAGTGGTGTTGTCATTGCATGGACATTGTGATGACTTCATCAGTTCATTTACGTTGCAACTTCGATAGTGCGGCACTTAATACCAAACTTTTCCGGTGCGAACTCAGTGGACTCGTTCAGTTTATTATTGTTAAATTTGTTGTTATTGCTTAAAGGGCCACTAAACAGGCTCCAACTTTTTTTTTAAGCCGCCCAAACAAGCTAACTCAATCATAGCAACTCTGCGAATATGACAGCGCTGTGCACCACACAGACGCCGTATTTCAAAAAACAATTCCCGCGCCTCTTTCCTGCGATTGACCAGTCACGCTCGCATACTAGGTGTCGTCAAGTTCTACCGCAAACAACTTTGTGCAGTTGTAGCTCGTTGATTGGTCGAAAACAGGTCTATGTCAGATCCTGTGGCCATCCCACCGGCGTGAGCGCAGGAGCAGCGCTGGCCGGAGCAGCCGGTACTGCAGCGCAAGCGTCAATGACGTCAATTGCTCACGTCATGTCACGTGTCAAAAGTGGGCGGAGTCACGACGGCGCACCGCGCCTACCCTCTCCTCGGCAGAGAAGGGTGGGGAGGCCGACCGAGAAAACGAAACCGACGCAAGCGGCCACTTAAACCCGTGTAACTTCTTTATTATTGCACCTATTCGCAAAATTCTTGCGGGAGCATGTTCACATCGCACAGGAGCGCAGTTATATCTTTAAAACAAAGTTTGGACCTCGGGGTTGTTTGGGGCCCTTAAGAGATCTAAAACCCAAAGCAAAGTTCTTTAGTTGTTGAACCATGGACCTAGCACCAGGGACCTGCAGCATTTGGCAGCTGAACATCACGTGAATGTAGTTTGTCATAGGCTGTGAGGTCAAGAAACAGTGGGGCTCATCCCGCATATCCCTGGCTCATACTTGCATTAGGGGATTTTTCAGTTTACCGGCAGACAGAATGCCTTAGTCACAGACAGCTTTGCTGTGAAAAGGGAGGGAAGGGTGTTGTATGCTGGCTTTCTACTGGTCCTAGCCACATTGACAGGGGATGTGGGGGAAGGCAGGGGAGGGCAGGGGGTGTGGTAAGGCAATCCCTCAAGGGTTAAAAAAAGAAGGTAAAGAAAAAGATAAAACAAAAACACTGCTATTGTAGTTTTCGAAGAACTGTATCTTGGGCTAGGCAGCAACTGAAAAGGGGAAAGCCATGGTAAGCATGGTTTAGGGTCTTAGGAAAAAAGCCTTGAGTGTGATTTGTCGTAGCTGTTGGCCTATTATATAATAATAGGTCAGCAGTAGGAAATCATAAAGATATCGCAATCGGTTTTTGTGCAGGCCTTTTATAAATCATTAGAGTTAATATGACACACTCACTGATCTATGTCAGGGGCATGCATTTTCTGTCTTAAGACGTTGAATAAAATCTAGTGCTTACTGCTGCTTTGTTCTTGCCCAGATTATGCCGCAAGGTTGCATTTTATGGTTTGAACTCTTCAATGTAGCACTTTGAAATTTGTGTTAAAAAAAAGAAAAAAAAAAGAGCGCCACCCTGCCTTCGCTTGTATTTATTGTGTAGACGTCCAAGCATACAGTGTAAAATAATCAAGGACATCTCCTGGTGTATTCCAATTGCAGAAGTGAGATTATGTGCCATGTTTTAAAGGGGTCCTGAACCACCTTTCCAAGTAATAATTAAATACCTAACGTTGAATTTGTCACTGAATTTGTTGCTGCAAATTTTTTCTCTTTTTTTGAATTTTTGGGGTATAAGCAGAGTTGCTGGGTTTTGTTGTAGGCTCAGAGCGCATCCTCTCTCTTGTCTTGATGAACACACTGACAAGTGAAAAGGAGTTACACCGCATGTCATGCTATTTAGCATATTTTCTTTTCTTTCTTTCTGTGACCGTCTTCATATAATTCCTGTATTGTGATGCTATGTAATGTCTCATTTCTCCATGTTCCAGTGAATAGTGTCGATGAAGTAGCATTGTAGCTACAAGGAATTTGTCTTGGATGGAAATTTACTAAAAATTTTCAAATTGCTTATTGTTTCGTGTTCAAGTGCAACAAAATATTGTTCGGTAATTTGATGTAGGCTCTTCTTGTATTCTAACTTTTATTCAGTAATGGTGGGAAGTGCAGCTTAAATTATGAAGAGACGGCATCATAGCCTCACTGTGGTGGGGCCTGTTGTATACCTATGAAGCTCTCTTGGTAAATGTTCACATAGTTTTTTCTCACAGAGGTCCGTTTGAGCAAACATAGGCTTTGAATGCCTAACTGAGCTAGTCAGTCCATCCAGTTTGCAAAACTGTTCGCTTTTAAATGCATTTCATTTCATTGCATTATCTTTACACTGTGGACATCATTTTTTGAAATGAGGTAGAGGGGTATGGCATTGCTAGTGTGGTTAACATTATTTTCTCTTTTAACTTTGGCTAGTTGTCGTTACCTGGCCATGAATCGGAGGACACTGATGACCAGGACCTCTCCAATGACATTGGGAGCTTGTCAATCAATGCAACGGTAATATGCACTCTCCTATTTGTGCCTTGGTTGTATTTAGCCCTAGCCTGTTGCAAAGCAACCCCTTTTGTATTAACCACAGTGGGGCTACACCCTGTCACTGTGATAAACCTGTGCCACTCTTGCATCGCATAATTCCTGCTTGCTAGTACATTTTTAATCAACCATCATTGCAAGGAATTCCTGACAGCTGAACTTGATGTAACTGCCATTAAGGGCAGATGATTGTTGGTTCGGCAGAAGTCGAGGCAGAGAGAAGGGCAGCTTTTTTTTGAGTGCTCCTACAAGATGTGCAACAAACAGGATTATCTCACAAGGTTGAAGTAGGGGTGAACATGTGAATATACACCTCTAGAATAAGTAAAAAACAAGAAACAAGAAAGACAACTGTGATGGCATCATCATTTGTCAAAAGCCATGCCTTTTTGTATAGTAAGTAAATTAGATGTTGCTTTTCTTGGTTGTCAATGCTAATGTTTTCTTTGATTGCCTTTCATTGCTTATTCTCTGCCTGGCTATAAAACCTTACTCCTCTTTCTTGTCTTGGCATTTGTGCTTTGTAGTGTTTATGGTGCCAAAGTCATCCTTTCTATAAATGCTAAGAATATGAGAGTGGATGTGCTAATGATATGGCTTAAATGTGATGCTTTAAGAAAAAAATTTTGTTTATGGTGGTTGACAGTGCAGTGAAAATCTGTTGTTGGCATACCATACTTCTCAGGAAATATGACATTTATAGGGTCCGTTATAAAAGTAATCCACGTGATTTTGTTCTGGCGTGACTATCCATAGCAGTGTGGTAAAACTGGTCGGGCAGCGTTGTGAGGGCTGTGCCCTTCCCGTGCATCCAGTCGCCAGTTTACTCCTTGCAGTGTGAGCGGAGAGGCGTGCCTCCGCATGAAACTTCATTTTTTTTTCTTTGTAACACGGCACAATGGAGCGTTCACTTGAACAGCGATACACTATCAAGTTTTTCGTGAAGCTTAGAAAGAATGTAACCGAAACATTCCAAATGCTTCAAGAGGCCCTCAAGGACACGGTGCGGGAGGTGGCACAAGGCATTCAAGGAGTGCCAGGAGGAGGTCGTTGACGAACCTTGTTCTGGTTGCCCAGCAACCACCAGAACCGCCAAAAATGTGGATCGCATGCACAGAGCTTTGCATTCCGACCATTGATTAAGCATCCTGCAAATTGCTTATACCCTAAACATGCCGCAGGGGGAAACTGTCAACTCGAATTTATTTTGTGTCCCCCGACTGAAAAGAGAGCTGAAAGGAAAGCATAAAAGTTTTTTTAATTTTAGTTTTAGGAAAATTGTCACCAGTACACTTATGGCTTGGTCTTCTGCTCAAGTAAAATAGTGGCATAAATTGTGCTGCTCATGACATTTTGTTTGCCTGATATGTGCCATGTGACAGAACAGGGAGGCTATGAAAAAGCCATTACACAAGTCCTTTCAGCAACTTCTGATGCCATGCTGTCTGAGATGTCACAAACTTCAGATAATAGATTTCTTGCATACTTTCATGAATTGTGGCTCGAGGGTAACGTACGCTACGCTGTGCAGCTCACAAGGTCATTTTACGTATGCAGTTTTAATAGTGTGCAATGAATAATAGGCTTTCTGCATGGTTGCTGCATGCTTGTTTTATGCTCACATTTTTCTGATTGTTCGTTTTGCTTATTCAGTTTGCAGGCTTAGAGGTCTTGCTGGTGTCACCTTGCTTTGCCCTATTTTCTTTTCTATGTTTTCTCTCCTACGTCTGCCTTCCCTCTTTCCTTTGCATGGTCTTATGTTGTGGCTAGAGTGATGAGGATGACTCAGAGCGGTGTAGTTCTCCCTCCTCAGACTTCAGTGTAAGTTGCTATGCCCACTGGCTTTGCTTCTTTTTACTCTTTTGCGTGCTTTGCTTATATTTGAGGGGAAAGGGTGAAATTGCATGGGCAGACAGCATTTCTGTTTATTAAAGATGTATTATATGTGTGCCATTTTAGTGTCTGGTTTACACTGGAAGCATGTGTAAGTGCATAGTCCTTGAAGGCATCTTAACACATGTATGTCTTGATTCTGAGCCCTTTACACTTCAAAGCAGATGACTGGTCTTTCATAACTATGCAATAGGCATAACTTAGTTTCTGATCCTGTTCATAATTTTATATGGATTTTTAGATAGCATTGGAAATACTGTAATATAGGCTTTGAGGTAAACCCTGTAATTGTTATATCAAACTGCAATGTGAATGATGTCAATTAAGGAGTGTGAACATTGGGAACATTGATTCATGTTTGAGTTAACTGCTCAGATTTTTGGACACCTGCCTATAGTCAAATTATAAATTACACTCACACTCTATACAGAACATGGCTGTATGGTACAAATCTGCCAGTCAGAAAACTGCAAGTTGTGTGGGTTAGTAATTGAACATTTGTGAAATGTGCACTGCAAGGTAGATAAAGACAAAAATAAAGATGAAAAGAGTGTTGTCTTCATTGTATTCCTTCTCCTTCACCTGCATAGCACTGTGCATTTCACAAGAAGTGGTGTTAATCTGTTGGCTACTTCATGTCCGCTTATCAACGCACCATTCCACACCATTGCTTCAGAGATCGAGAGGTTACTGTAAAAGTTTATACTTTTGCACATTAACTTACAGTGAACTAATAGTGATGCCTAATTTTTCAACTGCCTGCAGATTCTGGTATTTGGTCTGATTTTGTTTGTGTTCCATATGACCCATTTTATAAAGGCAGGAGGTAAAGTTATGGGATTATACTTAGTCTCTCTTATGAGGGATACTGGTTACCATTTTTATTAGTATTGCATGAAATAAACCATGCCCTCTACATGCATCCAGTTGTGTTCTGTTGATGTACTGTGCCCTTATCATTTCTTTTCTGTAGTATAAACGTTGATCATCTTTTATCGGTTGCTTATTTAGCATGGTTGAAATTCTGTGTAAGAAAACAGTGTCCATATCTCAGGTAGTTCCAAGTTCTTACTGTGGCTTTATTATTTTTTTTGTCCCTATATTTAGCAGTTTACATTATATAGTACCTGAAACCAAAATTGTTGTCTGGCACCGTATTGCCCGGTCTATAACTTGCACCTATGTGCAAAATGCGCACACTACATTTTACAACTTTCACTAGTTGTAAAATGTTGTAGGTGCACCTAACAAACGTTCTAACTCTGCTGCTATGATGAAATGCTATAATGAACATTCTACATTCATCATAAGATTTAGTGGTACTGCAGTGCACCAAATTTCTGCAAATAATTTTATTAAGAAGCTGTAATTCTAGTAGCAGAAACTTGGAACTAACACATTATGAAAGTATAGAAAACTGATATTTATTGCACTTCACTCAAAGCCATCAACAACCGCATACTGTCAAAAGTCCTGCCACTTTTGTCGGTAACATTGCTGAGTTGTTGACGCTGAATAATTCTCATATGGAACTTCATAAGCACCTTGAAACACCTTGTTTGTGTTGCCTCCATGGCATTCTGTGCTCCGCTCGCAGGAGCGCACAAATGCTTGCATTGCACCAAAACCAACATGCGCATACAAAAGTAAAGTTATGATGAGAAGCCGAAAGGTGCAGCCACTACTAGATTGATCAGACCTCTTGGAAAGAAACTGGTGACGATACCGAAGTGATGCCTTTGTCTTTGTAACCCTGTATATCCCCCTGCAATAATGCCTTCAGGCGCTACAGGTATTTGAAATAAATACTGGCAGATAGTGGGCACTACACCATGACACTTACTAGTGTCTTTTTCTTCTCTTTTACATTACTTCCATGGGTTTAATGCTTTCGAAAAAAAAAAAAAACTGAAACAGCAAATTACTTTGTGCGACGACAGCAGCAAACTGAGGTAGTGCTGTTGGGAACTGTTTATCGTAGTCTAGACTAGAACACCAACATATTGGTTGCGCAAGTGCTCATGCTTTTTCATATATCGGGCACACCGTTGTACAATATACACCAACAGAAATTTTGGGAAAAAGACAGTGTGTTATACACTGTAAATTATGGTATTTCGATTGAAGCTATTACTTGGACATCGTCTACTTCACTATTGTTACCTCTAAGCTAGCGTCATTTTATGGCATGAGCTCTTCCTCCATGACAGCATCACATACTTTAAACAATGTAACATATATTATGTGTCATTGATTTGGCAAGTGAGAAGTCTGTGAGTATTTTTACGGTGATAGAAATGTAACACTGGCTGGTTGTGTACAGTTCCTTTGTACCCTTGAAAAACCTTGAAATTTGAAATGCGCTTTCAAAGCCATTGCAGGTCCTGGAAATTTTCTTTTTTCTTGAAACCCCTTGCATTTTTGTAGTGGGGCACTCTGAAATGAACTATACAGCCAGCTTTCTATGGCAGATTAGCATCTATCTGGCACACCTCTTGTATTAAAGGGACACTAAAGTGAAAATGTGAAGTGGTTTAAACTGATAACTTATATATTTTGAGAACTAGGTATTTTGAGAGCTGTATCATGCACAGTATTAAGAGAAAATAATGTCTAAGTTCTAGTTTTGAAATTTTTGCCAGAACTTGGACTTCTCGATGTCAAAAGGTTTTTTTTTGTTTTGTTTTGTGTTCTTTCCACATTCTATCATATGTTCTGAAACTCCCTGTGTTAAGCCTCTGGCTCATTAGAACACAGTGTCTTCATTACTGATAAATAGTTACGTGCGCAGGCCTCGGCAGACACCATTCCTGATCTATGATGTCATACATATTACTGATGGAACTGGTGCTGGAACTGGTGTTACCGCCTGCATTTTATTTTCGGGCATTTTCTTGCTTACCGAGGGTCTTCTTCTCAAAGTAGTTGTGTTTTGGTATTGTGAAAAAAGTAGCATACTAATACAAGAAAAAATTTTTTTCACCTTAGTGTCCCTTTAAAAAATCTGGCCTGCGTGCACATGTGTACTGCTTTGTGCAACTTGGGCACGACTGAAAAAAACCATGCTATCAATTGAGCACTCTGGTGCTGGCTCTTTTAAAGTCTTTATATGAGGTTTTCCCACTTTCTCTGATCTCGTGAGACCTTACAGGCTTCCACAGAACTGTTTTGCCATATTAAGTGCCCTGCTTTGAGTTGTCGAGTAATTCACGTTCATGCTGCCATCTGTCAGCCTCCTTGTTAGCTCTGCTGGTAGAGCAACCGCCTTTGTAAGGCATTGGCTGGCTTGAACCCTGGACCAGGATGAATTTTTGCTCATCTCAGAAGCGCTCTTTTTGAGAAATCAGTATTATGTATTCCTGCATAGCTTTGCACAGCACAGCACAGCGGTGGATGACAGTTTGTAGCTTTCAAAGTGTTATGCTGCACCAGTCCACTGAAATGTGCATGCAAATTAAAAGAGTAAACACCAAAACAGACGATAAACTTACAAGAGTTGAACCTTGTTCATTCGAACTCACATAATTCAAACTGCCAGATAATTCAGACTGGCCCATTGGTCTCGGCAAAGTGACTTGTATTTGAATGGGGGGAAACTCTCGCCAATTTGAATCAGAAACACGCCACGGTTAATTCGAACAGAATTGCCCAGCTGCACAGACTAATATTAATTTTCATGCACTTCCAAGCCAAAAGGCAAAGTTCAAACGCACCACTGGCCACCAAAGCTTTGCAAACCTGTAGCCACGTGCTCCATCAATGTACATTTTTTAAAGCATCTAGTGAAAGTCATGCAACCTCGCTTCACATACCAGTACACAACACGGCAGGCATCGCCTTGTGTGCTCGTGGGGGCACAGTCAGGCGCGGTCCTTTTCCTCTCACATGAGCACAATATTTTGTTTTTTAACCCAGCCACAACACTCCTCCCTTGCTCACAGTTCAACTCGTCCGTTTGCGATGATGCTGGCGCCACGGCGCCGGTGCACAGTCAGGCAGTTCTCCTGTGAGAACGCTGCTACACCAACTCTACGCTGGAGCTCTTGGGTCGACTCCAGACCATGCTGTTGTAGTCGCGTTGAAAGAGGTCACCCAATCGCAAATGACTAATTATTTTCATGCTCGAGCTATGTAAATAAACGCATTTTCATACATAATGTCCTCATGTGATTTTGCGAGCGTGCTGGGGCGATAGCTTCTCGTGTTCTTACACATACACTGCTGCAAAGCAAGGAACAACTGGCGCTGTAAGCGATGGTCTGTTCGGTCCCATTGCATTATTTGTCCATATGTAGTTAATGGCTGGTGCTACCTCTGCGCCACGCTTCGCAGTGCATAAGTGTGCACCTGCTTTAAAGTTTGCATCCTTGCCTTTGCATATGCTGTATTTCCACAGTGTGTAGTTAATGACATTGCGCCCCAAAGGATGTGCGATAGAGCGTACTTTATCGTGCATACATTTGTAATACTGAAAATGCGCACTGTATTGCTAATTAATGGACTCTTGCTAGTTTGAACTAATTTAAATGAGTTAATTTAAACAAATTTTCTATCCCTGTAAAGTTTGAATTAACGAAATTCGACTGTATAGCATAAGTTTCGAATGCTTACAAGAAATGCTGTGATGAATTTTGACCGAGGACAGATCACTTAAAGGTAATTTATTTGAATCTTAAAGTCTACAAGTGAAGTGTGAATCCCTTTTCCAGACTTATTGCAATAGCCACCAACATAACGTCACATCAGAGATTAAGAAGAGTGATGTTGAAAATGTTTACAGTAACAATGATGTGTTTCAAGAGGTCTTGGCAGTGAGTCGAGAGCAGGCAACACTTTGGGTCACTGTTGTCATCACTTCAGTAGTCCATTTGATGTGAATGTCACTCGTTACTTGTGCATTTCATTTCCCACTCATTTCTGGCAGGATTTTTAAAATTGTAAACTGTGCCATGTGAATTGTGTAATATTAGATTATTGGAGCATAATTGCACGGAGGCTAGCTATTATCATGGTCTTCAGTAACTGGATAACTGTCCTTTTACGAAAGATACTAAAGTTATCATAGAAGATTTTAGTGCCTGCACTTCCTTAACAGAAACTACTTGAGGACCATAATAGTAGAACATACACTTTGCTGTTAAAGGCCAGCTCCGGTGATTATCGAGGTCACTGTATCTAAATGAAATTATCTGGGCATGTCTTTCTGCACGCTTTCATCGTTTAAGTAACAGGCTTGAGAGATGTGGAGATTTCCAACAAATGAAATTTACTGATTTTCCCTTACTGCCCTCTTGGCTTGGCCATATTGTGTTTGATAAGCTTAAGTATGCATGTGAGGGCCATCCAGAAGTGTGATGTTCCTGAGCTACTGCACGGTGCTAAATGTTGCTGTTGGAGCAGTTGTGGACACTTGTGCATGCTAACTTACGCAGCGGATGTAGTGTTTGGTTAGGTTTTGGTTTTTCACTTTTTTGCTGATAAGAAATTGAGTCTCCATCAGGCATATTACAGGAGTGTCTCGTAAGAGTCACCAGAGTTCGCCTTTAAGGTGGCCCTATGACACAAGTGACTCAAGCATGTCATTTTCATTGCTTTTGCTGGTACCATGTGATCTGGTTATATCGTTGTGCAAGGAGGAACACCAAAATCAAATGAGTGATGATTTGATTTGACTTGACTGAAGAAACCACCATGTGCTGTGATCACAGCAGTACACAATTATAATTTTTGGCTGTAAGAGTGACATATGGTGCTGATGACAGCTACTCTAGTGGCTGTGGATTCTGATTGATGATTATGGTGGTAGAGTGAGACGGATCATTGAGCTCATGCTTGAGGTCTGTCTCGTTGTACAGACTGATTGTGCAAATGGGGGATTATATGATATATGACAAGCCATGAGAGTGTCTGCGAACCTACACATGTGGTTTGTTATAATCATAGTAAAGATACCATTAAAAAGAGCGCTGCCGAGTTATTGTGTAAGAACCACAATGTGGCAAGACTTGCAGTATGCTATCTCCACAAGAGGCATGTGATGCTTAGAAGAAACTAGTGGCATCATTGAGAGATTGAAGTGCAAAAGAAAATATTTTCTGGCCTCACATGCTCAGGTTCCTAATTTTAAAAATTCAGTTGAGGCAGTCTGTATTGTCTGCGCAGCACTTGTAGTGGTAGTATTTATTAGCACATTTTGGGACTAATACTGTAATTTATTGGTTCTTTATGACACTTAATCTAGGAACTAGGTGATATTTAATCCTGGAACTAGGTAGCCTGCCTGTGTGCAACTAAAATTAAATAGCTTCATTGTGCTTTTAGGAGTTCATGTTCAGTATATAGGATTCTGGTTACATAATAGATAGGTTGTTTCAGTACGCTTTGGCAGCTGTTGAAAGGTTGTGTGAGATAGCAACTACAGTTGAACCCCTTTGTAAGAAAAACCGATATAAGAGAGAACTGGGTATAAGAAACTACGTTTAGTCACATATTTGGCTGCTCTATCCCTCCCATTAGTTGGACCTCTTTTGTCACAGACATGCTCCTGAGGGCGCTTGCTTAAAAGGCAAAATAACACTAAATCTTGGTCTTTCTTGTAGCCGATGTTTTGACTCTAAATGCAGCACTGATGACTGCTAACTGCAGTTAGTTCATTGAGGAAGTCAGGGAAATAACCTACTAATGGGGGGAGCGACAGGGTTCTGGTGGGAAAAAGTTGAATTCTGTTCCGAGTCACACAGTCCACCAAACAAATATTTTAACATGAAGGCGAATGGTACATGTATAACAAACCCTTTGCAACGTCCTGTAGCCTTCTTTTTTGGTCAGTTTAGTTGCAGTGTGCCCAGATTGAAAGAAGGGTTGATTAGAAAATGAAAACATGGCACCCTGCTTACAAGAGACCACCCATATAAGGGACAGAAATTGCTACCTGAGGCATGTCTCTTATAAAGGGGTTCAACTGAATGTTACAAGCATAAGCAGGCTGCAGTAATGCTAGATAATTTATTTGCCCATCATCACTTTGAAGCTGTAATATCTTTTATATTTACATATGTTATTGCTTGGCTGCTGACCGAAAGGACTTGGGTTCGATCCCAGCTGCAGCAGTATCATTTTGATGGAGGCAAAGTGCTAGAGTACCTTTGCTGTGTGATGTCAGGGCATATTATAGAACCCAAGGTGGTCATAATTTCTGAATCCGGAGCCATTCTTACAGCATGCCTGATAATCATATGGTTTTGGCACATAAAACCCTACCAATTATTATTGTTAGTGCCTGCCTTGTGCAGTCTTAATGCCAGTGCCGGGGTGTGTAAATTGATGAATTTGAATGTGCCATAGGGATTCACGAGATTTATGCATGTCTTGTGGATGTTAGTCTGTATTTTGGAAGCAGCACTTGTAAGATTGACCTTGTTGTTATTTTCTAGAATGGTGACCTTGTAGAAGACAGCACCAGTGCTTTTGACTGCATTGCTGCAAAGCAAAAGGAAAAAGAGTTGGCACCTTTCACTATTTCTACAAGCTCAGGTGAGATGCTAACCTGGTGTGGATATCGTTCCAAGTCCATATACTTGGTACATAATTCTTCTTTTTGTGTGAGAGCTACTATTTTAAAAGGAACAATATGACGGTGACAATGTGTTTCTCCTAGTGGCTCTGATCGACACCACACTGGCCAGTGTATGGGCTCTGATATGTGGCAACACATCTTGGAAGCCATATTAATTTTGTCACTGTCAAAAATGATGTTTCTCTGCTTTGCAAGCCACACTTTTATGAGCTGCACAATTTTAAAAGTGTGCTCATAGACAGCCACATGAAATTCAACCATTTAGTCACAGGTGCCTGCCATAGCTTCCATTTGCATTGTATATCCCCTTTGGGTGTGAATTATGATTTAGTGCCAATAAATCTGCCAAATTTTCACACATACACTTAAACCTAGATATAACGAAATTAACAAATTCCCGAAAAACTTTGTTATAAAGAGGATTTTGTTATATGCAGGTTCGGCACGAAAATTCGAAAAAGAAACGCTTAAGTAAGCGAAAAGGTAACAGACAGCAGAGCTCACCCAAAACATTTACTTTGGGTGAGAAAACACAGCTGAGACCATTTAGAATGTAACTGCTTATAGTGAAGGGGCTGGCTATAATACGGGGTTTTCTGACCCCCACTTACCCCCCCATAGAACTTAATGTATACGCATACCACTTAATGTGCAGCCTCCCCCCCCTCCCCGCGGTGAAATCACGTGGACAATCGAGGTAGGGAGCAGGCTTCATAAAGGAAGTGCGCCGCCCGAAAAGAGCACAGCGAATTGCCTTGGAGGAGGAAGGAGCGCGGAACGAATGAACAATGAGCGGAAGGAAAAAAAAAAAGGTCGTGGCAGCAGACCATCACATGCGCGCCCTCTGATGATAGGATTTCCAAGGCGACGGAGAATGCTGCTACTGCCATTTGTCAACTGCGAGTGCTCCGCATGGAATGCGCGCCCGTGCTCACTTTACCGCTGTTTATCTCCAGTTCCCTTTTTTTTTTATCATTTCACATGCGCCGCCCTTGAATCGCCCCGTGAGCGTGATTTCCTGTGCGCCCGATCCCTGTGTTGTCAAGGGCAAGCTTACTGTGATGCGCGCCACCCGCGACCCCGCCAGCTAGGCCTAACAAGCGCTGTCACCTATTGTCAGATTAGCGAAGTGAAGCAGAGGCTTGCAGAGTAACCAAAGAGTGGCACTGCTAGCATGTTGAAAAAAAAACAAACAAACAAAAACTCGTTTTTTTTCTCTCTCCAAGCCGGCGTGGCTCAGCAACATCAAGTGGAAAAGGAGGGTGCTGGCTTGGCAGGCTAGGCCAGCTGCAAGAAGCGGTGGGATCAGGTTTGAAGTGAGGGGGAAAGGACAGGCCCGCAGTGTCAAGATCGCCGGGTTGAGGGATGCAGGCCTACCTCGTGCACGCTCGCATGCTCGCACATGTGCACTTGCTCTCGCCTCGCAGTCGCTGTGCTTTTTTTAGCGCGCCAAGCGTGACGCCACCACTTTGCATTCCGTCGCAATGGAGAAGGTACTTCGGGTTGCTGCTCGCACACAAGTGACAAATTTGGGGCAAAATCTCTAGGTTGTTGGCGGAGAAAATTCGTTATTTTGAGGGGGTCTCCTGCTGCCACTTCATTACATAGAGGTCTCAAATGCATATACATCTATGGAGTAACAGCGGGGAATAGAAAAGCTTCGTTATGTCCAGGAATTTGTTATATGGAGGTTCGTTATAAGCAGGTTTAACTAATTTCCCCAGCACTCCATATTCCATTGCAAGAAAGAAAACCGGTTATATATGTTGAAATGGTCATTATACAAGAATTATTTGTAATTAGAGCATAGTTAAACGATAAATTTATTTTGAAGTCAGTCATCCTTTATTTTGTCGTAAGAGTTGAAATGCTGGTGAATTTTCTTATTGGCTGCGTTTACTACGAGCCAACGAAAATTATAATTTTGTCGTCGAACCAGGAGCCTATCACGTCTACCCACTCGCGGTGATGCCTTCAGAAAATTAATTGCTCTCAGGAATACACTGCACCTTGCAGCGAGCTGATGACCTACTGTGTACGTCAAGGGTTTAATATGTTCGAAGCTCAGTCTTCCTTGCACTTTCGTAGCTGCTTGTCCACTGTACTGCCAAAAACAAGTTGAATACACAATTGTGTATGCCGCCACTGAAGGGGGTGTTAGATTAAAAATACAGTTTTATTGCTGTGAAGTTATGAAGGGTTTGTTTCAATTTATTGAGAATTTTGTAACGTAATATTATATTGATGTTTATCCACTCAGCAGCATCATTGATTGATGAACTCTTAATATTGAATAACTTGTTCTGCTTAAAGCCCACCTCACATGCTGCTACTAATTGTTTCAAATCCCAGCAGCAGTAGCAGCAGCCTTCTGTGGTAGCTATGGCAGAGTTTCGGCTTGATGGCATTTTTTTTTATCAAATGAAAGTTACATCTGAGCATTGAGAGCATACCTGCCCCGGGAGACTTCCGAGGCAGGTATCCGGTAATCCGGGAGACTTCCGGATTTTGACCGTTTCTCCCAGTTGTAACAGGAAAACCTCCCGGAAATTCAGTTGTCCCCGTTTCTATTAGCTTAAAAATTCAAAATTTAATTTAACTATGTTATAGGCTATACTAGCATTGATATTTCATAGATGATGCATGCGTGTCCACATAAATCTGTCCCACAAGTTATCTCGCCTTCAGAATTTTGTGTCAGTACTGCTTGAGAGCACAGTACAAAAAACGTCTGTCAAGATGGCTCACGCGACTGCCCCTCTTCCACTGGTGCCCCTTATGGTCCTTCACCCAGTGGAAGACGGGCTGGGTGTTTCCTCTCTCCTTGAGAAGCAGGCCTCGCATGCGGAACAATGTTATGATATGTGCCGTTCATGTGACAGAAACAGCTGGGTCGTTTCATCTCTGTTTCAGGTGCGTTAGCCCCCCAGCGTTAGCATGCTTTTACTTGTGCATAAGGCAAGGCATACAATGCATAAGCGATGTTATTGATTTGGACTTTGTACAGAATGGCGACTGCAAAAACCTGCTGACAGTTTCCATGTAATTGCTATTGCTCTACCCCCCCCCCCCCCCCCCCCACCCCCGCCCTGTTGAGTAAATCTTCTGGATTCTGTTTCTCCAAACTTGGCAGGTATGTGAGAGTATTAAAGCTGCAGGGTGCATTGATGTTTCGACAGAAGTTTGCTTGCTAGCGGAGAATGGCAGCCACTTCTGCAGCAACCACTTGATATTGGTGCATGTGGAACAAATTTTTTACAATCAGTGCTTAGGCTGTCCATCACAGCAATTCTTTTCATATGAGTACAGTTTATGGAGTAGGCTTTGGTAGCCAGCCATGCATAACATTGTTGCTTGTTTTTGTGTGTTTATAGGGGACGCAGACAGCTTGCTGAACAAGGCATTGCTGACAGGCAACGTGGAGGCGGCAGTGAATTTGTGCCTACTAGAGGGTCGCTGGGCTGACGCCCTCATTTTGGCACAGGCTGGAGGTGTGGCCCTTCTGCAGAGAACGCAGCATCGCTACTTCAAGCAGGCTACTTCCGATTCAGCAAAGGCATGCATTATTTCTTCAAGTAGCAAAGACTTAAATGCTCCTGGTTGGGAGCATCATTAACCCATTCGCTTCCGTGGCCTCGGCGCCCCTTCCCGCGAGCTGTACCACACATTTTTTGCCACCACGGACAGCCGTGTACCGTGCTACAAAGAAACCTCCATAACTCAGGTTATTACATTCCGATTTCAACACTCTCTGTTTTATTTCGTTTGGGAATATGTCCCAGAAGCACTGTACTCAGTGTTCTTCGAGTATGAAAGTTCTTGAAGCAGATGGGCATGTGAACTGCGACTGCACATTTCTCACACTCCCATTGGCTCTCGCTCTTCTTGCCCTGGGCTTTACAGGCATGACATTGTCTGGATGGATTTGGCTTTATTATGTTCGGTGGGATCTGGCAAGGAAAATGAGCCCACTCGCAGGCCTCTAGCCGCATAGTTGAATCACCAACAGGCAATTTGCCTCGTCGCCTGTACCCTGGCAACACGGCCTCTTCGATGAGTTGTTCTTACAAGTTGACCGTCCGGTCTGTGTAGCTCACTCGCTTTCCTATAATCTTGGCTGATAGGATGTAGCTGTTATAAACAGCGATGTCCATGATGTAAAAAATATCTTGTATCCTTTTGCGTACCTTCACATTATAGGAAACGAAGTGAGCTGTTGATCTTCCCTATCCACACCCCCGATTCCACGGTTGTAGTCCTGCACAACTTGGGGTTTCAAAACAGGCCGGCCATTCTGGCGGTTCTAGCAGCCATTGGCTGTATTGTGACACGTAGAGAGAATTTTCACAGGCTTCTTGTCCTGCCATGTCAATGCCATGATGCCTTGTGAAAGGAAGACTTGTACTCGCCTCTTTTCAGTTTTAGCTTTTTTAGCTCCTTGGGCATGTTCTTACGGTGAACCTTCACAGTACCCACGGCGTTTGATCCTGCATGCTTTATGTGAAGGAAAAGGAGTGCTGAAGAATACCAGTTGTCGACGTAGATTGTGTGACCATCCGCAAGACGATCACCTACAAGATTGATGACGACGGCCTCACTACACAACATTCCAATGGTATCGGTAGTTTGCTCACTCTTGCCTGTATAGATAGAGAAGTTCAGGCAGTAGCCACTAGCAGATTCACACAGCTTATAAAACTTCACACCAAATCGGGCTCGTTTTGAGGGGTTAAACGACACGTATGCGAGACGTCCACGAAATTTCATCAAGCTCTTATCCACAGCGAGCAGGTCGAAGTTTTCCCGGCTTGTCGTCCATCAGTGGCTGTAAGATTGTCACAGAGATGCAGATATTGGGAGAGTGCCCGGAAACGTTGCCTTGGCATCACCGTCGCAAAAAACGGTGTGCTGATCACACTTCTTTGTGACCAATATGCCTGGATGCTGCTCTTCTTTACCTGGCTCATTAGTACACAGAGTGCGAAATTAACTTTCATCTCCCCAGGTGTTGTTTCATGCCATGTGGGTTCCGGCTTAGAAGCCTGTTTCTCCCTTGCATAAGCATTGGTGTGCCTCGCAATCATGCCCCAAAAGTCGTCTCCGATGAGAGCACTGACTAAAGCCAAAGCGCTAGGGCACTCACCTACTTTCAGCTGGATTGCTCGCTTCACTCCGGGACTTTTGATAAAGGGCACTTTAGTGACGTCTGCACTGTCCTTTTCCTCCCACTGCCAGTCTTCATTTTTCGGTTTCTTTGAAGGTGGTGGGGAGGAGAGAGAACTGGCTTGATATACACCCACACTGTTTGCATAATCACTGTTGTTCTCACTGTCACTGTCTTCGTCGCTACTTTCTTGGTCCAAGATAGCTTCCACGTCATCAGCAATGTCACTGTCATCATCACAATAAAGTTGTTTCACCCACTACAATAAAGTTGTTTCACTGTCATCATCACTTAAAAAACGAGTTCAAGGATTTTATCACACGTGAGGCTATTCTTCTTTCGCGAAGCCATGCTTCGAATGCACCGCACGATGTGACAGTGCAAGCGGCACAGCGCGGTGCCAGCAACTTTTTTTTTTTTCCAAACTAGCGAGTTCAGAAACAGTGGACAACTATGTCTATCTAGTGAAAAAAACAAGAAACAACCCAACAAGAGCGTTGAGAAAAACGCCTTCTACGGGGCACCTATATAAACAATGCTTTATCTAGAGCCCGGTGGATCGCCGTCTCATCGCAGTTTGGCCTTGGTAGAGGCGCCCGGCGGTTCGCTGGCTTTGGAAGCGAATGGGTTAAAGGCCATATTTGCATGAATACAGGGCAATTACAAATGTAAGGCAAGAGGGACGTTTAAGAAAATTACAATGTCAGCTGTAGTTAGTAATAGATTTAGGATGTGGTGACAGATGCCCGATAGAGGAAATGCATATAATGCATACAGGCTTTGGAAAATAACATTATATTGGGACGTTGTTTTACTTAAAAATTCCTATTTGATTCTTGTTTATGCCTATGTGGATAAGAAAAATGTGGCCTTTTTGCAAAACTGTAATGAATAGATAATGAACTTGCTTCGTGTGAGTGAATTATCTCATTAGTTCCCATGTGCATCTTGTACATTTTGTGCAGCGGCAAAGTGCTTGTAATTTCTCGTGTTTCTTATAGCCAGTTGACCTTAAAGGACCAATGCAATCTTTCTTTTTGTATTTAGACATGAAGATGTGCTTAACTTCCCACATCCACTTTTTTATGCAGCTCCAGCTCATTTTTTATTGCCATACCAGCATATTACCAGCTGATTTTGTATTGCTGAGATATACATGGTTACAGAGGCCCGCATAGAGCTTGAGGAGGTGTATTGTGGGTAGCACGGGCTATACTGTTATGCATGTGCAGCTAGATTGGTTTGAATCATACAAAATGCTGGTGGGGCTGGAAACACCCTATGCACGTGCAAGCCAGCATTCATGCACTTTGTGCACAGGCATTGCCATATTTTTTGCAGTGTGTTTTGTAATGGCGAATAGCCACTGTTGCTATTGACACACATTGTGGTAGCATGGCAAGTGGTTTGTGGAAGGGTTTGCTGCGAAGTATCTATAATGAATTTAGCTTCTGAGCTACAGAAAGTGAATATGAACAGAAACATGTGGGCAGTAATTTGTAGCACATCTGAGTTGCTTATTATAACCTACATTTCAAAACAGTTTTCACCTGGCTGTGTGCATACTTGTAAAATGTTGCTTGTAGCTGTGCCCTTTTAGCAGGGATTTTGAACGAAGCAGCTAGAATGAAGCAGCTAGATATATGAAGCCTTGTGGAGGTTGGTTTATTGTGGAACTTTGAGCTGTTACCACTTGGTTTCTCAGTCTTGGTAATCTGTTTTTCTTCTTTTCTAATTGGAAAATGGTATGTAGTATTGTCAGGATTGTTCATTTTTTGAAGGAATTGTTTTTGGATGAGGTGTTATGGCAAGAAGCATTGGTAATGCCAAGGAATACTGTTTTATTTGTTGACATTGTGGACACAGATGCCTTAGTGGTCACATTGGGGGGGGGGAGGGGGGGTGAATGAAATACAAAAATATTTGTGTGTTGCGCATTGGATGTGCATTAAACTTCAGGTGTTCAAAAATATTTTGGAGTCCCCCCACTATGGCATGCCTCGTGACACCCCATTTATATCCATAGGCATTGGTTGGCCCACTGCTCAGGAACAGTACTATTTTATAATCATGAACTTTATTTTATTTTCTTTGCTTTTTTTTTTATCATTGGTGTACTTTGTTTTCTTTGCTTTTTTTTTGTCATTGGTGTACTTTGTTTTCTTTGTTTTTTTGTCATTGAGTACACCTGAACTGTATGCAGTCATACTGTCACTGTTACTCAGATTAAGTGCTGGACACAATGCATGATAAAGGCATACTATACTAAAATTAAAATAAATGCAGTGGAGCAGTGATGTAAACTATTGTGTGTGAATCAGCGGTTGGCAGCGTAGTCAGAGACTTAGGCTTTACTATGCCTAGTGCTAGCCAGCTCTCTTATGAACTTATAATTTTCTCACTGAACCCTACTCTGTGCATGTGTAGCTAACTTCCTGTTAAGTACAGGTACAGTAGGGGACCCAATATGTGCCTTAACCTAGGATTGTAATACTTACAGATGCCTTATTTGGAGCCCTTTTGCTGGCACTTCTTAGGTGATATTGGCCTTCTTGTATTATCTGTTGTTTTTCTTGATGTGATCATAATAGTACTTTAGTGATTAAAATAGCTTTAGGTGTTATCCTTACTGCTTTGAGGGACGTGTGTTTGTGGGAGTAATAGTTTCTTCTTTGTTTGACAGCTCATTGCAGCTGTTGTACACTCCAACTGGGTGCATGTGGTGGAAAACTGTGAAATCAGCTGCTGGAAGGAGGCACTAGCAGCTGTACTTACTTATGCCAAGCCTGAAGACTTTGCAGTGCTCTGTGGTGAGCTGCACTCCTGGTCTTTTATATTTTCAGAAAAATTATGAGAAAAGAAATGTAGAACATAGACATTTTGAAATGGAAATTAGGCATAATTCTCTTGAATAAGTGCTGTGCCCCTAAATATAGGGTGGAATATTCTAGAAAAGAAGTGTGTAGCCCATACAGGATTTTTTTTTCTTTCTCCAAGATGTAGCAACTGCCATACCAAATGTGCTACACAGACCTGCGCTTGTCGCCTTTTCAAACATTTCCACAGTTGCAACTCTCATGGCAGAATTCCTGTTAGCTTAGATATTGATGGCATCACAAAATTAGTTTTTCAGATCATTTTAGATTTGTGCAGTCATGCTTTCTACCCGCCTGTCTTTTTTAGACAGCAACTGTCACTGCACATATATAGTGCACACACTATACACCAAAGCTTCCCGAGCTTTGTGCATGCGTCGTTGCTCCCATACCAGCCAAAGGTACCATGAGGCAATTATTGACCACAACAGGCTATTCAATATTTGTGTCAAAATCATAATTTTTTTTCCCTGCACAATCCTGTGTGTTGGCGAGCTGTCTAGGCATACATTCCTGGGCAATTTCATTCTTAAGCACTGCTGCATTATTATGGATATAGGTGCATCATATGGTGTGTTGGTCTCCTCTTTGGTTATTTTTGTGCTTGACTGTTAGGGGGAAGCTTGTCAATGAAGCATAAGCAAAATTATCCTAGCATTCTGTGGCTTGTCTTGTTGGACAGTGCATATGTGTTTGTACTATGTGCACCATTTATGGTACTGCCTACTGCCGACAGACTCTTTGCTTCATACTACTGTGCATGTTTGGGCACTAAGCTTCCATCATATGTGTATCAGCTGCAGTGCGCATGACACTACGAACTGAGATATTCTGTTCATGTGTTGTGTAAAATCCCCAACGGCTTTTCTGTCTTCCAACGTCATATGCAGGGACATTGCCAGTATATTTTTATGTAAGGGGTGGGTAAAGCATGGTTTTTTGTTTCAGTTCGGACGCAAGTCACTTCACCACTAGACACTCATTCCAGGGCACTAAGAGGAAATGAGGGTTGGCTGCCCCCCTTTGATTTGTGTTGCAGTTAAGACACTCCTCAAAGGAGCATTTGTACTGAGCATGGTTAGCGCGAATTATGGTTAGCTGTCTGTTAAATGTGCAAAATTTACACACCTTCATCCCAAAGCACTCACTATGAAAGAGAAGCTAATTATACATTGATTTGTGCCTGTTTTAGTAATTGTAAGTAGAATTTGATTAATTATTTGTTTATGATGAAGCCAGTCAAGTTTGATTTTTACATGAGAAATATGGAAATAGATGTTCTATTTCTTGTTTATAATGCTGAGGCTGAGCAAACAGAAATAATTTTTCATGTTGCGGTCGGAATGCGAGACAAAAAATGACTTGTCAAGCTTGGTACAGTCAATCCCGGATATAGTAGAACCTCGTTATAACGAACCCGGATATAACGAACTATCGGATATAACGAACTAATCGCAATTCCCCTTGAAATTCCTATAGATTAAATTGATATTGGTTATAACAAACTAATGGTTATAACGAAGTAATTACCACTCCCCCTTCAACTTCGTTATAACGAGGTTTTACTGTATATCGAACTCGAAGGGGATCACTAAATAGTTCGATATATCGATAACTTGAAATACCAAAGACGCCTATTTGAAGCTCGTGTTAAAACAGTGCACATCTTAAATTTGTTTTCCGAGATAGTAATAAGCAGTAGAAGACCGATTTGCCCAGAATATGCAGCCGATCAGTGTTAAAACCGGTCGCATTTTATTTCGTACGAAACAAATATGTAAGCTTCTTGTAAGCCATCAAGTTCCTCGAGCTGTCCTGGGGCCTTACAGATCAGCAAATGCAGCACCTTCCATTGCGCCACAACAGCAGCAAATGACTTCAAACGCTGACACAAGCTCTCAGAGCACAGTACAAAGTCGTTTATCAGCGGCGCAGACGTTCATCACTGGTTGGGTCCGATCCCTCGGCATTGGCAACGTCAGCTACGATCTCGGGATTGGTGCGCAATTACATGGATAGCAAGTGGCGACTGAAAAACTTGTCAGCGGATTTTTGAAGTTGCTGCTCTGTACAAAGACCAAATTGATAACATCACTTAGGCATTGTATGTCTTACACGTGAGTAAAAGCGCGCTAGCGCTGGGGGCGAATGTGGCTGAAGCAGAGATGAAACGACCCAGCCATCTCCGTCGCATATGATAACGTCGCTCCGTATGCTAGGCCTGTCGGTGCCTGCTTATCAAGCAGAGAGAAAACGGAGGAAATGCCCAAAACGTCTTTCATCGGGTGAAAAGCGCTGGTGGGAGATGGGTGGTCGTCCGCGCTATCTCGACAGATGCTCTCCACTTAAAGCAGTACTGACACACAATTTTGAAGGCGAGGTAACTTGTGGGATAGATTTGTGTGGACAGACACGCATTATCTATGAAATATCAATGGCTAATATAGCCATAACATACTTATAATCAATCAACTTAAAATTTTTTAAGCGAATAGAAAATGGGGCTCATCTGAATTTCCGGGAGGTTTTCCTGTTACCCGTACAGTCGGGAGAAACGGTCAAAATCCGGAAGTCTCCCGGGTAATCTGGGGACTTGGCAGGTATGCAAACCACAACTAACAAAAAATGGCCTTCGAGATAGGTACTGTAGATATGGCGTAGATAGCATCATGTGGCCCCAAATCTCAAAGGCTATGCTTTTGCAAACCACACGCGGTTTGCACGAGGACAACTATCTGAATGCACACATCGCATTCATGCAGGTTGACATTGCCGGTGCAGTCTGCCAGAGCCACAGCAGCTTTTTATCTAGCTCATTTGGTGTCTTTGCCTGTCAGCCTCTTTAAAAAATGTTGCTGCTGCACATTACGATCTAAAATCGGTGCTGCAGACAAGTTCGTGCGCTGACAAATGCTGTGCAACCCCCAAAAGCAACGCAGCAACACCGCATTTTTGACACCATTGCACATAAATATGGATCGCAACACGGCAGGCCGCAGTTGAAACATGATCAACTTATGTAAGGAGGAGCGCATTTGAGGTGTTCGCCGTGGGTCAGTGTGCGATATATCAAATGCGGTGGTCCGTGGGTGTTTGATATACGTGCGCGCCGTCCCTATACTTTTGCATTGAATATTCAAGGGGATTTTTCAGCCATTCGATATAGCCAATAATTTGATATATCCGAGTTTGATACATCTGGGATCAGCTGTGTTACGTTCTGAAAAAATTATAGTCTGCAGCACTGCAACACGTTATTGGAACGCAGAAAACTTGACATGCCTATTCTAAGTGCATTACTCAGTACATTGTTGCAAATGAAGACATATTAAGAGTTAGGAATGCTCTTTTCATCCAGATGTCAATGGATATTGCAGTTTCCTGGCCACTACTCAGTAGAACTTGTGAAAAAGAAGTTGAATATGCAGATGTGTACACAGCACCTAAAAGGGTTAAGGGTGAAGTAAAGCTTTTGAAAAATAACTCTTGGACTTGGTCTTATTGCACATTGGCAAACTTTTCAATTGGTCACAAACACACAGTTTGCTTATTCGCTTGGATTTCTTCTACGATACTATGCAATTGGAAGAGAAGATTGCAAAAAAACCTGAAACATGTTTTACATAGCAGGTATGCAGGAGACATTTTGCACATTAGAAATGGTAGAAATCCATAGAAGTCTTCAACGTAATTGAAGCTTTGTCATGGGCATCCTTCGACAGGGTCTTCATGACATGCCTTAAGTCCATCACATTTTTTCTTGCCTATTTTAAGGGCACTGATTGTGGAACACCTATTTCAGTCAAAATTATATTACTGTCATTATGTACTATGATACTTTTATAGTGTGAGCCATTCTATCAAAAATAATCAAATTAGTGGTAAATTTTATTCCTAATGTTTTCTAATGTATTCCTTAATGTCCACTGTCATCGACCTATAATGACGGCGGCTGCATTTTGGTGGAGGTGAAATGTTGACGCCCATGTGCTGTGTGATGTCAGTGCACTTTAAAGAACCCCAGGTGTTCGAAATTTCCGGAGACCTCCACTACGGCGTCTCGCATAATCAGAGCTGGTTTCGGGACGTTAAACGCCACAAATCAGTCAATCAACCTATAATGACTTTTTATTTCTATAGACTACAACATGTAACATTCATTGCAGTCCACTTTTTCTTCATGATCCACTTTTGAACCGTCTTGCTTGTCACAAACTGGTTTGGCAGTTCATGCTTAAACTAACTAGATTACCAATGCATATCTTTTTAGAATGCAGAAAACGTGGGACCTGACTTTGTTGCCACCAAATTGGCATCTTTTGAACATGCTTTTATAATTGAAATATGAAAGTTGTGCATTGTTGTTGCCATCCCATGTGAAAACTTTGTCAGCTGCCATCTTGTGGTCACAGTGGGGGTGATGCTGGCTCTGATACTATCTGGAGGCTAAATCTGTAAATGTGATATTTGTTTCATATGTTATTTTAATACAGTAAAACCTCGTTAACCCGGATCTCACGGGACCGGCGAAAATGTCCGAGTTAACCGAATTCCGGATTATCGAATGGACCATGAAAACAAAAGGAAAATGTACTCGGCACAGACACCTTTATTTCTTGAAAAACTGCGTTATTTTTGTCTGCTTCATCGTCGGAATTTGTGAAAGAACGATCTTCCTCAACCCCATCAGGTGGTAGTGCGCACGCTCGCTGTCATGAGAACCGACACAGAACTCCTCGAGGACCGCGAGGGCTTCGGCGGCCTCCTGCACGGTGTGATGTCGCGTTGGCTCATCTGGACTGTCATCATTGCTGGCTGCTGTGGCCGCTTCACTCCGGTGGCGGTCGCCATCACCATGAAGCGCGACAGCGGCGGCAACGGCACAAGCACAGACGGAGAACGCAATGTGTACGAGCTCGCGTGTTCTCTGGCTCGCACGCTACGTACACAAAGAAACCAGCTGCGTAGGCGTAGCAAGCAGCTCAAACAACTGTGGTGGCAGTGGTGGTGGCACCCCCTAATGGCAGCGCAAGCCGTGTCCCGTCGTCCGTGTGCGTTCCGCTTTTAATAGACACTGGATGCACCGGCGGCCCAAGCGCTTCCGCCGGGTGGTGACTAGCGCCACCTAGCCACTTCCTCATTTCACTATCATCATGATCATATTCTGCTGCAGTCGTTCGTTCGGTTTCGGTTTCTCCAAAACTCCGGTTCTGCGGGTTCCACCGTCGGTTACGGCAAGCAGTGCTTGAGCCGCCGAGATCGCGCGACTAAAAGCATGGAGTCCCTCGATAGCCATCTCCGGAGTTCTCCGAGTTAACCGGTGCGCGGCTAAATCCTTCCGAATTAACGAGCATTTTACGCCATTGAAGTATATACAGTTTTGCCGGGACCGCGCCGCGAGTCCGAGTTAACCGAATTTCCGAGTTAACGAGATCCGGATAAACGAGGTTTTACTGTACAAAAGAAACTTATGAAGCAATCTTTGTAAAAAAACAAAAAAAAGCTGCACATTAGAACCGGTATGTTTGCTGAAGATGCATTGTGAGTTGGGAATTTTTTTCCTGAATATCTGCAACATCCAGGACAAAAATTAGCCTTCTTAAGTGCTCGATAGTGTGACCTTGAAGCATTCACTGCCTCTTACCAATGGCTGCAATCCTACACCAATCAGTGGGATACTGCAGCCATTGATTTGCATAAAAAGTGAATGTTGCCTCTGGGGTGAGCATGTGTTTGCTGATGAGACAAATTCCAGTTATTTCATGTGGGCCCATTTCTTGGTAGAAATGTGTTTCAGTTCAGATAAATGTGTTCGTGCTAGCATGGATCTTCCATTGATTGGCATAAAAAGTTAATGCTCTGGGGTGAAGCATGTGTTTGCTAATGAGACAAGTTCTGGTTATTTCATGTGGGCCCATTTCTTGGTAGAAATGTGTTTCAGTTCAGATAAATGTGTTCGTGCTGGCATGGATCTTTGGTTGTGAAGATCTTCAGTTATGTCTAACTAAAAATCAAAGTAAGTGAATCAAATCAGAGGTCTGCTGTAGAGTAAACAAATGTTTTTATTTATAAGTTGTATAAAGCATGGCAACTAATATGAAGGGTTATGTTTGATTATGTTTTGGATTTCGTACTTTAGTGCATGACACATTGATTAAGCTTCTCACTGGCCTTGTTGGCCTTGTGATAGCTTTGTCATACCCACTGTGGTTGCTTTGTGAGCCTGCAAAGCTCAATGTTGAGGGGATCGAATCCCAGCCAGGGTGGCCAATTTCTGTGGGGCAAAATACAGAAAAACACATGTCTATTTAGATTGAGGTGCACGTAAAAGAACCCCAGGTGGTTGGGTATACTCCAGAGCTCTGTACTATGGGGCATGCCTTACAATCATAGCTGGTTTGGCACGTAAAACCCTATCACTTAGTCATATGGTATGTTTTGATAGAGCTTTGCAAGTAACAAAAATTTGAGTGCAAAGAGGATTTGAATAATAATGTTTGAGTGTAAACTGAATATTTTTCCAATAACGTTCAAATTTTTTTTATAATTTTGTGTTAAATCTTACAGAAAGTTTACTGCTAAACATAGAAGAAAACAAAACAGAGTTAAGTTTACCATACAACTAGTGTGCTACTCCAGTGTTTTTAGAAAAAAGAACAGTACAGCAGAGAACTGAGATGCACAAGTTAACTTCGCCGCTATACACAAGTGTAAAGAACGCTGCAGCGCACAAGTGCTAGCTTTGGTGTAGTACACTTCTTAACTTCACTGCAGTAGGCACGTTATCTTCACCACAGTATGGTAGTGTGATCTTTGCTGCAGTACACAAGTGTAATGTGACAAAATGCAGGAATGGGTCACTTGTGGTGCATAGCACTTTTTGTACATTGTAACTTCTAATAGTTCGAATAGTAAAAGATAAGTGCAAATCGAATCGAATAGCAAACGCTGTTCACAAACTATTCGAATATTTGCGTACCCATTTTGAAAACAAATTTCTGCATAACCATCTTACATCAAGGGGAGGTAGTACATGCACACAAATACATGTTAAAATTGCATTGACAACATTTTTTATAAACTGCACCTTGAATGAAGTATACCAGGTTTGCCATTACAGCCCAGAATTTAAAATGAACTTGAAGGGACCATTAACACTTGTTTTATCGCAATTTTGCCTTATCCAGAAGTACCCCCCCAAAGAAAGGAAGGGACAAGATGCATGGTGCATCTAAATATCTGTTACTTAAACAGTGAATGAAGGATGTTTTGGAAGCTAATAGTAAAAGGGATGTTTCGTTTGCCTTTGCATGATAGAAAATGGTTGTTTCAAACATTCTTGCATGATTTTATCTAATTGGCAGTACTATTTTGCTGTTGCAGAAATGGGCATGCTATTGTAAATTAAGATGTCTCCCTATGCGAAGTGTCAGAACAATTTGGGTGGCACATTATTAGTCTAGTAGCTCTCAGGAATTTGTCATGATTGCAGCACATGTGACCACGATGTCATTTATACTAGCATCAGGACCGGAACTCGCTGGCTCCTGTTTGGCTGCCAGGACATCGAATGTAAAAAAGGCCCTTTGTTAATTGTTACTACAGAAGTTCATCTTGACCACAAAGCAGCAGGGTTTGTTTGTAGTAAACAGATCTTATATATATATATATATATATATATATATATATATATATATTGACTCAATGGAAAGCCAACAAAATGTTTCCTGATTGATTGCTATGTCCAAGAATTCATCTAATCAAAGTTCATCTTAAGGTTTTGCTGTATCTCCGATTCAGAGTGAGATGTTGGTATTTTCTGCTTTCTTTCATGGTTGGGCTATTTACACCAAAAGCCGGTTCAGTCTGTTGATGTTGCATTCCCTCGATGCACAATACAAAGGCTATAGTAGTTCTTTATGTTCTGGGCATTGTTCTTAGAGAGCCTTGGGAGTCGGCTGGAGAGTGAGAACACTGCACTGGTGCCATATGCAATGCTCTGCTATATTTGTGCGGGAAACCTGGAGAAGCTGGCGTGCTGTTGGGTGCGGCTTCAAAAAAAGGCTGATAGTCCACAGTCTCTTCAGGTGAGCTACCATCTAAATTAGCCAGTTAGGTCAATGATTCCAAGGCGTATCATAATACTTTTGTAAGTCCTTTCATCCTTAAAGGGACACTAAAGGGAAAATGTGAAGCGGTTTAAAATGATAACTTATATTTCGGGAACTTGATGGTAATTAATTCTGTAATTTTATGTTCAATATTAAAGGAGAAAATGAATGTCCTAGTTCTAGTTTTGAAATTCGAGCCATAACTTTGGCCTTGTGATGTCAGAAGGCCTATTTCTTTTTTTACATGTTATTGCCATATTCGCTTCATCAAATGTTCTGAAACTCCTTGTATTAAGTCTCTAGCTTTCTTAGGATACAGTGTATGTCTTGTTACTGATAAATAGTTATGTAGGCCTTAGCAGATGCCGTCAAAGGTGTATGACGTCACACATATTAGTGCTGGAATTTCAAAGTGGCGTCGTCACCTATATTTTCTTTTTGCACGTTTTCTAGCTTACTGAGGGTCATCTCCTCGTAAGATTGTTGTTCTTGGTGTTTTAAAAAGCTGATCTACTGATGCGAGAAAATTTGTCTTTCTCTTTAGTGTCCCTTTAATTTGAACACATGCGCAGGGCACACAGGGATTCTTTCTTGTGAATAATATGTGGGGAGGGCCAATTATATTATTATTGTTATTAGTACAGTTAAACCTGAGTATAATGAAGTTTACTAAATTGGCAGTTTATTTATTTACATCAAAACTTGGGTAAGTTTGATGTTATGTACAATGCGACCAACGTTGTGTTCACTGAGTCGCTAGCTCTCCGGTTAGTCCGATGAACACGAAACATGGAAAACCGTTTCTTGCCTGCCGAAAAAATAAAACAAGCTACGTTCTAAAATTGCTTGAAGGCAAGGCGACTATACTAGAATTTCAGCACCTAAGTTTACAGCTGCTGCTTTTTTTGTATTGAGACATTGCAAGAAGACCCAATACTGCTGTGTTGTGAAATTCAGTTGCCATTATGCATTAGTGCAGCCAAAAAATTGTAAGTCGCATTTATCAGAGAACGTCCAGATGATTTTATAGAGTTAGTAGCTATGTGGCGGGCATTGCAATGCAAACAGCTAAAGAAAAGAAGTTGGCTGCTTGAAACCTTTGCAACAGTGCAACCACTGATAAAATGCTTTGCATGTGGTACAAATGTTTATAGTTCTGGTTGTTTTCACTGGGAATTCATTCCCTTCTTCAAAAGCTCCAGAATAGTCAGGAGCACTTGCAGGATTGTCAGCATCATTCATTTCCTGAATGGCCTTAATTTCTTGCAACAGTATTGAGAACTGCTTACTTATCGCAAAAAATTTTTACAGAAGACTGTAGAAGGGACACAGGTGTGCGCTAACTTTCAGCAACATTTTATTTCTGAGAGCATACATATATAGCCTCAGAAAGCAAAAACAACGAAAACCACTCAAAAAGCACACATCTGCCATGTGCGAACATCTCACAATCTCAAGAAATTGAGCTCTTTTTTCGCACAGCCCAAGCGAGGGAATGCTGATGCAATTTGGCCCTAACCTATTGACCAACTCTGCCTTGATTATTTCTCGTCAGTTTACTTCTATTTTTTCCTACTATGGTGGTCTGGTGAAAAAGTGGTGTGCCACCTTTTAGCCTCCCTCATACCAACAGACCACCTTCATCCTTTTATTTCTGTTCTTTTGTAAAGGGTGCATCTAAAAATCTCAGAAGCAACTTGCACACTAGTAGTGGCAATGATGTAAACCATTGTGTGAATCAGTGGTTGGTGGTGTAGACAGACTCTTGGTCTTCACTATGCCTAGTACCAGCCAGCTGTCCTATGAGCACATAATCTTCTCACTGAGCCCTACTGTGTGCATGTGCAGTTAAAGCTAATCTTTAACAGTTTTTTTTTTTAATTTTATTTACATCATACTGCAGGTCATTGGCCCAAGCAGGAGGGGCAAGGTACAATATAAGAAAACACGTACAAGGCACAACTTAAAAATCACCATCGCTAAAGCATCCATCACTAAAATATATTCACTGTAATTGATATTTATCACTGCGGTAATACATTGGTTATGGTGTTTGGCTGCGATCCTTCCTGCGGTGGTTAAATTTAGATGCAGGTGAAATTCTGTGCTTAGATGTAGGTGCACTTTAAGGGACACTAAACCAAACAACTTCTTTGTTAGAATGGCAGGTGAGTGTTTGAGAACATCTGAAACGTGAGCATATGTACGTCACTGCTTTCTTCATGAAGAAATTTAGATAAATGCACAAAAAAGCTTGCACCATCTATAGAATATTCTGTGAACTTGGTGCGGTGATGAAGTTGAGGTGGCAGTATGCAGTGGGGCTGGGTATGACATCATAAGAACGGGTTTCTGTGCGACTGCAGAGTGCCCTCGTGGTCCTTCTCGCCCCTTGAGGAGGACGATCGAGGCGCTGTAACAGTAGCTAAGCCCTTCCCCTCACCTTCCTGCCCCAGCCATGTGCACAACTGGCTGGAGTGTTGGTTGGGAAAAAGTGAAAGCGGTGAATCTACGTCATTGAGACTGGTTAGGTGGGCGGTTTGAATAGTTCTAATGCCACGCTGACCATTTAAATATGATTTTTGTTTAAACTAGCTGTTTTTTTTTTGCTCAAAACATGCACTATGACATTTTTTCTGTGGAATTTCAATGGTGAATGTCGACTTAAAATACAGTAAAGCTTCATTATAACGAAGTTGAAAGGGGAGCGGTAAATACTTCGTTATAACCATTAGTTTGTTATAACCAATATCAATTTCATCTATAGGAATTTCAAGGGGAATTGCGATTAGGTTCATTATATCTGATAGTTCGTTATATCCAGGTTCGGTAAATTCGGACATGCTCGTTTATTCGGACACCTTCGTGGCACCGCCACTCGTCCCATTGAAGTAATGTATAACCACGACCAGTAATTCGGACGTCCTACAGCGCACCGTTCGATTTTTCGGACTCTGGCGGCTTGGTCAGATTTGACGTCAAACGCCACGATACGGTCATGACAAGCTGGCCGCGATGTTTACATTTTGCTAGGTTGCCAGTACTGAAAGGGCGCGCTTGCTATGGTTGGATTGCTGGTGTCTAAATCCACGCAGCACCTACAAGTTACAGTTGCCGATCTCGAAGGCTTACTTTTGTTGGCTGCACGTACTACTGGTTGTCGTGTTTCGGATTTAGCCAGTCTGGTACCGCGGTCGAACAGCTGGCCAAGCCAAGCCAGTGTGCTTGGAACTCGGTGCTCGGCATTTGCGTTGTCAGTTGTTACTTGACCTAGGCCTTGTCAACAGCTACCTTTCAAGTCTCGCTCTTTTGCTTTGTGTGTTAGGCCTGCTTTGCTTGTTCGATCTCGTCCAGTTGCGCGTAGTGCTAAATGGCTCCTTCGCCACCCGTGCCATCTGCGCCGAAGAGACGAGGCAATTACAAGACTCTGACGATGGAGAAGAAAGCAGCCATTATTCGTCAGGTGGAAAGCAGCCGACCTCAATGCGAAGTTGCTCGGGAGTTCTCCATTTCAAAGCAAACCGTCTCCGACTACTTGAAGAACAAGGGGAAGATCCTGGAGGCAGCGGAAAAGTGTCTGCGGGGAAGCAGAAAAATTTCCGCGATGGCAGCCATCCTAAGCTGGAAGAGGCCCTGAACATGTGGCTGAGCGCCACTGTAGCTAAGCGGATACCCGTGTCTGGCGATCTGCTAAGACAAAAAGCAGAGACGCTCGCCCTGCGCATGGACATTGTTAGATTTAAATTCAGCGATGGCTGGCTCCGGAACTTCAAAAAAAAGGTACGACCTGTCATTCAAGCGAATGTGTGGCGAAAGTGGGGCTGTCGACATAACCCTTGTGTCGAACTACCACGCAGACAAGCTGTGTGCACTGCTGCGCCAGTACTCTCCAGACAACGTCTTTAACTGCGATGAGACGGGCCTCTTTTATAAGATGTTGCCTGACAAGACGCTTGCTTTGTCCGGGGAGCCCTGCCACGGGGGAAAGCATAGCAAGGAGCGTCTGACAGTTGTCGTGGGAGGCAACATGTCTGGAACGGAGAAGCTTCCGCTCCTCGTTATAGGAAAGTCGAAACATCCTAGATGTTTTAAAGGGGTCAAGACGCTGCCTGTCTGGTATGAGGCAAACTCTAAGGCCTGGATCACCCAGGATCTTTTCGAACAATACGTCCGGAAGCTGGACCGAAAATACGAGCTTCAGAACCGCAAGGTGCTCATGTTCGTCGATAACTGCGGTGCCCACGGGCACATAACCAACCTGAAGGCGATTGATTTAGAGTTTTTGCCGCCAAATACAACAAGTGTGTTGCAGCCCATGGACCAGGGCGTGATTAAGAACTTAAAGGTTCACTACCGATCGCGCCTTTTGAATCGTGTGCTCTTGTGTATGGACAGCGGCAAGAACTACGTTGTGGATGTGCTGTCGGCCATCGGCATCCTGTCTGATGCCTGGAAGGCAGTGACAGCGGACATAATCCGCAACTGCTTTCGCCATGCAGGATTTGTCCTTGGTGATGAGGACAGTGCCACAGGCCCCGACCCCGCGGCTGAGCTGCCGCCTGACACGAACGTTATCGATGACCTCCGTGCCAGTGGGATCGATATCCCCGCCGTTACGTTTGAACAGTTTGTTGACTTTGACAGTGCCGTCCTGCCCTGTGCCGAGTTGGATGATGATTAGATCGTCCGTCAGGTTCTCAAGCCGCCGCAAGTGGACAGTGACTCTGATGACGAGGACGCACCGCCCACGCCACAGCCATCGAGGGCGGACTTGGCGCAGGCCTTGACGACGCTCCTCTCGATAGCCAGACACTGTCGGAATAGCCAGACACTGTCGGAAATACAGGCTGACCTGATCGCGCAAACATGCACCTGTACAGTCGCGCATTGACAATTTTTTCCGTCCACTGGGACCATAAAAGTATTTTTTTCTGGCGAATCCTTTTTTTTTCGGACTCTCGATTATTCGGACTTTTCGGCGGCTCCCGTCGAGTCCGAATAAACGGTCGGCAACTGTAATGAGGTTCTACTGTATTTGCTTTTAGTGTCCCTGAAGAACACCAGGTGGTTGAAATTTCCAGAGCCCTCCACTATGGCGCGCCTCATAATCGTATTGCTGTTTTGACACGTACAATTCCAGCAATTTTATTAATGAGCTGTACTTAGCCCTGTCTCTTTATTTTTACCCGTTTCCTTATACACCAGAATCTCATTGAAAAATACAAGGATGCTGAAGGGACTGGAAGAACATGCTCCATTTAATTGGAGTTTTATTTGTTCAGTTTATATGATTCCATTTGCCGAGATTCTGCTGTATAGGCCTCAGCCTATCATTTAACTGTAATATCTTTCCAACAAACTGTTCCCATTGATGAAGCTCCTTCAATCTTGGCATTGAACAGGAGCTAGTGGAACAGGTGATGGTTCTGAGGGCAGCTGTCAGCCAGCTGGGTTCGCAGCCACAGCCTATTGAGTCTGGAGTGCTCTCAAGCCTGCTGAGTCGCTATGCTGCATTGCTTGCTGCTCAAGGAAGCCTGAACAGTTCTATCAACTACCTGCTTGACACCTCAGAGGTGAGTTACTGAAGTTGCCAAAGCTTACGCTGAGGATTTTATGTTCGGATGGAAGGCTTCACCTGCTTTTGTGTGAATGTAGTACGTATGTAGTCTACTTCAACATGTGCTATTTATGTTGAATGTGTCTTGTCAGCTGAAACTCCAGAGTACATAATTATCCCAAGTAAAGTTTTGTTACTGATGAAGTGTGACATGAGGTGTAAGGTTATAAATTATATGACATGCTCTGTGAGCTTCCACATGAGCTCCATTGAACATGCACCATTGCATTGTTAGTTGAGGTTGTGCTGTAGCAGATGGACCTTAAACGTTTGTGTGACCATATTAGCAGTGAGAATTTACAAATGATTGCAATGTGATGCTGTATTGTGATGTTAAGATTCATGCTTTTTTGCATTGAGTCACTGATTAGGCTACGTAATTGTATAATCATTCACATCATAAAATAAGCACCTTGTACCCAGGAAGCTATGGGATTCTTTGTGTCACCATCCTCCTTAGCACTACTGTTCATGCTCAACTGCTTAGCGGGGGGCCGGGGGATGCCAACGATGGCTGCGCCTCCAGTTCTCCACAGCAGCCACTGTGATCAACAGGCACCTACATACACAGGCGCCTACCATATTTACTCGATTCTACCCTGCCCTCGATTGTAATGTGCCCCTTTTTCCCACGACCAAAAAAGAAAAGTGAAACATCGATTGTAACGTGCACCCATTTTTAGTGACGCAGAAAAAAAAAAGGTCCTTAGTAATCTACCTTCTCACATTCATAGAAACAAATGCCGTACTTGCAAATGAACGCACTCGCATAATAAGCGCACCACCAACTTTGAACCCCCGTGGTCTGTCGAATGGCCGTGCTGTGGCTTTCCCACTTCACTTGATCTGCGGTGTCTTGAAAACATTCAGCGCGCTGCTTCTTAACTCCTTAACTCCTGTGTCCCAATCAAACTGCCTCACGTTGCCGGGCGTAGCCGCATGCAAGCACCAGTAATATCATTTAGTACTTGTGCTGCATTCCTCTGTGCTATCACAGTTCCCTCATGCCCGCTGCTGCGTGCTGCTATGTGTGCTGCACAGGCTGGTGCAGCTAAGCCTAAGCATGATCACGGAGTGGTCTTCGAGATTGCCGCAATGTAATCTCGGATGTCATGCAGCACGCATGACTGAGAGGCTCAGGCTCAACAGATATGAGGGCAAAATGCAATGAAGAGCCATTGTTTGTGCGGTGACGGGAAACATCTATTCTCCCGTTACGGCCACCCGCGAAAGCTACTGAAAGCTGGTGCAGCTCGGCGTCTCGGAGATTGCATCGGTGACATAGTGACTTTGGTTGGCAGCAAGACAGCCAAGCCAGCATGGCAAGTATCATTGGCTCACGCATCATGTGCGTTGTGGCATCGTTACACGCGGGACCGGCGGTGACATAGAAACTACTGAAACTGCACACCATGGACCACCGCGCCACTAGTTTGTTTTTTTGCTGGTGACCGTTTGACAGTGCCTAAAGCGTATAGCAGGCGGCCATTTTGATGCTGACGGCGATATGGTAATGGTGTCGTTCGTTTGCACTTGACTTTAATGCGTATACGATTTTGGACCCGTTTTATCGGAAAAAAAGGTGGGCATTAGATTCGAGCAAATACAGTTAAACCTGGCTATAACGAACCTTGATATAACGAATTCCTCGATATTACGAAGTTTTTTAATTCCCCATCTAACTCCATAGAAGAATGTGTATTTGTAACCTCTGTATAACACAGTGGCAGTGGGAGACACCCTTGGTGTAACGAAAATCCCTACCAACAACCTAGTAATTTCGCCCCAAATATCGAATTTTAGCGTGAGCAGCGGCCGGATCCGCTCCCGCGGCTACCCCACCGACGAAGAAGCGCGAAGCGATATCATTGTAAATGGCGCGCACGCAGCTGTCACGGCAACCTCTGTTTTGCAGAGTGCTGCCAGCGAAACACGAGATGGGAGGACGCTTGCTCGTGTGGCCCCCACTTCCTTCTCAACTCCCCTGTGTCACTCGAGTCTACAACACGATCTGTGCCACCTCCTGTGTCACCCGAGTCTACAACACGATCTGTGCCACCTCGGCTGTCGTTTTGTCCTTCCTCTAAGCCTCGTATCGTTTTCCCAGTGGGCTGCATGAATGTCCGATTTCTTTTATTATTATTTAGCCGTCACGCCGTTTGCGTTGGCATTTTTTTCTTTCTTTTTTTTTTTTTTTTCACGGTCCACACGCGTTTGATTGGACTCCCATATTCATGCATTCATTCGCTTGGGTGTGTCACTGCAAGGACAATTGCATCAACGGAGACACGGCCCGTCCATCACGTAGGAGCTTGGATTTCATTGCCTGCGAATAGAGCAGCCATGAACTATGTGCAGGTTCGCGGGTTTTTTTAGATATTGTTTTACGGGCGGCTGTGCCATCCCTGCCGAAAAGGTGTTGGTTGAGGCGCTGGTGGAAAGTGTCAGATATCACGATGATGGCGACTGATCTTCAGAGGATTATTTTAGCTGCGCCTTCAGTGTTTTTGCCACGAAATAAATTTGTTCTGGGCTAAGTATACCTCCAGTTGTCCCTTTGCTTCATTTGCATGTTTTTTTGTTTTTTTTAATTTTCATACCGAAACTGGATGTAACAAAAATCTCTTTATAAAAAAAAATTTTTGGTCATTTGTCAATTTCGTTATATCCAGGTTTAACTGTACAGTATGAGAGCCGCATCAACAGGCAGCCATTTATCGCTGAGGCTTCTGTAGCGACATGGCTTCCAACATTTGCTGTGCCAGTGACACAAGTGCATGACTCAACTGCGTGCTGCTAGGTTTCGTGGCGATTCCAGTGGCTGGCCGCAAGCGTTTTCTTTGATAATATGGAAATCTGTCAAACACCAAAATGAAATGTGTGGTGACATCTTAGGGGGGAATTGTGGCCATAAACACTGTATCAATGGGCTTGAGACTGCTCGCCTGTTGCCTTGAACAAGTACACAGTGTTGCTGCTTTGCATGTCGCCACTCAAAAAATTTGCGGCCCACAAAGCTGCAAGGCCCACAAAGCTGCACGTTGGCAAGCAGCATGTCATAACACAGGCAAATGTTTGCTGTCCACTGGAAGTTGAAATGTGTGGTAGTAAATTGTGATAACATATTCTGTTTTTGTTGTTGTTTTTCAAAATAAGATTAATCATAAAGTGTTTTAACTATTATGAATGACATTCTGCCACAATTAAGGTGGAAGGATTACTTATGACAGCAGGGGGTGAGAGCCAGTCAAAACACTTGTTGTGTGTCCGTTGCATGACCCATGGGCAGCAGGGGCAGTTGAAACTTTTTAAGGCAGGTCACCACATTCGAGAGAAAATTTTAAGTTTTTAGTCCAAAAGTTGCAATTATATTTTTGGCTTGTAAAGACTAGGTAGTTTGAAACTTTCCAATGATTAAATTGTGAAAAATTAAAACACAACATTTTGTATAAATTATAATGTGACAAAATATCCGTGTTGCACCAAAAGTCATAACTGTGAAACGATTGGTGTGATTCGAACACGACTTAACAGGTACTTAGTGAAGACAATAACCTGGGCATCTAACTGCTAAAATTATCACATCTCTAATCTAAGGTGCGTTATCATTGAAAGACCAATAAAATTGATATCTGACATGTTTGTTTTTCACAGAATTGGCCATAGTATCAGATCTCACTGCTCCTTTTCAGTCATTCTGCTTGAATGCATAGTTCTGTATACAGAGAAAGAGCACACAAAATTTTACGGGAAAATGTATATTATGCGGGAAGTTATCACTGCTCGCGTCACTGTAGGATGCCAAAAATCGCGTTTTGAGAAAACTGGCTTGTTTTGATGTTTTGGAGAAAACATTCAAACTGAGTATTCAGGTAAAAGAAGACCACTCAATATGGTCCAGGATTCACCAGGCTCATAGCTTGGTCCCTCCTTGGAAGCAGTGCGATTTCCTTTTGAGTGAGCTGAAGCACACATTTTTTTCTTGCTTGTTTTGTCTCCAGCTGACTCGCACACAGCCTTCCTCACATGGTGACAACCACTGGTCAGGCATGCCGCCGTCGCGTAGTGGCCAGGTTCAGTGCCTACCTGCTTCGAAATGTCCAGCGTGATTCTGTTTCCATCACTAAACAGAGTGACAGCATTGTTCATTCTAAATATATGGCACCTTTGGGAATTTTGTGCAAAATTGTCCCACTGAAACACTCACTAGCATTTTCAGCTTAGCCATGCAGGCCCCTTTCAAAGGCTCATTGAAACAATGGCCACTGTCCACAGCTGTTCAGATTATTGAGGATTTCATTGGGAAGTCCTCTCTTGAGCTTCTAAACAGCCTTCTTGAGTGCTTTCGCTTGGCTGAAGCCGCATCATCTACCAGATCCATGAGGGCAGATGCCATGCCTGGATGTCCGATTCCATAAGAAGTTTGGCATATTTTATGGATGGCTATGAGGATGGTGCACTTGTAACTCTCCACTGCCGGGAGCTCCTCTCGGGGTGGCATGCCCATCCGTTGGGTGATGGAAGCTTCGGTCGCTCTGGCTAGCGCCAGCTTTTATGCCTGTTTATTTGGTTTTTCCCACAGCTTTTCCCAAACATGCATTGTTCGGTGGTCGCACTGTGGCTTGGCATTCAGCAAAAACATTTATGTTCTTGGATGCAACAATACTTGCAGAAAATCACCAGGAGCAAAGTTTCACCGCTTCCTGATAGTGCAATGGTGGAAGGAGAATAGTGGGAGCTGGCCCGCTCGTTCCCTCGACGCTTTATCAGGAGACATGGAGTGCTAGTGTGTGATCCCTCGCACTGTCTTCAAGAAAGAAAGGGGGAGGGGGGCTCAACCGCTCACGCTTATCAGGAGACACTGAGTGCTAGTGCCCAATCCCTTGCACTGTTTTAAAAAAAGAAAGGGCGGGGGGGCTCGAGTTGTATGGTGACAGCCATATGGTTACCAACAGGAAAACCTTGCGGCACCCCACAAATTGTTCGCAATGCACGTTGCTGAATGCGGTTTTTGCTTCTTTAGAGCTCCCACTTGGCACGTTCTAATGGTTCGGTTAACCCCTGTACTCGCGTCAAAAAGGGTCGCCGCCTACAGGAATGTAAAAAATAACAGACGCAAACTCTTTCCCTCGTCTTGTATTCCACTGTCGGCTTGCTCCGCACACTCACAACAAACGCCTTGATGCATTGGATAACAAAATTAGCCCACTGAAAGACATCATGATGAATTCTTTCATGTAGTGTTTGTGGAAAATTTTTGACATGAGGCAATACCATACCCAGCTCAGCCTTTGCTGTATTGAACAAATAAATGAAAGTATTGTTCTTGCTGTTTCTAGGCACCGTCTACCTTTCCTTCCTTATTTAATAAAAACAATTAAGAGAAATAAACAGATAGCCTTGCCTTTATATGACTTCTCAGTTGCCTTTCCAACATCCACTACCAATCAAATTAGCGTTTCAGGCTCTCATTGCATGCCTTGTGAGATAATGGTTATGGGCATAATGTCTTAATGATAATAATCTTATATTATTATACATGATTACTAATTAATAGGGAGCACCTTGTTCGCTTTCCAGCCAGTCCTCGAGCTTTTCGGGTAGCCTTTTTGTGCATGCGGCACAGCCCAGACTCTCTCATTACTGCTTTTTTTGTTTCTTTCGTATCGCTGCGGGCACATGGAGACTTCTGCATGGTGCTTGCACTTAACAGCTATGCTTGCTCTGCAGTAAGAAGTCGTGTCAACGATGCATGTTTAGGGAGAGCTTCAAAACAAGATGGAATTATGTGACAACGCGGTCATGGATTAAAAATGCTTAAAACTATCAACATGACGGTCCCCAACAGGACGTTGTTCTGTGTTTGAGAGCTCTCCCACCTGTCACCATGCTCCCACCCGCACTGTGCAAGAACAAGCTATTTAACATTAAATGTGCACGAGCTGCCTCGTATAGAAGCTTGTCTTATCGATGGTAGAACCCATGAAGAAATTGTTCAGACCTCCAGCGGTGTGAAAGCCAGCTGGAAGTTGCAGTGGACCACACATAAACGATGCCACTCCCGCACACCACATGCAGGCGCACTTGCGGTGCGGGTGGAAGCGTTATCGCGCCACTGAGGCAGGAGCGCCTGCATTGGCGCTGAACGCAGAGGGCGACGGTGGAGCTGCCTGTCCTTGTGCACCATCCACATACCTTTCTCCTTGGAAGGTTAGAACTGAATTAGCAAGCTCGAATTAGTGTACAAAAAAAGCATGGGCAACAAAGATGCAAGAGCAACCCAATGCAAATGCGTGAAACGTAAACAGCAGAGTGCCACAGAATCCCGCAGTCCTCTTGTGGAAAGTTTTAGTATCCTTCGAAAAGCTTCAGAATGTACATAAACCAGCTAGCATTATGTAATATGTACACAAAGATGCATTTATTACAAAATGACCCATGCTGTAAAATCAGAACCTTCAGTTTCGGTTTTGGGTGAGCCTAGGACGGGTTGGTAAACTGGTCATAACTTTTGAATGGCTCAAGATGCCAACGTAATTCTTTTTGCTAAATATTCTTGAATAGACAGGGAGCTTGAATGGGCTGAATTTTAAAAAATAATTCTTTCTTTTTCAAAAAATGCGTTCTTGAAGGTAGTGACTGACATACCTTGAGATGCGTCGATGTTTGATGTGCGTATATAAAACACAGTAGTAAATTACACACTTAATGCAGAGCATTGGTATTGGTGTGTTAATGATCAGGAGGACTTGCACTGCCCGTTCAGTGTGTTTTTACGAAATCGACGCCATTCAGAAGTGTAATAAATTAGGCAAGTTGGTGTATGGTCAGGGTATCAAGGGTGCGCTACACTGGCGCAGAATGAAAGGCACAAAATGCGTTTCCTTAATCATTTTGTATCTTTCTTTTACTCTGTGTCAGTTTAGCACTGCCCTTGATACAATACCCAAGGTGCCGTTTATGGAACACTTTCTTCACCCCAACCAAGCTTGAGAGCCTCTTCTGCTGTAGAAGAAAGCTGAGGTAGATCATATTGTTGGTGAAAAAAAAAAAGCTGTTTTCTCTTTTTTTTTTTTTGTGACATGAATGTAACATATTACAATGTAAAAATCAGAAGCTCAAACCATTGCTTGCTTGTAATCTGTATGTTAGTGCAATCGTAGTTGCTCTCTGTGGCACCTTTACTACTACAGAGAGATTTCATTCTTTGTTGTTTTGATGGTTGAACTTCATGTTTGTATTTATGTGAGAGTAGCAGTCATTTTCATTTAATAAAAGTACCGAATCTCTGGGATGTTACACCTACAGGAGCAGTGTTAATTACTTCATGTGCAGTTTACTGAATAACATTAAGCCATTTCAAACTAAGCAAGATTTTTCAATATAAATCATTACAGTCAAAGACAATGAAAAAAAATAAATCGCTAAGTAGGCACGCACTGGCTCTGCCAAAGAAAAAAATAATTGATGCCTATACCAACAGCACTTCTTTTACTTAATGTTGTACTTAATGTTTACTATATCTCTTGAAGACTGTGTATGACAATTCTTGTGTGTTATACCCCTGTCATGTGAGCATCAGCAAACACCATTGAACTTCGCTGTGTTTACCGTATTTACTCGAATACTTACCCGATAAAACTGGCCCGAAAATCGTATGCGCGTTAGAATCGAGTGTGAACGAATGACACCGTTACCATATCGCCGTCGGCATCAAAATGGCTGCCTCCTACGAGGTTTCGGCGTTGTCTGATGGTCACCGGCGAAAAAACGAACTAGTGGTGCGGCGGTCTTTGGCACGCATAGTTTCTGTAGTTTCCATGTCGCCGGCAGTCCCGCGCTGAACGATGCGATGACTCGTATTATGCGTAGGCCAGCAATAGTCGCCGCGCCGGCTTGGCTGTCTTGTGGCCAACCAAAGTAACTACGTCGCCAATGCAACCTCCGAGACACCCAGCCGCACCAGCTTTCAGTAGCGTTCACGGGTAGCTGTAACGGGAGATGTTTCCCATAACCACACACAAAACGGCTCACCATCGCATTTCTGCCTCATATCTGTGCTGAGCGTGAGCCACCTGAGCGCTGCATGACGTCAGAGATTGCATCGTGGCAATCTGTGGAACCACACCCCGACCATTTAAGCTTATCTGCACCAGCCTGCACAGCACGCATGGCAGCACGGGGCAGCGGGTGTGAGGGAACCGCGATAGCACTGAGGAATGCAGCACTGCGAGTAAATTATGTTATCGCTGCTTGCATGCGGCTACGCCCAGCGACGTGTGGCAGTTTTATCGGGATCCAGGAGTTATGAATCGGTGCGCCAAATGTGTTCGAGACACCGTGGATCGAGTGAAGCGGGGAAAGCCATAGCGCGGCCGTTCGAGGGACTGAGGGGGTTCAAAGTTGGCGCTGTGTCTATTATGCAAGTGCGTTCATTACATGAGTACGGCATTTGTTTTTATGAATCTGAGGAGGTTGATTATTTAGGACCTTTTTTTTCCGTGTCATAAAAAATGGCGCGTTAGAATCAAGTAAATACGGTATCTCGAAGGATATGCACTTGGTGTCACAGTCTTCATTCCGCTAAGGAAGATTAAGAGCTTTTGGCGAAGGCAGTTTGGCAGTGACCATTACGGCAGGATGGAGTGCTCTTATTCCCAGATAGCTACAGCTACAAAGAAAACCACGTTGACAAAAATCGTAACTAGCCCACTGATAAGCGCATGAGAAGTGCAGATGTTAGTGCCTGTAGTGTCTGTACCATTACTTGATCATGATGCTTGCAATTGCCTTACTGCCATTTTGGGGGCTTTTAATAAGCAGTGCTTTGTATGTGCAATGTACTGACAGAAAGTTAAATTAGTAAATAGTATGTTAACATTTTTAATAACTATAAAAACTTGTTATAAATTAAAATGTATTCAAGTTGTTTCAGCCTAAAAACTACTGCTGTTTGCACCCCTATTACTATTTATGCTAGGGCTCACATTATGGTCTGTATGATGATAGGTGGAGTACTGGAAATATCCATCTTCTGATCTGTGTGAGTGTAGGTGCGCCGCTGCACATATACCTTTTTATTACGGGTGTGTGGATATTCGAAATTCGAATAATTTTCTAACAGCCTTTGCTATTCGATTTGATTTGCACTTTTACAATTCAAACTATTGTAAGTTGCTAATTAAGGGAAAAGAAATATCCTATGTCTCGTGACAAATGTCCCATTCCCGCATGTAGTACGCTTTGCGGCACAACACCCGTGTACCGCGGCGAAACTAACACGTGCTCAGTGGCGGAGGTTCGATGGCGCACAACACTCATGTACTGCGGTGAAGTTAATGCTGGTGTATTGCAGCAAAGCTAACACTTGTGTACTGCGGGAAAGCTAACACGTGTACTGCGGTGCAGTTAGCTTAGCTTTCTGTTGCAGAGTTGTCTGTTGGACGGTTCTTCAGGACTTACGAATGACACTGGGAGTAGGCTAGTCATGCAGTGAATATTTTTTGTCACATGTTTAGCTGCACATTTCTCTATAATTTGACATGGTATTATTAAAAAATATTCAACTTTGCTATGCACTCAAAACTCCCACAGCTCTACTGTTTATGATTTCTTCTGGTAAATATGCAGCCTTCACTAGCAATTCTGCGGGATCGTATCTGCCAGCACCTGGGCATGCCATCGCCACACTTCCCATTTCCAAGAGTCGAAGTCCAGGGTCAGTTCTCGGCACTGTCAGCAGGTGGCAGTGCACAGCAAGGTGGCCGCTTGACAGTGGGAAGCTCCAGAGCTGGCCTTTCAACATCACTGGGAAGTCGTTTCACTGGTGCCACAGGGGCGTCACATACTCGCATGGCTTCAACGGTGTCATCACACTCCCAAGCCTTCTACCAAGGTGGCCAGCAGGTTCCGACAGCTGCAGCATCTGTGAGTTTAGACCTATCTTGTACACAAAAACAGAAGGGGAGAAATGTTTATTAATGGTTTTGTATCAGGGGCTGTGCTTACAGTAGACTTGCTTCAATATAGACCTGAAGGCACCTTGAAAAATTGTTCATTTATGAGAAGTTTGTCTTATCAGAAGTACTCGTTCGTCCAAATATCCATTACTTGAAAACGGAGAATGTAGTATCTAGGTTTACAGTGAAGACCTAATTGTAAAAAAGGAATTTATTTTGCCTATGCATGATTAAAAACATCCCATCAACAAGGATGTTTTTTCACTAACTGTCATGCCACTATAAATTAAGACGTCTTCAAATTTAAAGTGTCAGGATGATTTGACCAGGGTGTTGCTGGTCTGGCAGCTCTCAAGAACTTACTGTAGTTCCAGCGTGTGTCACCATGATGTCATTTCCTATCATGCCTGGAACTAGCTGGCTCATATCTGGCTGTGAGACCTACACAAGTGAAAAAGGCCTAGTGTTGACTCATTGTTCACTAGATCAGAAAATCTGTTTTAACAGAGTTTCTCTTGACAGGAGCTTACTGCATATATACTGTGTAGAATGTCCTTTCATTCACTCAGTAGTGGTAAAGATATGCCAATTGCACCAAACTGTGCTGAAAATTGCACAGAGTAGAAAATTGGCAGGAAGTTGCACCGAGTCTATGCCAAAGCAGTATAGCCAAACCATTTTGCTGTTGATATTTCCTAGCTAGGAGAAGCACACCGGCATTGTCATCATAAGTAAAGTAGAGACCTTTCGGAGTCGTCTGGTTTGTCTTTTGCACATTTCACTCCCATGATGTTGGTAACATTGTTGCATGACCAATGTTACTAACTTCAGTTTGGCAGCGTACGGTAGGCTGTTACTGTATCTATCTGCTGGGCGTGGACTCGATGGCATAACCCCATACGATGATAGTCACAAACAGCGGTAATTTACAACTGCAGCGCAGGTTTTTCAATGAGTGAGGCCTATTGCAGTGGGTGCAACACGGCCACTGCTACTCTGAATTAGCTTTAACATTCATACAACCATACCTCTCTCAGTAACTTATTCTGACTTGAGAGTGAAACTCACCTGGACATGAGATTGGAACACTGGGACACCTCACTTTCGAAAGTTTAGTTGTGATGGTCAACAACGCATTGGAAAATTGTAGGTTAAGTGACGAACGTCGAAAGTAAAAAAAAAAAACACACACACACACAAATGCTTTTTATTCACATTTAGCTCAAGTACTAAAGATTAATATTGCCAAGCACTTGCTTGCCTACGATAGATTTATTGTTCACAACTGAACTCGCATGTGGATAGCCCCTTGTTTTTTCAGTGTTCGCTTGCTTTTCATCGCGTGCACTTGCATCTGCAATCTTAAGGGGAGATGCTCTTTGAAGAATGTTTTTCTTTAATCGTTGTCCTAGAACTCTGATATTCATGTTATGGGTAGAGTTTACGATGCTGATTTCAAAACTGCAATTAGTTTTATTGTAGCTGTAATGGTTCTTGAGTTAGAACAGCTGTGATAACAAGATATTAGGTCTTTTGTGCACACTTTTTAGCTTATTAAACATTTTCACACAGCATCTCAATATGGCTCATTCTGCTGCACAGGGGCAGTAGTGTACAGAAAACTAAACTGTGGAGATTACATGCTACGCTTGCTACATTTCCAAGAAAAAAATTAGAGGTGCCTGTTGTATACTGCAGATTTTCCTTGCATGCATTTCAAATTAAAAAACAATAATTCTGTAATAGATAATCAAAATTTTGTATAAATATCAACATTTCATGTTGTCTGGAGATACTCTGTACCAAATTTCTTTAATGTCTGACAACATTAGGTGCCTGAAAGATTGGGCACAACATATATAAGTTGTCCGGATGTTGTGCACGAGCTTTCAGACACCTAACGTTGTCAGACATTAAAGAAATTTTGTACAGAGTATCTCCAGACAACATGGAATGTTGATATTTAAAGAGATTTTGATTATCTGTTACAGAATTTTTGTTTTTTAATTTGAAATGCATGTAAGGGAAATCTGCAGTATGCAACAGGCACCGCTGGTTTCTTGTTGGAAATGGAGCAAGTGCAGCATTTTAGGTACTAGTTTTCTGTACATGACTGCCCCTATGCAGCAGAATGAGCCATATTGAGATGCTGTGTGAAAATTTTTAATAAGCTAAAAAGTGTGCACAAAAGACCCGATATTTTGTTACCACAGCTCTTCTAACTCAAGAACCATTACTGCGACAATAAAACTAATTGCAGTTTTTAAATCAGCATCATAAAGTCTTCTTGTGCCAGAAATTTCAGTGTTCTTCTAGACCGATGATTAAAGGGTCCCTGAAACGTTTTTTTGACATTGTGTCATTGATTAGGCAACGTGAAATTTCACAATTGTGAAATCATCCACACCATAAATAAAGCGACGCACCCTGCGCTAAGGTAGCTACGGACTTATTTCTGTCGCCTTCCTCCTTACCACTGCTGTTCCTCCTCAACTCGAACAGCTGCGGGATGCGCGCTAGTGACGACTGCGCCTCCCACATCAGCCGCTGTGCAGAGTCCTCCGTGGTGACATAGCGCCGCGATGTCTTTACTGAGGTCGCCGGCCTTGGCAGTGCTAGCCTCTGTAATAGTGCGCCGCCAGGCGCCGTGACGATACCGTTGGCTGCCCTTCAGTTCTCGTGACGTCACGTGGGTTCCGCTTCGTAGCACCCATCGCATGTTCCGTGGGAACGGGCGGTTGAAAACGCTTGGAGTCGAGTCGCGTCGAGGGGGATCTCTCACGATGTGTGCATTTAAAACTTTGTAGTAAATTACACGCTTAATGCAGGGTGCTGATATTGTGACGCTAATGATCAGAAGGACTCGGGCTATTGGTGCAACGCATTTGTATAAAATCACCAAAATCGTTTCAGGGTCCCTTTAAAGAAACTCATTTTCGAGTGGCATCTCTCCTTAACCTTGTTGCACAATGAAGTTTGCTTCCTTTTTGGAAGCTATTATCATGGTCTGGCACAACTGACTAGCATGACAGAATAACGTCACGGCACCATATTGCGCTTGTCCTTAGGTTGGCTTGGCCCATGGAGGAAAGAAAAAAAGCTAGCAGAGGACATCGCGTGAGAATCTTGAAGCCTAGTCATAAAAAAATTAAAGGAGGGAATCATAGGAAATGGGCCCTAGTCAAGTGGTAGGCAAACAGTAGAATAATGCCAGTCAAGCGCCACTAAAGGTTACCTCCTCCAAACTACCTCGAAAGGTCTGGCAACCGTGAAGAGCATATTCCTACTTGAGAGGCACCGTGCACAGGGGACAGAGGAGATTGGCTTGCTTAGGCTAGCGGAATCATGTAATGCTGCCTCCTAGTTTTTTTTCCTCCGTGGCTTGGCCAGAGGCCTTCAGTGTTGCCAGCTGCAGTTGAAACTTGTTTCAGTTTAAGCGTGCAGGCACTGCTGTGCTAAAAGCGTTGCTGCCGTGACTGCGAACTCTGTTGTCAGACCACATTGATGCGGCAAAAGTACATTTTGTACATACAGTTTGGATAAGATCGCCGTTAATTTTGTCAGCTGTAGTTGATAGTCTCTTGTAGTGTAGTCCAATAAAGGGGCACTGACACCAAAATTTCGCTGCTAAGATAGCGTGCGGGATCGATTTTTGTGGACATGCACATGTCATCTAACAAATCTCAATGGCAAACACGGCTCTGAAGGTAATTTAAATGAATATTGAAGTTTGCATGCGCAGTCAAGCACTATGCGCCGTACATCGCTACATCGACAATAGCAAAGGTGACCTGAAAGGGACCCCCAACTTCCGCGACGTCACCACGGCAGTCGAGCTGCGACAGTGTGCAGCTAGCAATGATGACGTCATAGCCGCCATTGCTTATTCGCTGCGGCTGTGTTAGTAGACTGCCGGCGGCGCCAGACCTCAAGAAAATAGTTGCCACCCAACAACGATGACAGCAGCAGTGAAAACAATGTGCAGGACATGCGACAGGCAGAAGAAAACGAGCACGCGTCTGTTGTCGTGTGGAAGTGCGTCACAGTTACGTGTGCTCACGTGGTCAAACTCGTTTACCCCATTGCAAGCGCTAGATGGTGCCAGTTGCACTGGATGCCTTTTGTTTTTTTAGCTCTCCCAAACCAAAACTGAAACTAGGGGGTAATAAACAGGCCGTAAATAATTATCTGACGCGTGCTGGAGCAATTGATATGGCCATGTTGCGGCTAACAGATCCTCAGCTACGTATTGCAGCAAAACAACGTCAGGCAAAAATTTTCGTGTCAGTGCCCCTTTAAAAGAGGAGTTTGTTGCATAGATAATATAATGGACCAAAATTGGGTTGAAATATCATCCGTTACATTCAAAAGTCTGTTGTATGCAATGCCGTTACAACGAGCGTCGACTGTATTACGATTTTTAGTAGTGCCACCTGTGTTACGGCTGATGCGGACATGGGCCAAGGTCTTAATTTTGCCACCATAAGCATTCATCGTGAATGCGTTGGGGCCATTCAGAAATAAAACAAGGGCCATGCAAGCATTCGTCGCTGGGCTCACTCCATTCTGCAATTACATTTTATATGTATTCTTGAACTTATTTCCCATGGCCAGATGTGGCAACACAGTTTTACGATGCTATTTCACTCTTGTAATCATGTGTTCATGAATCATTGGTACAGCACGTACCGATGAGTCGATGAATCATGAGTCGATGAAATGGAATGTTGCTGGAGCAACATTCCCCTTTTCTGTTTATCTTTTAATGCTGTGATTGCAAAGAGAGGAAAATGAAACTGACTAGATTAAAATTTGTTTCTGGATAGGAGAGTGCTTCGGAACAAGACCTCCTATGAGTGCATTACAGAATACTTTTTTCAGTGCAGGCATGCTTACTCGATCAGCCTTACGTTGAGTCTTTTTTAATTTGAACATACTGCAGGCCCTTCTCGGCCCATGCAGGAGTGAGGACAAAAATACAACAATATACGTATATTGTCAACAACTCATGATTCAAATTCGACACACTGTATAAGGTTCATGAATGATTCAGTGGCGTTACAACACACAATATTATTAGCTAATCTATTCCAGTGGTAAATAGCTGACGGAAAAAGGGAATGTTTGTGAGTATTAACACAACTTAAAGGTTGGTGGATTGCTTTAGAATGGTTCAGTCGCAATGAGTGTTTAGGTAGGTCTTGCAAATAATGTGAATGCGATATGTGGAACTGACCATGATATAATCGTTAAAGAAATTTTAGTCGTGATATTATTCTATGTTGCAAAAGAGGTTTTAAAACAGCTGGCCCTTGCAAGTAAGTCTAGGACTGGACTGCCTCGTAAAACGTGGATATATAAACCTCACTGAATTTTTGTATTCTTCTATTCTACTAATCAGATGTTTTTCGTGGGGACTCTAAATGAGATTGGCGTAGTCTAAACATGGTCTAATTAATGTTTTGTATGCATTTAGTTTGCATTTAGTTTAAGTTGTGATGGTGCCGTGCACAATTTTCTCCTCAGAAAAGACAGTTTATTTTCCTCTTTCTGACACTTGGCTAAGATATGTGGTTCCCGTTTGAGGTTTGGTGAGAGTGTAATGCCTAGGTATTTTACATGATTGCTTTTGCTGATAGTTGAGCTTCCTATCGTGTATGTAAAGTTAAGGGGGGTTGTCTTATTTGTGAATGAAATGAAGGGGGTTTTTAGTGTGTCATAAGCCATGACTGTTAACCAGTGTTGCATACCAAGTCAATAATGCATTTGCTGGCAATGTGTCTCTGGTGTCTTCTCTATGCCTTATCACAGAAGCGATGAACCCAGCTGTAGCACAATTTGCGCATTGTGGTACATAGAGGAGCATCACATACTTTCTTGACTATACAGAAAATGAGTTCTGCAGAAACCCGCAAGGTGGAGAAACATTTATGAAAGGGAAAATTAGCATCCACCCGTTTTTTTAGCACAAGGCTACAAGGAAATCCAAATGGATTTCTTTGTAGTTTCATTTCTGAGAAATCCGTTTGAATTTCCTTGTATCGTTGTGCTAAAAAACAGGCGGATGCTAATTTTCCCTTTCGTACTTTCTTGACCACACTTGTGGACTAAGCCTTGTGAAAACTTGTCTGTGGGCCTTTATTCATAAGCTGTGACTGTCAACCATTTTCGCATACTGAGTCAGTAATCATGTATTTGTTGACAATCTGTCCGTGGTGCCTTCTCTGTGCCTTATCACAGAGGCGATGAACCCAGCTGTAGTGCAATTTGCGCATCATGGTACATAGAGGTGCATCGCATACTTTCTTGACCATCCTCGTGGGGTAAGCCTTGCGGGAGCTTGTCTGTATAACTTGCGGATAGTATCATTTCAAATTTGCGTGGAATATGGTAAGCACATGTTCGTTGGACCCTGTGTCAACAGTACTTGCTGCTGCACAAAATTAGGATTTTGCCTGCACCAAGACCTGTGCTGAAAGGTGAAATGACTGTTCCGCCACTGTTCACTTCATTTTCTTGCTTTAAATATGGTAATTTATTATCATTTCAACATCTCATATCTAAGTATGTTGTACACTCTCAGCGAAAATAGATTTCTTCATTTCATTTTTATTAATATTTTGGGAATCTTTGACAATACTTGTTAACATTTTGTTTGTTATTCATTCTTTGTCAGGTCAACCAGTTTGGCCGCCGAGATTCAGGAGCATATTCCAGCTATGGGGCATCAACACCTCAACATTCAGAGCCGGCCTTCCAACCTCCAGTGGCACCCACACCACCACCACCAGTGGACTCTGTGGGATCCATGTCGCTCAGCAAAGGTGAGCCACCAGGTGATAAAAAAGCAGAGTAGCTCCATTTTCCTTGAGACAGAGTCTTGAAGTGCACATGCTGTGAGATGTTGGTGCATGCTTAAAGGGATAATGAAGGGGAACAGTAGATTATAAGTTTTTCTATAAAAACTCTATGAAGAACCATTCATCGTGAAGTGGGGGGGGGGAAGTGCAAGGACAGTTGGCTGCCCCCTAATCACTTGAGGGGGCTGCAAAAGCTGCCCCATGCCATGCCATGCCATGCCCCATACCCTGCATTTTGACCGAAATGACCTCAGTAGGAGGATGTTGGCAGGAAGATGGTGCGTGCCTGTGATACGACTGCAGTGAGTTCTTAAAGAAATAAATTATTGTCTAAGAACTCATGAAGTCCGCTTCTGCCATATGTTGCATGTAAAGCCAAAACAAACAGGCCCAGCATGCTCTGGTAATAACTTATAAGTGTTAAGTACGGGTATCATGGCCATTCTGTTGCTGCGGCTTGTCATGAACACCGGGCTGTTACGTAGAGTGGTACAATACTGACGTTATCATGTTTATTGAACCAAACCACTTGCTCTCCACTTGGTGGGTTGAACATCATCATTGAATAACACTGTTCCATGAAAAACAAGAAAGAGCACTTTTAGGGTGACAAACTGAATTAGGGTACCTTTTCTCATGGTGGCCATATTTTTTATTTTGCTGTATTGTGTGCATATCAGGATGTCGAACTGAACTTGAATTGAAAACCGTACCCAAACCAGAATTTTGGCTGGCACTGAACCCGAACCGAACGTGAATCAGAAAAAAAAAAAAAAAAAAAACATCGGTTACTGTCACAGATCCCGAGCTGTGAGGAGCTCGGGACGTAATTGCCGGAAAAGATGCCAAGAACCAACGTGTCAGTTCTCCGAAAATGATCCCATGAAAGCTTGGATGGTTAAGTTTTTGGTCCCTATGGTGCACTAGCAAAACACCAGCAGTGGTTCAAAGACTGAGTCAGAGCCAAAGGTGATCAAACAAAACAATTATATTCTCATCAAACTGGCAGTTCCACAAAAACATGCACAAACACAGGTGGGCTACAACAGTACACGAAACCAACACCGAATGTACAGGCTCATGCACTGCAATAAAGAATAAAACACAAGAGTGTCCTATTAACCCAAGTCACTCGAAGTGCCTTCTCAACATGAAGCTTGCAGGCCGGGTTTGTCGGTTGGCTCGCAGAGTAGCATCATTTACTTCTTCTTTCTTCATTCACGAAGTCACAGATGACTAAGACTGCTGCTGACAGCCCCTTGTCTACTGTTTATATTGCCTTTGGCAGACATTCTCGAAGGTTCAGCGTGGGCCACGTGATCTAAGCACGCACAAAGCCGAGGGAACATTCATGACGTAATCGGAACCTTCGCTGCTTCGGCGGCGCCTGTTTCTCGTGTTGGTATGCACTCTCTCCCTCTGTCTGACTCGCATGCTCACCCGCCTTGATAGGATGACTCACTGCCGAGTTCTACGGCATTGTCACCCCCTCTAGACTTCGGCCAGCTACTGTGTGACCTTGGGAGCACCTCTTCTGCACACGCCGCTTTTCTTTCTTTGTTTTTCCGGGCGCTCCCTCTAACTTGATGCTGGGTTGTTCGACGAAGTGGGCACTATTTTGTGACATTTATCAATTCAGAACAAAGCGGTTCCAGTAGCTATTGTGCCGCAATCTGCCAGCACATCATTGTTGCGATCAATTCCAGCCTTTCTCTCTGTTGGCCTTTATTGGTTTATTTGACTCATTTTCTTACGAAAAGTCCCTGCGGTGGTCTAGTGGTGCTTGCATGCAGAACCGAAAGACAAGAGTGCAAACCCGGCCACACTGTCGCATTTTGATGCAGGCGTAATGTTAAAGGCCATGTGCTCTGCAATGCCAGCGCACACTAATAACCCCAGGTGGTCAAAACTTCTGGATTGCATGCCTTGCCTTTCCACTCTTACATTCCCTTTTCCCCACAACTTTGGGCAGCAGTGCCTACAAGGACTACATGTAACAGCGTTCTTTGCTTAAGCAAATAACAACTACAGTCGATGACCGATAATTCGGACTTCATGGTGATTGTAAAAATGTCCGAATTATTGAACATCCGAAAAAACAAATGCATCCAAGAAAAGACTATTTCATTTGCGTTTTAAGGATCCTGGGCTAGGCGGAAGTGGTTGATATGTTTCTGCACATATTTCTGCTTACGGGGGACCAAGTCCGCATGTATTTCTGGCAGTTTATAACCATACAAGGACAGCAAACACTCGAGTCAGGTCCGCACATCACAGCTCCGTAGCTCACGGCAGATATTCCATGTCGGAGTCACTCTTTGACGTTTGGAGAACTTGTGCAATTATTTTATAACCGTCCAGTTCGGCACACGATGACACTGCGCCACAATGTTGACAATGTCTTCAAATGTAATGGTGGCAAGAATCGCCGCATCATAGCCTCGAGGTCGTCAGCGATGTCCGCATTGCAGCTCGTGATCGGCAGCGATTCAGGCTCTTATGTTTCGAAGTCAGGCTCATTTGAAATCAGCAAAAGTAAATAAATACCGTGTGATCGAAGCAGTTGCTGATTACGTCTGCTCACACTGTTTTCAAGGTGTCGGCAGGTATGCGACATTGTCAGCGCTGTGTACTTGCCTCGTTTTCGTTGGCATGCTCGTCGCTGTGGACTGCGAGACCATTGCTCGAACCACGAGATGTGACCTGCCGCATAACGTCACGAGAAAGACTTCTTGGAGCGCAAAATAAATAAGCAGTGAAGACAGAACGTGAAAGCGCTATCAAGCGATTGCAGACCTGACACAACCAGCCATACTCATAATCACAAACCACGTGCAGGATGCCGGAACAGGATGCGGTGATCACAATGACAGTGCAACTTCCCTCTGAAATTGCCACGTTGCGACCGGTACTGAGCCTCAGAGATCACAGTTTTGTATGCAATCTCTGAGGCCATACTTTATCTCGTCGGGGCGCTAAAGGAAATAATGGCAACCCATTCAGTGTGCTCGACAGCTGTGAATGGAGTCCGAATTATTGAATTTAGAGCTAGAAACCATCAAAAATATTGGCTGTTCTAACACATCCAAGTCTATGGGGACACTGGCGGTACTGCGCGGCTGTCCGAATCACTGAGCATGTCCAAATTATCGGTCGGCGACTGTGTTTATTCTTTGTCTTCTGAATTGCCTGTGAAAGTTAATGCAATTGAGCGAGCTTGAGTGGAGCGTGAAACATTGTGTTCACCACAAATTGAAATTTCTGCATAGCTAATAAAACCATTTTCTAATGAAGTTGCAAAACTGGAAAGGCTGGCGCTGCTGTTGTGACATGGTAAACGACATCACGTAACGCCTTCGCCGCCACTGACGAAGCTCGTTGGCTGTCTTCACCAAGCCGGTTATTTTTCTTCTTGCTTTTGAGCATGGAGTACTGCTCGGTGTCGCAGTATTCGAACGAGCAGAGTGAAATTTTCACGCGTGTATACCTCAAAACAAAGCATCTTGGCTGAAAAAGCTGAGAATGGGGAAACAGCGAAGTGCTCGTGCATTTTGAATGTGTGAGAAGCATTCCGCGAAGTAGATTTCGTGTACAGCGTTGGAGCTAAAATGTTCAGTGAGTATGGCATGAACTTTCTCGGACTGTAGGCATTTGAACTTACGACGCATATTTGCTGCTGTAGATGAACTGTTTTGTTTGCAGAGCAGTGCCATCGTAAAACATAACAGTAGGTTTTGATTTTTTCACTGCTCAAGCAAGATACTGTGCCCAGCGATACATGCGCACATGGTGGAAACGTATACATGAATTTAAAGTATCATTTACCAGTGATAAATTAGATCATGATAAATCATTGTCCCGCAATAATACTGGCTAAAGTGCCAAACCGCCCCGCCACGGTGGTCTAGTGGCTATGGTACTCGGCTGCTGATCCGAGGGTTGCGGGATCGAATCCTGGCTGCAGCGGCTGCATTTCGATGGAGGCGAAATGTTGAGGCCCGTATGCTGTGCGATGTCGGTGCACGTTAAAGAACCCCAGGTGGTCAGCATTTCCGGAGACCTCCACTACGGCATTTCTCATAATCAGAGCTGGTTTTGGGACGTTAAATCCCACAAAACAACAAAGTGCCACACTGTGCACGCCGTGATCAATGCTGCGAACAGCACTTTTAGAGTGGCACGTGCCATATGGATGCCTTTATGAATGGGCATGCAGGTTTAATTAGCAATATCAAAACATCATATATATATCACACGCTTGATTGTGTGCCCAAAGCTAGGGCGAAAGAACTGTGCGTCGCTGTCAATGCGAATCAAAATGTCACCTGTTGCCCGTGCACTGTCCGTGTAAGTGCACGAGATAGTAGCGTGTATTCATGCTTGAATAAGTAATTGTAGGCGGGATGTCTGAGTATTTCCAGTGATGGCTAACTAAATTTCCCGATCACCTTTTACGCGAGTGGCCTTGTCACTTTTGTTGTGCATAGCATTGCATGCACACCTTCCGACAAGCAGGGACGATGTGGCGATGTCTCTCGTTCACTCGCAAAATGCTTTGCTGACCTGTACAATAGGTTCTTTTGCATCTAAGACACACACAGGCAATGCTTGCAGCACGAAAAAAACTATGTTTGAACGAGCTGCAACATTGTAGACGTTGTACACTTTGCGGCCGGTGTAACGTGATGTTTCTTACGTCATGGAGAGGTTCCAGCAAATGGTGCCACGGTACGTCCTTGAGGCCAATACTTAGTGCAAACTGCAGTGTTTACTCCGCCAAGCGCTGAATGTATATGTACTTACAAACAAGGCCAACAGATAACAGCATTCTTTCCTTAAGCGAATAACAACTATTTATCCTTTGTCTTCTGAATCACCTGTGAAAGTTAACGCAATTTGGAGCGCTTAAGTGAAACATGAAACATTGTGTTTACCACTGATTGAAATTTCAGCATAGCTAATAAAACTATTTTCAAATGAAGTTGCAAAAATATACCTAGTGCAAACTGTAATGTTTATACCAGCAAGCGCTGAGTGTTTATGTATACTAACAAACAAGGCCAACCTACAGTCTGAGATCTGTATTGGTCTTGCAGTGTAACTCTGTGACACAGTTGAACCCTGCGATAATGAAATCCCGCAACAGCAAAATTCTTGCAACAATGAAAGATGCTGCGATCCCTGGCGAAAGCCGGTGGGGTTCAATACATTTCGTATCTCTCAATAACGAACGTCACGAAACTGTGATCAGGAGATGACGAGATCTGCCGGGCGGTTAGACCCCATGCTGACTCCAACTAAGTCCAAGGAATGTGCTCCACAGAACGCTTGCGAAGGTGCCGCCATATTGAAAACATAATGGCCGCGATCTTACGCCATATTCAAACCATCATGGCCACAATCTTGCTTGTTGACTGATTATGTTGGTTCCGTTGTTTATCGTCACATCGCCATTGTTTAATGTCAGCAAGTGCGGGGTGAACAAAAATTATTTGCGGGTTCGCATCGTTTGTGCATAATGGGAACCACTGTGATGTGCTGCTTAGTAGCATGCATTGAAGCATGGCTGGGTGTGTTCTGTGGCGGTGCATCGCCAAGTGCACGCTTTTACGCCGTTCGCCCTGCTGCGCAGCGAATGGCGACGCAGTGCTTTTGGGTTACGCATTACAATGGCACTACACATCATACGTACTGGCGCCAAACAGATTGTCGCGATAGACTTGCTAGTGATAAGTTCTACTGGCACGTTCGTTGGTTGCCATCATTGCATACGCTTCCATGCAGCTCGATGTCTGGCATTGCAATCACTACCGTCCGCACCACAGGTTATGGAGCGCAGTTGGCTTATTTACTCAAATCTATAGCCCGTACCTTTGTTTCGAAAGCTGCCTGTGCGCTGGAATAAAGTACGAAAACAAAACCATACTGGTGGTGTTGGTACTTCCTGTCAGGTCAGTTACATGCACTGTCGTCACCATCATAAAATGGTGACAGAGGGCATATTGTGTCGAGTTTGCAGTGGTTCCCTTCACATGTGTCTTGATCTCTGTGCGTCATGTCTGTCCTCAGTTAAGCTCACATGCTAACGAGCCTCTTTTATTGTCAAGCTGTCTTCACAGGAAAGTCACTTTTAACTCTAAAGATAGCTGCTTTTCGCGCTAAAGATAACTGCGTAGTGTCTTCGTTGCGTGCCGGAGAACCGATACCGTGAGTAAAGCAAAGAGTGATTGTGAGAGTTGGGTCATGTGGGCTCACTAGAGAAAATTTCTGTGGCTGCAAACAGGAAAATACCTAGAGTTCGAAAATAAGCCTGTAGCCTTCCATTAATTAATGCCTTCTGTGCCTTTTTAGTCTGAACCCTTCAAAACTGGGTACGTGCTACATTCGGGGAAATATGGTAACCCTCGTGGGATAGAAGTGATCGCCGCAGCAGTCATACTATGCAGCCAGCGATACATGTCACTCTATGCATGAAGACTAAATCGTGGACTCGTCCCAATGACTATTTACTGAATTTCCTGTCGGCAATGAAGTTCAGAATGGTCTTGAGCAAGGCTAACCAAAGCAGGCTAACAAAATGTTTAGGACATTGCTTCGCTTTTCAGTATTTTTCTTCTTGCACTGCCTTATTTCAGAACGGAATTCTCACAAGAACGATTTTTTTTATTTTCCCCGTGGATTTCGTTATTGCTGTGTTCAACTGTAGTGTGAGTTTTGCTGTTGCTGATTTACTATCAATGCATCAGTTGTATGACCACGCATAATATCGAAAAAATTATCTATTAAAGGTACTGCTCCTGGTATATTGAGCTTTTGTGAGGAGGTCTGCAGTTATTGCCGCCATATTGAAAAGGCACCATGTTTGCTTTATGCGTGGTTATGCCATTATTACTCCAATCTAACGCGCACCTCTTTTTCCAATAAAATTGGTTCACAAATTGGATGCGTGTTAGAATTGAGTGCAAACGAACGACACCATTACCATATCGCCGCCGGCATCAAAATGGCCTTCTCCTACGAGATTCGGGTGCTGTCGAACGGTCACCGGCGAAAAAACGAACTAGCGGTGCGGCGGTCTTTGGCGCGCGTAGTTTCTATGTCGCTGCTGGTCCCACGCTGAATGACGCCATGATGTGCATGATGTGTAGGCCGACGATAGTCGCCGCGCCGACTTGGCTGTCCTGCAGCCAACCGAAGTCGCTACGTCGCCGATGCAATCTCTGAGACGCGCAGCCGTACCAGCTTTTGGTAGCGTTCACGGGTAGCTGTAAGGAAGATGTTTCCCATCACTGCACGCAAAACTGCTCATCATCACATTTCTCCCTCATATCTGTGCTGAGCCCGAGCCACATGAGCCTCTTAGTCGTGCGTGCTGCATGACATCCGAGATTGCATTGCGGCAATCTATGACCACGCCCCAACCATGCGCCAGCCTGTGTAGCACGCATGATCGGGGCGTGCTGCTCACGCGGGAAATGGGTGCACGTTAGAATATTGGGTGCGTTAGAACTGAGTAAATACAGTATATATTTTCATGAATTTGGCTATCTTGAAACTCCACTTATCTCAAAATTCTTTCCACTTTTTACTATTTCACGTTAGCAGGGTATTACTTCACTGAAGTATACCATTTGTATAGTGTTCAATGTGATGTGCTAAGGTGCTCGCACACATGCCCTTAGTGCCTCAGTCTTCAGAGGCAAGAAGGAAGGCAGCCAGGCACCCACCTGTACCCCAACTGCTGCCTGAAAAAGACACTGTTCCACTTTGGCAGTTGCTCTGTTGCACAGTGTTTTTAACCCTTTCACTGTCACGTGTTTCTAGCCATGATGTACCCGTAGTGTCAGCTTGGTTTCAAGAATATCAGAGAATGAACATAGGTATTTATTTTATTGTGATTGCGATACAGATGGACATGGGCAGGCCACCTGATGAGAAGGGTAGATAACCAATGGACAGTTAAAACAAAGGAATGGATACCAAGAGAGGGTAAGCGTAGCCGTGGACGACAGAGAGAGTAAGATGGGGTGATGAAATTAAGAAATTTGCTGGCATCAAATGGAATCAGCTCGCACAGGACAGGAAAGGATGGAGAGCATTGGGAGAAGCCTTCGTCCTGCAGTGGACAGATGATGATGATGTGATAGAGATAACATAGTAGGACGGTCCGGAATGTGAGACCTCGCAGCCTCACATTCAGGACTGTCTGCGGCGAGCAAGCGAAACCAGCAATCGAGTCATGTCTCGGTCTATTGTAGAGGAAACTACGCGTGTCCGTGAACTTGACCTGCCTTTGCGAACCCACCAAGAGAATTAAGAAAGAAAGAAAACTGAACCTGCAGCAGATGGCAGAACAACCCTTGTACCCGTAATTGCATGTGCGCTGCATGGTCACTCAGCCCGAGAGAGTAGCGTGCGCGGAGCAACTATGCCCCCCAGCAAGGAAGGGTGAGCACAGTCACACCATACTCTTTAATATATGTACCACCATAGCAAATACGGGCTTCTAGAAAGATTTGACAGATGACGCGACCAGTCCAAGCATGCCAGCTGTGCACTTTGGTGTGAATATTGAACACACAATGAAGAACGTACTGATATGTCAAGGACCCCAGGTGGGGGGAATATGCGAATATGTACTTTTATGTCAGTGACAACAAAAGGGTTAAAAAGTGTTTACAAGGACCACATGCAACTCCACCATTTGACCACTGTCATCCAGAACCTTAAATTTATTGCTTCGGTCTTGCTTTGCTACAGCAGTGAAACTCTGTCATACAGTGAAAGCTCAGTATAACAGTCGGTGAAATTAGCAATTTACTTTGAGACTCTGGTATCACGTCATGTCTACATCTTTAGTCTTTAAATTCTGAGTGCATCCAAACCTTTTGAAATTGAGATTGTTGAAATCCCTCTCGTATAAATGTGATCAATCAATCGTATTGCATCTGACCCGTGTCAAATCTTATTGGAACTGATAAAATGCAATAGGACCATCATCAGATCTGATCACACCCATTGAATCTCATAGAGAACACATGAAGGTTACAGGCCCTTATCAAACTTGTAAACATTATCGGGCTCTACCAAAGTCACCTAACTTGATCCAGCCACACATGTGCCCATATGGCTCCCTGAACCTCATCCAACCTTATCTCTCCTTATTGGACTTATCGCAGCCATTATCAATGTTACCAGCCTTACCAAATTTTATTTGGCTGCACGGTGCTCATATGTCTCTTTAGCACTTTTTAATCCTCCTTGGTGCACTATAAATCATATGGGAACCTATAAAACCTTTTAGCAGTACTTATCGCTGTTATTGATCGACCCTTTGCATTTTATATGAAAAGCTTACCTATTGTGTGGGGAAAATTTTCTTATAATTTTTGCATTACAGACACGGTTTGCTTCCATTTCTCCTCCAAAAAAAGTGAGGGTACTTGCCAAATAATTCTGCATAATACATAATATGAAGTTTGATCTCAAGACATGGCTACTATGACTTGATGTCGTGCTAATCGTCTTCACAGCCACATAGGCATAAAACTGAAAGTGATGCAGGTCCAACATTATGTGGAAGTCAAGCTTGAGTACCCTAACGTAACTGTCACAGCTATTCTGTGATTGTTCTGCAGCTTCAGATGCAGAACAGCAGCTGTGACAGCTCTGGACAAACTTATGCGTTATCCAGAGTGGTGCAGTGTTAATGTTAGCATGTACGCTGAACCAAACCACTTGCTTTCCTATACACTCCAATGAGCATGCAGCATCAATAAACCCTTGCACATCTCTAAAATAAAAGTGTTTAGGCTTAAAACCGCATGAAAGCAGTGTGGCAGCCTGAATTACTGAATTTGTGTTTATGATTGCTATGTTTTTTTGTTTTCCGACACTGTGCCTCTGTTATGTCAAAAGGATCGAGCGAGGCTTGGTATTGTGTCATGAATTTGTTATCACTACAGAAGCCTTGTAAATGAGCTTTATCACAAAATATCCACATACATTTAATGCAGTAGCATTAAGGAGCTCATGTCACAGAAAATCTGCTGTCGGCGTAGGCGTTCATGGCAGAACTAATCATTTCAAACAACCACCGTAGCTTTCTGGAGCACCCGACATGCAAGCCCTCCGCCATGGCACAGCTACTTTAGTGAAGAAAATTGTGCATGCATGATAGCATGGACTGTAATTTTAGTGCATGAGAAAATGTAATTTTGGGATGAGGAAACTCAAATAATACAAGCATTCTATGGTAAAGGGGTTAATTTTAATGAACATTCTATAGAAGGTGATGTGAATGGGTTCCAATTGCACTGGCCTAGCCAGAAGTATTTTTCAGGGGGTGTTATGCGATGTGTTTCGGAGTGTGTTATACGATGCAGTATGTAAATATTGCGGTCAGAAATAAGGTGGAAAGTAGGGGGGAGGGCAGTTAACCGCTCGAAGTATTGCAGGGGTATTTTGACGCCAGGACTCCCCATCTACCTACGCCCTGTCCAATGGCGGTACAGTGTTCCATTCTTAAAGGCAAAGCTTAAGCGTCCTCCAACTTTTTCTAGAGTTGTGAAGTTGCTAAAAGTGCGGCATGTAACTACAAGCACCTCTGAAAAAAAGAAAAAATATGTTAATGACTTAAAAATTGTTGCAGCTGTGCACTCACCAAGGAACTTTCATTTGTGGTAAAAGCATCTGTTAGTTTTGATTGCTTTCACAGGGTGTTTATCACACTCTTCAAAATCCAGAATAGCATCTTTCAACTTCAGGATCATAGTGAGCAAGCTGTGTGATACAAGTAATCCCTAACAAACAGTATGGTGGGGGCAAATGACCATGATCTTTTTTTCTTTCTGATCGAGATTGCTTGCAAGAAGCTAGCCCTGTCGGTGACATCCGTCTTTTGTTGTTGTTTCCATTTTTTTTTTTGCAATTGCTTGCAAATAAAGCTCATTGCATTTAGTATTGCCGCCTGTATGGCAACCCATGCCTGTTTACAATGCCAACAACAAAAACTGCAAATCAGGTGCTGATGCAAGGCACATGCAGTGAGAAATAACATAACTGGACCATTTGTAGAGTGTGCACTGCACAATACGATAATGATGCGCAAGGGTGCTAGCTTCCATGCTGTCTGTCTCTTCCACTCTGGAGGCATGACAGCTGCTCTCTGTCATGTAGCGTGCAATTTGAAAAATACATTCATAAAAACTGTGTGTAACTCAACCCATTCAACCACTGATACTAGTTTAAATTTATTGTCTTAACCTTCTTTTGCAGCAGCAGTGCATATTTGATTGAAATCACAGACAAGCATCTTTCGTTATATTGAAGTTAAGAATACACGATGTTCTGTGAACACAAAGATATAAAGTGTTCAATACCTCATTGTATCAAGAAATTTTTTATGTTGACATTTGTTGTATGAAAATTTAACTGTAAATGCAGCAGAAGAATTTGGTTTGCATGTTCATGACTACACTATCTACAGATCAGGCACTTTTCTTACCGTGTTCAAGAGTTTTAAGACGCCAATTCAGAAATTATGGCTGAACCACATGCACATGATTTTTGAGTAATGATGATAAACGGCAGATATGCCCATTGTGCAGGGTGATCTGTCACTGTTGCTTCAACATCGCTGGGTTTGGCCAGCCAGAATATTTTTCTTGTTGCTCAGAAACTTGATCGGGAAGCTTTCTGCAGAGCCACCCAATGTCGTCAATGCTTCGGGCTGGTACTTCACTTTTTGAGCATGGAAATTCTAAACTTTACTCGTAGCTTGGGAAAGCACCTACCCTTTGGGCATTAGCAGCATGGGTCTGCCAGACCTTTAATGTACATTTCTTGTGGTGTTCTGAATTTATAGGTATGTTGTACTTGACATACCATCTGACCTGTTTACCTGTACATCTTTGCTCATCATATGTGCATAACGTTTTTCAGGTCCACGGTCTCGGTACCCAAGTGTGCATGACCCATGTGTATATAATGAGCAGCAGCAGGGCTATGGACAGAGCTACTATCAGCCACAATCCCAGCTGCCCTACCCTTCTTCACAGGCACAGAACTACATGCCACAGCCATACTCACAGTCAGTGCCTGCCTACTACCCTCAGGACCAGGGGTGAGCCAATTTTCACAAGTGCGCATTGTCATTTTGGTTTGATTCCATTTGGTTTATTTCACCACATTGACATTTAATGAAATGCATTTTGGAAATGACGATGATGGGAAGGCTGCATTTTACCAGTTTAGCTGTCTGTGCCACCCCCTGGTAACAAATGCAGCAACAAGACGTGTCTCGCCTTAGGCAACCCGCAAACTTGCCATTTCAATCTAGGCAGAGCAATTCTAAATCTCACCACGTCTGGATTCTGACATTGCAGAATCCACATATGAGAAGATTACTGATAATGCAGGGGGCTGTACTACTACAGATGAAAAAAAAGAGCTCTCTTTATTGCTAAAAAGATTCCACAAAGCCATTGTAAAAATTGGAGGCATTAGGTGTTTAGTTTTATATTCTAGGGCTGTTTTTTTTTTTTTCTTGAAAGCTTGTATTCGGTTGTAACAAAAACGAAGCTATTCAAATTTCATGTATCTTATTTTCACTACTCATGTTTAGCAGAAACCTATGATAAATACAGTATAACCTCATTACAACAAATCTGCTAAAAGACATTTTGATATAACATATCAAATTGTAGTGTTACCCTAATCTTCCTATATCTTCCATTACCGTATTTGCATGAATGTAACGTGCCTTCGAATCTTACGCCCACCCAATTTTCGTGGGTTCGGAATGAAAATGCACCTTAATGTACAGTTAAACCTACTTATAACGAACCTCCATATAACGAATTCCTGGATATAACAAAGTTTTTCTATTCCCCGCCATTACTCCATAGAAGCACATGTATTTGAAACCTCCACGTAAAGAAGTGGCAGCGGGAGGCCCCCTCGGAATAACAAATTTTCGCCGCCGACAACCTAGAGATGATGCCCCAAATTTTGTCACTTTTGCGCGAGCAGCAACTGGAAGTACCTTCTCCGCCACGACGGAATGTAAAGAGGTGGCATCGCGCTTGGCGCGCTCGAAGGCACGGCGACTGCGAGGCGAGAGCGAGCCCACTGGCGAGAGCGAGTGCACATGTGCATGCATGCGAGCATGTGCGATACGGCCTGCATCCCTCGCCCCGTCGATCTTGCCACCGCGGGCACGTCCTTTCCCCCTCACATCAAACCTCATCTCGCCACTTGCTGCTGCTGGCCTAGCCCGCCAAGTCGCGCCAGCTTAAAGAGAGACGGAGAGGAAAAAAAAGAACGACTTCTTGTTTCTTTTTTTCAACGTGCTGGCAGCGCCACTCTTTGGTTACTGCGCAAGTCTCAGCACTTCGCTAACCTGACACTAGGTAACAGCACTTGTTAGGCCTAGCTCACGGGGTCACGGGCGGCACGGCGCGCCTCACGGGAAGCTTACACAGGGATCGGGAGCACAGGAAATCGCGCTCACTGGGTGATTCAAGGGCAGCGCACGTGAAATGATGAAAAAAAAGGAACAGGAGATAAACAGCGGTGAAGTGAGCACGGATGTGCGTTCCATGTGAAGCGTTCGCAGCTGACAGACGACCGTAGTATCATTCTCCGTCGCCTTGGGAATCCTATCCTCAGAGGGCGCGTGACACGCTGCTGCCGCGGCCTTTTTTTTTTCTTCCCTCCGCTCATTGTTCATTCGTTCCGCGCTCCTTCCTCCTCCAAGGCAATTCACTGTGCTCTTTTCAGGCGGTGCACCACTTCCCGTTCCCTACCCGGATTGTCCACGGGATTTCCCCACAGCCGCATATAACCAGTCCTTCATCTCGAGGGGGGGGGGCTGCACATTAAGCGGTATGCGTGTACATTAAGTTCTATGGGAGGGTAAACGGGGGTCAGGAAAAGCGGCATTTTAACCGGCCCTTCACTATAAGCGGTTACATTACAAGTGGTCTCAGCTGTAAATATTTTCTCACCCAAAATAAATGTTTTGGGACCTTTTTGCTTACTAAGTGTTTATTTTCTCAAATTTTTGTGCCGGACCTGCATATAATGAAATCCTCTTTATAACGTAGTTTTTCGGGAATTTGTCAGTTTTGTTATATCCAGGTTTAACTGTAGTTTAAGAATGAAACTGTGGTATGCCACTGTGTTGGTGTTCAGAAGAAAGAGACAAGTATTACTTGCTTTTACAGAATAAGGAATTTATTCTTCCAGCAGTTCCTTTTCTGCTGCGATCTATTTTTATTGTTTTGAGACACTTTGAGATGCTTCAATCTCACCGCTCATTAAGCGTGACAAGCTCGCCCTATGGGGAGTTGCTGAAGAAAACTTGTAAGTTTATCTTCGAGCTCCGGTTATTTTCTCATTTTTGGACCTTAGAACCGTTTCCATCTCGACATGCAGCTGGATATCGTAGTGTTCTCTTTGTTTACTTAGCACACAGACACTTTTAATCACAATCTGTCTCCCTGATTGCGATTTGGCTGACGTCAGTGGTTAACTCGATTCAGGTTAGTCTGGACTATGTAGCTGTGACTAATAGGGTGCATCGACCATGGTGGTTGGTGCCCGTGTCACACTGGCATTTGGTTGCCGTGCCGGCTTATCTCAAGCCTTAGGCATGCGTAGCGACACGGATATCTTCAATGGGTACAATGCCTTTCTTTTGAAATGAGCTTTATGATAACACTGGTACGCTACCATTTGCGCTCAATTCGGCACAAATGCAGCGCAAACCGATCGCAGTCCGCACGAAACCAACCAGTGTGAACGCGCAACATAATGCTCTCTGCTACCATGGGTGCCGCCATTTTGGGATGCCTATGACACTGCATCTGACCCCTCTAATGGGAGGCTTTTGTGAATGTGGTTTCAATTTAGCATTCGATTCTATCCCGCAGGCATTTTTCGGGCTTATTTCATCAGAAAAAAGGCGTGCATTATAATCATGCGAATACGGTCATTGAGCCTTTTTTTTTTCAGTGGACTCTGATGCAACACACACTCAAATATAATGGACTGAATTATAAGGTCAGCAAGTTGGTCAGCACTGCTGTAAGGGGGCCTGAAGCACATTTTGATATGAGTGTGCAAATAGTGAAGTTCAAACTTGAATCGAATTCAAATTAGATAGTGCGGAGTGGTGGCCAAGAATTCAAATATCGTATTTACCCGCATAATTTGTGCCCTCGCATAATTTGCGCACTCCTGATATTTGGCCATCTTTACAAAAAAAAAAAAAAATCCTCGCATATTTTGTGTTCCCCGCCCTGCCCAAGCCAGCTCGCCGGCGCACGCGCGCATGGACAGACTTTGAACAGCTGCGCCCCTCGCTGCGCAGGCTAAAGCAGTCATACGCAAAAGAGGCTGTGAGTGTGATGTCCCTTTTTCCGATTCTTTTCTCTGGAAGCCCCCGGAGCCCAAAGTACGGTCCCTAGAAAAAACCATGCGATTGGAGGCTGCGAAAACGGCTGAAGCAGAGACCAAACGGGGGAGCCCGGCCTATCTCCGTCGCTTGGTGGGCGCATGCAATAACATCACTCCGATCGGGACACCTGCCAGTCTTTAACGAGCAAGAAAAGACGCGAGGGGAAGGGGGGGGGGGGGGGACGTAGCTTCACTTCTGAGCGATCACATGGCTGCTGAGATAGCGCTCGCTATCTCGGCAGCCATCAGCGGGTGGCTTGTAAACCCTTCTACGTGCTGCGCTTTCAACACGAAGGGACTGCGAAAAGTGTCCATAGAGCAGCTGTTTTCTCTTACACCAGCGTTTTGTAGTGTTAAGTGAGACCGTATCCAAAAGAGTTACTGCGCTCGTTGCATTATATTACACGTTATTTCGAATGTGTTCACGAAATCTCCACGTAATTTGCGCACCCCCTTTTCAGAGCTCTAAAATCGCGAAAAAAGTACGCAAATTACGCGAGTAAATATGGTATTAAATTGAATATCGAGCACTAAAGCAGTCATCTGAAGTTCAAAGTAAAAACAATGTAATGCAAGAAAATGCGGGATTCATTATGTTTGTTTTGACTGGATAGTGTTTGTCAATGTTCATATCTGCACCGAAATTGATCACAAAGTGCAAAGATACTGTATAAAATAGTTGTAAGCAAGCATTGCTAACATGCTATTTCATTTAAGCTAGCGTGTTAGCGACAGCTACCATGTCTACACAATGTCAAATAGTGTCATTTTATCCAAAGTTGGGGTTGGGGGTCGGGGGGGGGGGGGTGGGGGGGAGGAGACGCGGGGGAGGTGCCAGTGTAGCAACACAAAGGCGACATTGGGGATACTGCAGCGTGGTTGGAACTTGACATTTCCTTTCCGTAGCTACACGTGGCATACGGTTATTCCACTTACTTGTTTGGAACTTGCTCTTTCTTATGAAACTTTTTAATGCTCGTGCCACTAGTTAAGAAATGGTGCACACGGCTTTTGTGGGAGTGGTGACATTTGATGGAATAGCTGCTGTTCCAATCAGGACCGGCATCCCTGATGGTGATGAGTGGTGCGGGGATACTGGTAGTTGCTGGAACAGCAGCTCGTCTTTCTGTTTTGGCTTGTTTGCATGTTTAGATTTTTTTTCTACGTCCACATATTGCTCTATAATTTGTTGTGATTGATTGTTGTTGTCATGAGTGCTCCGGGCCTATATTACCTTCGGCGCTTGTTGAAAACAGCTAGCAAGTGTGGAAAGGAGCAAGTTGCAAGTTTCTGAATGAGAGATGCACCAGTGTATCTGTGTGGCAATAGACCTTTTTCAAGCTATCCCAGAAGCCACTGCGAGCGCGTAGTGCAGTATGGGAAATGTGTGTACATCGGTGGAGGCAAGCTCGGTTTAAGCAAGCGCCCGACGCAGTGGTAGCTGTGGGATCGAAGCTACGACGCGATAAGAATCGAATCCGAGTTTGGTGAATGCAGTCTGTCGACGTAGCCTGTTCATCCGCATCGTGAAACGTGCGTAACATTTACATTTGCGCGTCCAAAAACGATGTACGTACACAAAACAGGCGCACGCTCAACGTGGCTATACTCTGCTATGCTCTCAAACATTTTCAGGGCAGCATCTTCAGAATAACTGATCAACTGCATCGCGTGAGCTGCAGCAATGACATTTGTCACTTACGTGACAGCTGTGATCGTAATGTCAACAATCACAAAACTCGACAAATAAACACAAAAACTAAAATTCACACACTCAGTCTCAGTACTGCAATAAAAATGTTCACGCAACAGGATAGTTAACGCATAATATTTCAGAAAAATGAGATCACACACATGTTCACACACACAGCAGTTCGTGTGAACATCTAGGCGCTCGCAAATCTCTTCTTCGTGCAGCAGTTAAGATTACAGAGCATCGAAGGAAAGTGTACGCGATCGCATGTGCGCTGACACAGCTGGATCGACACAGCTGGACATGGCACGTCGGCGGAGCTAGCATACATCAAGGACCACTGTCAACAAAATGTGGTTTTACTGAGGTGAAGTTTTATTGAAAAGGGAATCAGGCGACAGTAACGAGTAGCGGGAACAGAGCCCAGCGGGACAGAAGTACACGCACCAAGCACGAAGGGGTACCAAGATGAGCCGGAATAACCCACGCGGTAAATGGAAAACCATACCTGTTTAATTAGAAAACAATGAATTACAGTACCTAGAAAGAGATATCCGCAACAGACTTCGTTCCCGCACTGCGCACAGTTCTTTTAGCACACACTACCCGCTGGTCTACTTCGTCGTCGCAACACATCGCTGTTTTGCAGCTGGCTGCGTAGGACCACACTGCAATGCCGACACAAACACGTACACGAATACAGCGTCCACACCTCGGTGTTCTCCGCACACGCGGAGTGGAGATACAAGCACATGGTCACTCGCAAAAGCACGTACACTGCCGAGACTCCGGGAAACTGCGTTGACGAGACCATGCCAGCGCACACCCCGTACGACCAGTCCGACCCCCGCGAATGACCCCCTTGCTCCCCTCCTTTTTCATTGTCCCGTGCAGCTGTGCGCCTGCTTACAAAAACACACAAAAAATGCGTTTAGCCTTGCTTCCATGTCACTCACTTACTCGGAGCGAAAGACTCGCTTGGAAAGGCTGGGCTTCGCTCTGCTGGGTGGCTGGATGTACACACATTTCCCAGAAGCACTTGCGCGCCCACGGGTGGCGCTGCGGTGCTTGAAAAAGGTCTATTGTTACATGAGCAAATTTTCTATGTGATCTTCGGCCAAGCGTCGTCGTTTTCATGAGCCGAAGCCTGGATGCTTCTCGAAACTTGCAGCATACATGACTGAACCACGCAATCGGTACTTGCTGGTGACATGCGGAATGGTCACGGAGGCCGATGTCTTTGAAAGCGAGAACACAGAGAATGGCACTACAAAGCATCTTAACTGTGTTGTCAAATTCCTCATTGTGGAAGGCACTGGCATGTGGTTATCAGAATATATCTTTGATATGTGTTAGAGAGTGTTTTAGCAACCTGACCCAGCCGCAACTGACCATGTTCTTGATATTCTTTGTGTCAAATTATTCGTAAATACGAATAGTAGGTGTTTGAAGGTCAAATTGAATTATTCGAGTAGGTACTGTTCAATTCGAATTCGAAACGCGAATATTTTCACTCCTCTACTTCTTGAGCATAGCCTGGAAACAGTGCCAATCATTATTATTGCACTGCATGCACCAGGCCATTTGCAATTTGGTTTCAAATACCTGCTGTCACCTGCTGTCAGTCGCCTGCTGTCAGTCGCCTGCTGTCATTTTAACAAACGACGTTACTGACAGCATCGACTAAGCTGCTTGACATTTATCAGTCTCCTTAAAGGGACACTGAACGGGTTTTGAATTCGCGAATTTATTGCGAATTCGGTATCCGCGACCTCTTACAACATGCCTACGGAGGTTTTTTTCGCGATGTTCGATTAAACAACGGCGCTATAAGCGAGCAAACTTTGATCGTGGGAACGCCCCCCCGGCGCGCGCGCGCGCAGGGGCGGAGCATGGGAGAGCTAGACACGTGGGGAGGTGACGTCATCGTCAGGGTCGAGCCGCCGGGCCGCCTGCGTCGCTCAGTCAGCTCAGCTTGTTTACTTCGGGGTTGTGCCTTGTTTCTGCTGCGATCTGCCGCCTAGTGAAGCATCAGATCTGCCAGTTCGTAGGGGCTTCTTGCCATTGCACCGTTCTCTTCTTCTGATTAGAGATTTTCGCCATCCGACATTCACTAGCTGTGTTTGTGCAAGGTTGAAGTGGACTCGCGATGCCGAGTTACTGCGCAGCATATGGCTGCCGCAGCACTTACGGTCGCGATGAGGTCACTTTTCACAAGTTCCCTCGTTATCAGAAGATGGCTGCAAAATGGGCCGCTGCAGTTAAAAGAAAAGACTTCAAACCGACGAGATCAAGCGTGCTGTGCTCCAAGCACTTTCGTGACAGCGACTACGTACGAAGCCTGGCTCTCATGCAGTCACTGGGATTCCGCTGGCGTGCCATTCTGCTGCAGGGCCACTTCTAACACGTCCTTGTCGAGGCACACATTTTAAATTTTTTTTTGTTGTTGTGATGCACCTCCGTTGTTTCTTGCGGTCGCGAATCTGCCGAATTTCGAGGCAGCAGCAGCAGTCCTCCTCCTCTTTCCCCATTTGCACGCAGTGCGTGCATGAGCACCCATGGTGAAAACACGTGTACACAGATATCAGTACGCAGCATCGAAATCAGCTACTCTACACGACAGTCGCATGCTTTTAACGCAGCTAATATACCGTTTCCATTTTAACACACCATCATTGTAGTACTGGGAAGAATTTAGAAAAAGCGACGGCATTATAAAAAGCACAACTGCAATATATGAGCCAAACTATCCTTGCGCAATTTTTCAGCGCAGTTCAGAGCACATGTCACCATTGCGGCAAGAGCGGCACTCGTCTGGCTTTCTTGTTTTTTTTTTGTTGTTGTTGTTGTTGTTCCTCGCGGTAGCATACTGACTCTTCGCGTGCGCCTTGCCCGCTGCGAAGTACGATACTGACTGCGAGCACGAACAGCTGATGTCTCTGCACGATGCCCGCGCGTAGCGCGGACCGTGCCAATACGCGGCTAAAAGCGAGTGCCGATGCTGCTGTTTCTTATCGAATTTGATATCCACGGATGAACGTATCATTTGTAACAGTTTACTAGAGTGCAATTAAGCACTGACATGCATCTTATATGTACCAGTCTATGTTTCCGGCGCGGGTGGAGGTGGCTGGTTGGGACTCGCTTTCCTGTGCCGCTTCAGTCGACGCCCTTACAGTAGCGACCGGCTCGAACATGTACGGATGTACAGAGAACTCGTTCCGACTTTCACAGTTCGCCATACTAACAGCAACTACACGATTTCAACAGGTAAACACGGCATTGCCTGCCGGCGAGCGCAGTCAGCTGTCGTCACCTTCCTGACGATGACGTCATGGAGCTTCGACCAATCACAGCGGCGGCGAGACTCGCGATGGGGGCCGCGGCGCCTGTTGCTTGTTTTCGGCAAAATAAAGCTATTTGCGTTGGTTTATGCAAATTTTCGACTTGATTTTCGAGTTCGCCGCACGAAATTACGTATCATGACACCATAATCTCGTTTTTTTTAAAAAGTGGTTCAGTGTCCCTTTAAAGATACACACATACATTCTTTACTTGTTGAACAAAAAATGAACAAATAATGCATTTCAGAGGATATTTTCACGATTATGAGATTAACCAGTGTGCTATTTCTTCCTTGAGCAACTGTGTCAGTACCCCAGTGACGTCGTTTGTTGAAACAAGAAGAGGTACTTCCCAGCCGTATTTAAAACCGAATTGCAAATTGCATGGTGCATGCCGTGGGATATTTGGCTCACATATTCAAGGGAGCGTCCACAGCTGATCAACATCATTTTCTAAGTGTTGCAGGGCCCTTTTAATGTGCTCTCCTGTACCTTAGACACTCCAAGTTCAAATCCTTCCAACTTCAAACATTGCTTGGGTGCTTGAGATACTTCTAGGACTGGGACAGCACCAGTGTGTTTAACATAGTGAGATACTGCGGCAGCAGATGAAGTGAACAGCCTTGTAAGGACAGAGACGGATAATGTACAAACTGTTTGCTGTACAGCTAAGTCTAACAAGCTTATTTCAGGAAACTTAGACATTAATTCTAGATCAGTTCTTTGACCATGTGATCTGGTTCACTACACTTATGACAGACCCATTTAGTGTGTACGTATAAGTCTTGCTATAGTATTCAGACTGTATATATACTTCTTTTATAACAGACCAAAATATTAATTATCAAGGTTTGTTGTAATGAGGTTATACTTTTCACTGACACAGCCGCAGTGATTATCTCCTTACTCTGCACAAATGTTTCCAAGAACGAATCAGTTCACAACAGGTGTGGTGCTTTTGCTTGCTGTTTTTTTGCTGTTGTTTCCTACTGCCGGCATGGGTATTACTTCATCATGGCACACTATAAAGGCTACGCCACCATATTGTTTCACTCTTTTAATCCATTTAATCCAAAAAGGGCTGGTAGTTGTGTGCATAGACAAATTCGTTAGCAGTTATCAGTTTTGTTAGGGGTTGCTGTGTTTATTACAGTAGTTTGATGCAGTGGTGACTGTTCCCTTGCATTTACATTGCTTTTACACTTCTTTTTTCCAGGTTTGGAGACCAGAATTCTACCTATACATTGGCGAGCTCCACGCCGACGCAGTACACAAATGTTTATGCTCTGTCAGCAGGTGAGCTCATTACAAACGATGAAAAACTCCACAAGGCAGTCTTGTAGTGTAGTATAACCTAGAAACAAAGTGAAAACTTTATGATTTGAACTCTGTCCTTTTGAAATCTCGCATAGTTCAAAGAATTCCTGCAGTTCCACATTTCCTAATGCTTGGGTTCTGAAGCAACTTGGCCCCAAGAAACCCTGATATGCTCTAAGGAGTTCCCAAGGGACCTAGTCATTGTTGCAGCAAGCAATGTCACAGTGACTAGTAATGAGCATTGTATAACTTTAAATAAAAATGAAATATAGTGCTAGCAGATGAAGATACAGTTAAACCTGATTATAACGAACCTCCATATAACAAATTTTTGGATATAACGAAGTTTTTCTATTCCCCGCTGTTACTCCATAGAAGTACATGCATTTGAGACCTCTACGTAATGAAGTGGCAGCACAAAACCCCCTCGAAATAACGGATTTTCTCTGCCGACAGCCTATAGATTTTGCCCCAAATTTTGTCACTTTTGCGCGAGCAGCAATCCAAAGCACCTTCACCACAACGTAATGTGAAGCGGTGGCGTCATGCTTGGCGCGCACGAAGGCACGGCGACTGCGAGGCGAGAGCGAGCGCATGTGTGCGTGCGTGCATGCGAGCGTGTGCGAGGTGGGCCTGCATCCCTTGACCCTGCGATCTTCCTACCGCGGGCGTGTCCTTTCCCCCTCACTTCAGATCTGGTCCCGCCGCTTGCTGCAGCTGGCCTAGCCCCCCAAGACAGCGCCCTCCTTTACCGGTTGATGTTGCCGAGCCGCGCTTCTCTCTCTCAAAGAAACGAGTTTTTGTTTTCGTTTTTCAACGTGCTGGCAGCACCATTCTTTGATTACAGCACAAGTGTCTGTGCTTCGCTTCACTAACCTGACACTAGGTGACAGCGCTTGTTAGGCCTAGCTCGCGGGGTTGCGGGCGGCACGTCTCATGGGAACCTTGCCCTTGACAACACAGGGTTCGGGTGCACAGGAAATCGCGCTCACGGGGTGATTCAAGGGCGGCACGCATTAAATGATTAAAAAAAAAAAAGGACTGGAGACAAACAGCGGTAAAGTGGACACGGGCACGCGTTCCTTGTGGAAGGTTTGCAGCTGACAAAAGGCTGTAGCAGCATTCTCCATTGCTTTGGAGATCCTATCCTCAGAGGGCGCACACTCGATGTGCTGCTGTTTGCGGCTTTCTTTTTTTTCCCTCCACTCATTGTTCATTCGTTCCACGCTCCTTCCTCCTCCATGGCGATTCACTGCGCTCTTTTCGGGTCGTGTACTTCCTTTGTGAAGACTGCTGGCTACCTAGATTGTCCAGGGGGATTTCCCTGTAGCCGCATTATAACCGGTCCTTCACCCCAGGGAAGGGGGGTGGGGGGGCTGCACAATAAGTGGTATGCGTATACATTAAGTTCTGTGGGAGGGTAAACGGGGGTCAGGAAAAGCGGCATTTTAGCCGGTCCTTCACTATAAGCGGTTACATTACAAGTTGTCTCAGCTGTAAATTTTTTCTCACCCAAAATAAATGTTTTGGGACCTTTTTGCTTACTAAGTGTTTATTTTTTCAAATTTTCGTGCCGAACCTGCATATAATGAAATCCTCTTTATAACGTAGTTTTTTGGGAATTTGTCAATTTTGTTATATCCAGGTGTAACTGTAGTAGGGAATCTAACTGCTGAAATATGCTAGATTTTAAGATGATCATATTTATCTCATATAACTTGCCATGAGGCTGCATTAAATTCAGTGAGGGTGCACGGTAGTATCCACATTTTACCATAAAGTGTTACTTCATAAGAGTGCTCATTTGTTCTGAAAAGGCTGTTTCACAGCATAGTGGCTTCATGCAGCAGTGACAATTTTATGTCGGATGGGTTATGTGTGGGAAATTTGTGTATTTGCTGAACGATGTCTTTGGAGAAGAGGAAACCAGGAAAGATATACCAGTGGCTTTCAGAACCCCAAGATGCGGCCTGCATAATCCACTTTGAGTACTTATGTCCTAATGTAGAGTTGGCTGGATGTGCTGAAGCAGCAGCCTACACTAGGTCATGTAATATAGTAGATGTGGGCAGTCTGTGGCCATACGTTATTGAGAATTCACTGCCAATCCGGAGAAATGGTTGCCCTTTGGAACCAGAGGGCAGTGCCATAGTGATGTTGGTGACTGATAGGTGAAGCGTCTCACTCTTGTTGCTGCTGTTATAAAAAAAAAAAAGGCATGGCTGTGCTGTAACCTGGCGGACAGCTGAAATGCATGCCTGCGTAGAAGGCGTGCTTCATTGCACAAGGTCAGTTGGATGCGGGCAACATGCTGCATGCTTCTCACAGCACCAGCTCATCATGGTGGGACGGTTCGCCCATTCTCTGTGTGGGGAAGAAAAAAAAATAAAGGCCGGTCACATTGTAATGTGCCGCTGCTGCGAAGGAGCACACAACATGCTGCCTGTGTGTGTGAGTGCTGTGTCACAGTGAAGCATGACTTCTTTGCAGGGCCATATTTCAACTGTCCGTTAAGTTTACCATTTTGACCCTCTGGGGCAACATAAGAAAATTAGTGCAGCTTGAATTTGCCGGAAACTCATGACTAGTCGTGATGTCGCTTTACGTGGTCTTGCATGTGACAACTATGCTGTAACCAAGTTTGAATTTGGCCATAACGCGTCACTAGTTGTGATGTCATCTTAAGTGCTCGTCCAAGTCATTACTGGGTGATTCCACGTAAGATCGAACAAAGCATGGCTGGTCACCCTCTTAAATTTATTTCAAAATTTTATATATTGCTGCCCGATGTGTGGAAAGAAGAGATCCGCAGTTGGTTTTGCTAGAAAAAATTTTGTCGAAGCGCCGGGAGTCAATAATGACGAAGAGGTGGAGTGCCGCGCTTACCTGCTCTTCTGTTTTGACCAACTTTGCTTATTAATTACACAAACTATACTAAGGTTAGGTGGCTGAAATGATTTTTAAGTAATTATACGCATGCTTCTACTTGTGGTAAATTATTTTTTCTTTTTGTGGGGAGTGTATATATTTTTATAAAAATCCTCAAAATCAGCCCAGGAAGCATTTTTCTGTCCACTTTGCGGGCTTATATCTCAAAAAAGGCTTGTGGCAGAGCGGCGAAAATTCCGCATTACGTTCTAAGCAAACTCGTTTGTCAACCTGCAAAATATTATATTTATATAATTTTTGAATAAAGAGATACGGCCGGGCTAACTTCAAAAAAACACCGAACAATGAAAACTTCCGACGACAATTTAAAAAAAAACCCATTTTTGATATTTTTTAAACTTTGTACACTTATTCTCCTTCACATTGGCTTTCACAATCACCAAAAACATGTTGCATAATTTTGTTCCACTAGGAGTTACAGCCCGTCGAATTAGACCCTTATGCAATGATAGGCAATTGTTGTTGATCCGGCTTCTTGCCCGCTTAGTGTATAGAATGAAGACAGAATTGAATTTCTGGTCCTTAGGAGGCCAGCAGCACTGAAAAAAGGTGTTGGTGGCACTGATGGTGTCAATTTTGAAGCGATTTGATCACCCGAGCAGCAATGAGCGCGGGGCTATCGAGCAGGCGCGCGCGCCCCCCAGATGCTCTAAGAGAGGCACAGTCAGAGCTCCTTTTCACCTCCTCAGACCACAAGTGTTCCAAAAACTTCTTGGCTAACTTCAACGCGTGTGGGCTGGAGATTCGCTATCCATTCTGCCTTTTGTTCGCACCGCACTTAGGCGCTGATAACAAGGCGGAGATGGAAGCAAGATCAAAACACTATCAGGTAGCTATGAGCGCTTGCTTCACGCACGCGGTTGACAGCCGCTGCCACCAGAGAAACTGTGCACCGCCACTTGCGATCAGTAGAACGCATGAAAGTGGCACTCCAGTGGCAAAGCAAGGTATAGAACGCCAAAGGAAACAAAAGCAAAACAATTGGTAAACGGATGCGCGCACCTATCTCAGATTAGATTCTACACCTTGCGACCGCGCCGGGTAACATGTTATCCCCAGCATGATGTGTGCGTTTGTGCCATTTGTGCCAACTATAAGCTTTGCCTTGCCGCTGTTGAGAACATTACTGGCCTCAAAATCGCTGCTGATCAGCTTCACTCAACGTTCGTTTTCATCCCGTCACCATCGGAGTGCCTTTTAGGCGAATGCAATCAGTGTCCAAAAGGCAGGTCCCTGACACTGGAGGAACTTAATATCCCAGAAGACGAAGAAATATTACTAGCAATGCGGGAGGCAGGCGACCTTGTGAAAAACGTTTTGGGTGAGGACACTTTTTTAATCATCTTCGAGTATTGGCGGAAAGGTGGATCATGCACAACCACTGACACAAAGTAGATCCATATACGAGGAAAAGCAATGCACGCAGCGTGGCAGCATTGTATTCCACTTTGATTTTGCCGAAAACTGGACTGTTGTGCTTCCTGATGAAGTTCAGGCATACCACTGGCACAAGCAGCAAGTATCCGTCTTTACATACATGGTCACAACGAGAAAATCTACAAGGAGTTCCGCTGTTGTTAGTGACGACTTGAGCCACGATTCCGCTCACGCCTGCTTGGCTCTAGCGAAAGAATGGGTGGAAGACAACCTGCCGGTTTACTCCAACGTGACATGTGAGTGATGGAGCCGCCAATCATTTCAAGAATAGATATCAGATTTTCGAGTTCCGAAAGAGCTGTTGTCCAAGTACCCAATGGGTATTCTCAGCAACTGGACACGGGAAAAACGCATGCGATAGAGTTCGAGGTCTCGTCAAGCATCAGGCAATGCTCAACAACCCTGAAAGTGCAATTCGGACAGCCAGAGACTTTGTAACTGTTTTATCAGAGAAACTGAAAGGTGTGCATCTAATACACCTTGAAGAAAAAGAAGCCGTTGCCTTCCGCAAGTTAAAGAAGGAAGAGTGGATGAGAGTTCCCGCGTTCCATGGTCTTGGCATGCCTGGCAGCTATCCACGCCAACGGAAGCTTCTCCTGGCTTGTACGTGGCACGAATAGCTGGGTCTGCTTGGAAGGAGTTGTGTGTACATGAATGAATAAGTCTGAACAGTCTAATCAATGGAACAAACAATTTCAGCCCAGAAACATGGTTTAATGAAGTGGTTCTTCTTGACCTTCACAAATTTTCCTTTTTGCTAAAGATTATTTGGAAAGCGCTCTTTGCTTATTGCATTTTTATCCTTTCTTCTTTTCCTTCTTTTTTTTTTTGAGGGGGGGGGCGGGGATCTAAGCTACGCATCGAGTTCTTACTGCCTTTTTGCTGAGGTAAAGGCGGAAAATATCTGTCTGCGCTCCGATACCGCAGCGCATCAAAGAACCCCACGCTTAAAAAACTGACCCCTAATCATTAATTATTGTGTCCCTTATAGCTGATATGCAGCGTTCACACATAAATGACCTGGCACATTACCATGCCAAAATTGAAAAGCCGTACGCGATCACAAATGTCAGAATAGTCAGAAGCGCATGCTTCGCTGAGCCTTCCGTAAGGGTCTAATTCGACGGGTTGTAACTCCTAGTGGAACAAAATTATGCAACATGTTTTTGGTGATTGTGAAAGCCAATGTGACGGAGAATAAGTGTACAAAGTTTAAAAAATATCAAAAATGGGGTTTTTTTTTAATTGTCGTCAGAAGTTTTCATTGTTCGGTGTTTTTTGAAGTTAGCCCGGCCGTATCTCTTTATTCAAAAATTATATAAATATAATATTTTGCAGGTTGACAAACGAGTTTGCTTAGAACGTAATGCGGAATTTTCGCCGCTCTGCCACAAGCCTTTTTTGAGATATAAGCCCGTAAAGTGGACAGAAAAATGCTTCCTGGGCTGATTTTGAGGATTTTTATAAAAATATATACACTCCCCACAAAAAGAAAAAATAATTTACCACAAGTAAAAGCATGCGTATAGTTACTTAAAAAATTTTCAGCCACCTAACCTTAGTATAGTTTGTGTAATTAATAAGCAAAGTTGGCCAAAACAGAAGAGCAGGTAAGCGCGGCACTCCACCTCTTCGTCATTATTGACTCCCGGCGCTTCGACAAAATTTTTTCTAGCAAAACCAACTGCGGATCTCTTCTTTCCACACATCGGGCAGCAATATATAAAATTTTGAAATAAATTTAAGAGGGTGACCAGCCATGCTTTGTTCGATCTTACGTGGAATCACCCTACTGTGCTATAACCAAGTTTTGAATTTGGGGGGGACATGTGACTAGTTGTGATGTCATCTTACATGGTCATACAAATAATGCCTCATGCCATTCCTCCCCACTTCACCTCCCTTTCCTACTCCTTGCTGTACGAGTCTGTTATGCTATACCCGCTCCCCTCCTCTCTCACATCATTCTTTCTTGTCCTCACCTTCATTTCCCACCCTTTCCTTCTTTCCTTCCTCACCCTCACTTTACTTTTCCACTCCTCACCCTCACATTATTCCTCCTGACCTCCCTTTCTCACTCCTTGCTACACTATATATACTGCAGAAGACTATGCTATTCTCTACCCTCCTCCTCACCTGACCTCCCTTTCCCATCCTCTTCCTATATACTGTACTTGCCATCATGTATCAGTGGGATAAGAGCATGAGCGCAAAAAAAGAAAGACATGCACGTACACTGATTTCATGATGGTAATTTTATGTGTATTCCTGACGAAAGTGTTCTACTACTACTACTACTACTACTACTACTACTACTACTACTACTACTACTGCTGCTGCTGCTGCTGCTGCTATGATGTACATACCTTTTCCTTTTTTATGCTGTCATCAACATCACCATGTGGCATTCCCTTGTGGATCCAAAAGGCATTAGCTTTCTTCGGTTTGGGGTGAAATTGAGACTTAGTATTGGTGGAAAACCTGATCATGCAATCTACGACCTACTGCACTTGGCAGACTAGCATCTTGGATTACTCTCAACAGTGCCAAGTTCCCTGGATCTTTCTTTTTTTTTTTTGTATGTTCTGTTAGTTTGACAATTCTCTTAATTTGAAGATTTTTTCATGGTCCCAGGAACATGACATTAATGAGGTTTTATTGTATGTCACGTTCGAAAAGAATTGCACAATGCATTATGTAAACCCCACTGGAAACATTGTGTTATTGTAATTACCACCTTATTTTAGGCGTCTCACAGCCTTTACCCAAATTTATTCATTTTAAGTAATACTATGGTATGGTTGATTTGATTAATTTGTGGGGTTCTTTCATGCCATACCACTGCTGAGCTACATAAGTTGCCACACTAGACTCCCAAGCGATGTCTTTGATGGTCACAAATTACCTATGAAGGATACCTCCATGCTTAATAATTACATTAGGTTTAAAATAAGCTTTATTATTATTTTTTCTGCTTTTTATCAAAACAAGCATTGATTTTCCCTGCTCATTTAATGCTATGCAACAGTTTCTCAAGCTCTAGAGCAGCTACAGCTGTTAGTGTGATATTTATATATTTTGCCACATGATCCTTAATGTGCAGAGCTTGAAATGTTATAACCAGATTCCTTTTTTTCTTTCTCTGTGGTTTTTTGGTCTGGTTCATCAGTAGCTGTAGTGCAAAGACTGAACTTCAGTGGGCTGCTAAATTTTTAATTGTTCTTTGATATGAAAACTACGTGCAGTGCTTATGTAATTTGAAGACTACTTGCAGCACTTAACACATTTTGCTTTCCACTGAGGCACTATAAATAACTTTCTGGCCAGATTATTTTTACTTATTGTCTCAACAAATAATTAGCATTCAATTATCTTAACATCACGAGCAACCAGAAATATAACTTTAGAATCAGTGCAGAAAAATACACATATATACAGTGGAATCTTGTTAAACCATGCCTGACAGGGAGCTGAACAAAGTATGTGCTAAGTGGCACTATGGCTTACCCGAAAGTAAGAAATATGCATTTACCTGCCTGTGTAATGAAACACGTTTCGCAAGAAAACCAAGAAACTTCTTCATATTGTAGAAATAGGCTGCAAGAAATCCATCACTTTTGTTTGCCACTTCGGCGGCCTCACAGCGACAACTGCAGTTTTGGAGCCGTCCAAGTGGAAGGCCAATGTGTCCATTAACCCTCTCCTTTCAGCGAACAGCCACATCACATCCAGTGCTCGCGCTGCTTCTCCAACTGATGGACACAGCACATTTTCCACCTCAGCATTGTCGTCGTCCTTACCATTGCTTACGCTGCATAACTTAGTACTAAGCGAGTTTATATGTTAGATAAATCTTCACAAGTTTCAACGTCATTGTCGACGTCGCAAACCGCTGAAAACGGCACTCTGTTGCCATCACTTTGTCGCTCCAAAACTTCTACAAGCAGTGCCTCGCACTCGCTGTCGTCAGCGGTTTCTTCGTCGTCATCCACTTCACTTGGGTTGATTTCTTGCGCGGGCACAACGAACTGGGCACACGCGAAACAGTTCTTCACAGTTGTGGCTTTTACTTGCTGCCAGGAATATGCCAGCAGATGGATCGCGCCCAGCATGTCGATGTTGTAAGTCTTCCCACTTTCCATTGCAAGAAGCATCCTGTGCAGCATGTTTTTCTGTACAAGTGTTTGACAGACTGAGTTATTCCTTGGTCCAATGGCTGTGAAATTGCGGTTGTGTTTGCTGCCAGGAACTCCAGCTTCACAGCAGAGAGGTCCGCCAGTTCCACATGTGCCGGTGCGTTATTAATCACCATAACGATGTTTCTTCCGCTAGCGGTAAATTAGTGATGGTCCAGTAGGCGCACATACTCCTCAAATAGCTTTAAGGTCATCCAGGCTTTGGTGACGTTGCGATAGAACATGCCTGATGGAAGTCGACCACCCTTGAAGCATCTCGGCTTCGTGGCTTTGCCAATAACGAGGAGCGGCAGCTTTTCTGTCCCTGTCATGTTGGCTGCAAATGTTACCGATAGTCTATCCTTTGCTTGTTTGCTGCCTGTGCACATTTCCCCTTTAAATGTTAGCATTCGGTTCGGCAGCATCTTTAAAAAAAATGCCAATTCATCCTTGTTAAATATATATTCTGGAGAATACTCACGCAGGATACAGTGGAACCCCAGTTTTACATCCCCTGGTTTTACGACGACCCGCATTTTACGACGGATTAGTGCCGTCCCGGCAAAAGCCTCATAGACACAATGCATTAAAAACCTCAGTTATACGGTGCATTCATATGCCAAACCCGCATTGCACAATGATTCACACGAAGCGGGGTGACTGCAAAGAAAAATGAAGTGCCGTGGGCATCTTTCGTTGCACCGGCTCTCTCAGGAGCGTCACGTCACCCCTCTGCATGCCGAGCGCTAGGGAAACCGGTTCGTTTCAACTTTCCGCTGCCATTCGTTTGTCTTCCCTTGGCCCTCCCAGCGGCCGCCGGCGCCGCAAGTGGTGGCATAGAGTGACATGGTTGTAGTCTTCCCCCCATTCTTTTCACCCTTTCCGACCAACCATCTCTCTCCTGCTCTCCTGCGATCTCTCTCCTGTGGTAATGAAAAGCAAAGCGACGCACATAGGCAGGCATCGCGGCGACAACCACGAAGCAGGCGCTAACTCTAACCGTAGCAGACGACACACGGAGCACCCGCCAGAGAAGGCCAGTCTCTGCTAGTCCAAGGTTGTGAGCAGTGCAGCTCGAAGGCTAGGCTTCGCGGTGGCCACGGAGATTTGTGTGCAAGCATGCAACGCGTAGCCCGTGCTGGGCGCGCCTTGTGTAGAATCAGTTGGGCGAATGATCGCAGGATTGCAACTGATGAGTATAATGGGCATTCGAAAAGTGAATAGTGTGCGTTAACCGACAGGTACACGATGTACCACTACAGCTTAAGTGGGTACCGAATGCATTAAATTAAAGGGTAGCTGAGTCGGTGATTTGTCTTAACTATGTTTAATAAGAAGCTGCGGCTTAAGTGGGTACGGTCTTATGAGGTTCCACTGTATTTGCTTTTAAACTGATTTTCTTCAGCAAATAAACAAGATATTCTCAGGTACCATGCCCACTCTTGTGCCACCCTGGGCAATTTCCTGTAGTGGTGCATAATAAAGTGCTCTAGCCAGCCCACTCTGTGTTTTTAGAATTTTCAGCTACAAGATCAGTTCCTTGTGTTCCCTAAGGTCTCTCATAATGAGTTTTTATTTTATATTTGCAGTATTTTTAAAATGATAGTTTTGCTAAGCTGCCACACCTGATTGCTGAAAATGACAGCTATAGGCTTTCTTTCTTTTTTCCATTTGTTCTAGAAAACGGCATTTTAATACATATTTTATTGGCTAAACAAAAAACCATCCCTAAAGTTTTTACCGATATTGCAGCAGCAGTTGAAAAGTTGACTTCAGCTTAATATCCACCCTTAAGTGATTCAAATGGCATTGGGCCATCAATTGCTCCTGTTTTTAAAGGGGCGCTGGAACACTTTTACAGGTAATCATTAAAAGACCTTACTAAAGCAACTTATGGCTTTGCTAATTGCTTGCCGCAAATATTTTTCAAATCTGTCAAGTATGTGTAGAGTTACTGTGTCGAATACAAGCAGAATTACACCATGTGAGCATCTTCTGTCTTTCGTTTCGAAGATCAGTGTGGAAGCTAAACAGAGGGAGGATGACAAAGGGCCAAAGCCAATGTGCGTTATGACCTTGAGTAATTTCTCCTCTCTCTTTTCTTTTTTCTTTGAACGTGTTTGAACACTTCCGTTATGATGGCTAGTGTGGCACCAAAGTCATTGGGAAATAATTGTGTTACGTCAGGACATGGTGCCACTCCTTGGCAGCTGTGGTAACTGCATTAACATTGCATACCAACAGCAACCATAACGGTGGCTTTAGAAACTGATATGCATGCGTAAGTGGTGCTGTAGTGGGCTCAGTATGAAAGAAGTGGCCGTGTGTTTAAAATAGCAGTGATGAAGTATGTCCAGTGCTACATCGTGTGAACATAGGAGAAAACAAAGAAATAAGCAGACACTGTTGACGCTGACCGAAAATGTAAAAGCTAGTACATCTTTTAGTGTTTCTGAAGATAGAGACAGATGTTTTTACTTTTCTAACAGAAAATTTAAGCATTAGTGAGGATGCTTCCATAATAAGAAAATCGGCTAGTGCTAGTTCAGTCCTAAACCACATAGTCAATTCTTACAACTGCGTCATTTGCCAAAAGCAGGGATTTCTAGTTGTATGTGAAAGGAAATTGCAAATTCTCTAGCGCATGCAGTGCAGCATTATTTAGTTCTCATGTTCACTACCGATCGACATTGTTTTTTGTTTTATGGCTATGTTCAAAAAGTGTTGCAGGGCTTTTTCAAATAAGGAGCCACTTCATTTATGGATAAGCGTTCTTTTTACCCTTCTTTCTGTGTAACAGCTATGCCTCTGCATATTGATGCAACTCCCCCAAGGCCTTGGCTTGGTGATGCCTGGGGTAGTGTTTTCTCTCCCTCTCTTCTGGTTCTTTAGAATTTGTTTTTGACTGTGAGCCTTTCGCCTTTCAAAACTAATATTTTTGTGGGCTTCCATCCTCCCTTCTTTTCTTGGCATAGCCTCTTCCAATGCATCCATCCAGTCTTCACAGCTGTCGCCATCAGGTGCAGCACCTGGCATAGCTCCTTTGCCATCTTCCACTTCACTAGGTAATCCACCTCCACCAGGCTGGAATGACCCTCCTCCTGTGAAGCCATCTGCCAAGGTAGGACATAACCTATCATTCTTTGTGAAATTGTACTATATGAAGAGTACCATTGTCTAGATAAAGGAACTTCATTTGTGAAAATTGAAGACATGAACTGCTGGTGGTGTGGAAGCGAGTGAAGTTAATAGAACTACTTTAGCCATCACCTGCTATGTGCAGAGAAAGGTCCTAGTAACTCTGAGCTGAGCAGTTACTGAGGAGATTGTGCAACCATTCCATAATGTTATATGTCATGAACACAAATTGGATGAACTACAAATGAGTGAGCACAAAACAAAACACAAAATGTTTTGGCCACAGCTAAAGGAATCTGCAGAGGCCTGCCTAAACCATCTGGAGAAGGCAGCCTTGTTAAATCTCATTCACACTTCACAGGGCACAATGGCAAAATTTTTTATCTTTTACTGATAAAATTTTATTGCAGCGGTGTGCCAGTGTAGTGTTTCAGATGCTAACATGGCCAAGTTTATTTGATGATGGACTGGCAGAAGACTACTGACAGAAAATGGTCTTTGTCTAATACTTACATCTAGGTGCAATACTGTATCATTGCTCCATTTTAGGAAAACATGACTGTTTTATAATTCCTTCAATGTTTTTTCTAGGGCTACCTATGTATTTACAGTTATTTCATGTTTAGGGCCAGGTGTTTCTGAGATATGTGAAGTGTCCTTTATGTAGTAGTTGTGGTTTAGCTTTGCGCTTACACTTTCAGAAAAAAAGCCATATTTGGGGTATCTTTTTACTATGCAATAATAATCATTATCCGACTTCCTCGTGGTTCTTGAAAAATGTAGATCTGCTACATTCCTATTAAGAAAGCCATGTGATGCTGCTAGTGCATGCCCTTTTCATGGCCTGGAAGAACTGGTTGACTGTATGCCAGTTGCATAAGAAAAGCATGTGAGATAGATGACAGTTATTATTGGGGACAGAAAGATACCCCAAGTACATCTTTTCTTCTTAGTATGGCAGGTGTTGCACAAGGGAAGCTCCTTGGTGCTTATATTATTGGTGCCAGTGTTTTAGTGGACTTGAATAATCTAACAGCTTGTCGTTCTATTGCTCAACAGCTGTCGCAAGGTGCTTCTGTGCCTACATTTGACCTGGCAGCCCCTATTACGACACCACTTGTTGGTGCTCCTGCACCAGCTGTGCCTGAAGCAGCTCCACCTAGTTTTCAAGGTGGATATGTGCCACCACCAATTCCACAATTTGCCTCCCAGCCACTGCCTTCAGGGACACAAGCACTGCCGCAACAGGTCAGTAAGTCCTTTACATAGTCACACTGCTTGCATTTATCTCTGCTATTGCGATATCTTGAAGGAGACTGATTTACAATCAAAAGGTTGATTTAAAACTTGTTCTTGGTTATGTTTGTGGCAGAACATGCCCGGCAAATGAGGATTTTTGTGTGGACACATTATAATAAGCTGGTGTGTGTGTGTAGGATCTTAGGCCACATCCTGTAGGCTTGAGAGACACAAAAGCTGAATCCCCATGAAATCTCTGTTTTATGTCATTGACGCCAGTAGTTTGTGTAATTTACATGATCATTCAATAAGTTGTGGGTGCTGTGCTTTAGCAGAAATTAACATTTCTCATGGGTACTGCGGCCAACTACCTATACCAGTGTTTGTATACTTTCTACTATTGAGGAACCCCAGTAGCTTTTCCAGAATCAGAATGCCATGGAATCCGCCCCCGATGTCAGTGCACATTAAAGAACACCATGTGGTCGGAATTTCCGAAGCCTTCTGCTATGGCATCTCTCATAATCATATTATGGTTTTGGAATGTAAAATCTCAGAAATCAGTCAACTTGAAAAGAAAACAAACTCTGGCCACTGCATACTTGCTGTTCCTCCCTACGAAAGGCTGCCTTTACTGTCATGCAATAGAAATTTGTGTAACAACTTCATGAGGACTAGTTGGTTCATAATTCATGTAGAGGATAAACAGTAATTTGTTTTTTTGTTTGTTTGTTTGTTTGTTTTAAATACCCCTAAAGGCCCTCAAAGAGGGTATTACATTGGGGAGATATTACAATAACATGGTAATAAAAAATAATAAAATAGCATTGGTAATAAAAGATACAGAAACTCATTAAGAGGTATACAGATTCAGTAAATGCGCCAAATGAAATAGAACAGGAAAAAAAAAGAAAGCACCAGAACAGTATAATACATTTCAGAAATACATTTCAGTTCATAACAAGGAGGCATGTGTATGATACGCACATGTGTGCTCGGAGGTTGTATGAAAGGCCGGTTTTCTGTAATAAACTTTCAGTTGGCAGTCAGCGCTCGTCCTGTGGTATTCATTTCTTTTGTGATTCGCATTCCAGTCGCCTTGTTTTATCCTCTGCATGAACAGTAGAAACCATCTTTTCCTCCAGGGTTTCTTCTGTCCGATTTCCATTCTGCCACCCTCCCGAACATGAGCCCTACCAGGAAAAGAAGGTGACAAAGGACAGTGGCCACAAATCTCTCTTAGAGGAACTTAAGTAGCTTTCCCAGAAACGCCTGAGTGCTATTCCCTCTGGCCTGTGAAATAAAGGGTGTTGATTAAAATGACACTGCTTCAAGTAGGAAGGGAGGGGGTCTTTCTAGAGCAGCTGAGGGTTGGTTCATGGTGTTATCTTCGGCCATTGTCGTGTTCACTATCATCCTGCGAAGCATAGAGTGTGCGACAAGGGGCTTTTAGCCATTGCTCCCCCCCCCTCCCCTTTCACCTCCACTCATGCATACACACCAGCTCTGGGGTGGCGTCCCCTTCTTTAGCATTTTTTCATGCAACCCTGTTATAAAAATTATCAGTTATAACAGTGTAATTTCCATGAGACTTCAATATTATAAGTGGGTTCCACTGTAACATTAAAAGAGCAAAGAAGCACAATGCTAAAACCAATATCTAAATAAGCAGTGATGTCAAACTAGTCGGCCTCATTTTGCACAATGTGGCGGTGCATGCACTGTTCCCCTCACGGCAAGGTTGCGAAGCACTTCAGCGGGGCCATGGCCTTGGAGGTTTGGCATAGCGCATGTAAATACCAAAGGCCATTGTATGGTACCCATATGCATCCATCACTTCCGTCGCTTTGACTATAATGACACCAATGGACACTGTGTCGAACAATTGTAGGAAGCCAGGTGGGTGGTATGAGGTAATCAGTAGAAATTGATTTCTAAGCAATCTGTGCATCTCTCGAGCTTGTAATCTTGTACAAATGACAGAAGTGTGCTAAGGAACGTACCCAGCTAGTTTCATTGAGATCTATTGAACTTAAAATATCACCGAAGTTGTCCTGGATGTTTGGTCATTATGTCAGTTCTTGGTTGTATGGTTTCTTGCTTTGCAAATTGTATTTTTTTTTCTATGTTAAACTGTTTTGTTGCCTTTCTTCATGCTTGAATTACATTACATTGTTTCTGCTTAGTGTCCGTCGTTGACCTCCTGTTTTATGACATTTAACTTTTGAGCCACGTAAACTGTGAAGACGGAGTGTGACAAGGCTTATTTTCTTATTGGTTTGTTTAGACTTTTCTGTTTGTTCTGTGCAGTGATGTAAAGTCATTGTGCTTTTGTGCATCTGGTGGTGGTTTCTGTGACCTGTTTGCTGGTCTTCTTATGTTTTTTTCTTTTTGTTCATTGGGTTTCTCTGACGGTGAAGGATGTTCCTTCTCACCTTTCAATCCTCAATCCACTTGCCGCCGTAAGTAAACCTCATCGTAAACAACTGAGGAGTTGTATGTTGGTGGCTGTAGTGACGGGTTTGAGAATGGATGTGATATGCCTAGGGCATCGAAGTTTTTAAAGAGTGTCTCTGTGAAGTGCTTGTTTTGTCAATTATTTTTAGCTGTTGAAGAACCAAATTTTATTTGGCTTTATACATACAAAGGAATGCGAACATTTGAACTTGCAAGTGGAAGTTGCAAGTTAAGCTAAGCATTTTTTGATAAGCTCAACATTTCACAGAGATTTGCGTAGTCGTAAAAATGTAAATTGTGTTCATTGAAGTCAGCTTCTGATAAGACAAAACAGTGTCCGGGCTGTTCTTGTGGTAAACTTCAAGGGAGGTCTTCTTTTTTATTTTTTTCATATTTTTGGATGTCCTTGTCAGATCCATCAAGACCTGGGCTGGTCATTTATCATTTTTCAAACCCCTCTTTGCAGCTGCCATAACTAACCATGTATAGTGGCTTGTGAATATACTTTAGTTTGTACATAACACACTAACAAGCCTGTCCCTGATATGCTTGCCTCTCACCTACTAATACGCGTGTACTCTGTACCTGCACCACTATCGGAAAATGGTATTTCTGTAGTGCAGGACTTACATCGTCATGTACTGCAAGTGCAAAATGAAGTGATGGAAAAAGAGCAGATCTTGGCTGTGAAGGCAATGCACACTCCCGGAAAACATCCTGTATTAAATTTTTATTCTACTATGTCATGTTCCACTCTGCAAGAAGGATGATGTACCAAACATTGCATTGATCAAATACTGTAGGATCTTGATGATAAGAGTTCCTCAGGGTCACGTAAAATATTCATATCCAAAATTTGTATGACTGAAAACAAGCCACTTCCACATGAACAACGAACACAAACTTTATAAGGTGCAGCTTCTGTCAGGAAAGCTCTGTAGTGCTAGATTGTTTGCACTTTCCTGATTTCTATTTTTGAGATAAGCCCCATTGGAAATGCATGAAACTGTGCAGCGATTTTGATGCTCATGCGGTTGCCATAGATTAGATGCGGGGATTGCATGGCAGAAAGCATTAAAAAGTGAGATTTCAGGAAAACATCTGTTCCGCCATTTGCAGTACCTAATCAGTGCAATGCAATGCAAAGTGATTTCATTCACTTTGCGCTATACCTAAATGAAATGTCTTCAGCAAAAACACTGTGAAGGAATTCAGGATTGTATGAAAACTAGAGTGGTGCAAATAGCAAATTTTGAGTGGGAAACAAACTCTGATATTAAAGTTTGACTGCGAATCGGATGGAATATTTTTCAAATAATGTTTAAATATTTTTTGTAATAATAAAATGTCAAATTAAACTGAAACATACAGTAAGATCTTATGTGATCCCTGCTAATTTGGAATTTCGTTTAACTCGGACACGGCATCTGGTCTCATCCAAAATGTGCATTGTTCTATGACTAAAACTCAGTAATTCAAACAGATTCAACCACGCTTCAGTTAATTTGAACTCCCAACCGAGGTCGGGTTGCGATGGGGAAGCATCAGCAGATTCCACCGCAGCCAAAATCGATGGCGCACCTAAAAACTTCGAGAATGCATCACTGCCTCAGAGATTTAAAATGGGGTACGACGAATGAGCTTTGCATCTTGGAGGCACACACACAAAAAAAGGAAAGAGGCACACATAGCACAGGTTTACAACCAAAATGAAAGGCAGTTCGTCACTACTGCCATCAGCAACAGGCAACCAACAGATTTCGCCATTTCTTTTTTCTTGCGCATCCAGTCAGTGCCTCTGTTGGGTCATACCACGCCAAAGGCCCCAGACATTGCACTCGACCCTGACCTATTCTATTCTAAAAAATTGCAGACAATCGTTTCAGTACACCATCTGCTCTCATGGAGTGTTTTTGCGAGAAAAATTTTTTGTTCGTTACAGTCATTTGAATGTCGCCATAGTTTAAGAAACATAAGTTGCAAAAATTAGAGCTGTGCGAATATCAAAATTTTGAGTGCAAAGCGAATTCGAATATTTGTGTTTAAGTGTGAATCGAATATTTTTCGAATATTTCTTCTCTAGTACCATGTCAAATTATGAAAAAACGTTCTGCTAAACATGGACAAAAAGATTTATTGCATGACTAGTGTACTCCCACAGTGTCATTCCAAAGCCTTGAGCAACAGTCCAACAGAAAGTTGAGCTAACTTTGCTGCAATATGCGGGGGTTAGCTTTGCCGCAGTACAAGGGTGTTATGCGGCGAAGCGGACGACATGCGGGAATGGGCCACTTGACATGAGACATAGCGTATTTTTCTCCCTTAATTACCAACCTCAAATAGTTGGAATAGTAAAAGTTATGTGCGAATCGAATCGAATAGCAATTGCTATTCGAAAATTATTCGAAATTTCGAATATTCGCCCACCCTTAGCGAAAATATTTTGAAATATGCAGTACTACACAGGAACAGCTTGAATATTGCATATTTGCTCGAAAAGAAATAGCGCTGTTATTCTCGGTAATTGGTGGCCACTACTTTGTCTACTTTGTCTAACGATGTGCTTTGAGATGAAATAAAACATCAGTTTTGTGTCATTTCTGAGGATTTTTATAAATTCTGCAGTCTAAAGAGACACGTAATTGTATATTAGGGTTGGATACTTAGCATTAAGCTTGCCAAAAAAGTATTTAGGTAGAGAACCCAGCAGTAGTGGAGAGGGTGCAAACATTGGAAAATGTACAAAATTGGCCATGTTCAGGTGCATTAAAATTGGTGTGACGGTTTAAGTAAAAATACATGCTTGTGTTCATTTGGAAGGGTGTACAGAGGACACTCATTTATGAGTGTTTAGTCGGAGTGTTTTTTTGTTTTAAGCGAAGAAAAATACTTTTATGTTGAGCGTTCCCCGCATCCCGTAAGCCCCCGTAGCCCGTAAGTCTGCTTCACCATGCAGCAACACATTACCAATTCCAACACATTAACAATTTTTGTGTCAGTACCCCTTTAAGAAATAAAGGTCCGATGGTGTTCGAAACATTTTTGAAGTGTTTTGATCGTATTCGCGATAATTCGGACCTTCAGTTAATTCGGGCATTCTCTCCGGTCCCATGAAGTTTGAATTAATGGGGATTTACTGTAATACTAAGCATGAGCTTAACTTGTCCTAAAGAAATCCAACAAAGAACTGTGTGTATAATGAGCTATGCTTGCCGCAGTACACAAGTGTTAGCTTCTCAGCAGTATGCAACCGTTAGTTTTGCAGCAGTACATGAGTGTTATGTGCTGAAGTATACTGCATGTGAGAACGGGCCACTTGTCACCAGACATGCATATTTTGCCTCTCAATGGCAAACATCAAATAGTAAAATTTCGGTGCGAATCGAATAGCAAATGGTGTTCGAAAAATATTCAAAAATTTGTATATTCACACACTCCTGCTGAAAAATGCCAGAGTTGATCTTTTCGACCACCGAGTGCCTCCATCTTGGTATAGTTAGAAAGCTCAAAAGCTTTGCGTTTCCATTCTCTTACATCTCACTTGCATAATTGTGTAGAAAGATGCAGCAAACAACAATCAGCGGCCAGTCTGATGAAGTTAGCTATGCGTGCGTTCTGGCACGCTGAACGGGGCCTGTGGCAAGCCCTTTTGCAGAGGCATTGTCACAGGTTAATCACACTAGGTCTGTAAGCTGTGACACAACACTCAATTATGGAAAGAAACATCTGAAAATTGACACAGATGTGAACAGAAAGCGAAATCCAAGTCCACTTCATACTCTGAAAAATAGCAGACAGGAAGAATCGCACGTACCGGTTACAGTAAAACCTCGTTTATCCGGATCTCGTTAACTCGGAAATTCGGTTAACTCGGACTCGCGGCGCGGTCCCGGCAAAACTGTATATACTTCAATGGCGTAAAATGCTCGTTAATTCGGAAGGATTTAGCCGCGCACCGGTTAACTCGGAGAACTCCGGAGATGGCTATCGAGGGACTCCATGCTTTTAGTCGCGCGATCTCGGCGGCTCAAGCACTGCTTGCCGTAACCGACGGTGGAACCCGCGGAACCGGAGTTTTGGAGAAACCGAAACCGAACGAACGACTGCAGCAGAATATGATCATGATGATAGTGAAATGAGGAAGTGGCTAGGTGGCGCTAGTCACCACCCGGCGGAAGCGCTTGGGCCGCCGGTGCATCCAGTGTCTATTAAAAGCGGAACGCACACGGACGACGGGACGGCTTGCTACGCCTACGCAGCTGGTTTCTTTGTGTACGTAGCGTGCGAGCCAGAGAACACGCGAGCTCGTACACATTGCGTTCTCCGTCTGTGCTTGTGCCGTTGCCGCCGCTGTCGCGCTTCATGGTGATGGCGACCGCCACCGGAGTGAAGCGGCCACAGCAGCCAGCAATGATGACAGTCCAGATGAGCCGACGCGACATCGCACCGTGCAGGAGGCCGCCGAAGCCCTCGCGGTCCTCGAGGAGTTCTGTGTCGGTTCTCATGACAGCGAGCGTGCGAACTACCACCTGATGGGGTTGAGGAAGATCGTTCTTTCACAAATTCCGACGACGAAGCAGACAAAAATAACGCAGTTTTTCAAGAAATAAAGGTTTGTCTGTGCCGAGTACATTTTCCTTTTTGTTTTCATGGTCCATTCGATAATCCGGAATTCGGTTAACTCGGACATTTTCGCCGGTCCCGTGAGATCCGGGTTAACGAGGTTTTACTGTATTAGGTCATGGTGGGCTGTGCACGTCGTCAGCCTGTCATATAATCCTTTGCCAGGCTGGCAATGAAGTTGCAGCAAAGCAAACCATTGCCTTTTATCTTCAAACTATCTACTACATATTAGACGACACTGGTGCCGCTTTACTTTGGAGACCAGAAATGATGTGCTGATGCCTGCTCATGCTCATGCGCAGTTCCATTTAGCCGAGAGGTTCACGTGCGTGCATTCTTCTCCTTGTTTCGAGAATACACTTGTCTAATGCCATCATCAGCAAAAACATCACATTAGTTGTACGTACGTGGTAATGAAAACTATATTTTTTATTTATGGGGATAAATTGATGAAATTTGGCATACTGATGTGATTTGTTATGCTAATATCATAAATTAGATCAGTTTTAAGCTGTCTGTTACAGTTTTTGAGTTGCTTCACTTGATAGGATAGACCTTTATTGTCATCCCCAAATTAATTGGTGAATTAGACATAATTTCAGTACCATTTTTTCTTAAGCATATTCACTAAGGCCCACTGTGTGCCGTAAGGCTATTCGTTTATATTTTTGATGTCCAAATGAACACAGAAAAAAAAAGATTAAATGCCCTCGACATATTTTCTTACAACTTTTGCAAAAATGCAATAAAAGTTTCTGTGATGTGCAGATAAAAATGGATAGCTTTATGGTGTTCACCTATGTTTCAGGATCTAAGTGCGAAAAGCCAAATGAGTTTAGCTTCATTAGTTATAAAATGGCACTGGGATGACTGACAGCAACTGCAGAAAAAATGGAAGCTGAGAAAACCAGAGATCAAAATTTTATTTCATAAGAACAGAAAAATATTAACTTTGAGCAGCTAACTTTTTTGCTCGCTTCTGCTGGTTTTATTTTTCGTTGGAGTAATATGTCGCTGCAGTTATCTTCAGCTCCGATCTCTTCTCTTTACAATGATGGCAGCATGCTGGCTGCTTCCAAAGCTTGATTTCCTTGCGGTTTTGAATGACAACACACAGATAAAGTGCTGTCTTCTCGACTACTACCACATATTTTGTTGTAATATTGCACCACGAGGTAAAAAGAAGGTCCAAGGATTGTGAAATAAATCAATCACAAAATAGAAAATTTCAACTAAATTGATCATTCCCATTGCCACGTCTCCCCTTAAAAAAAGCAAACAGCACTAAAGGATGTGCCTGCATCATATTTTGTTGAGAAGCCAATGTCAGCTTTGGACTGCTAGGCATTAAGTGTCACATGTTTTGACGGAGGTGTGATGTTTTGCATGAGAAAGTTAACAGTCTGACGTTTGTGTAATTACCAGAGATTATAATGAAGCTTCATCAAAATATAATTGGGCTGCCTGACATGTTTTGTGGCCACTAAGTGGTGAAATCATGCGGTGCGCATATGATGCTTTTGCACAGCACTTGGTGCTGCTGCCACCTTGGTAGTAGGGGCAGCTCAGCTCACTAAAGTAACCTTTGCATGAGGTACATGTGTACTGGTGTGCACAGCGTGCCAACAATAGCAGGGGTGAGACAGCTGCTCATATTGCACAGTTTTGATACAATTCTGTTTTTCTGCTCCGAGCTGCTCCAAAAGCATGAAAATTGGGAAATTTGCTCCAAACTGCTCCAAAACAGCCTGGAAATCAAGTATTTTGGTCCTCACGTCAGTGTCAATGGGGAAAAAAAGCGGAGTCGCGCAACATGCATCGTGTGATTGAATCTCGGGCGTCCGAGGTTTGCTGCTGACACTTCGATTTTCGTGTGAACGTACTTTGACAAGAAAATCAAGACATGTGTAACCAAGACATGTGGAATGCCAGTATCTACATGAAATTGGAGTATCTTCCATGATTAGTTACTACCACAGTATTGCATTGATAAAATAGAGGGCAATGTGCTGGTGAAAAGCTGAGATGAGCTTCTTCGTAATGGTGTGAAGCAGAAAAATCTTGACAAAATGGGCCAAGTGACCAGACTCTCCTGACAAAAGAGAACACTAGTTAACCTACAAGAAGTGCTAGGAATCCTTCAGAAGTTAAATAAGAAAATTTACAAAAGGTCAAAGCAGTAATTGGCGAAATCATGCCAGTGGTCTTTACTAAAAGACTATTGTGTGTCGATAATTTTGGTGTAGTGCCAACTTTTTTAAATTTTGAGAAGTGTACTGACCCCTGGTTGCTCCAAATTCGACTTTTTGAGCTCTTAAAACATCACATTAAATGCTGTGAGCTGCTCCAAATCAAGGTCCTCCTGCTCCAAAATGAACATTTTGCTGCCCCAAAAACTGCTCCCAAGTCTGTTTCTGCTGTCTCACCCCTGACAATAGTCATGTGTGACCCCATGCGTGTGAAGAGCAAATGCAAAGCCCTGGACGTTGTGGAACGCTTTCTCCTGGGGAAATGGATGCTTTGCTCCTTTCTGCCTCACCTTACTTCCTGCTACGATTGGGCTGGCAAAAATTGGATGTTGTAAGGTGGGGCAGAGTGACCAGGCTCTTTCCATCCAAGACAAGCCACACCAATTCAATTGCTTGTGCTGATAGTTTGTGAATTCATATTGCCTACGACAGATATAGAAACTGTTTATTTAAGCCCTAATAATACCATATCCTTTATAATGTACTCCATCAAAGGTATTTATAAAATTTGTATCATGATGAAATTCGGATCAACCATGATCCTATCATCAAGATTTTACTGTACTTGAGCACTTAGTTGTAGGAGATCGTGTCACTGCCATTTTCCATCATTTACTTTTTCCATCATTTACTTTTGTACAATTAGCATGTTAAAGAAGCCGTAACTTCCTTGCAGTGTGCCTGAGCATGTGAACATAACGGGTTATAATTGGTGCTCAGTTGGTGCTTTTGTTCGATCATTGAGGGCGCTCATGTGAGGTGGTCTTGCTACATTTTAGAGAAGCATAGAAGCCAACCTTATTCGTCATAACATCTCGCCATATTTTAGTTCTGGACAAGGTCACTAAAATGTTATGTTGCAACAGGAGAAGCATTGTTAAAAAGCTCTTACATCATTTCCGAGCAGATCACCTTGAAAGGACATCTTTATCTATAAACACATAATCCTACGAAGAATTGCTTTTTGTGTCTGCATACTTTCATTTAAGCAAGCCGTCACAAAAGCAGTAGAAAAATAATCAGAAGCAATCTTGATTACTTTGAGCCTCTTTATCTCTTCAAAACTCTGCCACAGCATTCTCCTGTTTAAAAAGATACATTGTTCCTATAGCTGCTGTTAGTTCTGAGTTCTTCATTCTCATACATAGAATTGAAAGAATGGAAAATTTCCAGCAGAATAAGAATGACCACTGCTTAACATTTGTTGAAGACAAATGGAAAGCATGGGTAACGTTTGCATGTGGTTCAAGTGAAGGTGCAGCTACAACCATATATATGACTGTGCTTGTTATAAGGCAGTGGTCTATCAAGCAGATTGATACACAAAATCCCTTTGTCTTTTGTAAGCAATTTGTTGTGAATAATGTTGGGTGATTTTTTATGTACTCTTTGCTCCAGTTGTTCCGATTAAAGCAGGTATTTTAGGAGGCTGAGACGCTATCTTGCATATTTTATGTTGGGTCATTCCATGCCAAATCAATCAGCATTTTTCCAACCATCTTAAGTATGCCTGAAACTATGTCCATGTGTTTGTTGAAGTGCAAAACTAACTCTGCTCGTTTAGTTTCATTGCCAAAAATTTTCCCGCCATTTTATGAGACCTCTCTTTTTCTGTTCACTCCGAGTTGAAGGCTGTGAAACTCAATTTTATCTTCAATAACTGTTATGCGATGCAGGTGCTAGAATTGTTTCTATTGCAGCCTAAAGAAGTGATCTCGCTGTAGAAATAATGAATGAATGAATGAATGAATGAATGAATGAATGAATGAATGAATGAATGAATGAATGAAAGGGCAGCTGTTGCTGCACCCTGCAGCTAAGCAAGTTGAGGAGGAACAGCACTGGTAAGGAGGAAGGCAACAGAAATAAGCCTGTAGTTGCTTTGGTGCAAATTGCTCTACTTAATTTATGGTAATTTGACAATGACATAGCCTAATCAGTGGCATCATATCAAAAATCCTTTTTTAGAGATCCTTTGAAAGTTCTACACATTATTTGTTTATTTTTAATGTACAATGCTTTCTTCATTTATTACATGGCCTAAGTACACAAGAACTTCACATACCTGTTGGTAAAAAAACTGAAGTATTTCTTCTTGAGAACCAAGTTTCTTCATGAACTCACAATAAACTCCACAGCATTGCATACTATGTATGAAATATAGTGTAAGTACTGCACCTTATAGGCTTAGACTCATAGCTCTGAGTGTGCCATTGTATCATTGACTGCAGTAGACTAGATCAGACTGTGCTGAACATATGTGTATGCTAATGTGCTATTATTACTTTATTACCTAATTCAAGGAGACTAATGAGCAGTTTTTGGGGCTATGAAACAGGCAGCAGCACCACCATCTCCAGCTGTCCCACCGCCACCAAAGGAAAAAAGCCCTATTCCTAAGGAGAACCAGGTCCTACAAGATATTTTTGAGGACCTACGGTTAAACTGTGCCCACACTGCCAATAATCCTGTAAGTGAAAGTTGTTGATTGTGCTTGCAGATTTTAAAGTTGTGTTTGATATGTGGTAGACTGCACTTATAAAATAGCATATGCATGTCACTTTGGGAATGGTATAGGGTACTGTGGGGGGGGGGGGGGGGTGTTACCGGTGCATGTAAAAAAAAAAAAACCATTTGTTCAATATTGCTGGAGCCATGCACTATGATGTGCCTCATTATTATGTCATGGTTTTGGCATGTAAAGCCCCAGCAATTATTATTAGAGTAAAGGCCTGATATGCTGAAAGGCAATACACAAGAAATAAAAGTTCAAGGCAACTAGTCCTACTGCCATCAAATTTTAAGAAGCTTGTGCATTATATTCGGTTGGGATCTCTCACTAAGACTATTTGTGTTCTTGAAAGAAAAAAGATTGCATTTGATCAAAATTAACAGGAACATGTACTGTAAAAATCTCATTATTTCAACCCCCATTAATTCAGAATTTTGGTTAATTGCGTGGCACCATCGTGTAAGCAACACAGGGATGGTGTCTCCAGCCCCAGCAGCGAAGAGGGTGAAATACTAAGCAAAGGATTTGGCTGCAAAGGTGCAAATATTGAAGGTGTTGCAAGCAAGAGCATCTCAAAAAGAAGTGATAAAAAAGTTCGTCGAGAAAAGCACGCTAAGTAGCTATTTCAAGAACGAAGACCAGATTATGCATGCGTATGACGGCGACATGTTTGGCGAAAAGAGAAAGATGCTTAGAATGGCAGCGCCCCCCAAACTAGAAGCGCTGTTGCGACAGATTGCCCTCTCACACGATGCACAGTTGCCCTTGAACAGTCCCCTTTTCTGCGCACAAGCAGAGAAGTTCGCTCTGACTGTGAACATTGGCTCTTCAATAAGCGACACGGGCTGGTATTCTGCAACGTTTGTGTGGTGAAAAAGGTTCCATCGACGAGAGTGTTGTACAGGACTGACGGTCTGGACTTTCCACTCACTTTCTACAAACCATGCAACATTTTCAATGCTGATGAGACAGTGCTGTCCTTCAAGGCTCTGCTTGACAAAACAATTGCGTTGCGTTTAAGGGGGACCCGTGCGTCAGCAGGAAGTGGAGTAAAGAACAGGTGACAGTTCATCTTGCTGTGAACATGATTGGTACAGAGTGGCTGCCGCTGCTCGTAAGAGGAACATTTGCGAAGCCAAGATGTTTTAAGAACATTAAGCGGCTGCCTGTTGACTACTGCTTTAATCGAAAGGCTTGAATGACCGCCGAAATATTTCAAGCCTGGCTGTGTCAGCTAGACCGTCACTCTGTGGCCAAGGCTCGGAAGGTGCTGTTTGTGCTTGACAATCGCAGTGTGCACACGAAGGTGTGTGGGCTCGAAAACACTGAATTTCTATCCCTGCCTCCGAACACAACGGCTTCCCTGCAGCCAATAGACCAGGGAATTATACAGTTTGTGAAAAGCCGCTATCAAGGGCAGGTACTTGAGTGGATGTTGTTCGACGTGGAGGCAGGCAAGCAGTGTGTGTTCAGCCTCTGGTTTGTGTTAGAGCTTGTCTTTGCTGGCTATCTGTCACCTAGATTCTCATTCAGGGGAAGGAAAATGACCTCGTTTGCTGTGGACAGACACACTTTACTGGCCAGGAACAGGATGTGAAAGTGGAGCCAGACAAGCTCAAAACACATTTGAGCTCTACATCTGCCTCAAATTTCTGGGGAATGTGATGCAGGTCTTTCGTGACACTGTGCGCTTCATCGATGGTGAAGTGACAGCCTGGGAGCATCATCATGAGCACTGCCAGTTGCAGTTTTGGTATGAAACTAATACCAAATGCAGCCCACTACTTCATAAAGGCAGGTATGCAGTAGAAAAAGAAGGTATGCACCAAGAGCTTCTTACGAAGCATAGCCTTGTATAGTATAGCAAGAGTGGGGCAGAAAGTGGGTATGTGCCAAGCAATTTTTAGCATAACATAGGCAAGGAGGTGGGAAAGAAAAGTGACAGTGCGGAGGTATCATGTGAGGGTAAGGATGAACAAAAGGAGAAGATGGTGTACAGTGGAACCCCGTTCATACGTTTTTCAGCGGACCGGGGGAAAAAAACGTAACAGCCGGGAAAACGCAAGCTTGAGGAAAGCTCCGAAAATGAATGAGAATAGGGCCGCTTTGATTTCAAACAATTTATTTCAGCAAGCTTGGTGAGCCATCTAGGTCGCTGACCGATAATTCGGACAGCCGTGTGGTACCGCCAGTGCCCCCATAGACTTAATGTGTTAAAACGACCGATATTTCGGACGGTTTCTAGCTCTAAATTCGATAATTCGGACTCCATTCGCGGCTGTCGAGCGCAGTCAATGGGCCGCCATTATAGCCTCCGGCGCCCCGATGAGAGAAAGTATCGCCTCAGAGATCGCAGTCAAAACTGTGATCATTAAGGATTAGTTCCAGCGTGATGCGCCACTTTTGGAGGCAAGTCGCCCCGTCACTGCGATCACCGCATCCTGTTCCGACCCCCCACGCGTGGTTTGTGATTGCGAGTGCGGCTGGCCGGCTGGTCGCGTCGGGTCCGCAATCGCTTGATAGCGCTTTCATGTTCCGTCTTCACCGCTTGTTTACCGTATTTACCCGCATAATTTGCGCACCCCTGACATTTAGCCACCTTTACAAAAAAAAAAAAAAAATTCCTCGCATATTTTGCGCTCGCCGTCCGGCCCGAACCAGCTCGCCGGCGTGCACGGACACTTTCGACGGCCGCGCGGCCGCGCCCCTCACTGCGAAGGCGAGTGCAGTCATACGCAAAAGGGGCTGCAAGTGCGATGCCCCTTTTTCCGATTCTTTTCTCCGGAAGCCCCCGGAGCCCAAAGTACGGCCGCTAGAATAAAAGCACGCGAGTGGGGGCGACGAAAGCGGCTTAATCAGAGATCAAACGCGCCCGGCCCATCTCCGTCGCTCGGAGGCGATAACATCACCCCTATCGGATCGCCTGCCATCGAAGCGGGGAGGAAACGCCCCGCCCGTATTTAACGAGCATGAAAAGACGCAAAGGCGGGAGGCGTGGAGTGTCGGTCAGGCGATTCCTGCAATCGTGACCAAGACTGTCAAAAGTCAAATCAAAATAGCGATGCCCGGACGGGTACGGCGTGCCAGGTTGCGACGCATTATGCGGGAACAGGCCCACAGTTGCGACGTAACAGCGGGGTTCGCAATGCATGGGACCCTATGGAAGCTATGGCGGGACCGATGAAAAACAACGTATCAGCCGGGAAAACGCAGCAGTGAGGATCGTAACAGCGGGATTCCACTGTATATACGTACACACATATATAAAGAAAGATGACAAAGATAGAAAAAAGAAGAAAAAGCAGATGTAGAAAGAGATAAAGACAAATGGATGAAAGAAAGATGAAGAAACATGAAGAAACTACTCAATCTGCGTTTTCGAGGTGATGGTGCTTGCTTGTCAACTACGCTGCTTAATCAGATTGCACAGGCTTGGAACGGCGTGCAACTGGCTTGATTTTTTTTTTTTTCCCCACTTAAAGAAACACCCTCAACTTTGAAACCCGGCAGTCTCGCAAACAGCTTTACGGCACCTTCACACCCTAGTTCTTTTTTCTTTCATTGTCACGTTTTCTGCAGTGTTTGGGAGCAGTTTGCAATAAGATTGTAGGCAACAAGTTGAAACAGCACATTTGTTGTTCTCATTTGGCACTAGCTGCCCTGCCACGGTGGTCTAGTGGCTATGGCACTCGACTGCAGATACGAGGGTCGCGGGATCGAATCCTGGCCATGGTGGCTGCATTTCAATGCAGGTGAAATGTTGAGGCCTGTGTACTGTGTGATGTCAGTGGACATTAAAAGTACCCCAGGTGGTCAAAATTTCCAGAGCCCGCCCTTACTTTTGGGACGTTAGACCCTAGAAATCAATTAACCAAAGCTGGCACTTGCCAAAATTGGAATCTGTCCAACCTCTCTGTGCCTTGACTGTAAAGGTGGAATATGAGTAGCAGCATAGGTACTTGTGGGCCGGCCACATCGCGGTTTGTGGGAGCGCACTTACTGTATTTATACTCTTGTTTAATGTGCTTTCTTTCAATAAAGCGAACTGAAAGATTGCTTGCACATTGGAATCAAGTGTGAAACCAAAACCATGTTCTTGGCATCAGCAACATTATGTCACCATGGCCACTGCAAAATGGCAACGGAGCACGTTTGTTATGATACTCTACGAGTTTGCGTAAATTCATTTCATGCTCAACTGAAACCTGTGCGCGTCGTGTCTGCTCTCAGTTTAGTGAAAATGGTAATGTGTCAGTTTATTATCAAGCTTATGTCAAAGGAAAGTAGTTTTGCGCACTGAAGATAGCAGCCTCTATCTACTATGAATGCCTGAAGCTTGTGGCCATGAAGCAATGCAAACAAAGAGAGTAGATCTCCAAAGATTTGGATTTGGCATCCCATGAGAGTTGGATGCCTAATCGGAAAAGTTCCTGCCAGCTGAGAACTAGAAAAGAAATTTTTGATCCTATCAAGTGAAATGGTAATTACTTGTTTTGTTGGTGGTTTGTGCTTTGTACTACTTTATTTCGCAAAAATGAAATTCTTGTGTAAGCAAATTTTTTTTTTTTTCATTTTTCCCATGTATTTTGTTATTGCAGGGTTCAATGAATGTGCTAGGGGTGTTAAATTTATTGTAGTTCTGCAGAAGTTTTCTGTTTATCATTGGGTTTTAGCATTTCAAAATATGTTCATAAACAATTGAAGTTTCAAATATTTGGGGTTGTGAATAACGGCTGTTCATTTCAAATTCATAATTTTGAGATATTCACACACCCCTAAATCTGTTATCTGCTGAACCCACTGCACTCTCACGCGTATTTTGGAGTGGAGCTATGGTCACACAAGTTTTTACAGCACTGTGGTCTTTGTGTCTTGTTTGTTTTGATTAGTTTTTAATGTCATTAGTGGCCTTAAGCCATACAAAGGTAACGTGCAATGTTCTTCCTCAGTTTCTCTCACCCCGAATTCAGCATTAAAGCAATGTCGTCATGGATTTTATTGCTGTCGGCTATTGAAAGGGCGCCATAAGTAATTGTGTGCATATTCAGCGGCAGAACAACATGCAGCAGCGGCTCTGCCACACAGCAGAATCTGAAGCATCTTATGTGTAAATGGCTTCTGCTTCCATGTTCGCCGCAATAAATGTTGCCGCCATCCATTGCTGATGCTGAACCTTGCAAGCAGCATTGCATTTCAGCAGCTTCAGTAAAACGGATGCTCCATGCTCATATAGCAGGTGTTTCTGCTTCCAGTGTTGGGACACCAGTTGTACTGACAGAAACTGAAGTCTGGTTCTTGTCAACAATATCCAGTCACAAGCCATGCAACACACAACTAAATACTGTAGCATTGTAAAGCCAAAGAACACCTATAAACAACTTGCACCAACAACCTAAAAGTGGTACACACGCAACACTGTGCCATTTTCCTTATCTTTAAAAATTAAACTTGCATTGAACTTGCACTTCCTCACAGAAAATGGTAAATGCTCTTTATGCACATTTGAGGTATACTTCATATAGCAGTTTTGTTGATGGTGATGAACCGCTCTTAGCTGGGCTACGTTTGTGATTTCAGGTGCAACAAACATTTAGTGCGGGAAACCCGAAAGGGTATCAGAATTTATCCTTCAGTTTTTCTTTATTTTCTCATGCTATAATGAAGTTCTCTTCAGAGTAAGAGCGTCATGGCTGTGTTTGGGATTGGATCATGTACCACCATTAAAGCTCAACATCTTGTGTGTCATTAGTGAAAAAGATACTTAAAAAAGCAATGTGGTAGTAGCATTGATACATTGACATTTCTTTTTTTCTTCTGCCAGCAAATCAAGAGGAAGCTGGATGACGTTGCACGCAAGCTTGAAAACTTGTACGACAGGTTACGAGAGAATGCGGTAAGTTGAGCACTGCATAGCCTTCCCCCCCCTCCCCCCTGCTGAAGGCCTCTTCCGTATTTTTCTGGTGCCCGCAGTTAGTTGCACTGCTGGCTTGTGTCTCTTCTTTCTTGCTTCCTTATTTTGTGTAGAATGGAAACAGAGAAGATTTTGTGGTGGTAGAGGCTTACTTATGGTGTTACCAGAACACCAGGAGGGGAGGTGCGGGCTTCCTGCACATTGCCATATTGGGGGTGAGCATTCAGGTTCCCCCCTTACCCCCCAATCGCAGGCAGAAAAGGCACTGCTCGGCATCATCAGCCGCTGTCATGCAAATTGCAGTTTGACAATTGCATTGGCAAAAACTGCATACAACTTGCCCATCTCAACTTTATTGGCTCTGTCCTTCCTCTGCAGCTACACTACACTAAAACTTCGTCATATCAAAATTGCAGATGAACATGCTTTGTTGTATGTAGGTAAAAAATGCATGGTGTTCTGCGGCCATCTGGTTGCAGAAGACCAAAATACTTCATTATATTGAAAAGTGCATTGAAGTTTGTTATATGAAGGTTTTGCAATTGTTTCTGTAGACACCTGCCCTGAAAGGCCATCTTGCTTTTCCTAAAAAATTTTTTGCCTGCTCCCAAAGACGCTGCAAAATGGTCGAGGCCAGTGAATCGCTGCAATGTTCTGAGTGCTTATCTATTGAAAAAGTCGGCCAGTACTGAAATATGAAGCATTACAGAAAGTGGAAATGTAATGCTTAATATCACATAAATACTGCATGATCATGATAGCTATACAAATGGAACAGAATGGGATGTTCGCCTGCACATTTTGTTCAAGTGATGTGGAATGTGTTATATTATCGAACCTGGGTGTACCAAAGCTGAAGGGGATCACTAAAAAGTTCGATGTATAAAATACAAATTCTGTACAGAAATTTTCAAGGGGATTTAACTGTTGCTCCAATATGCCAAGCAAGTCATTAGATGTAGATTTGATATATCTGGATTTAACTGTACTACAGTAGAACCCCACTGTTAAGCTCCTCAATGCTGCATTTTTGTGGCTGTTATGTCATTTGCGGCCAGTCCTGTCACAGCTTCCATAGGATCCAATGTATTGGGAACGCTGGTTTTATGTCGTAACTGTGGGACCATTCCTGCTAGATATGTGGTGAAGTGCACTGCGAGCCACCGTGAAAAGGTGTGGCCAAATTGATTTTTCACTTTATTGGGGCCCGCTTGACCGGGAATGTATCCGCAGTTGCACCCATGAAAAGTTCCTGCTTTCTGTGGGCTAAAGCGTGGCCTCTGAGATTTGTATTATCAAACTTGGTATCTGTGATGTCTTATTGGTGTTCGCAGTTAGCAAAAGTAAGGCCTCTGAGGAATTCGTTGCCACTCTGACATAGGCACACACATCATCATTGTTCCTTGTCAGTGGTGTCCATGCCGTACTGTGGTATTTTCGCGTTGCAAGAACTATGCTACATGTGCTTCATTCTTTTGTGCCTCCAGTTCTCGCCTTCAGAGTTCTATCCATTGGCAAGATAATGGCTGATTTCGCTTGTGCATGCACCAGCGAGGAAGTTTGGGAGAAGATTAATGTGTACCATGTTATGGGGCAATCGCCTTTTGTAGGTACTTTAATGCTTGTGAGGCACGTGATTGCCTACGGATGACAGTGACTCGGCACTATGCTAACCATGATGACAATAGGCCATGAACGTCATTGCTCGTAGATGCCAATGCATCCAGTGATAATCTCTCAAAGTTATTGCCAAATGGGATGGCCTCTCAGGGGTGGGGGTTGGTGCGTTTATTTATTTTTTATTTATTTCCTTACCCACAACTCCAACGTGCATTGCAGTGGGGAGGGTATACAAAATGTACACATAATGAAGAAACATCTGCATGAAAACAATCACCCAAACAAAGTCGCAAAAAAATTATTCACAGTCAGCAACATAATACGTGAAACCTTGTTATTATGTAGCTGCAGGGAATGCTGCAAAACTGCTAAACGGTAGTACGCACTAACCACCAAGTGCAAATTTGCATTTTCTGATGTGCACTGCCACTACCAAGAATGAAGTATGTGCAATGGCATACAGTCGAACATGGATATATCGAACTCGAAGGGGATCGCGAATTAGTTCGATATATGAAAAATTCGATATAAAAAAAATACAGGCCCCGAGAGCTTACCTGTAGGGGACCATCACCTACAATAGGCGCATTCAAGAATGACAACTAATTCCGCACACACGCCGCAACAGAATGTTTTATTTGCGTGAAAAAAAAATCACTTACCGTATTTACCCGCATAATTTGCGCACCCCTAATATTTAGCCAGCTTTGCAAAAAAAAAAAAAAAAACGCATATTTTGCGCTCCCCATTCCCAGCTCGCAGGCGAGCGCAGTCATACGCAAAATGGGCTGGGTGTGCGATGCCCCTTTTTCCGATTCTTTTCTCCGGCAGCCCCCGAAGCCCAAAGTACGGTCGCTAGAATAAAAGCATGCGAGTGGGGTCGAAGAAAATGGCTGAAGCAGAGATCAAACGAGCCCGGCCTATCTCCGTCGCTCCGAGGGCCGATGTGATAACATCACCCCGATCGGGACACCTGCCGTCGATGCGGGGAGGAAAGGTCCCGCCCGTCTTTAACGAGCATGAAAAGACGCGAGGCGGGGGGAAGGGGGGGAGGTAGTGTCGCGAGGCTGTCGCTCCGCTGTCGGCTGCCGAGATAGCGCTATCTTTGCAGCCATCAGTGGTAGAGCACTGCACGGGCCGGCTTTTTCCGGCCCGGGCCCGGCCTGGCCCGAAAACTCCGAGCTCCGGCCCGCCCGAGCCGGCCCGGTGTTTTTAAATACGGCCCGTACCCGGCCCGGGCCCGAAAGGTTTAGGCCCGGCCCGACCCGGCCCGGCCCGGCCCAATTCACCAATTATTCTTTGAGCATAAACAAGGCACTGTCCAATCTTCTCCTATAGTGTAGATACCAGCCGCACTCAAGATAGTTTCCGGAGAGTGTTGTGAAAACATATGACAGTGTCACGATTTGCACTGGTACTGTGTTTACCTTCGGTTAATTACACCTGTAACACTTTAGCGAAAGAATTGCAGGGATTTATATGAGGAGGCATAGCTGGCTGTCTCATGCACGCAGTGCTAACGGTGCAATGTTCTTATTTCTTTTCAAAGAACGACTACATCATACAACGCCAACATAAAGTGGAAAAACGGTGGACGTTTATAATTGGCTTTACTATAATTGCTGGGACTATTGAGTAAATAGCGCAGAACTTATCCTGCAAACTTCGTCTATTACGCAATGCAACGAGAGGGAGAAAAAAATGCGCTCTAACTACTCCTGGGAGGATTCGCCAGACTGAGTAGCGTTACTAAACCTGTCGTTTCGACTCCTCGGTAGGCAACTGTCTCCAACGTACGCTACATTTTCATGCTACAAAGAAGGGAGTCGTCTCCCGCACCTTTGTTCGCCGAACCAACGCCACCGCAGTGCCATAGATCCGTCAAAGCAAGCCACACACGTTAGCGAGCGACATACCGTCCTCGCTATTCACTTTAGATGCCTATCTCGTCGCCTTTGTTTGACCGTCCTCGGTCTTTGAAAGTGTTATACTTTAAATCAAGACCGGACTAAGGGCTTCCGAAATAACTGCTTATTAGAGCGCCCAAATGAACTAGCCGCTGGCTTCTTAAGCGCTCCACGTCGAACGCGGCGGGTCTGGTGTCCGGAGCGTGATCCCATGCAATGACTGCAATCGGGAGAGCTGGTTGCCGCCGAGGGCCAGAGACCTCGGTGCGAACAGGGAAGTGAAGTCTGACTGTCTGTGGCTCGCAGTCGTGGTTGTAGTCTTGCAGCTGGCGGCTGTCACGGTGGAGGCGACGTGTGCCAGAAAGGAAAAAGCGGTGACTACGATGGGCAGGAAAAGGCGGAAAGTAGAGGAAAAGCAAACTTCTGAGAGGGGTAGCGCCCACGTGGAAGGACATTTCACGCGGATCTCGCATATTCTATTGCTTCACTATAGGCTTCATTTCACAAGGTGTCAACTGCTCCGTCAATAAAATAAGTTATGTGTTCCATCATATGAATGAACTTGGGCCCTTCTGCTTTTGTTTCAACATGTAGGGTGCCAAGCATCTCAAGTGCGGCACAGAATACTTAGTCTATGCCTCTGTATATAGCTTCCGCAAAACCTGTATTACCCACTATAATCAACTTATGTTAGCGCACGCACCGAGCTAGCAGCGCCACGATTTTGGATCGTGGTACACTTAACACGCGACAGTGATACCGCAGCCGATAAAAGTAAACGAAAAAGTAGCGCACATGTCGCACACCAACTTAGCGATTCTGGCTAACAAATTCTATACTCGTGCCGGGGAAACCCTACTTGCTTACCACAAGCATTGAGGTCATTGACGCTTTGGTCCACGGAGCAGTGGGAACTCTACGAACGGGAATCGCTGGGTGCCCGTGCTACGCACGTCCTGAGGTTTCACAGCAGCGGAGCTGCCATGTTTTGTTTTTTTTACTAGAGGAGGGGTTCATGTCTCCCGTTTTGATGTGTGTTACTTAGCCGCTAAAATCTAATAGCGGCAGAAGTTCGAAGGCAGATGGAAGCTTGAAGGGATGAAAATTCGTCCACACGGGGTGTCTCTGGAGTCCTTAGATATTTGTGCGGTAAAGGGTGCCAATACACACGCCTGTTACAAAGTGCACTGCAGTAAATCATATTGATTATCACCTTCCTTAGGTGCTTGCTCACTTCTGTCTCGGGAGCGCGTCCACGTTTTTGAGCGCCCGAAAACACTTGTGCTCCGACGAATGACGAAACTTATGAATTACTGACGAAGTGTGACGAAGACAAAGGTGGCCGTGAGAATCAGCAAACACACACTCGATGGGATGAGAATCCGAGTTAAATGCTAGTTCTGACTCTCTAATTGCCAAATCAAAAATATTTGCAACTGCCTTGCTAGCACAAAAATCAGCAACATCTGCGTGGATCGGCGACCCTGTGACAAGAGTCACTTCTCTTCTTGCGCTTAAACTGCAGGAAAAACAGCTCCTCAAGTCTTAATGACTTACGAGTCGCGTTGACCAGTCTACAAAGTCACGAAGGCGGAAGCAGGCGAGGCGGGCATGGGAGCGTAGCTGCATGCTCGAAATGTTTCCCATGATACCCATGAGTGCATCTTATATGCACTAATCTGGGCAGTGTACCGTTGCTTCGCACTTCTCGAAGTGCTGCCTTTCAGTGCACGCTAATGCACTTCAGGTCGTCTAAATTGCCCGGAGACTTCCACTACGGCGTCTCACATAGCCTGACTAGGTTCGGGACGTTAAATCCCAAGAAACAACAAAACCAAAAAGCATACACGCGCCATTACCGACATGTATGAGAACCGGGCCTGATTCGGGCCTGACCCAGGCCCGAGCCCGGCCCGGGCCCGAAGCTCATGGGCCCGAGCCCGGCCCGGGCCCGATTTAACAATTACTTACCCGGCCCGACCCGGCCCGCGGGCCGGGCCGGGCCCGGGCTTTCGGGCCGGCCCGGGCCCGTGCAGTGCTCTAATCAGTGGCTCGTAAACACTTCTACGCGCCGCCTTCCCTGGAGCAGCCGTACGTTTTGCAGCGTTACATTAGATCGTATCCAAAAGAGTTACCGCGCTAGTTGCATTATGTTACACATTATTTCAAACATGTTTGCGAAATATCCGGGTAATTTGCGCACCCCCTTTTCGGAGCTCTAAAATCGTGAAAAAAGTGCGCAAATTACGCGAGTAAATATGGTATCTTGGCCTGCTTCTTCGTTTTCGAAATGAAGTTGAAGACGCTAGTCTCGATCTTATCAAGGCTGTCCAGGTGCGACAGCCCGGTTCCCTCCATGTCGCTGCAACAACGGCGAATGCAACAGCAACAGCAAAGAGGGCAACAGCAAAAGGCGCGAGCTGTGGTTGGCTGATCAAACTCGCAAAACAGCAACAAAAAATAAAAGAAAAGGCGAAAGGAGGAGGACGTCAGCTCCTTCGTTGCTGCTCTCCGAGCCGATGATTACGCGGAGAAAGCATGAGAGAGAGAGAAACGAAAAAAAAAAAGAAGAAAAAAGATGTTCCGCAAGTTGGAGACCGTGCAGTCCGAGCCCTCTTGCCCTTACGTTTTTTCGAGCGTTTTGGGTGTCAACAGAAGCGTGGGGCCGCGCGGAGGTCGCCGGGCGCTGCGAGTGCCAAAGCGCACCTTCCAACTCGCGCGCCGAGCCGCGCTGCCGTGGAGGTCGCGGAGCGCGGCGAGTGCCAAAGCGCACCTTCCAGCTCGCGCTGCGTTCGATATATCCGAAGGCAGGTAAAAATACCGTTCGATATAAACGTGCGAATTTCTATACTTTTACAAAGGATTTTCAAGGGGATAACTTACGAGTTCGATATACGCGAAAATTCTATATATGTGGGTTCGATATATCCGTGTTCGACTGTAGTAGTATTGCCTGAAGCACCTATTACGAGGCCTACGAGCCTTTTTCTTCCTTTTTACCAGAGCGCATAAAAAGTTCCGGCACTCTTGCATGACCAGCTGAAAGCATGTGGAGCATTTCGAAACTACACAGATTCCGGAATACATGGCGGCTGACCGAGTGGACGGGCACACGTATCAGCTTTCCCCGATGCATGTGCATGTATCTGTACCTCTGTACTGTGATCTGCTGATGAGTGAAAAAAACGCATCATTCCCTCGAAATGCAACACCTTCTGCTGCATGGTCGAGCATTGTGCTGATCCTCGCTGACTTGGCCAGTTGCGCGCAGCGCATCGCCTACTCAGCCCATGCCGTCACAGCTGGGGCATTTGCTGTACCATACGTGCGTATTCGCCATTATGTGTCGCTAGCTCTATACCAGCGCTGTATCTGCCTGCGGACAGCTGCAGCGAGCATTGCGTTGGGCCAGTGCAGCAACGACGAGCTTCCTGCAAACGACACGCACTCTGCATCTTCGCGGTGCACGGGCCGTCATGCCTGGTTGTGCACAAAGACACGGCAGTGAATGTAAAGCATGGCAGGTTGTCCCAGTTGTCGGAGATTAAAAGCACGCAGTGCGCTTTTCGATTGTGGTACCCACAGGTTTAATTGCGTCTGTTGGCGCACGCGCCGCTACTGACTACGGTGGAGGTGGTTACCTTTCTCAGCCATGCAACTCGGAAACAGCGGCAACATAGATTTGCTTTCGTCTCTATGAAGCAGTGCGAACTTGAAAGTGGTCCCGTGGGAGCAGGCGGAAGTTAGCTGCAGAGCAGATAGCCAAAGGTGCTTATAGGGATACAGTTGTTGATGATAAGCCGTACTGGCAGCAGTTGCAATTCATTCATTCTTTTTTGATGCTTAAAGGGTCCCTGAAACGTTTTTTTGACATTGCATCACTGATTAGGCAACACAATTGTGAAATCATTCACACCATAAATAAAGCGAAGCACCATACGCTAAGGCAGCTATGGGCTTATTTCTGTCGCCTTCCTCCTTACCACTGATGTTCCTCCTCAACTCGATCTGCTGCGGGGTGCGCGCTAGCGACGACAGCGCCTCCCGTGTCAGCCGCTCTGTCGAGCCTTCCGTAGCGACATATCGCCCCGATATCCTCACTGAGGTCGCCCGCCTCGGCAGTGCTAGCCTCTGTAATAGAGCGCCGGCGACTCGTGTGTACGCCGCCAGATGCCGCGACGATACCGTTGGCTGAAACGAAGGAGTACATTGTAGAAGCACGTTGTTCGCAGCTAGGTTTTGAAAATTACGTGCACGTGATGGTTCGGGGTCAATCAGCGACCTCCCATTCGTAGTTCGATTGGCGGGGGCGTTTGAAAATGCATTTTGGCGAGCCGCTGCGACCTTTTGTGATATGCGTGTTCAAAACCTTATTGTAAATTACACACTTTACGCACAGCGCTGAAAACTGTCCTGTAATGGTCCTAATGACCTGCTCTACCGGATCACCATGCTTGCACAAAATCGTCAAAACCGTTTCAGGGTCCCTTTAAGCTGAACGGCCTCGCTGCAATCATTAGCCGACCGGTCTGTGATCACGTCGAAGGTAATGCGCAGTAAATTTGGCAGTGGCATCAGTAACCCACTCGTTGAGGGGTGCGTTTCGACAAAAGGTGATTCAGGCACGTAATAACCAATAAGCATGGAGCAAGCTGCTATGGCATAAGCGGGCCATGGATACGTCAAGCTCTACAGAAGTTCAGTCGGGTATTCGTCACACCTACGTTTTACCCGTTAGTACGTCTAAAGAGGGTACATTTTAATGGAGTTTCACTTGCATGTAAGACTGAAAAAGTTAACACGCAGTCATTCTAGCAGAGAAAACAAAACATCATTAGACATACCGTATTTACTCGATTCTAACGTGCCCTCAATTCTAACAGGTACCCGTTTCCCACGACAAAAAAAAAAAACATCGATTGTAACACACCTCCATTTTTCGTGACACCGAAAAAAAGGTCCTTAGTAATCGACCTTCTCACACTCAAAAACAAGTGCCGTACTCGCGTAATGAATGCACTCGCTTAATAAACGCACTGCCAACTTTGAACCCCCGCAGTCCTTCGAACAGCCGCGCTATGGCTTTCCCGCTTCACTCGATCCACGGTGCCACGAACACATTTTGCACACCGATTCACAACTCCTGCGTCCCAATAAAACTGCCACACGTTGCAGGGCGTAGCCACATACAAGCGGCGATAACCTCATTTACTCGCAGTGCTGCATTCCTCCATGCTACTGCAGTTCCCTCACGCCCGCTGCCGCGTGCTGCGCAGGCTGGCACAGATAAGCCTAAGCATAGTCGGGGCATGGTCTCAGAGATTGCCGCAATGCAACCTCGGACGTCATGCAGCGCGCACGACTGAGAGGCTCAGGTGGCTCAGGCTCAGCACAGATATGAGGGAGAAATGCGATGATGAGCCTTTTTGCTTGCGGTGATGGGAAACGTCACCCGCGAATGCTACTGAAAGGTGGCGCGGCTGGGCGTCTCAGAAATTGCACCGGAGACTTAGCGACTTTGTTTGCCCTCAAGACAGCCATGCGGCGAGTATCGTTGGCCTATGCATCATGTGCATCATGGCGTCGTTCCGCGTGGGACCGGCTGCGACATAGAAACTACAGAAACTACGCGCCAAAGACAGCTGCACCACTAGTTCGTTTTTTTGCCGGTGACCATTCAACAGCACCCGAACCTCGTAGGAGGCGGCCATTTTGATGCCAACGGCGATATGGTAACGGTGACATTCATTTGCACTCTATTCGAGTAAATACGGTAACTGAAACAGTGTTTGAAGGCAATTGGTTCTATTCATGGATTGTTTTTGGAGAAAAAGAAAATTGAAGTACATCAGTCTTGCATGCTATTTCACGTATCTTTAAACCTATGATCTACACAGGCAGATATATAGTGCGGTGCAAGTAAATATTTGGCCTTATAAATCAATTCCGACCTGGCAACGATAGACAGCGTGAAAGAACTTCTGTCACAACTTACGTTGACAGTTGTCTAGGTACTCCCAATGTAATCTTCCTTTCAAGCTCGCCGCCCCGATAGCTCTACTGTAATTTCCCGATACAAAATGAGCAGCCAAATTCTGGACCCTTTCCAATTTGTCAATGTCTCGCTTAGCTGTAAGGTTCCAAACTGTGGAGGCGTATTCAAGAATGGGTCTGACATTTGTCTTGTATAATAATTCTTTAGTAGGCATAGGAAAATTTCTCACACTGCATCGTAGAAAAGCCCAGCACTTTCCTAGCCTTTGCTGCAACATAATTGACTTGTGTCTGCCACCTAAGCATTGATGTAAAATAAGTACCCATAATAAGTATTCCCAAATACGTACCCAAATAAGTAATCAGATACTTATTTTAAATTTATGCTGCTCATGTGATAACTGCTCATATGTGCATTCTTGTTCCTGGTAAATGTCATGTAAACTGGGATTTTTTTTTTTCCTTTTCAAATTCAACCTCATGTGCCATTTACACACCATTCGTTGATTTTTGTCTAGGTCTTGTTGCAGAACGTTCAGATTGTCCATACCTTTTATTTCCCTGTACAACATGCAGTTATCGGCGAATAAATGCATTTGGGATTGGATACCATTAGTTACATCATTCATGTATAAAAGAAATAATAATAATGGGCCCATTACCGACCCTTGAAGTACACCAGATGTGACGTCTGTAATACGAGACTGAGCTCCGTTAACAATAATAAACTGCTTTCGTGGCATAAGATATGATTTTATGCACGATATGACACGTGTGTATATTATAAGCTGCACGTTTTTCAACTAACGAAGCATGGGGTACAATATTAAATGCCTTCTGAAAATCCAAGAAGGTGCAATCGACAGATAATTGATGGTCTAGAGTTTTTACTATGTCATGTGTAAATTCTATTAGCTGTGTAATACATGAAAGGCTTTTGACACGTTTAACCCTTGTAACAACACTTCAATGCCACATGTGAAAATGCTAATGTTGTCCATCTCGCCTATTGCGCTTCGGGTGGCTAGTCTGTTACAATCGTTTCTCATCACTGGGGTGAAGACAGAGCAGAAATACTCTGATTAAAACTTTCGGCCTTGGCAGTGTCATCGTGTACAGTGTCATCGTGTACAGTGTCACTGCCCATCACCAGCAATGGAAGAGCCTTGCCATTTCATTTTACATGCTTCTAAAATTCTTTGGGATTTTGCCATAATGAAGAGTACATAGAACCAGGATAAGTATTTTTTGCAATACGAATAGCAGCCTTCACCTCACATGCTATGTTCTGCAGTTTTTTTCTTATTCTTTTCTGTCAGTGTATCTCAGAAAATCGGATAGCATCTCTGCCTCCTCTGTGTTAGTCTGTGCAATGTTTTCGTAAACCAGGGTTTGCTTTTGGTGCGCCTTGGGGTCGATATCCAGAACGGAAAAAGATTGATGCTTTATTTCCACCATTTTTTGTTTAAATTATGCCCACAGCAGAACTACTTTATCAGTCTCGGCTTGTGCCTTGAATCCGTTGAGTAGGAGTTTAAGGCCCCATTACTCTGAGCTACAATGGCCTTCTCAAAATTGGAAATCCACCTATTCGGACCAGTTACAGCTCTTGCGTAGTTACCTAATATGCATCTCGCACACCACAGCGCTATGATCACATATCAGCTGTAGTAGCACTAGATCCTAAGCTACAACACTTCACGTGCTTAAAAAAAGTCTGTGCTGATAGGGCACAAGAACCTGGCAACAATACACAATGTTTCTCCGGTGCAGCAAACTCTCATTAATTCAAACTTGAGGGGACCCAAGCATTTTCTTTGAATTGTCAGATGCAAACAGAAATATGGCGCAGTTCATCATATCAGGAAAAACAGAGATGGCCAGTTATATTGTGCGGTGTTTCTACCCCTCGGTATTTATTTTTGCTTTCTTTCTGCTAGTGGTTTCGAATGCTCTGACAAGTGCTGACAAACGATCGGCTTTATTTCTGGCTGTTAAAAGTATATAAACACAGACAATTCAGCTAGAGGGAACCAAAGCAGCCTGTATTTCTGGCAAGGATAAGCAACAGGTATCAATTAACAGAACTAATCGAATGCTGCAGTTTGAGTTGAGAAGCTTCTAAATATGTACAATGAAACATAGCTGGCAACCGAAAATTTGGAATTTGTGTGAATTATTAGAGTTTGAATCATTGAGAATCTACTGTATCAGCATTGAAATAAAATTCTGTGCGCCTCAGAGCTGCTCTTTGTTGTTTCATCTTTTCATGTTTATTGGTTATTACATTTCCTTTTGATGGTCCTCTGAAACATGCATCAGTGGGGTTGTACTGTACATAAAATAAGGAGCTTGACAGAGTGATATATGTCCTTGTGTCACTGCCTCACTGTATCTAAGTTGGAGGCACTGCTTTCGTACTCGATTTGTCTCAAAAATCAAGCTGCAATGCAACCACAAAATTAGTTGCTTGAGGATTTGTACAACTAAAAGCAGCTCTTTCATTTCACGAAGAAGCCAACGCAACATGTGCTGCCAGTGGCATCATTTTTAATGACACCGTGTGGCAGCATGTTTCATTTCCTTCTCACAAATGAATATACAGTGGAACCCCGTTCATACGTTTTTCAGCGGACAGGGGGGAAAAAACGTAACAGCCGGGAAAACGCAAGAGTGAGGAAAGCTCTCAAAATTAATGAGAACAGGGCCACTTTGATTTCAAACAATTTATTTCAGCAAGGTGAGCCATCTAGGTCGCCGACCGATAATCCGGACAGCCGCGCAGTACCGCTAGTGCCAACATAGGCTTATTGTGATAAAACCGGCTGATATTTCGGACAGTTTCTAGCTCTAAATTCGATAATACAGATTCCGTTCACGTCTGTCGTGTGCAGTGAATGGGCCGCCATTATAGCCTTCGGCGCCCCGATGAGAGAAAGTATGGCCTCGGAGATCGCAATCAAAACTGTGATCATTGAGGTTTAGTTCCAGCGTGACATGCCAATTTTGGAGGCAAGTCGCCCCGTCACTGCGATCACCGCATCCTGTTCCGGCACCCCGCGTGTGGTTTGTGATTGCGAGTACGGCTGGTCGGCTGGTCGCGTCGGGTCCGCGATCGCTCGATAGCCCTTTCACGTTCTGTCTTCAGTGCTTGTTAACCGTATTTACGCGCATAATTTGCGCCCTCGCATAATTTGCGCACCCCTGACATTTAGCCAGCAATACAAAAAAAAATTCCTCGCATATTTTGCGCTCGCCGTCCGGCCCCAACCAGCTCGCCGGCGAGCGCACGGACAGACTTTGGACAGCCACGCGGCCGCACCACTCGCTGCGCGGGCGAGCACAGTCATACGCAAAAGGGGCTGCGAGTGCGATGTTCCTTTTTCCGATTCTTTTTTCCGGAAGCCCCCAGAGCCCAAAGTACGGTCGCTAGAATAAAAGCACTCGAGTGGGGGTGACGAAAACGGCTGAAGCAGAGATCAAACGCACCCGGCACATCTCCGTCGCTCGGAGGTGATAACATCACCCCTATCAGATCACCTGCTCACCCCTATCAGATCGCCTGCCGTCGAAGCGGGGAGGAAACGCCCCGCCCGTCTTTAACGAGCATGAAAAGACGCAAAAGCGGGAGGGGGGGGTGGGGAGTGTCGCTCGGCTGCCGAGCGATCGCATGGCTGCTGAGACAGCTGCTGGCGCTATCTCGGCAGCCATCAGCGGGCGGTGATTCCTGCAAGCGTGACCAAGACTGTCAAAAGTTAAATCAAAATAGCGATGCCCTGGCGGCTACGGCATGCCAGGTTGCGACGCATCATGCGGGAACACGCCCACAGTTGCGACGTAACAGCGGGGTTTGCAATACATGGGACCCTATGGGAGCTATGCCGGGACCGATGAAAAACAACGTAACAACTGGAAAAACGCAGCAGTGAGGAACGTAACAGCGGGGTTCCACTGTATACTGCTGTTTTCTTTGCCCAACAAAATGCATGCTTCCATCTGCCTGAAGCATGGCAAAGTGCCGAGATAAAGCTGTAGTCAAAGGTCAAGAAAAGTGTGGCTTTTCCTCCATCAATGGAGCCCCATCCAGCCAGTTGCCATTGTGTGAAAACATCATAGCTGGCCACTCTACGGCCACAAGTAGCACATAGCAAGATTGCTCTGAGTGTACCACCCCCGCAAGTACTAGTTCCGAAGGATGCCTTAATCTTGAATGAAAATAAAACAGTTGACAACATGGTAGCATGAGATATAAGCAGGCGATTATCACCACCTGTCAAGGTCACTCTCACAATAGCAGTGCTGATTAGAAACACACTTCACAGACACAAAAGGGACAAAGCGGCAGTGCAAGTAGCTTTTCATGCGTAAGGCAAAACATCTGCAGAGGATGATGACCACCATTTTGTAACATCTCAGCGCTGAATGGTGCAAATATCCAAGTAAATGCTGCGTGCACGCAGCATTTGCTTTGTGCCACGAAAATGCTTAATTTAAGAGCAAAGTGTGTTTCAGAGGTTCAGATACACGTAGTACAATCTAAATCGCTTGTGCCCCCAAGAACAGAGATGTAATGCCATGTAAGTCATTATGACCTTTTACTGCTCAAAGGCAGCACTATGGTTTCTTGTCTTAAATGCAAATGTGTGGTCTTAAGTTGAGCCTCTGACATTGCGTGAGTGTAACATCTCTTGGTTGTAGTTAGTTTTGTAACTGACATATACTAGTGAAGCGCTACATGTTAATGAAGCTACTGAAGTATGGATGTGTGGGAAAAGAAACTTTTTGGCCACTTGCGTCACCCACATCATTAATGGTTGAGAGGTAGCATGTTATTAAACATGGCTGCCATGTCATGTTTCCAGCCTCTGCCATTACATCTGGCTCTCGCAGTTGTATCCACATAACCTCTGAGATTGGTGGCAGTCACATGGAGGGAATCTTCGCTGGGATGCATTTGGGTGCGATGCCTAGGCTAACTGCAAGAACATATTGTCTACATTAATAGAATATAAATGCAGAACCATCATTTCATTCCTTCTTACGGTGCACTGCAGTGATCTTTTTTATTGTGAGTGGTTGATTACTAGCGACATAACTACTCCACCACCCTATGAAAATGCGGTGACGCTGCTGTCGGCCATTTAGTTTCACATAGTGGGCATCCGCCACCGTGCCTACCATAGCTACTGCTGTGTTTTTTCTTGTGCGGGTGCTGTTCACCGTTGTGCAATGAAGAAAAAACTGTGCACTGATGAGCTGCATCGAAGTTGGTTGCGCTGAAAGGGACAAAAAATGTGGAATAGGTTTTTGCCTGCTGATGACCATGTTGAGAAGTGGGACAAAGCTGAAATATTGGCTCATTGGTTATGAGCTAAACATTTTGTCACAGCAAAGCTTGTGTTATTTAGTGTTAATGCAGCCTGCTTCATATGAGAGAAACATTCTTGTCACAAGTTTGTCAAATGCTATAATGCCTGGGACCGCATTTCTTTGTCTAAACAAAATATGGCGACATAGTGACAGTGCTTACCTCAGAACATGCATAACATGCTGTTATACCTATATAATCAATTGCGGTTGCAAAGCTTTTTGAACTGAGGAAGTTCTTAATACATCAGCAGTATTTTGATCTACTGAAGTGAAGTAAATATATGACAGTTTCTTTCACCCAGCCCCAAGCGAAAGGCCGATAGCTTGAAATGTGTCTCGCCTGTTTCCGGGCTTCACGCCTTCACAATTGCAACCAAGTGTACGGGGAGAGCCATTATTATGCATACATGACAACAGCCTTGTTTGTGGCATGTATCTGTTCACTGCATTATCGCAGCCAAGAGGAAGATTAGTGACACAATCCTTCATATAAATATATGAAGGATTGGGTCACTAATCTTCCTCTTTCCATTTATGTGAGTGCAGTATAAGTGATCCAGTCCATTTGTTTATGTATGGGGATTTAGTGTAGCAATGAGAGACTTCAGTTCATAAAAGTGTTTTTACCTCAGCCATGTTCAAGTCATACTTAAACACATCTAGCTGTACTAGGTAGTTCATTCTTGTGTTATTTGCTGAATTAAAACATGAACACTTGCGCTAGACTAGAGTGAGGTCGAGATAGCTCATAAATCAGTCATATCTATTATGGTGGTAGGATCTTTGTCATTATGGATGAGTTTCTCACAATTGGTCATAGTTGCATGTCGATGTATTTTTCCTGTATTCATATAATACTCCTGACAGAGCCACTGCATCTTTCCCTTGCTTGGCCGCCCCTTGTAAACTCTGTTGTAACCACATTGGTGGCACCCCAATGCCCGGTGCTCAGAGGCAGCTTTCACAGATGCTACGCCAGCAGCAGTGGCGTGACTGTGCAGGGTGATGCCTCTGCACCACAATATCGCTTCAAGTGCCTAGATGTATTGATGGCGCCTACCACTGTTTACTAGCATGGAGTAGGTCTATACTGAAGAGGTTCCCATGTCATCAGTAGTACAAAAATCTCACTGGAGTCGAGGGCTGTATTGTGTATTTATCTTTGAGGAGTGCAGCAAGTGGACGAGGACGATGAAGCAGACACAAGATTTACTTTAATATTGTAATTAATAGAGCATTGTTTGTTGATATTTCAAATGTTCTCAAGTATTAACCTGTCAGTTTAATTCAAGTTGTTATTTATCTTTAGTGTCCCTCTAAATGTAGCCTTGCTTAATAAAATGACCCGACTTCGGCATTGAATTATGTATACTATCATATTTACTCACATAATGAACTTACTTTTTGTCCCGAGAACAGAAGCAAAGAAAAGTGTGACTTTTCCCCCATCAATGGAGCCCCATCCAGCCAGTTGCCATGGTGTGAAAACGTCATAGCTGGCCACTCTACGGCCACAAGTAGCACATAGCAAGGTTTCTCTGAGTGTACCACCCCCGCAAGATGTGGCATGTTTATTATGCGGGCTAAATTTTATGGAAACTTTCTCAGGTTCAGCAAAACATTTTAACACCCAAAAAGATGGCGTTGCTACCCACAGTAATGCTTAAAGCCACGCATGCAATGAAGTCTTATTTAAAAAACAGTGAAAATGAGCTATATGGCATCGATACGACGCGACGCGGCACCCACTGCAACAGCCGTTATGGCAGTTGCGATTTGTTCCATTGTGATTGCTTTTTGCGTCTGTTTAATGCATGGTTTGCCCATAGCGCTGTGAATCCGGGAAAATGGCGACGCTGTCGTACGGGGTCAACGTCAAGTAAACAAGCAGCACAAGGCAATCTTCGCCGTGCATAAGGTTTCTATAGTTTTTGCGTCACCATGTATCCCGCCCGTAATGACACCATGACATGCACAATGCGTAGGCCAATGACCCTCGCTGGCCCGGCTTGCTGCCAACGAAGGTCGCTACATCGCCGATGCAGTCTCAGAGACGCCCAGCTGCATCTACATTTAGTAGCATTCATGGGTGGCCGTAACGGGACAGTGTTTCCCACCATCGCATGCAAAACGGCCCATCATCGCATTTCTCCTTACATCTGTGATGACCCTCTCAGTCTAGCACGTTAAGCATGATGAGATTGCATCGTGGCAAGCTCGGACGCCATGCCCCGGCTATGCCTAGGCTTAGGCGCGCAAGCCTGGGCAGCACACATGGCAGAACACCGCTGCATGCGGGAGGGAACTGCAGTAGCACGAAATGCAGCATTGCGAGTAAATGTTACCGCCACTTGCACGCGGCTACGCCCAACAGTGTGCGGCAGTTTTATCAGGATGCGAGAGTTATGAATCGGCATGCCTAATGGCTCTCAGACACCGCAGAATGAGTGAAGCGGGAAAGCCGCAGAGCTGTTCATGGGACTGCAGGGGTTCTAAATTGATAGGGGGGTGGAGGCTGCGTTCATTAAGTGGAAGAAAAACACAGGGGAATTCAATGACTGTATTTATTATGAGAGTGCATTCATACGGGAAATACCACATGTGCAATTTTACTGAATGCACTGATTTTTTTTTTAAAGGCACTGTTTCTTTAGCTGTGTCTCTGTAACTAGATTGTGGACAGTGACAAAACGTGGTGTGTCTGGCTGTTGGTATCTGGCTGTTGGTAGAAAGCAGCTCTGGCCTTATCATGTATGTGCAGCTTGCCCCAGCAACAACGCACGGTCTCCACCAGATTGTACAGGCCATCCAGCAGAATGACTACGCAACTGCACTGAGCATTCACAGCTACCTGGTGTCCTCATCCAACTTCTCTGAGACTAGCAGCTTCTTACCAGGGCTCAAGGCGCTGCTCCAAGTTGCCCAGCAGTTAGGGGTGTATGTACAATAGCCTTATGCCGCTGTTTGTACTTGGGTCTTTGTGCCTATGATGCCTTCCTCCTCCCCACCATGCCCTTGTTATTTTCCTGTTTCCTCCTGCCCTTTTAAAAGATACCAAAACAGCGCCTGCTTTCACTTTTATTAAAGAATGCTGGGTCTAAGAAAATTCCAGTACCATTTCTTCCTTGACCCCTCAAACTGGAAAGTGCAACACAACAATCATGCCTGCATGTTTTTACAAAAGCTCTTCTGTAGCTTTGTTTTTTCATAGGCTGTTTTTATTTTTGTAGCTACTTTTATGTAGCTGTTTTTACACAGTCTGGCTTGTGAATGGTGCAAGTTGTTTATGACCTACTTGCGGGAATGAATCTGTAACGAGAGTGTGTGACTATGCCTGGGTAGTCATAAGTGTGACGTGTTCCTTGAGCTGGTGACCGCACTTTGTCGACCTCCTGACATCCGGTGTAGAGTTTATTTTACACAATGTGTGACACACAAATATTACATATTTCATAGCTGACATATTTAGTCATGAAGGAGCTGTTGAATTCTTGTAGTAAGCCCAAACTGAAGCAGAACTTATTTACTTGCTGTGGCTTGCTCATTCAATTCAAGGCAACTTGAGCCTTTCTGACTCACGCCTGATCTTGTTAGCTTTATTGGTTTTCCTGGAATGAGTGTGTTGTGTATAAGGAATTGTTTTTTTTTTGAAATTGTGATAAAGAGGAATCTTCAGGGCCTGTAATTCTGGTGTGCACTTGTTGCAGCTTGTTTTCATACTGAGGTGTTCACTGGCACAAACGTTTTTACTGATGAAGAATTATGAAAGTGTTGAGGTCATTGTGAAAAGTGGTAGTCGCTGTGAATAGTTGGTAAATGTCGTGTCGGGAGCCATTTTACCAATGCAAAAAGAAAATATATATCTAGTGGTGCGACAGGATGCATTGTTGACACTTTTAAAACATTGAGAACCTCTAGGTGATTCTCCTTGAACACCTTGTCGCACTTAGAGCAGGACATGCATTTCTATAGGAATGGACTTGAGTGCTCAACGCTTTTTTTTTTATTTCCATAGGAATGGATTTGAGTGCTCAACGCTTTTCATTTGAATGGTAATGCATCAGGCAGTCTTACTGGCTATTTATCCTTGCAAATATTATTCCATCTTGAGCCTTATATTTTTCTCATCGTATCACAGTGACTATGCATTCAGCCAGTGTGGTCCTAAATTTTTTGCAACAAACCATTTTTCACCATTTATATGTTGTCCTAAAAGCACACTGTTTTCAAGGTTGCAATGTGAAGAATAAAAGCGACAAAGAGAATTGTACGCCTTCTTTTTTTTTAATGTTGTTTCACTGACATATGTTTGAGGTACCATGTGCTAAAGTGTTGTGGTGCCACATGTTATGGCTGTGTTGATTGTCATCTTGGGGTGCTGGTGAATTTTGTGCCGTATAGTTACTGACAGTGGTATCGAGTGGGCTGGTATTGGTTGTGGCACATCTAATGAAACTGCGCTATGTAATATTGGAACTTCCAGACTAAAGTAACAGAAATATATGGAAATAGGTTTATTTCATTTCTGCAGTTTCCACAAAAATAATGGGAAATTTCTATTAAAAGTTTGTTTCTCATTCTGGGTATTTTGTAAAAATGATGGATCCAGAAATGCCAAGCTACGATCCACAGTATGCAATACGCCAGTGCTATTTTGCTTCTTTAGACATGTTCTAGTACACTATAACAGCATTAGAAATAAACTGTGTACACGTCTGGGACAATATATATGCTATTAATTTCCTTGGGCTACATTCAGTGGGGTTTCACCACTTCTCATCTCCAGCAGCCAGTACATGTCTAAGCTTGGGTAGGAGCCTGGCTCCCGCTTATTCTTTGCGCTGCAGGTGTAATTTGCAACTTTGAGTCGCACAATTATATGTCCAAAAAGCGGAATGGGGCAGCCAAGTAAGAATTTCAGATAAATGCAGATCATCTTCGACACCATTTCGTGTACACTTTATCTGAAACTTACCAGTCAAAAACATAGGTCAACATTTGCAACCTTGTATCAATACGGATAATGCTCATTTGGAAACTTCTATGCTTCTACTTTATACTAAAGTTAAAAAAACAAAGGTTTGGTGTGCAGTACCATCACCTGAGAAATGTGTACTTTGATGCTTAGTGGTGACATAACAAATACAGACATAAGAAGTAAGAAATAAAAATTCATTTGCCATGTTTTATCTCAATGAGGTGTTATCCTACCATAACTGTAGAAAAATGAAGGATTTGGCATTGTATCACATTGGAGCAAGTCTTTATACATACACACCTCAAAATATATGCAGTGCTTCAGATAACTCTTTCGAAAGCTCTTAAATGTGTGTTTTCTGAGGAGATAGTTTACTAAAAAATACTCTCAAGAGCGTGGGTGTGTATAAATTCCGAGATCATGCTAATTAGTAGTTAATGATAGTAAACTAAGCAATCTCATAGGAAAACTGAACAAGTTTCAGATTTTGAGAAAATGACATTTGTCACTAATGCAAACACTTGAAATCACAGTTGCAAAGCTTTTTTTGTTAAGTCATGTTAGGTGGATGGTAAAATGGTGCGTTGTCTGCTACGGTACTTCTGGTTTGAGGCCTGGCTATTTGCCACTTCAAAGTGCCTTCTGTACAGTGTAATTGGGGAGAAAATGCGGATCTGCTGCATGGTTATTAGCTGCTGTCATCCAGTGGTGATGCCCTTCAATTCTTTTGTGAATTGATTGAAAATATTTCGCATTTCACGGACACAGGGAATGATGAGGGGCTGCTCTTGATCACAGCAGCTGGCCTACAGAAAGTTTGTTTCTCAACTAGTGAGAAATTTGGTGAATAAGCTTGCCTTCATATTTTGTGGTATTGTGCACAAGGTCCCTGTGCTGACTGCGACGCAAGCTACATCAGCAAAACTAAAAACCTCGGACAGAGGCTTCGACAACACCAAAACAACGTGTGCAAATTTGCCAGGGAACGAAACCCCTTAGCGGCGCATTCCGAAGGCGCAGACCACAGGATAAACTTCTCCCAAACTGCAGTCCTCACCACCAAAGCAAATCACAGTAAACGACTTTTACTGGAAGCCTGCCATGTCTAAGCACCTCCAAAGAATGTTAACCACTCACAAAGAAACCTACCTCTCCTGTACACCCAATGTATCCGTTCCCTCTTATGCAGCGTGCCCCATCACGATGGTCTAGTGGCTATGGTACTCTACTTCCATCCCCTCTCCCTCCAAAGCCACTCATTTATAATAGAGTTACTGTGTAGCAGCATATACAGTAACTCTACCTTTCACAGATGCTGAGCTCCCCCTGCAAGTTGCAGTCAACAGCACGTCCCAATCGGCATCCATAAAGTGATTGCATGAAGGGTGAACAAGACTTGGGCGTGTTAATTGGTAGGTCATATCAAAAGTAATAACAGCACAAGCAATGAGAACAATTTTGTGTTTGTCTCCTTCATTCTTCCCTGTATCTTGTGCTGTTGTTACATTTGAATTGATTGCGAGAGCAGAACAGAAGGCCCACGATAAACAACTTACTGAAAGAAGGCCTAGCTGAAACCCACAGCTCATATAACCACGCAACTTCCGAGTTCAGGCACAAATCTTGCAGTTAACCACTGCGAAAAGCAAATATTTAGGTCAAGTTCTTCAACCATAGAAAGCAACCGCATATCTGTACAATTGCATGTGCATATTGAATGTGCGATTGGTTTACTTCATCAAACACTACAAGCGCATGCGATGTCTGGCTCCAAGCACGTTCTCTCGGTACGATCGCGTCAACAGTGGTCAAGTTATGGTGCCAAAATAAGGGTGTATCATGCTGCAAGCTTCCTATCCGACAGCAACACAACTAAGGAATCCTCGGCCTTGGACAGCACAACGTACACCAAGATCGAAAGGTTGCTACCGCTGCTACCACGAAGGTTCAAACAGGGCAGTTGCTAAATCTGCTCCATTTTCCCGAGACTTTCTTCATTGGAAAAATGCCTATACTATAGCTACCAACTGCTCTGTACCGAAGGCATATCTGCTCCAGATATATAGATCTTGCAGAAAATCCACAAAAATGGGGTGCCTCTGAGACATAAAGCTTCTCATTTAATAAGGTAACATGACATCAACGCGTATAATTCTTTTGGGAAGCAGGACCGAAACTCTTACCTGCAAGGTGACGTCGCTGTCGACAAAGGTGACGTAGTCTTTTTACGTATATGTCCCCTTTCAGAAGCATTGTTAATTGTTGATCTTGCCGCACGTGGAAACTTTATTCTAAACAACTCTTCCACAATGACATGACACTGTGGAATCGCACGCCATTTGATGTCACTGAACCGTGCACCTCGTTATAGGTTTTGCTGTCTATAACTTACCTCTTGTGCATGAATGCATTGTGCAGGCAAGTTTTCAGTACTGTAATGGGAACATCTACTTCATGACTGCAAACCTGACAAGCTATTGCATGAGGCCAAGGAATCGGCATGGTTTATTTAGGGAAGATCCATGGCCTTGAGACACCTTGATGACTATACTTCTGTATCATAGGGAATTGACATGCAATGTTTCCTTGACTGCTTAACTTCCATTGAGTTTACTGTAGGTTATAGAAAACATGGTCCCCTCAGTGTGTGCAGAAAGGCAACTCACTAATACAGATACCTCGACTGCGAGTCAGTTCATCCAACATCCCACAAAGACTCAGTGGTTCATTCTTTAGCTCAAGCCATATGCACATGTTCCAATGCAAGGAACCTGCAGGAGGAGCCCAGAATCATTGAACAGGACCTAACAAGAAATAGGTAGGTGCACTGAGCATTTTATTAAAAGGGTGCAGGTTCTTGATGGATAACTAGCAGACAGGTGCAGTCAAGCCATGGATGCGTATCAGAATTTGTTGTGGGCTCGTTTGTCCATAGTCTTGAACACTGGTAAGCACAATTCAAGGACGAGCAAGAGAATACACCAAATGCAGGGCAGGTGCTACATTCAACTGATCTTTATTGTGAAACACCTTTCTTAATATATACTCTGCAAGGCCTGGTAAACGCTCTGCACATCACGTCCACAGGTGCGTATGTCACCAGTCGAGCACACTAAAGCAGCATACCTGAAAAAAGTCGCCGCCCCTTCCACTTCATGAAGGTCGTTGAACGGTGAAGCTGTGTAAACTACACTGAGGTGCTCGTCCCAAACAGGCTGTCCATTCTTCTTTCCTTGTCTTAACATGCCTAATATAGCACTTCTGATTAATGCTGAGCTGTGGGCTATTAACGTGCACCTCAGTCTCGTCGCTGATGCAGTTTGTTCTTTTATTGCATCCTGTGTTGTATGGGCATGCAGATGTGGCTGAGAGGATTCAGCCAGCAACTTCTAGCACTAGCGGATCCAGAGGGATGGCCGCACCTCCAAAACAGTTGCTAGCCATACAAGGTGCATGTCATGAGAAGAAAAATGGAGTATTTACCTAGTTTCCTTAGCCCCTTGTGATATATAAGATCCATTACACTGATTGTGAATTGTTATATGTTGAAGAAATTTTTTAGCAGTGTATATCATGGTCGTAAAGACCCTGACAGCAAGGCTCAACAAGAAGTAACACAAGTAATAGATTGGTCTGCCGTGTTGGTCTACCACATGTAGTACTCCTGAACTTTAAAGGACAGAAAGTTCAGTGAGTTGGTAAGGCTCAATAGTCAGAAGAGGCATGCAAGTACGGACACAAGGGGAAGAAGTGAACAACACAAACACCGACAACATATCTACAATACCGGGTTGAACTCGTACCGGTGTATCAGCCTTTTTTCGTTCTAAGCCCATTACTCTTACCGGACATTATCACGAAGAGCTGTTCCTTCGCTGGATTTGTACCAGCAGCCGAAGGTGCAGCAGCCGCCCATGTTTACAAAAGCGACGTCACTTATTCAATAAAACATACTTTAGAGCACCTCCCGTGCGCACGAGGGGCTACTTGTGCGCTCCATATGCGCATGCTCCCTAACAGCGTGCCGACATCCGTGAAGCAAAGATGGCAACGGCATAGAGTTAATATTATCTCTATGGGCAACGGAGCGCGAACAGGGTTACCAGATGGTGCGAGCCTCAAACCGCCAAATTGGACTCCGAGGTAGCCCAAACATAGCCCAACGCGAAAATAAGTAGCCCAAAAAGAGCCGAAATCTGAAACTGGATGCGTGAATCCGTTGTATTGCGTAATATTTTTTTGCTATTCAATCCACAATGATTGAGCGATGGCTGCAGAATCTAGACAAAAGTTTATTGCCACTTGATAACACACAAACGAATGGAATCACAAAGAAATATAGAAGCGTATTTACAAAAGGTAGGGTTTACGAAAAGTAGAGATATACAAAAACTCATGAAATAGAGAATACAACAGAGATGAAAGTGGTGAAGCGAAAGAAAAACTTAGACGTGATCACTTGATTTGGAGGCCGAAGCACTGCTCGGCCCATACAAAACGGTGGAGTTGAAACGCGACAAAAATTGTTTTCCCGGTAGTCAGCGTTCCTAGCCAGCGTTCCTAGCCAGACCAAATTTTACGTGGAGCAGCGCTTCTAAGGTCTCGTTAGACATCCTGTTTCGAATGTCGGTTTTAGTAAGCGAGACCTGGCTGAACACTCGTTCAACAGCAGCGTTTGGCACTGGTAGTGACAGCAAAGAGAGCGCCAGCTTAGACATCAGTGGAAACATCGAGTTCCCGGCAACATTTTTTGCATTTTGTACGCTTACCCAGAATTCGCGGTTATGGAGTGGGTACCCTCTTCCAGATCGTCGACTCTGGTTTGGAGTAGGTGATACTCCATTGTTGAAATACAACTTGGCTCTACAAAAGCACTGAATGAACGATGCACAAAATCGAAAGAGCATTTCTTAATGCTCTTTGGCTCGAGAAGCTTGAGGTCACTGAGAAGCTTCATGTTCGCGAGAAGCCGCTTGAGCGCACAAACTTGCAGCACCTTTCCAACAAACTTTTTCACCTTCGCTGAGCGAACACTTCTCGAGACTGTCGAGAAAAATAACGCCCAAGCCGCATGCCCTCACATGCAATATATGTGCTGCTCCCACTCCGCATTGTCAGGTTCTGCATAGCCAGGCATAACAACTCTTGTCATTAAAGGGGTACTGACACCAAATTTCGAAGCTGAGTTTACTCTACTATACAACTCTCCTATATGCGTAGACAGCTCTGAGCAAATGTTAAGCTCAAGAAATGCTGATAATTAAGATATTTTAATTCGACGTCAAAGTCAATATTCACATGGCGTGCCTACTGACATCGACACTAGTGTGACGTCAGGCTACAGTACAAATTTCGGTGACTTCACGCAGCAGTATGGCAAGTTGTGATGACGTCAGGTACAAAAACATGCAAAATGGCCGCTCGTGCGTCGCTTTCGGTTGTATGCTCTCGCCGTTCAGTCGCCGTAGTTGACAGTGCCCGTGAAGCGAGCGAGCGAAGTCGAATTAACCTCTATCGTCGTGTGTGCCCGCGTATAATCGGAAGGCAAGCTATGGTGCCGACGTTTTGCCCCTGAAATGCCGCGGAGGTCTCGGAGGCCACCTTAGCTTATCGCAGGCTCTAGAGCCACGCCGACACCCACCGTGCGTGCCGTACGTTGCATCTTGCACTGTGCCGAAGTATTTGCTGTCGTCGCAGAGTCACTATAAAAAATTTTGTACATTGTTGACCCCGCACTTGCTGCAGACGCTGTGCGCGAGAGACCACTAGGCGTAAACGTCACGACTTTTTGCGGGAACACGTCACGAGGGCTCATTACTATTCACATACTGTGTCTTGACGTCAGGCTACAGTAGGAACCGAAACCGGCTTTTAAAGGCATGCTGTAAATAAATTTTCACGGCGCGCTCACGCTTACCAGTGCGTTTTCTGGGCTGTGGAGGGCTTGGCCTTTCATTTCATGCAAAAAAACGCTAAATGAAAATTTTCGTGGCAGTACTCCTTTAAAGCTCTAACAAAAGAAATCAATTCTTCATTGAGTCTCACAGGGTCCGGGGCCTCGCACTGAAAGAGCTTATTCATTCGCTCGAATTCATCGATTATTGGGCTTAGAAAACGGAGAAAAAGTAAATTTTGCTCATCAGTGTACATTTCGCTGAGTAATCTTGCTGCGTAGCAGCGTTCCTTACTTTTCATCGCATCTAAGTGAGATCGCAGTGCAGCCCACTGATTCAAGACTGATCGCAAGTGCAGGCGCAATGCTAAGCCATCTCGTGGCACAAACGCCTATGAGCTTATTCGGGACATCGCCCGAGGTAATGGCGGCGTACGTTTCTCTATATTCTTGCTGCCTTTTTGGTGAATGGGCGAACCAGTTGAAGGTTTCGCTTACAAGGTAGTCAATGTGCGTGGGAAGTATACATATATTGCCTCACTACAGGCAAGCTGTAAAGCATGGCACACACACTTCACAAGAACAAGCTGCGCATTTTCTGCCTTCATTTTTGTGTAAAGGCTGTTGTGCTGCCCACACATGACGCTCGCTCCATCTGTCCTGAGACCCACACAACATTTGACGTTCAGTTTGCAAGCATCCAACAGCGCCTTCAACTCAGAAAATAGCCCTTCCGCGGATGCATCGGTCACTGGCACCAAGCCGAGAAAGGCTGTAAGAAAATCCCATTTGCTGCGAGAAAAAAAAACAAAAGACGCGCCATGACGGCTAGCTCCTTCGTGCACGAGACGTCCATGCTCTCATCCACAATCAATAAATATTGTGCAGCAGTCATGTCTTTCAAAAGCTCTTCTCTAAACGTTGGCCCCTGTACCTTTGTCACTAGTGCAGCGCACTTCGTTCTCCCCAAGGTGATGGCCGACGCCAACGCCGAATCGCTGAAGCACCCGCTGATCACGGGCGTCAAGTGGTCCGCCGTCAGGAAGCTTCCGTGAACGGCCAAATGAGCAGCCAGACACAGCTCTGCTACCTTGAGGTCATCAGAAGAACCGGAACATGGCTCCCTGGGTCTTCTGTCCGCAAACGATGCCAGAGGTCCCGCCGCTGGACCAGCGGAACGCTTCATGTTGTTTGCATGCTTGACTCTAGTGGAGTGCAGCTTTAGGTCTTGAACATGGGGCCGCAATTCCACCTTGCATGCTCGGCAATAGGCCATATCGCCTGAAGTGGATGGCGACAGCCAGTCTGCACAAAACAAACAAAAAAATAGTACTGTACTCACTGCACATATGCATATGCCTCAAATTTCAATTTTGCGTATGAATGGAACTTTTTTTTCTAAACAGGGCATTAAATTAGATATAAAAGCATGCTGACACAATTTGTGCCGAGGATAGAAAATATATTACCTTTGAAGTCCGGCTCCTTCTCCCATTCCTTTTTGTAGTTGCACGCGTACTTGGCCCACTTGCCCATCCTGGAGCTCGTCTCTTCAAGCTCAGAGCCTCAGACCCGAGACGCACTGCCAGCACTCGGCAAGAAGCGCGAATTTATAGCTCCAAATACAATGATCGAAGAGTGATCAGACGTGTAACGACACGAAGAGCTGTCAATGCAGAGTCAAGTACAGACAAAGAAAACAAGCCCCGCATTCAGTGGTGTATCCTAGGAATAAGCGGGGGGGGGGGGGAGGGAGGAGGAGGAGGGGCGGCGGCCAGGGGGCCTTCGTTGACAAGGTGCATTAGAGTTACTAGAGAGTTTTAGTGCCGGGCACCCCCCAGACGCTCGCGTACGCATGCGCCTGCTTTCCTTTGTATTCTCCGTGGTTGCAGCTGCTGGGGGTCCCCGGCACTTGTAAGGCTGGAGCACGGTGTAGGAAAGACAGGTGACGCATCGGCTCGGAAGCGCAGTGATACAGCCGCGTCTAAAAGTTGTTCGGGTTCGCATTCTCTTTACCAGATGGCGCTAGTGGTTTGGGGGCTATGGGGAGCGCGGAGGTGTTCTCTGGACCTGACGGGCGCCATTTCACACTCAGCCTGTTCGGAGACCTCGCGTGATAGGCGTCTTTCTTCGTGTACGTTCGTGTACGTTTGTGTATTGTGGAGCTCGTCATAACTTGTGAGAGTTTTCATTTGAACTCTGAACTTGTGAAGTGTGTGCGACCAACAAATCGATGGGGAAAAAGTGTTTCGCCCCGCGTTGCACGACGGGGTACAAGTCATGTACTCAGAAATTTTCATTGTTCTCCGCGCCGAAAGAAGAAGAGCGCCTTCGGGTCTGGAGGAATGCCATACCGCGGAAAGATCGAATACTGCAGTCCACAGACCACCTCTGCGAGCGGCACTTCGAGCCACATTTGGTGAGCAAAACTTGGGAGGCTGTCTACAAAGGGAATGTCTTGGTTCGCGCGCCGCGGAAAGCGTCCCTCTCCAAAGAAGCAGTGCCTACTCTATTTCCAGACTGCCCAAGCTATTTGTCGAAAGAGAGAAAACAGCGAAAGAGGCCAGCTGAGAGGCACGGCAAGATCGCACCTTTGAAGAAGCAGCGCAAGCAATGCGCGGAAGGCAGTGACCCTGTTTTGGAAATGGATGTTGGGGATGAGCTTCAGAATGAAGGTGACGCAACTGCGTCTGACATGCTCTCGAATGAGTCTAGCTCGGTGCCCATGGCAGCAGTGTCAACTTTTGATGAGCTCTTTGAGAGCCCAGCCCGTGTCGTGCTCCCGTCCACAACTTGGAGCTTCCACAAACTGCAAGTTGATGAGGTTCGTAATGTTGTGTTCTCTGAATTGCGTCGTGTTCGAGAGCCGCAGTACTCCGCTGAAACAAGCCACATAGTGACATGGAAACTTCTCGACATTGACCAAGACATGAAAGTGAGTGTTGTCCTGATGGGAAAACAAGTCCCCCTCGAACTGCTGGGAGTAAGCAATCATGTCTCAACCATCGAAGACATCACAAGCCTACTTGGGAAACTAGAGGGGCTCCACTTTTGTGGGGGCGGCCCAACGGCAAAGGAATATCCCCACATACAACTAGAGTGTGCATTTGTTGACATTTGTGGGCGGTGGAGGCACAAGAATTGTAAACTGGTCCTTCCCACCAATGGTGCCTGCCAGAAGTGTTGTGGCTTGTCAGATACTCTGCGTATTCACCAGAGGCGAGCACAGCTCAGGAAGCAAGGGAAGGGAGCTCGCCCAAGTTTACGGCTCTCTACCATTCGAAATGAGGAGAAAGCGAGAGTTTTACGACGAGCTCAGTATGCGCTAAAGAGAGCCAAGGATCGCTTGACTAAGAAGGTAAAGTGTCTGCAGCAAGCACTGAAGGCAATGCAGGACAAGTTCTGTTCTATCTCGAATGAATCCCTGCAGCACAAGTTGAACCAACTGAATATTCCAGCTGCACAGCTCACTGTACTTCAAGAGTGTATCTCAGCGGCTAAGGCAACGAGCAAAAAAAGCCGCCGATACACAGAGAACTGGCTTCTGTTGTGTCTGCTGTTGCATATTCGGAGTCCCAGCACCTACGCCTTTCTAAGGAACAATGACATCCTTCCGTTGCCTTGCGTCTCCACCGTGAGAAAGTACTTGTCAGCCATCCGTGTTAAATGTGGATTTGATGCCAGGTTTTTCCTGGCTTTCAAAAAGAAATTGGCGTGCAAAGACAAATTCCAAAGACACGGTGTATTAGTCTTTGATGAAATACAGGTACGGAAAGAGATGCGTGTGAACTCGAAGACGATGACGTACACTGGATTTTCGGACTTTGGCGAGATCCAACCAGGGGGTGAAGAACTTGCTGACCACGGACTTGTCTTTTCCTTTCGTTCTTTTGGGGATAGGTACTCGCAACCGGTCGCTGTTTTTGCAAGCAAGGGGCCAACAAAAGCAACCATACTAGCTCAGCTTGTCATGAAAGCCATCATTCTGCTTGAAGAGGCAGGTTCATATGTTGATGCTATTGTTTCTGATGGTGCATCGACGAACAGATCTATGTGGACGCATTTTGGAGTCAGTGGCTCTTTGAAAAATCCTATGAACTCGTTCGAGCACCCATTAGACGAAAAGAGAAGGGTGTATGTTTTTTCAGATGCTCCACACTTGATAAAGTGTGCCAGGAACCGCCTTCATGCCCAAAAGGTGTTAACCACTCCCAAGGGCAAAGTGTTTTGGGCACATTATGACACCTTGTATGTCGAAGATGAAAAAAACCCAGCTTATTTGAAGGTGTGCCCTAAGCTGACATATGCTCATGTAAACCCGACAAACACTTTGAAAATGAGAGTGAAATTAGCTACACAGGTGTACAGCCGCAGTGTAGCTAAGGGTTTGGAATATTATTCAAGTAGGTCAGTCCCCAGACTGTACGACGTCAAAGCCACTGTGGACTTCACTATGCGCATGAACAACCTCTTCGACGCACTGAACAGACAGACACCAAAAGAAGGCCTTAAACCTGGCTGTAAAGACTTTGCAGTCCTGGAGTCGTCGTTGAAGTGGCTGAATGAGTGGGAACAAATGGTTGTTGATGGCAAAATACTCAACACTAGCTTCCTGACACAGTCGACAGCTGAAGGTTTCCGCGTTACCATCATGTCCGCTCTTGGCCTTTCCAACTACCTACTGAATGAATGTGGGTTCAGATACGTGCTTACCGGAAAAATGAACCAGGATGTCCTTGAAAGATTTTTTGGCATCATTCGACAAGCTGGAGGTCAGAATGATCACCCTACCATGCCAACATTCTTGCAGCTCTACAACATGCTCAGTATATACAGCTTAATCAAGCCACCAAAATTCGGCAACTGTCAAACGGAGGTTGGACAAGAGGCTCCGTGCTTGACACTATCAGATCTCACTTCAGCATTCAAAGATGAGTCGCATAAGGAGACCAAGCTCCAAGAACTCAGGAAGAAACTGGATGGCTATATTGGCGAGGAACTCGAGTGGGAATCAATTTGCGACCATTCCTATGCCTCGGCTGAAGTTGTAGATTGCATAGTGTACTATGTTAGTGGGTTCGTGTGTAGAAAGATGCTAAAAAACACAAAGTGCGACGCGTGCAAACTTGGTCTTGCAAGTCGAGTTTCTCATTCTGAGAAGCCTGAAGCAGCCCTTGTCAACTGCAAGACCTTGGGAAGGCTTATTCATCCGAGTACCAATATATTTGTCCTGCTTCGCGCTACAGAAATGGAGTTCCAGAAGAACTGTAAGCAAAGGAATGCATTTGACTTGACCATCGATAATGTATTAGATAGCAATTGGCTGTCATTTCCTTGCACTGTCCACAAGGACGAAGTAATTCCTGCAATATTACATTATTATGTGGGACTGAGAATGAGGCAGTATTGTAAACAGAAGAAAGAAAAGGAGAACAAAACTGCCAAGTTTAGGAAATTGTCAAAACTTGTGACTGCTGTATGACAACCGAATCTGTAGCATTCAAGATATCATTGCATAAAGCAATGCAACAAAAACGTCTGTGCATCTTCATGTCTTATTAAACCTGAATTTTTCTTCACACCTGTTACAGTTGTTTGCAACAAAAAACCACACATCGCTAAAGCAAACATCTTCCAGTCCATGTGCATGTGGGTTTCGCGAAATTCTAATTGCTCCCTTATGTACCCAAGTTAATACTGCAACATGTGCATGTACAGTGCCGAGTGAATGAAACGCGACAGTCGAAGCGCATGGCTTACAATGCCTTTTGCCTTTAAACTTTGCGTTAGGGACACCGAGTTCTTTCGTTGGGGTACTCAGTGAAAGCGGGACAGCTTGTGAAGCATTATAGTTAAGTTTGGTCGCTCCGTGATCATATAGCGCGCGCCAGCTGCGCAAAATGCACCGGCAATCACGCGGTCGGAGTATGGCGTTTCAATCGCTGAGCACTGCACATAATATACGAACATCCATATTACATTCTATTACTTGCAAAGACGGCTACAACCTCGCAAATAATTTTTACAACAGCATGTTTTGTGTTAAATTGGCACGTTATTAAAGTTCTCAGAGTTATAAGAACGCCCTAATGATTTTCATTTCCTTTAAAACGGTATTTCCTTTAAAAACGGCCACACATTTCAACCCAGGAGGGCCGGGCTAAGCGCGCGCTCCATACTGTGCTCCCGTGGTCGATGGCCACCGTTCGCGTAGCGCCATCTAGGAGCACCCAGGACAACCAGAACGAAATGTCGTCAAGCTCGCCGGCCCCGTTGAGCCACCTCTCCTTCTTGCACCATGGGCTGGAGGTACAAACGAACGCAAGAGCGTGCGTGCGTAAGCCGTTTGGGGTCCCCGATACTAAAGTTATCTACATTTTGTAGCTTTTTGGAATTCTTGCCCAGTCGATAGCAATGTAGCCCAAACATAGCCACATAGCCAAAGAGAAAAATTCGACGCCAACTCGAACAAAAAATAGCCCAATTTGGCTTTTAATGGCCCAGTCTGGTAACCCTGAGCGCGAATGTAAAGAAACTGTAAAGAGGGGCTTTAAAAGAAACGCGCAAAGAGCGCCCTCCCACGTGACGCCCGTATGCCAACAGCAACGCGGCGCCTGCGTCGGAAAGGACAGAGTAGAAAGAAAAGACAGGGAACGGCGTTCTTCAAAGCATGGCGCTACCAGTGCCTGCTTTATTTTTCAGTGCCCGGCAGTTCGCTCTCTGAACGCCGTCGTAGTTCCTCCTCTCCCACCGCTCGCGGCGGCTAAAGTCCCTGGGCGGCCGCGCTGGGGCGCCACGTAAACGGAGTAGCTGGCTGCCTCAATGAGCGCGCTTGCGCGTGTCAAGGCCTCCCAAGGGCAGATCCCGCCGCTGCGAAGACATTCTTGTCCATTTTTTTAAAATTGTGTGTTATTTCCTGTCTCAGTACGTTTTCCCTGACTGCTTCTTCCTGTCTGAGCGCACTTCAGCTGAAATGATACACTGCTGTGTGCTTATGCGCAAGTCTGACTGTATGAATGCCGTCCGACTAAGGGGACGTAACCCCTCCCTCCCCCGCCTTGTTTTTCGGAAGGCAACCTCCACCCCCGTCTACACTGCAATAATTTTGGACTGCTATGAGAAATAAAAAGCCAGAGCTAGAAGAAGGGCATGCACAAGGTGTGTGCTTGCATACAGTCGACGTATCTTTGTTGAGTTAAGCTGTCATTAATTATTCTTATATTCAACCTCGTGACTTCGGTGCGTTCCTAAATATGACCTGGTTCCTTTCCTAAAGTACGACAATATTTTTTCGCAATCTCTGTCATATGTACAGCAGCAACAGCTGTCGTTTGTACTTGCGCAAATAAGAAATCTGAGATAAATACCCCTTCCCGCCCAACTCCCACCGCTCTCCATGCAGGCGCATAGCTCCTGGGTAACCGTCGTCGTTTCATATTCATCTACAGTAGAGCAGTGACCGACACTCGGCGGATGTCGTCAGCAATTAACTGGACACGTTCGATGTTCGTGCAGCCCTTTCAGGATTATATATATTAAAATGGCCGGCACACATATGGACTGCTGCGTCAAATGCAAATTTCGCCTACGGTAATGTGCGCTGCTTCCAGAGATTCCGGTAGAACAATTCACCCCCTGTCACAAATTTTGCGAACCACTAATGGAACTATTAACACGCGCTGCTTTGCCCTCCATTGATCAGGTTGCGGCGACAGCGCATTATAAATCACAGACTGCTAACTGAACAAATTAAATGCGGAAACTGCACAGCTTTTTGCCCAAAATCAAATTGGCGACTCCTGACATATTCACTTGTAGCCAAGATCGAGGTGGATTACTTATATTTTTCACAGTCATTTAGTCGCTGACATTCTGCGTACGTCACTATAGCCCGCCCGTTGAACGGCTACTATAGCCCTGTAGAATGTGCACTACAGCGCAAGAATGGCCTGGTTTCTGAATAGAACAGCGCCGCGCCAGCGGAACTCGTACACGTGATTTCTATACGGCAACTTCTTCCGAACGTGCATTTTATGTGGCTGACAAATCTATGATGCAGGCATTTCGTGAAAAAAAAAAAAAAAAAAACTTGAAAATGCCTGAAGGTGCTATCCAAACGCGAACATGCTGCTGAGATTCCTCGTACGCTCACTGAACAGCACCTCCAACGCGCGTCCTTATTGAAGGCGACCACTCATTCTGCTATGTGCATATCGCATGGTCACAATTTCCACTGCGCGCATCTTACCAAATGAACAAAACATTAAACGACATATGTGTGCACCCAAAGCTGCGATATCAGTTATGTGGGAACGTGGGATAACAGGCTCTAACCTAGCCTACCTTCCCATGTTTCACATTCAAGTAAAGAAGTTACGTGGGCGGTTCGGTGCGGCCAAGGCGAAGCGCTCGCTGAGGGAGAGTCCCCTGTTTAAATGGCGGCGCCTGGCGGCGGCACGCTGTACTCGCGCCGACGGCGCGGTCTATTGTTGTCGCGCTCTTCAGCCGGGCACTGAAAGATAGAGGAGGCACTGGGGCGATATCTTATAACGGTTCTCGAAGTGGACCGGTTCACTTGGCCTCGCCTGATTGGCCACAATCGCTCCTTTGCTGACGCGAGAGCAGTTTTACCCAACCACGTGCGGGCAAGTGGACCAGTCCACTTTTGGAACTCTTATAAGATACCCCCCCCCCCCCCCCCCTGGCGCTACTTTACAAAGTTTCAGGAGCTTTATAGCCACCTAGAGTCACTGTATATACAATGATTCTAAGCCAGCCTCGTGGCGCCGGCTGACGAGCGCACATTGCCTTCATATGTCCAATATTTCCACGGAAAACTAAGAAAACATTCTATACCACACATTATACCTCTGTCTCGTGCATAAATGTAAAAAATGTAAACTATGTAACACCTGCTGAAATAAACGCCAGACTTCAAATTAGAACTTGAAACTTCTTGCAGTTTGGCTTGGGAGCGAAATGGCCTCCTCTGACGTATGGCCTCGATATCGACATGTAGGTGGCAGAACCGTTACCGCGTGTGTAGAGTTACCGTATATGCTCTCTACGGGGGCATATAGGAAACGTGCGGCACCTACAGGTGGCGCGCTAATGCAGTGCGCCAGCGCGCCGTCAGCGCCACGAGTGGCCACTGAGTTGTTAACTGACGTGGGACGCATTCTCGTCTCTCCTTCTGCTGCGCCCGCGTTTTGCGGACGTGCGTGCGCGCGATGGCTACTGGTATTATAAAGCGCGCCGGCTTCAAGAAAGTAAAGAGCGCAGGGTTTTTCAGAGCCTCGAACGAAGAGAAAGGAGGCAAATTATGCCGCAGCAGGCACGTTTTCGACGTGACTGAAGAGACCACGGTCGGACAGAGTATTTTGAAAGGGCGGTGTGTGCGACAAGCCAACGTGAACCAGGAAGCATACGCCGTCATCATCGAGGTTTGTGCGAACGCTTTTTCATCATTTTACCTGCTTATTACCGAGCAAACGATGACATTAACGTGAGAAATGTGCTGTAGCGTGATGTTGTCTTGAGGGCAACCGAGTGCGATCGGCGCTAGTACGTACAATCGCCTCCCGTCTTGCATTTAGTGATGCCGTAACGATTGTGCGAACCTTACTATGCTGCATGCAGTTCCGTTTGTGGACGTTGCCCGGGCTGCATGAGTTATTGAGTAAATCTGTTACGTGTCATCTTTGCAAGTGATATCTTAGCCGTCGCGTAGCATAAAAACAGCGTGGCGTGGCACCGCTTGCATGCGCAGCGCTGTCAAGACGCAAATGCAATACAGGTGCATTAAATGATTCGCGCGGTCCCCTGTGCATTGTGCCACACATCCGGCTCTTGTTCTTTACTGTTGACGTTTACGAACTACGCTGCCTGCTTATACGTAGGGCGTGCGAGTAACATTTTTTACCTGCAAATGAGCGTGAATGAATAATGCTCGCCTTTAGGCACTTATTAAACTGTCTGAACTACGGTCCGCGTAACAATAACGCACGTACAGCCAAGCGACGGTGTCCAGTAAATTGACAATATGGTCATCGCCGTGAACTGCGAGATAACTGTTGGTTGATGTAAGTAACTTTAAGTGCACTCGCTCTGTAATATGCATGTGCATGTGTGTACTTTTCAGCATTAATTACTTAAGACAGGTAACACCAAAAACGCGTCTTTTTCAATCGCACTGCCCGTAGGTCGGGTGTAACGACAGTTTCAAAAAAAAAAAAGAGTTATTGCTCTCGAAGCATTCCCGACGCGCGATATCCACGACGTTGCACAAATCGCGCGGCTTTCCAGCTGCCTGCGCAACAGGCTGAAAGCTTCGCACCTTGTACTTATTGTTGAACGCGGGAAAAGCCTACTAACCTCTCATAGCGCGACCTCTTGTCCTCAGCGATCGCCGAAGTTTTGCGGTACGTTGGCGGAAAAATAGCAGGAGCGTACGAGGGAGAAGCTGGATCCGTCGACGACTTTCCGCCAACAAAATGTGCACTGCAGACCCGAGACCACTTTGCCGACTGCCACTCGGTTCCGTTTGCACTGTAAAAACACCGGTTCGCTAGCGTGGGGCGTAAATTCAAAGCGAACTAGCAACAACACGTACTCCATAACCATGCACAGGATCACTTACTTCACACGGCGTACGCTGCGAATCCACCGTTCCCGCTGGTCTACGAGGCATTGTCGCCCCGGAAAATGGAAGAACTTTGTTCCAGGAGGGCATTTATCGTAACTATTAGCGCAGTTGACGACGCAGCAATTCATGCGCGACATTGGAAAGCTCCTCCACCAGCGTGACACGGCTCGGCTCGTGGAGCGGCTGCTGCACGTACCACGCCACTTCGTTTCGTTCCCTCCCGCGCAGCGGCGCCACCAGCTCAATGCACGTTCCCCATACAGTAACTTACAGTAATTCCCCAAGGGGAACATATACAGTAACTCTACGCGTGAGTGTATATTCGCCCCGTGTAGCGCCTGTAAAGTCCCTGAAAAATAACTAAAGTAGCGCTGTAGTAGCGCCATTCGTGTCAGTGTGGAGACACCTCCTCTCTCGTTTGCTTCGTAGATGTGTAGGTGAAGCTAGTTGAGAAGGCACTTGTACGTTCAGCTAAACGCAAGACGGCGCTGCGGTTGTAAGCGACCCTTTGGGGGAAGTTTGAGAGAAATAATTAGGAAAGTGCCGGTAAATACGACAAAAGAATGTAATTAGGAGCAAGTGGAGTGTTTTTTTTAGTGTAGAAATATGCAGTACATTATCAGTGAGTACGTGCATGTGCTCGACGTATGTGTATGTGCGTGGTGTCGGCAACATGGCATGGGACAGGTTCACGGCTACGGCAGTTATGAGTTTTTGTGCAAGATGTTAAATATGCCGCGTCATGAAAGTGGTCTGTAGAAGAATGAAGTAAGCCAAGCGCTTGTAGCGGCAAAACCCACCCCGCAAGCGGGTAGCCCACGACGCGAGAGCCCAGCGTTCACTTGCCGATGTGCTTGGGGTTCACGCTGTCGATGGCAGCGCTACCACGCGCCAAGCAAATTCGGCTTCGGCCGTGCTAAGAGATCGCAAAGCACGACGCATCACTAGCTTTTTGAAGGTCAGACGAACGCCATCTTGGTTGTCCACATGCGGCGTCTGCTCGACCTTGCGCGATCACGCTTGAATCTGCGCGACAGCTCTGCATGTTTTGGGATGCCGTAAAAGCACGTACAACAACGGAAAGAAGGAGTTTTCGCTTCCGCGGGTACAGCTAAACGCCAAAAGTCGAGATGTGTGACCCCAGCGTATCGAACGGCTTTTCGCATACACGCCGAGGCAACAGCGGAGAAGCCGGAGACCAAATGCGGGGACGATGGTCGCCGAAGACCGTTCCCGCAGCATCGAGCGCGTGCTCTGCGGGCGAAGCTGGCCCTCATAGCCCCCCCTACGGCCCTACTAGCCGCCAAACAGGCAGCTTACGCAGTGGTGTCAGTGTGCCCCGTGCAGCGGTGCGGCCGCGTGTTTTCGCAAGGCCTTTTAGTTTCGCGTAGACAGTTTCTCGGTGGACACTATTCGCCTGGTGTGCGACCGATGGCGGCGCTGCGAACGGCGCCTGTACGACGTCAGAGCGGGGATTCGCGCGCTTTCGTCTGCTACGTAGGCCCAGCGCCGTGTTGAAGCCACCGTTGCGGTAAATCTCAACAAAAAAGCAGTTCAGTTGGTTATCTCGCATATGGTGGCTACTGACGCTGTTCGAACAACCGTGGGTCTGCTTTTAACGTTCATTTAGAACTACGGCTCTTTGTTTTTTTTTAGAACTGCGGCCGCTTGTCTCCGCGGCGAGTGCTGCGCAATGGTGAAGTACTGCTCTGTGCCTCAGTGTACTTCGTCCGCTCGTGAAAGAGGCGTTAGCTTTCACAACTATCCTAAGGACCCAAAGCTGAAGAAGAAGTGGATGGTCAAGCTCAGAATGGGAAAGCGCCCCACGCCTTCATCGACCGTGTGCAGCAAACACTGCGCGGACAGTGACTTCTGCTACCCACCGTACGCGCCACTCTTCGGTAAGTTTGTGACCGTGTTTAAGCGCCTCGCCAATACTTAAGCCGTTTATTGCACGCAGGCTATAAGCATAGGCGACTTACACCAGGTGCGGTGCCGTCCCACAACCTGCCGCGAAGGCCCCTAGACAAGGAGCCGACGACGCGGCCTCCGAATCGCCTCGCGGGTAAGCGCGCCTCGTGAGCTCAGCTGAGCGGCGCAGGATATATGAGACTACGGCTGCGTCTGGATGGTGTACATACGTATTTTACCTACGAAGCCAAGCGCGCGCCTAGAGGACTGCTAATCATAAATTCATAACCTGTTGCCGCTGTTCAGTGCACATTCTCTAAAATTTTCACCTGAGGCAGCATGCAGACACTTTTTTTAAAGCGGAGCTCTTTAAGCTTTTCGTTAGGCTGCGTGGCGTGAAACTCGACCCAGCTTGCCTTTGCCACGTTAATCTCTGTGGCCTTGTGAGTGGCATAATCAGCGATTAACTATTTGCAGGCCCGTAGCCCGTAGGGGAGGGGGGGGGGGGGCTAGGGGCCCGACGTTGTGCGGTGGGTTGGTGAGTCCACTTGTTTGGGGGACGAGAGCGGCGACGGTGATGCGACCTCCGTTGACGGCCTCGACCGCGCATTCAACAACGTGGCCTGCGTCGTACACCGCCTCGCCCTCGATGAGACACCGCGACGTTCCGCAAGCTTTATCTACATACTTGTAGATGCTCGAGAACGGCACGCTTACTGTAATATCGAAAGAAACACCCAAACTAATTAGTATCGTACGGCGGAAACAAGATAACGAGCGCGAACACTCACACATAGTTTCACTTTCTTACCAACAATGCGGTCGGTGGCATCGGCGCACTCGTCGGCCATCCGGGGGATTTCTTGGCCCTGTCGATTGGGCCGCAACTAAAACAAGTTCAAGATTACACTCGAAAACAATCGTTGCAGGCGTTAGTTGATCGTCGCGAGGCTGTTCGTTCGACAAAGTTCTCACCTGAAGCAGACGATACGCGTACAGGAGCAGCGGCTGCTGCAGCGCGGTTGAAATCGGAGTCCCCGCTCTGACGTCACACGCGAGAGGGCGCCACTCCAAGATCTAGAGGCTAATAGAGGCACTGCTGCTACGGCTAGGAGAGGAGGCAGAGGCGAAGGGGCGCAGTTGGCGCTACTTTAGTTTTTTCAGGGGTTTTACTGTAGAGGCGCCACTATGGCCACCTAGCGGGCACCGTCGGCAGTACTCTCGGGAGGCCGAGCAGACGACATGCTTTGCAGAACCGTGCGGCAAGGGCATTGCTGAAGTTCGCGCCTGCCATTTCCATTCGTTCGCGCGCCAGACGTCTCCAGGAAAGGCACATGCCTCTGTGAAAGTGGAAATGCGCATGTCGTTAACGGAATTTGGGACAATCCAGTCCGCATACTTATCAGATGCGTCGCTCAGACCAGCGTAAGGAAACCCAGTTACGAAGCGGAGCTCGTGCGAGGTAGCCGCCATGCTTTGCTGACTTATGTGGCATCTCAGTCGTACCTTTTGTTTTTAGAGTTGTGCCTTTGCCATATTTCTGTATCTGTAATTTGATAATAAATAGACATAATTTGGGCGGACTGGTGAATTAAGCAATGAAGTCCACATTATGTGATGTTGACGCATAATGCGGCGATCTTGATAGCACTGATTACATATGTGACATCGTCGGATAATAGCCATGAAAGTTACATTAAGAAGCGTGATCCTGCGATTGTTAATAAACGTGCATACACTCCTCATGGCCAAACGTGTGAGAGGATAAGGACACATATCGAGCACACGTAGAGACGGTGGAGTCCCCTGTCTTAGCATTAGAAGTATTGTAAATAGTAAAATAGGGAGGAGGGCGAATGACCGTATGTGCGCAATTGTTAAAAAAAGAAAAAAATATGGGGGGGGGGCGATAAAGGGGCAAGACGCATGTGTGCGACTGCTATTAAACAACTAAAGAAAAATCTGAGCAGCAGAACTCAAATTATGCTTCCTCTAAAGGGGCTCTCTACCGTCCTTCATCGCTCTCCCGTTTTTTTGGCTTAATAGAAAGCGTACCTTTCGAAGTGTCCCAGCGTGCAGTGGTTTCGCCAGAAACTGAGGAGAAATTATTAAAACAGGATTTTTTCATCTACGAAGACGCTCCTTTCCTACCTGTACAGACGCCGACAACAGTGGTACTGGGCGCGATGCGTCGTCGTCTCCCTGGCAACCCTTTCGGGTGCGGGAATTAAGCCTCTTGTCAACAGGAGCCGGTTCCAAGGACGACAATGTAGAGGTGACCAGGAGGAGAGGCGAGGGAAAGTCGGCGCGTTGGGGTATGGTCCCTCAAGTATTCTAGGAACCATAGTTGGGTGCGCCTCGGACGTGCAGCGCCGCATGCATGACAAGCGCAGTACTACGCGCCTGTACAGGCAGATGGATGGATGGATATTAGGAGCGTCCCCTTTATAACGGGGCGGTAGCCGGGCCACCAAGCTCTAGCTTTATTTCTTTTTCCTCTTCAAACATTTCTTTTCCCGAATCACATATTTTCACAACTAATTTTTCTCCTCGCCTACCAATTTTATCTATTATTCTTCCGCTGTGATGTAACAATCTTACCCGAACTACCTTGCGCTTCTGCTTGCTCCATACCTTTGCGCCACCAATACTCTAAGCGTATGCCCCGCCACCGTGGTCTAGTGGTTATGGTATTCGGCTGCTGATCCGAGGGTCGCGGGATCGAATCCCGGTTGCGGCGGCTGCATTTCGATGGAGGCGAAATGTTGAGGCCCGTGTGCTGTGCGATGTCAGTGCACGTTAAAGAACTCCAGGTGGTCAAAATTTCCGGAACCCTCCACTACGGCGTCTCTCATAATCAGAGCTGGTTTTGGGACGTTAAACACCACATAACAACAACAATACTCTAAGCGCCTTTTACTTATCTCTATCGCCGACATGTTCAGCTTTCCCGTGCTACCCCTGAAACCCATGGCTTCCTGTAGGGTAGTGTCCATAGCTACACCTGGGTGGACATCTGTACATTCAATCAAAATATAATCTGTCGTTTCGCTAGCTTTTCCACAGCACGTACATGTGTCCCCTTCTTTATTGAATTTCGCTCTATAACTTCGGGTTCTCAGGCAACCGGACCTTGCCTAAACAGTAAAGCGCTTCCCTTTGAATTATCGTAAAATTTTTCTCTCTTGATTTCGTCTTTCCCTTTTCTGTAGATGTTCAATGCCGACTTCTCCATTCCTGCTATCCAATCCGACTTCTCCGCAGCTCTGACCATGCTCTTAACGCTCTTTTTCGTCCCATCCGTTTCGTTACTGGCTGTATACTTACTGGTAAGCCTCCTAGTTCTCTTCCTCCATTGTGAGTCAACGTTCTTCCTATACAAATACCTGAATACCTTCGCTGCCCATCTACTTACTTTCATATTCCTTAATCTCTGTTTGTACCTAATTTTACTCTGAGCTTACCTTCCCGCAAAGTCAGACTATCCCATATCCCCCTTAACAGCCTCGTTTGCGGTCTTCCCATGGGCGCCCGATGCGAGACGTCCCACCGTCCTCTGATTCACGTCCAGCCCTGATTGTATCTCTGACCTCATGCACACCACTGAGTTTCCGAATGCAAGTCCTGGCACCATTACACCTTTCCATAAACCACGAATTACCTCGCACAGATGAATTCGAAGGCAGCGCCACCTGCGCCATCCCGAAAGCAGCGAAATAAAAAAGAACGAATACCTCTTGCACGCTATATTCGCAACTCCAGAAAAAGTGGTTCATCTGGCAACATTGCTCAGATAAACAAAGATGGCTTCTACATCCAGGGTCACGGCCGCGCTTTCGTTTAGCACTGTGCTAAAGTTTCTTGATTGCGGGGTCGAATCACGATGCTTCGTCGAAGGCGAAAGGGTTCTTGCTGCCGAACATCTGATATTATTTCGTCAAGGCACTCACTTGGGCTAGTTGGTTTTGCATTATCTTTGGTGGAAATGCGCTTTGGACGCGACAGTGTTTCGTCTTCTCTGTCCGCGTCCAAAGCGCATTTCCACCAAATATCTGATACTAATCGGCCTAAGGGATTTGAGCGGCGAAACAGCGGAAATAATTGCGCTGTGCGCTCAAACGTCACACTTGTTCGGAGATCCGCATCAGAATTTTTTAAGGATAAAGAGCCTTTCCAGCGAGCCTGAAGTTGAAGAAGGCAGGTGTTCATGCGTAGCAGGCCTCTCCGAAAGATGCATGCAACTGATTTTGATACAACTGATTTGAGTACAAATGCGTCACTTATAAACGTGTTAAAAGAGTTAAGTTCTATGCGCAGTGCCGGAAAACAAACTTAGAGGCGCAGTGAACAGGTCGAGGGCTCAAAAGTTGGAACGAGCGGAATAAATCCTGAATTGCCACCAGATGAACTCAAAATGCAAACGCGCTACGTGAAACGATCACACATTACCTCCATAACAAATTACGAAGCGCAGCGCGCGCATGGGACAAAGAAGGCGAACGAAGGCAAGCGCTCGCTTTATATTGTTGCGGCCTCACCGCTGCCACCGGTAGTCGTGGTTTATCGCTGCCACCATTTGTCGTGGACTCGTGTCGCCTTCAGGCCAGGAGTCCACGGGGCAGGAAGAAGAGTACGAGGAGTTGGTTTTGAGAAGAGAATATTTACATTTATTTACATGGTTTGAAGGTGATGGCCGAATCCCAATCAAATCCTCTATCGAATCCTCTCTCGAATCCTCTGATCCCGGGGTGCTCCCGTGGATTAAGTAACCAGCGTCGTCCGGCGACGCCTTCTTGGGAGGGCCCAGTCGACGCTTCTTCTTCCAATCGGAGGTGGCGGGTCCAAAGGGGAAGAAGGTTGTGGACCTCCCCCTTTTTCTTGGAATGTGGCCGAGGTGACACGTACGCAGCCGGACCATACGATGGTGCATCAGGACGCCTTCCGGTGACACATCTGGACGTCTTCCGGCCAGAGGTAACGAAGTAATCGTTAACGGCAGTCGGCCCGTTCGACACGTTTTTCTGTAGCGACACCTGCGTTAACAAGTTTCTGCTGGCGCCGCCCCGTCTCCGAAGTCCCGGACGTAACAATATCTACTACAACGCGTGCGGGCAAAAGTACGTCAGCAATAAGATTACTGCGGATCAAGTTGAGCACTGACACGTTCAGAAAATGTTAGACATATACACGTATAAACAATGTCGATATTTTGTTCACGCGCTTGCCTAAACTAAACTACACTCCGGCTCTTCGAAAAACGCGCATGATAATAAACGCGCGCACACACAAACATAATCAGTGTACTCACCGGGGAGGAAGAAATCATCGCGAGTGAAGTGCCTGGAACAAACTAGCATAGTTCCCGTCGGCAAAAAAATAAAAACCGCATATCTGCTTCTTTCGCTGCAAATGACGTCGAAAGACGATTCCCTGACGCCCCTGATACCCCCCCCCCCTCCCCCGTGACATCCTCTCTTCTCTCACCTCCCGCCCCTCACAGTGGGTCCAGCACCCATTCAAGAAGAATCTAGCCACACGATGTTGCTTCAGCAATGGTTACAGTGTCCGGTTGCTGGTGGTTATAGTGTCCGGTTGTCCGGTGGTCGTAGTGTCCGGTTGCTGACCAAGGACGGGGCTTCGATCCCGGCCGCGGCGGTCTCGTTTTCGATGGAGGCGAAAATGCTGGGGCTGCTTGTACTGTGCCTTTTCAGTGCACGTTAAAGGGACACTGAAGAGTAAAATGATTTTTCTCGCATCGGTAAATCTCTATCACAATACCAAAGGCGCCATCTTTCCGCGCGGAGTCACTCGGTAAGCGAGAAAACGCGCAAAGAAAGGAAAGTACAAGTGGTGGCATCACCTTGAGGTGCTCGACCAGCTCGCTGTGACGTCACACATTTTGAAGACACCTGCTAGGGCCCACATAATTCTTAGCTGGTAAAATTCAGTTGCCTTGTGTTCGCGTGTAGCAAGAGAGTTAACGTAGCAAGTTGCATGAAACTATGCAGCCAATTCGGACAGAATACTAAACACGAGTTTGGAATCTGTGACATCATGCTTGCGTTGACGTGCGGAGGTTTCGGCGGAAGTTAAAAAAAATGAAACATTGACCTTCATCTTCTTCTTTAATATTGAACACACGACGACAAAATATACAACAGAATTTTCAAAGAAAAGTCTACCGGTATAAACTGATTTACTGTTTTATTTCAGTGTCCTTTTAAGAAACCCTAGGTGGTAAGAAATGTCCGAAGCCCTGCAATACGGCGTGCCTCGTAATAATATAGTGGTTTTAGCACGTAAAACCCCTGTCAACGTCTCTAAGGGGTCTTGGTTGTCCTGTATGTATACTGTTCTCTCTCCCCGTTCTCTTCGCTGCACATCATCTTCCGTTACGCAGTAACAGATTTTACTGGAAGACTAACCAAAGATGAGGGCACGAAGCAAAGCGGAGAATGTCATTTACAGCCCTCGAACAGGCGGTGCGCTTCTCCTCTTGCAGGCCAAGCACATTTGTCGGCTTCATTTTTTCTCTGTTCCGTCTCCTCTGCAAGCTCATCAAGCGCAATGTTGATTCCCGTGAAGTCAGTTATCATCGAATCCATGACACCTCACTTGAAGGTATTTAGAGCTGCATCAAAACTAAATGATGCGTTTTACGTGCCAGAATTACTATCGGTTTATGAAACTCCCTAATATTTTTGATCGCCTGCAGTGTTTATATATATATATATATATATATATATATATATATATATATATATATATATATATATATATATAAGCAGTGAAGAAACGGACGAACGTGCAAGAACTTTTTTACTTTCAACGTTTCGGCCGGTGGTCCGGCCTTCATCAGTTGCCTTGTGTTCGCGTGTAGCAAGAGAGTTAACGTTTTCCTGATGAAGGCCGGACCACCGGCCGAAACGTTGAAAGTAAAAAAGTTCTTGCACGTTCGTCCGTTTCTTCACTGCTCATATTCGTCTGGATCCGCAGACACATTTACTGGATATATATATATATATATATATAGTGTAGCGAAAAGTAACGAACCCTATAGTGGGGCACGCTCTCCAGTGCCATCTAGTGGGTCTGGCCCTAACGCGCATTGCTCGAGCTCGCCGCTCGCTCTCGGGGATCGTGCCTTGAGCCGTTGACCAAGCTACCGGTCGGGCCTTACGCCAGCCTTCAATAAGCGCCTTTACAATTGGTGCCCCGCCACGGTGGTCTAGTGGCTATGGTATACTCGGCTGCTGATCCGAGGGTCGCGGGATCGAATCCCGGCTGCGGCGGCTGCATTTCAATGGAGGCGAAATGTTGAGGCCCGTGTGCACATTTCGTTGTGTTGAGGCCCGTGTGCACATTTCGACCCCCCAGGTGGTCGAAATTTCCGGAGCCCTCCACTACGGCGTCTCTCACAATCAGAGCTGGTTTTGGGACGTTAAACCTCACAAAACAAAACAATTGGTGGAGGTGCTGGGTACCCTCACAACAACTCCGATCGCTTTCTATGCCCCTGGAACTTCGCTCCCGCAGAGTGCCGTCTACGATGCCTCAAGACGCCGCCCAGCAAACGCCTCCGTCCGCACCGACCGCATGTCCCGGTGTCCCTCGTGTCCGAGACCAACCTGTCTTCACTGGCGCGGATGGGACCGACGTGGAGGACTGGCTCACGATTTACAAGCGCGTGAGCGTGCCCAATAGGTGGACGAGGCGGGAAAGCTGAGCAATTTGAATTTATACCTTGCGGTTGTGGCGAGTCTGTGGTACAACAACCACGCATCAGATTTCCTGACGCGGTCCGATTTCAAGACCGCCATTGTCGACGTGTTCGGCCGCCCTGCCGTTCGTAAGCTGCAAGCAGAGCAGCGCTTACGCGAACGATTTCAGCAGGCCGGTGAATCCTTCACGAGTTATATAGAAGATATCCTCGACTTGTGCAAGAAAGCCAACGCGACCGTGTTGGAGTCTGAAAAGATCAGGAACATCATGAAAGGTATCGAGGATGACGTTTTCACCATGCTGCTCGCCAAAAACCCTCGCACTGTGGCCGAGGTCAGAACGCTGTGCCAAAGCTACGAGGAGCTGTATCGACAGCGGTTGATGACCCGTCGCCCTTCATCACGCGACGCCGATCTCGCTGGTTTGTCGGCCATTTCTGACCATTCCGCGTTGCTCGCGGAAGTCAAGACATTCGTGCGCGAGGAAGTTGCACGCCAGTTCTCTCTGCTGGCCTTTGCTCAACCGCAGCATATTCAACAGCCGTCGACCACACTTCTGCCTCCCCTCCGCCGAGAGATTGAGCAGGAAATCGCTGGGGTCATGCCCGAGTACTACCAATACCCTCCAGCGCCTGCACAACTAAGTTATGCTCCAGTTGTAGCCACGCCGCCCCAACCGATTCCTGCTGCTGCTCCACTTAGTTACGCCCAAGTTGTCGCTAGACCTCAGTCTTTCGAAACGGGTGTGCCGCCTCCATACGCCGAAGTCATTCCTAGGGCCCGGCTGCAGTCCAGCATGCAGTCGTATCAGCAGCCGCCCCGTCCATCGCGTCCTGCGACATGGGTGGCACCTGCCCCAGCGAACCGATGGCGCACTTCCGACAACCCTCCCATCTGCTTTGCGTGTGGTTACGCCGGACTCGTCGGCGTTATTGCGATCGCGTGCACCGCCTCGAGTCGCATCACCCGTCACCAGCCGGTCCAGCCGCCCGTATTACGATCCACCTCCGCCTATAGTCACCTCCGCTGCGGGCAGCTCCGTCACCAGCCGGTCCAGCGGCGGAACGGCGGACCGTGGAGCCGGTCCGCCGTTCACCGTCTCCACGACGCCGCTCCTTGTCACCTATGCGGCCACGTGCAGTCGCCCGAGACCAGGAAAACTAGTCGTCGCAGTCCACGAGGCAAGGGCTGCGACGCTATCGAACTGTGAAAGCCCTCAGCGCAGCCCATCGAACTTACGTAATAGACGTGTTTGTCGACAGTGTTCGCGCATCCGCCCTTGTAGACACTGGAGCCGCCGTATCAGTCATGGACGCAAAACTTAGCCGTTTAGTACGAAAAGTGACGACGCCACTGTCTGGGCTCTCCCTCCGTACAGCTAGTGCCCAAAGTATTCACCCAGCAGTATGCACAGCCCGCGTCGTCATTCAAGGCACTCTGTACGCTATCAAATTCATCATAATTTCTCCATGCTCTCACGACGTCATCCTGGGATGGGATTTCCTTTCGCGCCACGACGCCGTCATTCATTGAGCACCTGTCGAGCTAGAACTCTCGCCATTCTCAGACTTGACGCCGGCAAGCGAACCATCGGCTTCATACAAGCTACTCGTCCGAGACGACACCAGAGTGCCTCCAAACTCGACAATGGCTGTGTCGGTCTACTGCGCCGATCTCGCCGACACCGTTGCACTCCTTTCGCCATCTGAGCGCGTTTCCACTAGGAAAGGCTTGCTGGTGCCTTTTGCGACCGTGCAGCTCACTCAGGGCAACGCCGCGATTTTCGTAACCAACCCATCCCCGTACGTAGTTGTGTTTACACGACGGGAATGTCTCGGCAGGGTGGAACCCCTAGAAGACGCACAAGTTATCGACGCGCTCGATGACACGCACTGTTCCAGTTCCAGCGCGCTCAGTGCTCTTTCGACTTCTGATTCGTCACCCGTTGATGTATTCGGGTCCTCCATTGCTGCACAACGTTCCCTGTTTCTGGGCCTGCTAAAAGAATTTCGTTCTTCTTTCGATGTCGCACAAGCTTCTCTCGGCCGCACGTCAACTGTTACTCACCGCATCGACACTGGCAGCCTACCGCCACTGCGGCAACGTCCATACCGCGTATCTCCCGCAGAACGTCGACTAATCAACGCGCAAGTCGACGACATGCTTCGCCACGACGTTATTCGACCTTCGAACAGCCCTTGGGCGTCTTCTGTCGTTCTTGTTGCGAAGAAGGACGGTTCTATACGGTTCTGTGTGGACTACCGACGGCTCAGCAAGACCACTCGTAAGGACATCTATCCACTACCGCGAATTGACGACGCGATTGACAGCCTGCAAGGAGCAGAATTCTTTTCATCCCTCGATTTGCGGTCAGGATACTGGCAAGTACCCATGGCTGATGACGCTCGACCGAAGACAGCCTTTGTCACGCCCGACGGCTTGTACGAATTCAACGTCATGCCGTTTGGAATGTGTAATGCGCCCGCTACCTTTGAGCGTATGATGGATACTGTTCTGCGCAACTTGAAATGGCACACGTGCTTGTGGTATACCTCGACGACGTCGTCGTTTTCGCTCCGGACTTCTCCACGCATCTCCAACGCTTGCGACATGTTTTGACGCGTTTGAGGGACGCCGACCTACAACTTAATTTAAAGAAATGCCGATTTGCGGCATGGCAGCTAACAATACTAGGCTACCTGGTGTCCAAGGACGGAATTCTCCCCGATCCAGCCAAGCTTCGGGCCGTGGCCGAGTTCCCCAAACCGACGTCCGTCAAGGAACTGCGCAGCTTTGTAGGACTCAAAAGGACGGAAAGTTGAGCGAGTTGGTAACATTCCATAATCAAAAGAAGAGGCGTGCAGGACACGGACACAAGAAGAGAAGTGAACACCACGAACGCCGACTAGCAACTGATGCACAGCACAGAGGCGAAAAAGAAAGAAGACACACAGCTTATCTGCGCATGCTCGGAATGGTAGCGCCACCTGTCAATCGGTTACACGTGCCCGCCTACGCGATAGACAACTCCCAAGGCATTCTATCTCCTCCCTGTTTAAGCTAATCGACGGTTGACTCACGCATGCACTTCCACTAATACTGATATACCAGGCCTCAACCAATAAAAGCGTATCTTCGTTCTTATGCCTGTACAGGATCTCGGTATTATCTAACTCGGGCATGCAGCTACAGACCTGGCAGTGCAAGGATAGATTGGACGGCGTCCCACCTGATAGCGACCTCCTGTGTTCAATTAATCTTTGATTAATACAACGCGCAGTTTGCCCTACATAAAACCGTCCGCAGCTAAAAGGAATCTTATAAACTACACCCATGCGGCAGTCGGTGAAATTGTTCTTGGCTAGGTGCTTAACCGGACAGATATCGGTTCGCTTCTTACCTTCCTTCTGCTCAATTCTTCTATGCACTGCAGCACAAACCCTTCCTAACTTATTGGGAGCCGTAAACACAACATTAACCCCATATTTACTTCCCACTTTCTTAAGCCGGTGCGAAACTGCGTGGATGTAAGGAATACTGTTACAGGGCCGTGTTCAAGCTCCCCGGCGCGAAGTCGGTGAAGGGAACCACGGCAATTTCGGTCGTTCCGTACGCAAGCAGACACAGTTAAAGGATCAGAGTCGTGGTTTCAAAAACAAAACAACAAAATTTAATCTATAATGGTAGGGCAGCGCAAATCATACAAGGGAAACAACACTTCACTCAACTAAGAATATAACAGCGATGAAAGAGCTTGACAAAAATACTAAAGCGCGAGAACAACAAACAAATAAGAAAAATAAACTAACAAAGAATAACTAGGGTAATCACAACAATTCAGGAATCTAATCTATAAAAGTTAAAGTTCAAGGAGAAAGTTCAGGGGTATAAACATGAAGGCATACGTGCTGATGACCGGCAGCGTCGAAGGGTCCACGACGATCTGGTGCGGTAGTCTGGTACGGCACAGCGTTGAGGTCGATGGAGTTTCGGCGCTGATGTTCCCGGGGAGCTAGTGCTTGACGGCAAACTCGAGCAGTTTTAACTAACTCGAGCCGAAGTCCCGATGCCTACGTTGCAGACGGTAAGCGCACATCTCAACTAGGCGAAGCGGCTAAGGTTAGGTGGCCAGCCGGTACAGAGCCACGCTAACAACTTCTAGAGCGATACGATGATCGGCTTCTACGCCGTGTAAGCCAAGCGACTAGAACCCCGTGCTCCTCAATGCTCCTCGCTTAAATACCCGCATGTTTTTCCCGATTCGCTGTCTTCGGAATCGGGGCGTGTTTTGAGACAATTGTTCTACGACTTCCTTTCTGGCTCCGCCCAAAATATCCCTCTCACAATTACTGCACTGGAGAGGGCGATGACCAAACCCTTTCTCGTGGTCCCCGACGGGCCTCTTCTTTCTGCATCCCCGATTGACAGGTCATCAGCGTAGCGGGGGGTGCCCTTCGAGTCAACAACGGGATGCATACTTGTCCCCTTTGGACACGGTGGCCGACGAGCAAACAATAGCGTAGGTCCGCGCGCACGTGGCCAGTGCACGTCAAACGGCTGCCCGCTGTCTTGCCCCGTATTGTTGGTCCGAAGCACCGTTGTTCGGCCATCAAGAACCACGCCGGGGGGTCGCAGGAGAATGCTTCAAGTTCAAGCTTCCCCGCTCAGGGAGGCCATCTCCAAGTCTTCTCCGAAAAATGCCGAGAACTTTCGACGTACTTGGAGAGCGGCCGAAGCGCTTCGAAACTTGCACGTGCGGCCCTGCCGTACATCTTTAGTCATATTAAACCACGAGGCAATGTCAATCCGTGACACAGCCCCCCACTTTCGGAATGTTATCCCATAACATTTCAACACACGGATGACATTCGCCGAGAGTAAAGTACAAGCACCAAGTCTCGCTCAACCAAACCAAGCGGTGGTGTTTCACTTATGCACCCCATCTTACACACAAGCTCACAACGTGAGTATAAAAATAAATCAAAAACAAAAAAAAAGAACATCGTTCCACAAGGTACTTCTACATAGTCGTTCAGAGTCACACGAAACACTTCTCTGTTATCCAGTACGATAACCAGGGGCTCCGCAAACATGAAAATACAGCCAGTGCGCACACCAAAAGGGGAAATTCCACGACGGGCATACTTCTTTATACAGTGCATCAATAAATACACTTGACACACAAAGCACAAACCAAAAAAAAAAACAGCGTATTTTAAAACACAATGAATCACTCTACATTCGGCTCAAGTAATTATCCCCCATATTTTCACTACTCTTAGTATGGGCAGCACTGAACTGGCATCCCCGCAGCTGCACATTGCGCCGAAGTAGCCGACTGTTCGGCTGCCTTGCTCGCCTGATATAACTTAGCTGCTCGTGATCGCTTTGTACAAACTCCCAAGTACATGGAGAAATTCCCGATCTACTATCCTAGCGCAAGACACTTTTTCTAGGCGCGGTGCAGTCTCGCGCTGCTTTCGGCTGGCATTTCATGAAATGGGTCACTGACATTCTTCGCAGTGCCGCTAATGCTTCCTCAATGAACAAAAGGTAAAGCTTACAAAACATCGCGGCAATCTGCAGTCACAAAGGTGCAATCGAACATTAGCACACAAATCTATCTCAAAACTAAATATGCACGTGGTGACCGCTAGTCTTGCATCTCTGCGAGATGGTTATCTCCGGGTTCCACAAATGCACCCTTTTAGGCGAACTCTGGGAAGGCGCGCAGTCCATGCTTTTCGCGGTGCACTATTCCAACAAAAGGACGAACGGTTCGCCTGCCAGTCAGGACAATTAGCTACGGTCTTCAACTCGTTGCTTCTACTGTGCACGAAGCCTGCCCCCAACTGGTACAGTAAGCTCATTCTCCTCCTCCTCGTCGAATGGCCACCCTTTAGCCACGGAGGGGAGCGACCTTTGTTAGAACTCCGTCGTACGCGATCCTTCGCCGCGTTCCTGCACCTGATGTGCAGTGAAAGAGATGAGACGGGGCGGTTCCTTGGTCGTCTTATTTTGCATGAAATGCTCTTCGCGACGCGCCTCATGTGTGCTCTCGATCTCAGCAACAGTCTGAACCGCACTTTTTTCTTTGCGGACCCTTTTGCAATCTCAAGCCCAGAATTAAACTTGGCGCCTCGACAGATTACTTCATGGCGATTAACCGCTTTAGCGCGCTTGCCGCTACTCGCCACTATCGGGTCGGCCTTCCCGCGGTTTCGACGGGAACTTTTCAACTGGCAATGGCTCGCAATGCACAAGGCCTCATCACTCGTACTCGCATGTACGCTGCTCTCTATCTGCTTGTCCAAATCTCCGGACAACTGCACTCGCTTCTCTTCCTTGTCGTCGCTAGACATCCGCGCCGCTGACGGAACAATAACTCTGGCACCGTAGAAGCTAGCCAGCTCTTCCTGCTCGAGATTTTCGAGCTTCTTTGTCTCGAGCTCTCGCTCTTTCGCTTCTAGCTCGCGTTTCTTCGACTCGAGTTCGAACTCTTTCACCTTAATCTCAGAATGCTTCACATCAAACTCACATTCCTTTTCATCAAGTTCGCGCTCTTTCGCTTCGACCTTTTTCGGAGCTACCGCGGGCTCCTCCGAATCCCCCTCTTCATTACTGCTGTTGGCCTCCTGGCCCCGCTCTTCAAAGTTGTAATTCACAACTGTCTCTTGCGCTTCAGGTGCGTGCGCATTCTTATCTGTCTCCTCAAAATACATTGTCGTCTCATGGACACTGTTCCTTAGCTTCTTTCTTAACTCCTGCAACTTCAATTGCAGTTCTTCGGCTTCCTTCGCCGCTATTCTTTCTCTCTCTTTATCCTCTCTGGCCCATTCTCTTTTCTTTCTTTCCCATTCTCTTTCCAACGCTTCGTCTTCTCTGGCTAGTTCCTGCTGCTCTTCCACCCACGCCCTCAGCTCAGCGCCCTCAAGGCCTAGCTCTTTGCCCACTGCTGTGAGCTTTTCTATCTCCATTTTGCCTCTCACAATCCAAAATATTGCCACAACACTCTAACACTCAAGTGCCCACAATTCGCGCAAACGGGCTCTTTCAACCATGCGCAACACTCACCCCTCACTGTGTTGCTATTGTACGGAACGTCCTGTCCGCGGACGCCAGTTTTGTTACAGGGCCGTGTTCAAGCTCCCCGGCGCGAAGTCGGTGAAGGGAACCACGGCAATTTCGGTCGTTCCGTACGCAAGCAGACACAGTTAAAGGATCAGAGTCGTGGTTTCAAAAACAAAACAACAAAATTTAATCTATAATGGTAGGGCAGCGCAAATCATACAAGGGAAACAACACTTCACTCAACTAAGAATATAACAGCGATGAAAGAGCTTGACAAAAATACTAAAGCGCGAGAACAACAAACAAATAAGAAAAATAAACTAACAAAGAATAACTAGGGTAATCACAACAATTCAGGAATCTAATCTATAAAAGTTAAAGTTCAAGGAGAAAGTTCAGGGGTATAAACATGAAGGCATACGTGCTGATGACCGGCAGCGTCGAAGGGTCCACGACGATCTGGTGCGGTAGTCTGGTACGGCACAGCGTTGAGGTCGATGGAGTTGCGGCGCTGATGTTCCCGGGGAGCTAGTGCTTGACGGCAAACTCGAGCAGTTTTAACTAACTCGAGCCGAAGTCCCGATGCCTACGTTGCAGACGGTAAGCGCACATCTCAACTAGGCGAAGCGGCTAAGGTTAGGTGGCCAGCCGGTACAGAGCCACGCTAACAACTTCTAGAGCGATACGATGATCGGCTTCTACGCCGTGTAAGCCAAGCGACTAGAACCCCGTGCTCCTCAATGCTCCTCGCTTAAATACCCGCATGTTTTTCCCGATTCGCTGTCTTCGGAATCGGGGCGTGTTTTTGAGACAATTGTTCTACGACTTCCTTTCTGGCTCCGCCCAAAATATCCCTCTCACAATTACTGCACTGGAGAGGGCGATGACCAAACCCTTTCTCGTGGTCCCCGACGGGCCTCTTCTTTCTGCATCCCCGATTGACAGGTCATCAGCGTAGCGGGGGGTGCCCTTCGAGTCAACAACGGGATGCATACTTGTCCCCTTTGGACACGGTGGCCGACGAGCAAACAATAGCGTAGGTCCGCGCGCACGTGGCCAGTGCACGTCAAACGGCTGCCCGCTGTCTTGCCCCGTATTGTTGGTCCGAAGCACCGTTGTTCGGCCATCAAGAACCACGCCGGGGGGTCGCAGGAGAATGCTTCAAGTTCAAGCTTCCCCGCTCAGGGAGGCCATCTCCAAGTCTTCTCCGAAAAATGCCGAGAACTTTCGACGTACTTGGAGAGCGGCCGAAGCGCTTCGAAACTTGCACGTGCGGCCCTGCCGTACATCTTTAGTCATATTAAACCACGAGGCAATGTCAATCCGTGACAAATACTCACGACCTTTTTCTTGTTAATGTTACTCTCTGCTACCGCTTTTGTTCCGCACTGTGCTCCTACTTACGACGCTTCATTCGGAATTTCGCCACCATCATATCGCCGCTAACGAAGCTCCTCGGAAGCAATGGGCCCCTCTACTCGTGGTCGTCAGAGTGCGACGACGCGTTCCTAAAGCTCCGTCGTGTGTTGATGTCTCCTCCCATCACTACAATCCCACGGCCCCTACAGAGGTACACACGGACGCTAGCGGTGTGGGCCTCGGCGCTGTCCTTGGGCAGCGCAAACCAGGGTTCCCTGAGTATGTTGTGGCATACGCAAGTCGTACGCTTACTAAAGCCGAGACCAATTACACCGTCACGGAAAAAAAATGCCTGGCGATCATCTGGGCTCTTGCGAAGTTTCGACCTTACTTGTACGGTCGCCCATTTGATGTCATCATGGACCACCACGCCCTTTGTTGGCTGTCGTCATTAAAGGATCCCTCCGGCCGTCTTGCACGTTGGGCACGTCGCCTGCAGGACTACGATATCCGCGTGCTGTACCGCAGTGCACGACAACATTAGGACGCCGATGCCCTCTCGCGCTCTCCCTTGGCTGACGACAATGCTCGCTGCTCAGTATCCGAGGTTACTGTTTCTTCTATTGACCACCATCGCCTCCGAGCAGCGCAAGGACCCGTGGATTGCCTCAATAATAGGCTTGCTGTCTAATCCATCGACACCAACCACTCGCGCAAAGCGCCGTCAAGCTCAAGATTCGCCATTCGCGATGACCTCCTCCACCGCCGCCATTACAGCTCCGACGGCCGCCGTACCTCGCAGCCTGCGTTCCGAAATATATACGGCTTTCCACACCGATCTACAGTGTGCACACCCCGGAGTATTCAAGACCTACCGGCGCCTTCAACAGCGGTACTACTGTCGCGGAATGTACCGCTACATTCAGGAGTTCGTGCGCTCTGGCCCCGATTGCCAGCGCTGGAAATCTCCACCTCGCCTTTCGCCGCCGGGTCTGCAGCCTTTACCTTGTCCAAGCAGGCCCTTTGGGCGGGTCGGCATTGATTTGTACGGGCCCCTTCCCATGACATCTGCTGGAAAGCGCTGGGTTATTGTGGCAGTTGACCACCCCACGCGATATACGCTGAGACTGCTGCGCTTCCGGCAGCTACAGCGCGCGACGTCGCCTCCTTCTTGCTTCATCGATTCATCCTACGTCACGGGCCACCCCAGGAACTACTCAGTGATCGCGGTCGTTGGAGCTATTCTTAAAGAGTGCCACGTGGTTCATCGCACGACTACGGCGTACCACCCTCAAACCAATGGGTTTACTGAGCGCTTCAACCGCACGCTCGGCGACATGCTTTCCATGTACGTCGCCTCGGACCACACGAATTGGGACATCATTCTACCATTTGTAACCTACGCGTCCAACACAGCTACGCAGAGCACCACGGACTTATCACCTTATTTTCTACTGTACGGTCGGCACCCGTCGCACACTATGGACACACTTCTACCGTACGGTGAGTATGCGCCCATCTCTGACACAGTGAGGTATGCCGAGGAGTGCCGCGACCTCGCACGGGCCTTTACGTCCAACGACCAAGAGCGTCAGAAGAGCATTCATGGCGATCCTACCTCTGCGCCCACCTTCCTTCCTGGAGCGCTGGTGTGGCTCTCCGTTCCTACCGCTGCGCCTGGCCTCTCCTCAAAGTTACTGCCAAAGTATGAAGGCCCCTATCAAACCGTTGAACGCGCATCACCTGTCAACTACGTGAATGAACCCGTCGACCCGTCATCGGACATGCGCCGTCGTGGACGCGACATTGTCAACGTAGAGCGTCTCAAGCCGTACTATGATCCACTCATAGTAACGAACTGCTAGGTCGCCGGATGACTCCCTTTGCATCCCGGGGGTAATTGTAGCGAAAAGTAACGAACCCTATAGTGGGGCACGCTCTCCAGTGCCATCTAGTGGGTCTGGCCCTAACGCGTATTGCTCGTGCTCGCCTCTCGCTCTCGGTGGCTCGTGCCTTCAGCCGTTGACCAAGCTACCGGTCGGGCCTTACGCCAGCCTTCAATAAACGCCTTTACAATATATATATATATATATATATATATATATATATATATATATATATATATATATATATATATATATATATATACAAGCGAGCTTTACCTGGTCCCCGTCAAAGAGACAGCACTGTGGCTTGGTTCGAACTCGTGACCTCCAGAAAAAGTTGGGCGAACACTTCCGCCGTCAAATGCAGTATTAAGAAATATCAGACATAAAGCGTGCAGTATAGATGACAGCGAGTGGGCGTATCAACGACGTGTGTATAGTGCGCTTGTGGAATTCGCGAATCACGCAATGCGCTCGAGCTACGGTATCGCGACTGCGTTAAATGTACCGGAAGTTGCGCGCTTCTGTGTCCCCGCCGCCTACCGTGGGATTAGTATAGACTTTCAGTTTACTGGACGACCACGATCGGGACACGCCAAGGAAGAAATGATGCTCAACACGTTGGAGCCAAAGGGTCGATCGCCTTGCAGCGGCCCATGCCGATATGGTGGTGTCTCCGTTATGAGGTGTCAAAGCATCGACGAGAAAGTCCAGGAGTCGTTTTGTGGTGAGCTAAAGAAACGGTTTTTCCACAGTCACGTGGCTGGAATGCGAGCGTTCTGTTTACGTCGTTCATTTGCCCGTGTTCGTGTAAACAAGCCGACTGCTGCAGCCCTCTTGGCCAGCTTGAAAGTGGGAAGCTGCTAGATCAAAAAAAAAAAAAAAAGACAACACCAGCGAAGATCCCTAACACCGACCGCCGCAAGTCTGCGCGACCTGCATTTACGCGATATTTACTGGAGGGGGGCGGAAGTGGAAAAGTATGGCGTATTAATCCTCGCGCCCTAAATTTCAGAACACACTCCGGGAAGCATTTTTTTTTTTGTTTCACCTCCCGAAGTTAATCGTTCGAGTTACTCGAGCTTCATTTTCTTGAAAAATTCATCGGGCGCTTATCGCTTGATAAGATGGCTTGACGGCGAAAGCCATTCCGCAATGTGATGTAGATGCTTTGAAATGGATTGCAGTAATTTATCTCTGAATGCATTTCACATCACGTGAATGTTATTTGGCATAGGCTGTAAAAGTTTACATTCCATCTCATGTGACGTGTGCAGTACCTGCATATCCCTGGCCGTGGAATGCATCACACTCTCTTTTATTATCGTCAATCGTGGCGTGACCGACGATCTCGTTATTTATTGATGTCGCATCAGTCAGGTTAGTCACATATACGTTCGTGCCCTTACATGCTAATTTTGGCATGTACCAAGTGAACGAGATGCGTTTTTTTTTTTTTTGTGCCAACGCCGACAGATATCACGTTCCGCTTCTCATAAGGCGGTTTTCGCGTTAAAGACTCGCTGCTTGCTAATTTACTCTCAAGAGTGCCGTGTGACGTTGATAGTTGCACTCGCAGTTTAAGGTGGCCCGCTCTTGCAGTTAAAGCAAGGTAAGGCCCGCAAGTCAGATGACGAGTGACTCCAGCGAAAGTGACCTTAATTTTACGCGGAGTTTAGATATACCAACTCGGTTTCTTCTTCGGTGTTGATGACTACGGACACGCACAGATGCCCGGTTGAGGTGGGGAGGGAGGTAGAGGAGACGGACGAGCATTGTATCCCTTTCAAAACGGGGTAGCGGTGCGCAGTTCAATACATCACCCTTTAGGCTGTGTTGAACCGTGGTCCACTTTAAGATGGAACGCGCGCTTGCAAGATTTGGAAACGTGGACGTGCGCATAGGTTCATATTGTCGGTACATACACATGCCTCACGTCGTCCGCTACTTTGGTTGCGCCGGCGCTCGCTAGCTCGCGCTGTTCCTTGGCCATTTTATTAGATGCGAAGCAGCTTATGGTCGAGCCTGTTCCCTGCGCCGTGCACACCCCCACTGCGCATGCGCAACAGCTGGTCCAAGCTGGCAAGGAACGAGAACGTGCCCTCACCCGCGAGAGAGAACGCTGCCGCAGGCAGCGTCTACTGGTGAGTTTCTTGATTGAAAAAACCGACTGCTCGAGCTGCACAACCGTTCACCAACCACCCCATATATATAGGCACTGGATCTTGACCTGCAAGGCAGTGCCGGAGGGAGAATTTTCTTGCGCGTAGTTGAACCATAAGGATTCGCAACGTGTGCGTTAACTAATGGCGTTTTTCACTGGCAGATTCGGAGCAGGTTTTTTTGCTCCGCCGCGACGAATCTGTGTTTCACTGGTCGAGCGGGAGCGGGTTGGTGCGTTTCACTGGCAGATTCGGAGCAACTCAAACCGCGCCAGAGCGCTCCGACTTGCTCCGGCGCCGAGGCACGGATTCAGACAGATTCGGGCGGAAGCGGGCCGCGTCCTCGCGTCACTTCCGTCTTGCCTGTCAAAATGGCTGCGTTCGCTGCGCGTGTGGAGCTGGAGTGTACAAGAAAGTGTAGCTTCCGTGTAGCGACGACAGCAGGACAAGCAGAAGCTTTTCCAGCTCAGAAGACAGTGATTACGACGTGCTGTACGTAGCTTCGTGCGCCGTACGTGTGGCGTCGCGCCGCTGGCCACCATTTGGTTCTCCCCGACGCTCAAATAGGTGTGATGTAGGCTGCATTTTCCGGTATGGCGTGTAATATATTGACTGTGATTGCGTTGTGAAATGAAATAGCTTACAAATGAGTGTAAGTATGTTTAAAGTGGAAAGCAGCACCTGCTTTCAAAACATTCGATAGATCTGAAGCCGCGGTACGAAAGGTAAACAGTGGGGCCGTTTCACCGATGTGGCTTGCTTCGTTTCCATCGCTGCGCTCCACACCGATGTTTCAAAACCGATTGGATGTGTTAACGCATGACATGTGAGTACAAACGTTTATCGTGTTGGCAAAAGTAAGCGCTTCATTGCGAGTTCGCCGTTCGTCGCGAACGACGACGGGATAGAAGCGGCGTCGTTCTAGCTAAGCCTACCCTCGGAGTCGTCATTGACGTAGGGCTGTTTGGATGTGCTTGTCGCTCGCGAAGGCACAGCTTTATCGAGAGTGTTATAGAGCGGGGATGTGCAAAACTCTTTACTTGTTGATGAAGGCACGAACTCTTACGAGCGCGTATGCCAAGGTGCAAAATGCGGCCGAGCCTGCGTCCCTACGTGCTCATCGTTCCCCTCCCCACCCATCGTACGCTTCATGCCGGAGCTTACGGCACCGAACGCAGAATCGTACCGTGTATTTAGCGTTTAGTGCCCTCTCTGAGTAATAAAGCTTGAGCACAGAATGCGTGAATTGAATGTAAACAACTCGGAAACTGCTGCAGCCAAATGTGCCCGGGGAAGGCGTCTTTGGTTGCCACGGAAACGCACGGAGCGGAAGTTGGGTTTGTATGACGTGCTCATTGACTTCCTGTATACTCGCTCGCGGTGCATTCTCGCACTCCGCTGGCAGATTCGGATTCGTGAAATCCGAGCGCTCCCTCCGGGATTTCGGTGACTGCTCCGGATCCGCCAGTGAAAAACGCCATAAAAGTAATCCGGAACTCGGCACGATCTACGACGTGGGAGCGCAGGAACACCTGTATAGTATGTCATGTGGTCTGTTTCTGCTAGCAGTATGTGAAAAGCATCACTAGCTTACCCGTGAGCCTCCACGTTTATATTCGTGTCTTGCTCGCACGTTTTGCAGAAACTGCATGTCCACTTGACATCGCGAACATCAGAACCATGGAGCTTTTGTGGGCATTCCTTCAAAGAACAAGAACTAAGTATATAACTTAAACTGACGAGAGGCTTCAGCAAGAAAAAGAACCAGGCTTTTCTTCTTGCGCATCATCCGACGAAGAGCAGGCACTGGCGGTTACATAAAATGAATCGCGAAAGAATACAAGCGCTTTCCGAGTGCATGAACGCAGAAGTGGCAGAATAAGCAAGGCATGCAAGACACGCATGCGCCACGCTTACAAATCTTGCCGCCATTTAACGCCGCGCGTGCCGCCAGCTACGCCTTCGCGTGTTCCCTTTAAGAGTGCACCGTGCTTTACGCTGGCGGTATACTTTTGGGACAGTTCAGGTTATCACTGGTGTTCTCGATGAACCATGACTCAAGCAACAGACGTTTTTGTAGGTCGGGCTGTAGCTCGGATTTTGGTCTCTAATAAAGCAGTGCTGCAGTCTGCATTTCCTGAGTGACAGGCAACAATCACTTCTGAAACGCTGTCAGGGAAAACAGATTATTTTAGAGATAATATACGTGCCTGTACCAAGGCGCAGATGCGAAGAAAACACACGCCAACAATGCTATGACCTCGAAACATTTTTTTTTCTGCTTTAAAGTGTGGCTGTATTGTTTAAATTCAGCAAACTAATCTTCGATCGTAAAATTAGATCTTCAGGTTTTGGTCGCATTTTTCGTGTAATTTAGCCCAGACCAGGCAGACACACTCTAATAGCTCCTTACGCTACTGTTAAGTGTTGCGCATCGTTTCCAGGTGCCATGAGAATGTCATCATAGTAGTATCAATGTAGCACATAGCACGAATATATTTGACTGCCTTTAAGGTGCACTGACGACACACAATTGCACGGGCCTCTAGCCGTTCCGCCTCCACCAAAATGTGACCGCGCCGCGGTCGGGATCGAACCCGTGTCTTTCGAGTCAATGGCCGAGCACCACCATACAGTGGCACCGCGGCTGACTTTTACGATGTCATTGACGTCGACAATAAATGAAAAAAAAGTGTTTTAGAATAGACACAAGATACCAGCCCTGGTTCACATTCTGGGGGCAATATCGACCCTGCTGAGTAATGTACAGGGTTCCTAGAAAGTATACACGGAACGCGCGAACGTTAAAGAAACGATGTGCCTGCACTAGCAGCGGTATCACAGGCTATACGTAACATGCGCAATGGAAATGTGGGGCCTTTCGATAAGATCTAAACCCTGTCTGATTAACGGCTCAGGTGAAGAATCGCTACTTTCAGCAGTCGGCGCCAGGGAATCCTCCATGCACATGCAGCGAGCACTTACATTCTTGTAGTTGACAGAAGCACCGTTCCTGTCATGGTGCGATGACTCTGTCTTAAATTCCGCGCTAAGGAACGCCGACATTCGAAAAAGATGACAAGGGCAACACGTGTATCAAGCAAATAATGTGATGAGCTGCTTGCCGCTGATAAATAGCGGCGTCTAGCTCAGAAACCTGTAGTGTCAATGGTTGGATCGAGCGATGTGTCGCCGGCGCCGCCGTTTATGCAGGCATCAACAACTCTTCGCGCGGCCACAGCAAATTGTATTTGCGCATGTCACGTGGTACAGTCGAGCGCGATTTGAAGGTTATCGCGAAAGTGTCGACCAGGAACAATAGCGCCGTGGCCCACAATCCTCTTTCCAAGACAGGGAGGTATCAGGACAGTTGCCCTCACTCTTCTAGTTGTTCCATTAGCGACGGTCAGGACCTCCTTCCCCGTACCGCGAAAATAGGATGAAACCCCAATGTGCGCTTAATCGCAACAAATGGAAGTAGAGAGAAATCGGGGAGAGTTCGTCGCGGGGGTGAATGTTGCAGCATTGAACAATAAAAAAGGGAGAGAAGTACGCAAAATGTTGATTTTTTACTTTTCCGAAACTGCCCACTAGGGCTCAGGTACACTATGGCGGCCGACACTCGCGTGATAACCTCCAAATCACACTCGACTGTACGCATTGCTGCCGCTGGTACACATAGATGTGCTTAAGACTCAGCTCGCGCGTCCCGTTCACTTTATGGGGCACCCGTACGCACCCCAGAGCAGTGGGAGGCATTGGCGCTCAACTCTGACGTTTAAGAGATGATGCATTGGTGCCTCTCAACTGCAGTGTTTAGTTTTTTTAGATGAAATGCGCATTAAATATAAGCTTAAAGTACTGGATAGTATTCTGAATTTTCTGTGATAGCAAAATGTCATTACCCTGTGGCTGGCGCAGTGTAGCCTCATACTAGTGTCACACGGGAGCTTCGAAGGCCTTCGAACCGACGGTCCATCGACTCAAGTCATGTTTGAACTGCACGGGCGGTTTCGATGGCTGTCGAGTCGATAGAGCTCGATAGGCTATCGACTCGACGGCCATCGAAACCGCCCGTGTAGCAGCTCGACATTGACCTTTGAGTCGATGGACCGTCGGTTCGAGGGCCTCCGAAGCGCCCGTGTGACACCAGTATTAACCGCTTTTATGCCACTCTATGTCCTGTATAGTCGAACCTGCAGCAGTGGCCTGCAAGCTGAGGCCGCCGAGGCCCAAGGAACCGGTGGTCTGAGTCACCATCCTCCCCTCCTTCTTTGCTTTCTATAAAGCTTCATTATCATGGTCGCTATACCCGGCCGCTGGTGCTGTCTACATGATATGCGTATAGTGCACTGAACGACAAGCACATCCTTTTTACCATAAAGCACATTCTTGTGCTACAGTAACGCGGCAGCTTTTTGCCAAGTTAGCGTGGCTGATGCCCCCATTTGTACGATGCCATCAAATTCGATCGTGAAATGAAATCATCGCGTGACTGAGAATTATTGCTTTGATATGTGAATTCTGTTCCGAAATTGGTGTGCTTCCAACTTCTTGCAAATTTAACCAGCTAAAGCACTTGTTTCTTTCCGGCGTAAGGTGTCTACCTTACTTTATAAACTTTATAATCGCTTATTGGAAAACATTTCGTTGAAAAACATGATTTGTATGACGCCCCGCCACGGTGGTCTAGTGGTTATGACACTCGGCTGCAGATCCGAAGGTCGCGGGATCGAATGCCGGCCGCGGCCGCTGCATTTCGATGGCGGCGAAATGTCGAGGCCCGTGTGCTGCGCTATGTCAGTGCACGTTAAAGAACCCCAGGTGGTCGAAATTTCCGGAGACCTCCACTAGACGTCGCCGAACGCGTTCAAATCTTGCAGCACTGACGAAATTATAGGCCAGTTCCACACAGCAGAACAAAATTGACTTCGAGGAAACTAATCAGATGCGGCAGAATGGCGCATGCGATATTCGTAAACATCGTTCTCATTCTTCATACCAACCTAACTTTCCGTAACGACGATTGTAATACGCTCTTCAATGGTTATTAGCAGTCAGATACTCCTAAGTCATAAAAATCATGACTTGATTTGCGTGTGTTCAACATTTAGTAGCTTACAAGTAAGGCTGAAATATCTCTACCACATGTTCTTGTACAAGCTGATTCAAAACCTTTTCTCGTGTGCGCGTTTACTGTCGGCTGTAATTCGGACGTGCCTCGCCTTTTTCTGTATAACCGAACATTTTCTATGTGAACTCAGTTGGTACTACTAACGCTAATACACGCATAACGTCAACAGAATTTCTGCCGTTATGTGGCGCATTATCAATGCTCATATGTTCTGCGTTTTGTCTAAATTTTGTCGTTTATTTGGGTCCTTTCCTTTCTACGTTTTGTGCAACTGTTTTTGGGGGGTTTTATTTTTTCTGATCTTGGAAACAAAAACATTCATTCACTCATTTCGGACTTCTCAGAAATTTAGAACTGAATGTATGAATCATTATCCCTGTGATGCTCTGCAAAGAGACTGATCCGCGGGCTGTGCTTTGCATGCATTTGCGCAGGCGAGGACGTTGAAATGGAAGAGCGCCGCAACGTCTCTTTCGGCCACATCGAGCGCACAGACCTCAGCGGTGTCTCAAACACAGAGAGGTGTAGTGTCTGGGGCTACGTGCGGCGGATGGGGGTACGTGCACATCGTGTATTCGATTGCCCTCTGAGCATGCATGGCTGTCAAAGCTGCGGGTTACGTTGGTAATCATTTTCAGTGCTTTCATTCTGGGCGATGACTTTACATTTAGCCTGGTTCACTAGTGCTGTAGAAGTAGTGTGTAATTATCAGCACTTGTGTGATACCCTTCATTCCCTGTCACTTTGCATTCACTTCGATGTCGCTATTGAGGGAAAAATTTCCAAGATATGTACCACGAGCGGGTTCTTTGGCAGCTTTCGTTCTTGCCATTTGTATTACAGTCACTCTAACACCTGTCACCGAACTTCCCCTCCCCTCCCCCTTTTTTTGTTGCTGTACGCACGTGCCGCTCTTCTCCTCTCCTTCTGTGGACGGGGGTAGAGCGTGCAGTGACGTACATAAACAACGCTCGAGAAGGCAGTCGCCGTCCGGACGAAGACAAGTCAACTTGTCGAAACATTGGCTCCTGCGACATTTTCTGTTCTACATCGTTTTTAGCGATCTGAGAGACAGAGAGAGAGAGAGAGAGAATATTTTATTTATGACTCCGGAGACGCTCATCTATTCAAGCCTCCATCTCCCCCTGCACGACCACGGGAAAAGTAAACACTTGTCGCAGGAATTATGCGACGTGCATGACCAGACGCGGAGAGTTCGCGGCTGGGTAGTTCCAAGTTGTATCCTTTTTAACGAGAAAAGCTCTGTACACCGAGAAGTTCTCGGGAATAGCGGAGCCTTATAATTTCTGGCGAACACACCAATGCTCAACCTCGGCTATGACCGCAAGAAGCCTGCCCGACAAGTCCCGCAACGATCAGTCAGCTAGGCTAAGTAAGAAAAACGGCAAACACGTACTTTTTAAATGATCCAACAATGTTTCTTCAACAGCTTCAACTTAGCTTTGCCCATTACGGTGTGAACTTTGCATCAACAGTACATTGAACAGACGAGAAAAAAAAAACACAGCTCACTTCCGATGCTGATCATAGGTTTGAGCACGGGCACGTACTGATTAATGTCGGGTGCCGCGATCTGCCTCACAGGTGGCAGAAACTCCAGCTGTCTTCTCTGTTAGGAATGATAAAAAGAAAAAGGGGAGGGGAGCTCCTGCAATGTCTCGCCTGCAGACTCCGCCTAGCAGTTCGCTACAGCCGAAGACTGATCGTTGCGTTCCTTATCACCCTCGTTCCCGCCTCTCCCGTTTCTTTATCGTGACAGAAGCACTAGTGCACTCCTGTAATTTGTGTTACTGAGTGAAAGAAACAAAAGAAACCGCCAAAAAAAGCAGAAACCGCCCGGGGGATGTAAGTGAAACTAGCCACCGCGCGCCTATGCACGACCGCATTCACCCCCGCACGTCCTCCCCCCCCCCCCCCCCCCCCCGCCTCGCAAAATTACAACTAAAGAAAAAAAAGTTCATTGTATCCCCAAACGGTGCTCCTGCTCGGCCAGAAACCGTGGAAACATGTGCGCTTTCCAAACAAAGAGAGCTCGCCGTAAATATACGGTGTCACGGTACTTTCGCGGCATCGTCTGTTAAAATCAATGACTATCACATGCTCAAAACTTGTTAGGACGTTGCACAGACTCATTTCCCATATACAGAGCCTCAATTTAGGCGAAATAGAGCGCGCCATAACTAAAGAAATGAGAACTGCATCCGCCCCCATGCCGACCATGCAAAAGCGAGCGTTTGCACAAGCCAGTGGGTTGCCGGATCGGAGACGGCTCCGCCCGCTGAGCAAGATGGCAGCGCCCACGAGAAAACGGTATACAGGCGGGTAATGGCAGAAGTATATGCAGTATGTGGTGAATATGGCGGGCCAGAAGACACGTTATAGTTCACCGCCCTTTCAAAACCGAGTGAGGTAAACTTGCAGTTACTGCATTTTGCGTCCTTCTGAACGAATAAAGTGGGAACAGAAACGCGTAAATACAGTGCTGTTGCAATATCTCGCGATATGTGACTGCTTCGTGACAGCAAAACTGAGCTGATGCAAGTATCTGTCAGCGCGGTAAACAAGAACAGTAATGTCAGGACGTACTTCCTCTTTGGAGTATATTTGCGTGACAGCCATTTAGCGGTTCCGCGGCGTACCGTAAATGTGCTTAAAACGCACTGTTATTGTACAGTTTTGGTACCACTGCAGAGAGTTTCCGGCTCACAAGTGAATTCTAGCACGTACACTTGAATTATCGGCCAAACAGGAATAAATAGTGATTATAGTTGATTTCTGGGGTTTTACGCCACTCCCGGGTTCTGGTAAAACCATGGGTAGCAGGTCCTCTAATACCGAAATTCTGGATAAACCCCTGGCCTTCACGTGCGTACTCTATTTTCAGAATATAGCGTTCAACGCTAACGCGCACAACGGGACCCGTACGCTTTGCAAGATGGCAACGTCAGTCAAAATGAAACCGCTCGCTTCAGATCTTTCGAGACGTCGGTCGGCTCATTAATTCCCCACTAACAAACGCATTTGCTTTACTTTTAGCTAATCAAACGTCGCCAGGTGTGTATTAATTGGCGACAATATGGCGCCGTTTTCAAAATACTCTCGATAAGCGGCGCACAAGGCTTAAAGAGTGAGTGTACACGCTATGCTCACGTTTACTCTAGTGGCGTCGAGATGGCGGCACTGGCTTTTTTTTTTTTTTGAGTATATTGGGCCGTCTCAACTCCGCCTCCTCAAAGCCAAGGTGTCGGCGAAATGGCTGATCGGGCATAGCCTCGACATTGAAGTCCCCCTTTGAGGACACGAATTGACTCCATTGCTGCTCTGGTTTCCAAATCTAAGTGCCTCTGTGTGGTGCCACCTTCAGAACGACGGGCAGTGGGTGTCAGAACGTAGATTCGATGACGGCATGCTGAAACAGAGACCTCTTCCGGGACTGTCGATGCCGTTCTTGTACTATGCGGCTCACACTGACATTGGATGACCTTGGCTTAGTGGCGCAGTCGAGTATTGAAATATAGTAGTTGTTTTGAGGTCTATAGACGGCACCTTATGCCTTTGCGTTAGCGCTCTGCTCTCTTTCGCTGTTTTAAAAACCTAGTTTGCGCTACGAAGTGAAGCTCGTTTTAGCGTAACGTTAACGCTAAATATTTGCGTTTGCTGCTTTCCGCTAAACTAAAGACTTGCTATTGCCACATGTCAGGCGCGTTTATAAATTGGGTCGAACTTGCTTTGTTGTAATTCATACGCTCCCTCTTTGACAACGCATTACGATCACATTCGATCGCAATCGACAGCGCGCTCATATCTGACAGGGGTATAGCCGATTGGCAACTCAAAAGGGTTACAAATGAGAAGTCCTGTTCCGACCTCCTAAATTCTTTAGAGAGGTTGCGTCAGCTTAGTCTCGAATGAGCACTTAAAAAGTCAAAACTTTTAGCTGGCTAACGCGAAGAGGGATGTGACCATCGGAGTCGCCGCTACAGGAGAAATTAAATAAACGCCTGTAACTGGCGCCTGCTTCACTTGGAATATACGAAAATTGACATGGATACGTGTGTATGAACGTCACTGGTAGCTATGTCATGAAATCAATAACTCGACACGTTTGCTGCTTGCTTCGCGATTAAAGATCATAGTCAAGTGTGGTGCGGGCCTGCATTCCACATCAAACATCAAACTGGATAAAGCAATCGCTGTGCAAAATTGCGCTTATGCGAACGCCATACAACAAACGTGATAGATAACGTGAAAGTGATCCGAAACCTGGCTTTCGGCTACGTTACAAGAGCGAAATTTTAATAACGGACACTCTGAACTATAACTAAAGAATTCCAACCATTAGTTCAATGTCAGTGTGTATATATATCGTGTAATGTCAGTTCTTTCAGGCGTCAGTAAATATCTTGAGGAGCAAAAAGGAGTCACTTCTCGGTAATATTTTTTAATTACCAGAACTGAAATAGATTTCTATGCGTATTTCTGCAAATACTTGCCAAAGCGTTCGATTACTATGGAAAACTCCCAGAATAGTGCAGGGTATTTGTAGATGCCATCAATTAGTCCAACAGTGCTTGACCGCCGAGTTGCACTGCTCACTGTCTCCATCACTCTACTTGTATCCGACCATAGCACAAGTGTTAATACCTCGTTGCCTGAGAAGACACAGGGCTTGAACAGGGGTTCAGCAAGAGGCCCCTTCAGGCTGTCCACGCTTTCGCTACAGAGCAAACTTTCCCTTTCGAGTTACAGGCTGCTAAAGGCCAGTCATGTCGGAAGCGCGATGCGCCGGAGGCGCCACCTGCTTTCATCTGCGCAAAGAAGTTCTTTAAAACGGTCTATAGAGGAAGTGATGCGAACGTAATTACAAATATATGTACAAGGATGTGCAGACACATCCCGCGTTTACAACCAAGACAGAATGTGTCACTCGAAAGAGTGGTTGGCGTTCATTGTGTGTGCATTGGCGGCAACATACGGCGACTGCGCACGTGGACGTACAAGTACTCCGAATACACTACAAAAATGCGACCAAGGTCGGTGCTGACGCTGAGCATCGATGTGGAGTCCCGGACCCTTCCTGTATACTTGATCCGCGCCCCCTCTAGGCCACGAAAATCGCCAATGCTGACGCGACTCAGTGTGAGGCTCTAAAAGCAGGACACCTCCGTTGGCGTCTCTGTAGAAGCTTGGGAATTGCTACTCGTCCCGACTTGCTGTTTTTATCGCTTGGTCGAAATACATTACTGTTCGACACGTCGCATCATAGGCTTTCTGTGTGTTTGCAAACGCTTATTAGAAGGATCGGAATGATCCGTATTACTTCGTGACTCTCATTATAGTCGATCCTCTTGGCGGCAATTTCTGTTCCTGTAACTATCCAAATTCTGCGTAATGTCTTCTAAGTAGGGTGCAGGTCTGATCACAACGATCTTGAGTACGTTTGTGTTACTTAGAAATCAAGAGACGTTTGCAGCGTCGTAATGTCGAAGTTCTGGCTAGTTCGTCCCGCATAGCAACAGGAAAACAGCGCGATACTTAAAGGGCAACTCCCGCGATTTTTCAGTGTCCACTGATCTCTATAAAATTTTCAATATATATTCTTCTCGGCACTGTAATAATACATGCCAAGCCAGGCGAAAGTAGGTCATTTAGTTTTCCTGTAAATGAATTCTGAAATTTTTTTAGCGGATTCTCACACTGGCCACCCTGTGTTTTTTGACGTCATCACCTCCCCGCTAGACGCTAGAGTGTACTAGAATATTTTGAGTGGTGCGACCGGAGCGGGCGCGCCGTGCAAACCGGTGTCCCCTCTCGCATGGAAAGCAGCGGTGGCGCTGGCGTGCCTAACCATTGGGGCAGCGGGCGCGCGGCGGGCACGGCCAGCGTGGCCCGAGCTGTGGTGCTCATTCTAATTCTTTCTTTTTTTTCGCGTGTGCCTGCGTGCTGTGCCATGCACATTGCAATAAATATTGTATAAAGATAGGTACGGCAACACAGTCACGCTGGCCGGCGTTTTCACGGATACATCTAATAAAATAAAATAAAGATCCGTTCGGTGCGCCTTGCAAGCATCTGATGCGGTCGCAGCTTCGTTGCACGATCCCTCTCGCGGGGCGCGATGGAGGCGTTAATTTTATTGAAAATAAAGCAGTTTTTAATCAGAACTTCCTTATACATGATTGGCGTGCAGGAAAACGTCAGGCAGTGAATTACCTTGTGGGATATATTGCAAAAATCTGGCATAGGTGACGACGGCACATATTTTAGGATGGGGATAACATCGCAAAAACGCAGCCTGTACAAAATATGAAGAAGAATAATAAAAAAAAAGCAAGGAAAACGTCGTAAGAGTGGAGGCACGGATGTCCGTCATTCTCGATGTTATACATAAAGATGTGGAGAGTACGGGAAGAGAGCTCGAAATGAGCAACATTAGTTTCAATCTGCTCTAGCAGGCCAATGTCGAAAACGGCAAGACCTTCTAGGTCTGTTATACTGAGTACAGGGTCCCGTTTGGCTAATACTGAACTGTTACAAGTTACTGCCCGGAATTACCAGCTTCCTTATTCTCATCCTGTAAAATTATTGAATACGTCTCACAATTATTTAGCAAGTTCGTTACCGATAGTTATGTTCATATCGCAGCCATATCTTTCGTAAAGATTTCTTGAAAATGACCCAACTTAAATACCTCTGTAATTTCTGTTTTTGTATATTTTTGCTGCCGTAATTGCTCTCGTTATGTCAGGCGAAGTCGACGTCATTTTTTATATTTTAAGAGAGCAGTTTAACTGGTTCAGTGGCGCACCGACGGGGAGGGGGGGAGGGGGGGTTATGGGGGTTGTAACCCCCCATATGGTGCTAACTGTAACCCCCCTGAGGCCGACCTAACCCCCTCCCACTCCGTAACTGCACCTGTGTCCTAGAAGAATGTGGTGCTAATGTCCCAGCAAAACGCCGAAAAAATAATAAAATAATCATCATCATTGATGTTATTATTTTTTGGCATTTTATTTACTTTTTTTACACACGCAACAACTGTGTAATCGCATGCCCGGCCCTTCGTGAAAGATTGAACCCCCCCCCCCCCCCCCTTGGCAGAGATCCTGGGTGCGCTACTGAACTGGTTCCACATGCATAATACTAATTCATATAGGGTCTCAACCCGTCTACCTACTTTCTTCTTAATAGATGACCTTCTACATATCTATAGGTGCGTTCGCATTGACAGCATTACAGTGATTGTTCTCGTGAGCTACTCGTTACTTCTGAGTACTTTGGACTAGCGTTCGGAATCCGCTGTTATTTTTAATACATATTAACGACATATTGATGGAAGTTATAACGTATTAGGGCACCATTTGAGATCGAATTATTAGCAGACTATTGCGTCCATCTTAACGAAATCAACAACTATGAGGGATGGACACATTTCTCCCTGGTGCTCTCATTACGGCATGTAGCTGAATGGAGATAAACCAGTGTTTATAAGAACAAAAAAAAAAAAGAACACGATACAAGACCTTCTTTACTTACGGTTTTCAATCGGAATCGCTGCCTGGTATATCTGAATGCAAGTACTTAGGCGTCGCATTACTCACACTCTCATTTGGAAAGGTCACTCTCACCAGAGCGTCACCAGTCCGTAATTTTGGTTCCATTAGATAATAACTAAAAGAAACATTTGCAAAACCTAATTTGTCAGTATAAATATCGTTTTTCAGACCAGGACATGGACATGCATGCGCAGTTTGGGACTCCTGCATAAATCGTAGTACAAAGACCGGAAAAAATTTAAAGCGCAACGCCGTTCGCTACTTATATTCTAAGTAGTAGCGGAAGTGACCTTTCGGACCTAATTAAAGAGCACCATGTATGAAGATTTTGAGTGTGCCAGAAAATCCAGACTAATTAAAATGTCTTTCCCTGAGCTGTATGCTTTACCACTGCGGTCGCAGCTGAGGAGACATCACCATACTAAATCTTTAATCCCTTTTAGTACCTAAACAAGTTCTTCGGAATATCTATTTTTCCCTCGCATCATCTCTGAATGGAATAGTTTATCTCTCACGACTTCGCACAGCACGGACCTAATTTTTCATAGAATACCTTAATTGATATCCTTAAAGTTTCTTCACCACACTTGAACGTTAGTACCTAAACGTAACATTGTTACACTACACCCTTTTCATTACTCAACATTCTAAGATTTCTGAGCTATAGGAGTGAGTGTATGGTTTCTTCAGTTTACCTATATTTATAGGAAACGAAAGTAACAGTGTGAATAATTATGCTTGGTACAGCATGTTTATATCATGTACGTCACACCGAAAGGGTGATGTGGACACGCAGCAAAACAATATCTCACTTTTCACAAGTAGGCGATAGGTAGAACCTTCTTTGTATTTGAGTAAAAATGCCCATACCAAAAATGAGCACCGATATATAGCGTGCAGTAGAACTGCGGGCTGATTTAAAACTATATTTGATGATTGCAATGCTCGCACGCTCGCCGTGTTCATAGGTAATAACATTGCGTTTTGAGCAGAAACCTTGGAAGTAAGCAGGCAAGCAATATGAAAAGACATCGATCGCCTAGTTAAATGTTGATGAAGCTGCATGTGGCGCATCGCTGCTCAAGTGATCCATTCGCACTTCATTATAAAACCAAAATAAACCTATCTACACCTGCCAGGCGCTCTCCCGGCACAAATTAATTGCCATCAGGGTGGTAATGCGGTTCAGGTGTGATGAAACGGTTCGTTTTTACGTTCCTTTCATATAAACTCGCGCCACTCTTGCGAACATTTTTGTGAGCGCGCCGGCAAGCAGACGCCCGCGAGGCGGGCCGGCCGTGCCGGCCGGCCGGAGCAACCAAGGTCTGACGACTGCAGCGCCGCCGCTGCGTTCCATGCGGAGAGGGCCCCTCTCCGGCCGGCGGTCGCGCCACTCAAAATATTCTAGTACTGTATCCCCGCTGCCTACCCACCCAGCGGGCCTTCAAAAGCAAAACGGCGATGCTTCAGCGCTCAAATAGTCGCTGTCAGGATCAGAAAAGCTGGCATAACTCAATATATAGAATGTATGAACTCGCCACTAGTATTTCTTTGGCGCCAGTTCCATATTTCTGGTGACGGGAAGGTTGTGACGTCACCGCACATTCTCTACGAAGCCATCTACCCGTTTCGGTTTCGGTTTGAAGACGACTTTCAGTTGCTTATTTAAAATTATTGGTGCCTTTCTGAACAAACTGAACCACCCTGGCGGTTATAGGACCATCAGTACCATTCTAAAGCATTGATATCAGGACATGGTGAAAAAAACTTGGACCGTCTCCCCGAAGGGAACCCTGATGGGATGCGAAGCAGCAGCGTTGTGCACGGGTGGCATCATGGGTTGAACGGCGCTAACGCGGGTGCTGGAAGAACAGTTTGAAGCGAAACTCGGTGTAGCGGTTACTGGTGTAAACGTTTGTTTGAAACGCAGACACGGGAGGCGAGCGGGCGTTGGAGCCGGCAGCTGCGGGCGCTCCGGCGGGTGAGGGAGAGAGTGACGTACGCGCGCACCTGCGAGGGAAGCGTGCGAGGGGAGCGTGACGTCAACGCCCAGCTGCGGCGTGACCTACTTGGCACCGCTCCAACCAGGGTGTCGGAACGAAATGTTTTTCGTTCCGGTTTTCGTTTCGGAACAAAACGAAAACGTTCCGTAACGGTTCATAACGTTTTTTTTTTCAATAAGGAAAACGAACAAAATACTTAACATTAAAAGTATATTTTAAAAACAGCAAAAAAAATACTGAACTAATACATAAAAATGCAATAATAATTGTTGGGGTTTTACGTCCCAAAGCCACGATGTGACTATGAGGGAAGTCGCAAAAAGTTTCGAAGCAAGGACACAACAAAATCTTGGTATTTACTTTTCCTCAAATTTGAATCCCGAATTTTCGTCAAGGGGGGGCACACGATTTCAGAAGCAGCAAGTGATAAAGTGTACTCGCCGATAAGCGAGACCGCTGCTCTGACCAAAACGAACTTGAGTGCCGAAAATGCCCTCTCAACGCTGACTTGTGTGGCTGGCACACCAAGGGCTACGTGTGTTGACATCTACAGCTCCGTTTGCCGCTCTTTGCGCTCGTCCCTAAATTTCTACACATTCGTGCTTCTTGGAAGGTGCGGCTCCTTGTCCAGCATTTCCAGTAGGAGGGCGATGACCGTTGATGATGTTGCTCACGTTGCACGACCTCGGTTGTTCCGGATCGCAAAGTTTTCCGGTGAACCGAAAAACGATAAAAAATATTTCGTTTTTGCTCCGGAACGAAACAATAAATAACGTTCCGGTTGCGTTTTCGTTCCGGTCAAAAATATCGTTTTTTTTTCGTTTTTCGTTTTCGTTTTTTGTTCCGTTCCGACACTCTGGCTCCAACACCTGCGCCGAGGGAAGCGCGTTGTCTCGCGTTTGTGCGGAGGGACAGCAGGAGGGACAGCGTTACACAGGCTAGTCAAAGAGCTGTTTCGCATCTAAAAACCGCCGGAGTTGCCCTTTAACGCGGAGACACGGAAGAGTCACATTTCTACTTGTGACATTTTAACAGCGAAGTTGTTTGAGCTGGGGAAGGAGCTCGATGATGCGTAAGAAATGATCATCACGTATTAAGCGCGTGTGCATATCTATGAAATGCCCAATGTGCAGCATTTGCGCATGCACTCGTTTCTTCTCTTGCGCTCAGGCCCTCAGCCCACTACTGCATAAAGGCAGAAGCGTTTCATTAGACGCTATAGCGAAATAAGAGCGCCACAGCTCCGCCTAGCTTCGCCAAGCCGCGGCGCCGACGCCTGCCGCTCGGTAAAGCCCTTAACCCAGCTAGCACACAAAGGATTTAAGACGTCTTCGAGACGGATATCCGAGACGTTAACGACGTCGCAAAGACGGCTTGCGCGCGCCGCTTTGGTCTAGAATACGTCGTATATCTCGTCTAATGTCCGTCTTGTTGCACATATACGAGACGTCTCACAAACGTCTTCTAAACGTTATCAAAAAGCTGGTCTTTTACACGGTTCGGGAGAGACTCCAATAATCCCATTTGCCGGGATTTCTGAATCCGTTTAAGGACTTAGTGAAGACGTCATCAAAAAGCTGGTCTTCTAGACGTTTCGCAGGAGACTCCAATAATCCCATTTACCGGGATTTCTGAATCCGTTTAAGGACTTACCAAAGACGTCATCAAAAAGCTGTTCCTGAAACGTCAGCCGTAATCTGAAAAAGAAGCAGGAATCGTGCTTGGGAATGGGGCGCGCCCACCAAAATTTTGATCTGGTGAACACCCTCAGAATGTAAGCTAACGCCTTGGGGGTACAAATAACCGCAAGACATTTTTTGCACCCCTAAGGCATTAACTCTGTGGTTCTGAAGGTGTCAACGGGATCATAATTTTGAGGGGCACCCCCATCCGCGGACGCCGTCCCTGCCTTTGTGGTAGTAGCTGCGACCTGATGTTACCAGCTGCACCATAATCTTTTCGGTGCTGCAGAGTGGGGGGTAGTGCCAGCCGAATACTTTCGTAGTTACGTCCTAGGAAGCAGTCCTGGCTTCGCACTTGCCTGGAACTCTTTTTTTTCTCGTGGTTAAAGGCATCAGCACTGAGTGCAACAGAGCAAAAATAGTGCAACAAAGGCTTCATCAGTCTTAGCATTTAAGTCAAAATTGGTTCTCATGAATAAAAAAATCAATCTAGCATGTAATTTGTAGAGTATGAAGCAAATCTACCAAAAATAATAATGACATATTTTTCTACAGTGAAGGATAGACAGTTTCATGGCAAGCGGCCTAACAAGGAGGCCTCTGTGCCAATGATCACGAAGTCGAAACACTTCTACATCAACATTTTATTGAGAAATTAACTTGTGCAAGTTTAAAAAAAAGAAGAAAATGAGAAATGCGAGAAAAACAAAACCACGAATATTCAAACGGAACTGCGGAAGAAACACTTTAAATATATTTCGACCTTATTAACCGCTAGACGCTTACAAAAGAGCACTAGTAGTCACACAATAATCAACAGCCAAACGACTATGCGCTTTTCACCATGAGAGCAGCGCATCCGGTTATATGAGCAGAGACAGAACAGTGGATGACTGTGTGATAGCCGCTTTCAATCACGTTATGCAGTATCTTCACCGCATAAAATCAAGGAATATAATAAACAAAAGAACTCAAATATGACTCAGACATGAAAGTGAAAATTTGTCTAGGACATCAGCTGATGTAATGAGGAAAACTTTAAAAGACAACCAAAAACATCAATCAAGTGTCAATGAGTATTGACCAAAGTGACCTTCAAAGAAAGTAGCGCATGAAATATTAACAAATCGGTATAATGAGCAACGTCGGAATGCAGTGCACAATCTCTCACAGCGAGCAACGTTACATCGAAGCAACCTCCGTTTCATAATGAAGCTACATACGTGCTCGAAGTCGAATATAGCGGAGACAGTGTTGAGGGGACGAAAAAGAAAAAAAGAAGCAATATTCTCAATTACATCTACAAAATACAGATGTGGCTCTCTACAAAGCACTGTATTACGCACATATATGCAAATCTGACATGAACGGCGATCAGACTGGCAAGCATCAGTTGGAAGCCAAAAAAGAAAAAAAAAAGATTTTGGCACCCAGCACATGAAGCTATTCCTAAAAGGGACTTCAAATAACCATCAGGTCTACATGTGCAGGATTAAGCTGAGAGTCTCCGAATTTCGCCCTTTTTCACATTAAAAAAAAAAAAACACTGTTACCTTATACCTAGTCATTAAACAAAACACTTCGAACAGCCAACTCCTTTGAGAACGCAACCTCCACCAAACGCGCAATCAGTTCACGTTCACACTAATCAAAAACTAGTTGTAGTCTCCAGGCTTAGCGCAGCTGGTGAATCCGATGCTATTGGCATCGTATGACACGCTGAAACCGCCGTCACGGAAATGCTTTCAATGTAGAACCGCGGTGGGGCCGTGGTAGAACGCAGTTGGTGCCCTATCAGGTTATCCATACAACCGCCGATTAAACCGCATGTATCCCTGCAAATGAAAAAAAAAATGGGGCCGTTATTTTCTATAAAGCTGTTCTACAACTGTGCTTTGATGAACGAAATTTGAAATGCATGTCTGTCATAGACTGCGCCCTTTACAGGAAGTGTTCATAATATCCTGCAACTTGCAATAGATAAACACTCAAAATGAATTTTCCTCGAGTGCCTGGTTCTTCTGCACTGCTGCCTCCACCATATATATATATATATATATATATATATATATATATATATATATATATATATATATATATATATATATATATATAAATTTAACGAAGCAACAAACTATGAAGCCTAGGAAAGCGTAGGAGAAGTTATTGGGGTTCTTAATTGTAGTATTATACTTGTGGAGCAAGTATAAAGGAACTTAAGTGGACGAAAAGACAAACCTGCCTTCTGTAGGAACCGAACCCACGACCTTCGGATAAGGCGTCCGATGCTCTACCGCTGAGCTACCAAGGCGGTCGTCCCCCCCGTCCCTTCTATCGGGTATATGTGCACATACAATCTAACACTCCCAGGACTGCATGTAGTACATATACCTATGTACAATATACGAAGCTCAGTGAGCTCCGCCGAAGCTTGGACGCTCGTGCTAGATGCCCAGCGATGAAAACGAGCAGAAGAAGGAAGTCAGGATACAACAGCCGGCCTGCGGCAAAGGCGCTGTGTCTATGTCTCTCTCATTTACAATATACAGTGGTGTTCGGGCCGTCTCTGCAGGAAACTTGATGCATCTGCTGATGCTACCACCGCCGAATAGAATGTCACTCGTGAACGTTAAACTGCACATTACTAATTCGTAGTTTATTTTGGACGCATTCCCATACGCAGCATGTAGAAATCGAGTGACACACATGCTTCACACTTAGACGGTGAGAATATTCTTCGAGGCGTGCTTACGTGCTCACTGCGCACTCAGTATGAAAGGCTCCCTGCAACACTTTTTGAACACACTGAGCAAACGGTGCCAATCAGTCGTTGAGGCTTCTGTGAACGTGTGAGCCAAATGTTATTGTGCTGAAAGCAGCAGTGGATTTGCAGTTTCATTTTAAGTACATCATGCAATCGCCTGCTATTGTTCCAACAAGTGACGTCACTAGCAGCACCGACCCACGACTTGCCTGCTCTTCTTTCAACAAGTAACGTCACTGGCGCCAACGACTAGGTCCTTTCGCTCACCTCGGTGTTTTTAAAAACAGGCACTCAGATTCCCTTTCTTTTTTAAATGCGAAGCATTTCTTAGCGAACTTCGGCGACCTTGAGCGTATCTATCTATCTATCTATCTATCTATCTATCTATCTATCTATCTATCTATCTATCTATCTATCTATCTATCTATCTATCTATCTATCTAGCCGCCTACGATTTTGTGCTCTCCTGGCCGTTTCGCTAATGGGATGTATGCGAAAATTGGTATGGCACAACATGACTGCCTGACGAACGTAAATGGCAGGTCACAACGTGAAAATCATGATATGCATGTCATGAGTGCCATGATTTACGTGCCACGGTCTTGGTGCGCTCCTGGCCGTTTCGCTAATGGGATGTATGCGAAAATTGGCATGGCCCAACATGACTGCCTGACGAACATAAACGGCAGGTCATAACATGAAAATCATGACATTCATGTCATGAGCGGCATGATTTACATGCCACGGTCTTGGTGCTCTCCTGGCCGTCTCGCTAATGGGATGTATGCGAAAATTGGTATGGCACAACATGACTACCTGACGAACATAAATGGCATGTCATAACGTGAAAATCAGGATATGCATATCATGATTGGCACGATTTACATGCCGCGGTCTTGGTGCTCTCCTGGCGGTTTCGCTAATGGGATGTATGCGAAAATTGGTATGGCACAACATGACTGCCTGACGAACATGAATGGCAGGTCATAACATGAAATCATGATATGCATGCCACGGGCGACATGATTTACATGCCAGGCGTTTCATTAATGGGACGTATACGGAAATTGGCATGCCACAACATGACTGCATCACTTTCATAAATGACATGCATGTCATGAGCGACATGATTTACATGTCACGGTCCTGGCGCTATACTGTTGTCTCGTTAATGGGATGCATGAGAAAATTGGCATGGCCCAACATGACTGCCTGACGAACATAAACGGCAGGTCATAAAATGAAAATCATGACATTCATGTCATGAGCGGCATGATTTACATGCCACGGTCTTGGTGCTCTCCTGGCCGTCTCGCTAATGGGATGTATGCGAAAATTGGTATGGCAAAACATGACTACCTGACGAACATAAATGGCAGGTCATAACGTGAAAATCAGGATATGCATATCATGATTGGCACGATTTACATGCCGCGGTCTTGGTGCTCTCCTGGCGGTTTCGCTAATGGGATGTATGCGAAAATTGGTATGGCACAACATGACTGCCTGACGAACATGAATGGCAGGTCATAACATGAAATCATGATATGCATGCCACGGGCGACATGATTTACATGCCAGGCGTTTCATTAATGGGACGTATACGGAAATTGGCATGCCACAACATGACTGCATCACTTTCATAAATGACATGCATGTCATGAGCGACATGATTTACATGTCACGGTCCTGGCGCTATACTGTTGTCTCGTTAATGGGATGCATGAGAAAATTGGTATGGCACAACAAGACTGCATGACGATCATAAATGACAGGTCATAATGTGAAAATCGTGACATGCATATCATGAGCGGCATGATTTACGTGACACGCATTTCGTTGATGGGATGTACACAAAAATAGCTATGGCACAACACGACTGCATGACGAACGTAAATGACAGGCCATAACATCAGAATCATTATATGCGTGTATGACCGGCATTGTTTACATGCCACAGTCTTGAAGCTCTTGCGGCCGTTTCGTTAATTTCATACGTACGAAACTCGGTATAGCGAGAAAACAATGCAAATCCATTTTACGTTCCTGATGCGTGCTTCGCATTTCCTTGATTTCCACTGCACGTGGGATCTGCCAATTTTTTAATGCAAAATGAACAAATGTATAATTCCAGACTACCTTTCCGTGACCGTAAGGTCAGCCAGTGATATATCTGCCTCGAGCAAAGTAGTCGGCGGCCTAGTGACATTTGTTGGACGAAGAGCAATGTGAATTACAGCTGTGTTTGAAACCAATTAAAAAATTCCCTGGTGCACGCAGCTCAATAATATTTGGCTCACACGTTCACAATAACCTCCACGACTGTTAGGCATCGTTTGCCATCGAGATTCCAAATGCTGCAGGGCTCCTTTAGTAAATGGGACCTTCAACGTCGCGCGATCGGCGGGCACAGTGACTGCGCACCACAACTGTGCATATCATCAACAAATTTTCGCTGTGGCTTCGATTTCACCTGCACAAAACTGTCTTCCATGGCCAGGTAATAGTGAAGTTAGTACAATGCAACGAAATATGGCTCGTTTGGGGTAGCGAGTATGTCGCGGGGTAGGAGGAAAATGTCAAACGTACAGCGGAAAACTGTTGAATGGCACCGTGGCTTTGATTTGACGATATAGGTATAGGCATGAACCGCTAGATCCCGGCACCAAACAAGCTGGCGGCGCCCGTAATATATCATAAAAATAAACAAAATACGTCCAAACGTTCATGTATAGGTCGTCGTAACCCGGCGCTCACCCATAGCCCGCCGTACTAATTTAGTTCGTTGTTCGTCCCCTTATCTCTGTCCTGTGCTATCAGCCCAGCAACCTGGTTCAAGTCTTCACTCCCCAGTCCGTACCACGTGAAACACTGGACAGCTGATGGCATACCAAAAATCTACTGTGCACAACAGCGTCCCTGTGACAATACTGTGGAACCAGATAACAGGTCGTGTAATTGTTTTGGTATTTGCGGTCTGCAAGAATGACGAAACCAAAATGCAGAAAACCGCAACAGAATGGACAATGACAAATAATAATAACGAACATTCGCAAACGAGTCACATGCCTCTGACAAAGTTTAAATATGACCGAGAACGAGCACAACGACACTCATGCTCATATGAATGCTCAGCTGCTAGAAGTCATTCCACCACCATAAGACGTCATGATTGCCTGCGGCAGTTCTGCTGACATGCCACAACAAACAATGCGCGATTTTCACATCCACATCACATGCACGTAAATTTCGCAGCCCTGAACTGAAATCTCACGACTGCAATGCCACAGTGAAAGAACGCGCGGCAACGGTTGCCCTACAACGCGCGATATCACATGCATGTATTCTGTGTAAGACACGAGTAAATTATTACTATCCCACATTGTTGTACAGGCGCTGCACCCGCTACCCGTAACGACCAAATGACAGGATGGTGGGAACGAATCCAATGCACTCCTTACTCACTAATCAGGCTCAACACGCACATAGAGCTAAGAAAGTTTCAGAATGCATTCATACACGGTGATCTGAATAATAAAACAACAGTGGCGTTGCTTTGCGTTTAATGCGTCAACTATCTCAGAGCTTAAATAGCATTAATGCTCCTTGTATCTGTCACAGACCGATTTGCCCTATCCGCGGAACACATGAGTGATCTCACAGGCATCATGCTAAGCCATTCAAATGTGGTACTTACATTTATTTTCGGCGAGACGTAGTTATTGGTGTTACGGGATCCAGTCACAGAAGCGCCGGGATTGAACCAGGGTTAACGTAAGGAGGAAAGTAGAAAGAACATAATGCCACCACACAAACACACGCAGCAGTTGCAGCATGGTAACGGAATTTTCGCCAGAAACGAAGGAAGAGCCGGCCGCCAACAACTTGACTACACTGACTCCACCGCCAACCACGCAAACGAACTTCGCTGCCTCTGCTTCGCGTCTCCGCGTGTTTGCGCCAGCCTGCGCCCTCTCGCCTCATCCCCCCGGCGACCGGCGAGAAGGAGCCGGACATTCTGGCGCCTCCCTCCCGGCCCCATTGCAGCTGGCGACATCTCGGCGCCCCGTGCATTGTGCGACGCCCGCCGACGCTTTGAGCCATGCCCTGCGTTTTTATCTCCGGTGGGGAGGGAGGGGGGGTGGGCTGTATTCTCCCACGTCTGCTTACCGTCTTGCGTAGGACGTTTCGAAGACGGATTCATTGCCCCTTTGATGTCGCTCCCGCTTAGTTCGCGTGGCTGACGTCTTTGAGACGTCAGCCACGCGAACCAAGACGTTAATCCCCCAATAAGACGTCTTTTTGGTCTTGTGTGCTAGCTGGGTAAGGGGCTTTACCGCTCGGGGTATCGCCACGGCCGCCACCACCGAGAACTTTCCAGGTGGTGTTGCTCGACTCTGGATGCAGGTGGTGCCACCGCACCCATCCTCGTATTAAAAGCTCCGCGTCGCCGGCCCTGCGACAGAATGGCCGGTCGCTTCTCCTCGCCGGAAATATATGGTCGTGAAGATTGGGTGACCGAAGAACAGGAAGCGCTGCGCCAAAGCACTCGAGAGCATGTCGGATGACTTCAGATCAACCTCGAGTATCGCGCCGGTGAAGTGACGGCGAAACATCGGCAATACGCAGATCCGGATTTAGAAGCCCCTGTATGCTAGTCGTATCACGTGACGCCTACGCAGAGGATGACTGGCAATAATAAAACAAAACGTGTAAATAATTTCTCTGCGTGTGCCTAGCAGTTTCATGATGCCGCGCAAAAACGTCTCGGAAACTTGGCCCATCCGAGATAAAGCGAGGTAGTCTTGCACACCAAGCTGCCCCCTAATTTTTAGCAAGTTAATTTCTAGAAAACAGCGCTTTTCTGTGTGGCACTCTGTTCCCCGCCTTCCTCTGAAGTATCAATCTGTTTTCCTATTACGTTTGAAGCACTTCCTTCTGGGGTTACATAGTTTATTTCTAAGGGCTGAGACGGTAAGAATGGAGATATTTTTAAGACTAATGTAATTATAGAATAATGACGTGCAGTAGAAACGCGTCAAGCTAGGATGTGCATGTCTCAAAAACATTTCAAACGCATTTTCTTAAAACAGCCCCTGCTTAGCAGAGGATTCACAGCGCGAAGACACAAGTACAAGAAAGAAGACGATGCACTGCGCTGAGAACGTTTGTTCTTTTAATCCCCTGGCGTAGCGTATCCTGCATCACAAGGATAACGGAGGTAGCCATCGCAAAACTGCGTTGCCAAATTCCTTCCCCGATTTTTTTTCTTGCGCAGGTCAGGCTTTGTTGCTACACCACTATGCCCCTTCTGTAATGAGGGGCGAATGATTCAGAATATTTTTGTATCTGGTCGCCGCTTCAAGATTCAGTGAGAGAATTATTGAACCAATTATTGATCACCTACGCTTGTATTTTGCCGAAATGACTATTCTTTTGTTTGGAGGGTCTACAGCACAGCAACAGGGATGTTGTTTTGCAATAATGATTTTCTTGTAGAATGAAAATAAACTTTATCTTAATTTTTATCAGTTGTACATTTCTGCTTGGTCAAACGGCCTATAGAAAATTAAGCTTTAAGTCAATTAGGTCTCGGCCAATAATCTGCATTGAGGAAGTGTCATCCACAGAGAAGGACGGATTTACAACGCGGCGATACTCGGAAAACAATTTTCCGAGCGACAAGCTGAACTAATCATTACGAGATCGCGCTGCCGACTCAGTCCATTAAATGTCTGTTCACAGGGGCTGGTTTGGAGATGTCACCTCGGTGACCAACCAGTCTTAAAATTTGAAACTATAGATTAATATTATTTCTGAAAATGTCGCCGGTATACATCAGTAAGAAAAATACTCCTTGAAATGGCGCTTGGTAAACTAGAGCTAACCTTTTCATCGCAAATTGTTTTTACATTTGGTGCCTCGGTAGTGGGCTTCAGCCACAGGGACATTTTTGATGGAGTGTAGTTTCATTGGAACATCAAAACGGATGCTTTTGGAATTATTTACATAATACAGTTATTAAGGTTATGATGAAGGTTGTGTTTGAAAAAAGTGAAAGGTCTTTGTTTTCATAATACAAGTGCACATTTTGCCTACGTAGCTTCTTTTCTTTTTCCCAATGCCTTTTTTGGTTTGTTGTTACGTCATGTTACGTACGGTACACGCAAAATGTTGGATAACATCTAAAACGTTCAGGTGCCTGCCTATCCCGCGATGTGAGTATGCGCTATATACGAATGACCATCATTAAGCCCAAGCCTCACCCCTTATGTGAGCCCCTGCATGTACGTCTAAGCGGCGATTACGGCGGGAGGATGACCGAGAGGAAGCGGGTTCGATCCCCTGGCAACCGCGCCTGCGTGTAGTTGAAATGCGAGAACACCAGTGTACGTTGTTTCAAGTGCACGTTGAAGTAACCTAAGCGGTCAAAATTATACCATCGCCTCCTCACTATGGCTTTCCTCAGTCATACATGTAATGGTGTTTCCACGTAGTCATTTTATTTTAGTTACTGTTAAATAGATCTTTCAATGGTTTTGTTCTTCTGTGTGAGCAGCCTAACACGCCGGTCAAAGAATCGGAGGCCTGGAAAGCGGATGGCAAGAGCTCGCTTCGAAGTCAGTCGCGGCCGCCAGACTCCCCCATCGGCGACCTCGAGCTGTCCGCAACTGGCTTGGCTACGCCCCCACCCCTGTTGTACACCCGGAAACCAGTGTTAAGGAGAAAAGGTGGAGCTCCTGACGCCACTGCTAAAACTGAGGTGAGTCCATGCATCAAATCTGTCAGGAATGAGAACCTACCACCAAAAGGTCGTCGACTTCATCTTCACTGAGTCATTCATTCAAGAAAGGTTAGGAAAAAAACTCAAATGTGTGAGTGACTCAGCACGGCTTTTTACAGCGAAACTCTTAAGCTCGCCTTAAGTCCGTGTGTCGTCTACAGAAACTGGTCACCATGCCCCACCGATTTCACACTTGATTACAGCATGGTATTCACTTATATAACCACGTAAGATAACGTCACCTCTAGTGACATGCTCGCGGCCAATTTAAAGCTTGGTTAGAGCACAGTAATCACATGACCACATAAGGTGACGTCGCGACTTGCCACGTGTACCCGCCAAATTCAAACTAACCAAGCCAAGACAATCTATCTGACCCCCAGGTTCTCTGCACCCTCAGCGTTGCACGACTTAGTGCGAGCTGCGCTAATTGTTCTTTCGATGTCACCTTTCGATGTCACCGTACGTGTCAAGCATGCTTTATTCTTTGGGGGGGCAGAAAGGTCTTTCGACGCCCAACCTACTAGTTTGAGTTTCTTTGCCTGTACGCTGCGGCTGAGGCGGGCTGAGGCATGATCAGGCAGCCTTGCCATAGTATAGGTGTTCTGTGGCCCGGCTCCCAAGCCGGTGCCCTCGAACAACACCGCATCAACCCGTCCGTCGCTACCCCGTTACGGTCACAAAGAGAGGGGCCGTTCGTAACAGTATCACGACGTAACCGCACGAATGCACCATCGCGTCACCGATGTCACCGCGCTATCGCATATATGACACCCAAAATGAGGAAGCATCCGAAAACAGAGATCCGAAACCACGCTTTATTGAGGGAATGCGTGCATCGTGAAATATAATAATTACATTTTTAGGAAGCGTTTTCAGTATGCTTAATATTCAGACTTAATATTGGCAAGATTATTAGGGGCGAAGCTCCTTAGGGTGTGGGTCGTTCCCTCCTCTGCCGTAGTAGTAGTAGTAGTAGTAGTAGTAGTAGTAGTAGTAGTAGTATGTATGTAGCCACCTCGCGCCGCCGGGAGGCTCGCGCTCTCCCTCGGCGCGCGAGCTCTCTCACTCTTCCATCTGCTGTCTTGTGAGAGAGAGAGAGAGAGAGCGAAAGGCGCGCGTTGACTATGGAAACGCTCTTTCTTCAATGAACGCTGTACCAGCTCGCAAAAGAGAACGCGCCCTCACCCGCGAGAGACAACGTTGGCGCAGGCAGCGTCTTCTAGCGAGTTTCTTGATTGAAAAATACCGACTGCTCGCGCTGAAGAACCGTTCACCGACCACCCATATACATATATAGGCACTGGATCTTGACTTGCAATGAAGTGCCGGTGGGAGATTTCACTTGTGCGTAGTTGAACCATAAGGATTCGTAGCGTGCGCGTTAACTAAATTAATCCGGACCTCGGCACGATCTACGATGAACCTCCGAAGCTTCGCCCACTCATCATTATTCACTCCGTGGATATGCTGTGAATTTTTTGTTTTTAAGGAATCGGCATAAGAACCTACACTGATTTTTAGCACTTTCAGTAAAACTTAGGCTGGCCACATTGATACAATTGCAACAGGGTTGCGCGTGGGAGGGACCCCCCTCTCCGTGGCCCAGCTTTGCCTCTAGAGTCAGTATATTAACTCTGTGGTCGGACGTACGTCTAAGTCACGTGGGGACAGCAATTCTGTCTAGTCTGTCGTCTGTAGACCCTTTTCATAAACTGCAAGCTAGCTTTCCTGCAATGCAGCTTGCCCTACTAATGGCGGCATTGGCAATCCGGCAAACAACGTGTGCAAGCGCAATTTTCTTGCGATAGGGCATGTAAAATGTCGACGCAGCCCTTCTGATACAAACATCCCCAAAAAACGGGTCGCAGCACGTGCAACTTGAATTTTGACAGCATTTAAATAAAGGTAGCTGTCGCCATTAGTAGGTCAAGTTGCATTGCAGGGAAGCTAGCTTTACAGTTTATGAAAAGGGTCTATGGTGAATTCTACGTGGGGCAAGCAAACAACCACAATTTTACGGTCGTCCAGCGACTCTGACCGCGACTTCGGCGATTTTTAGGAGGCTGTGTTCACACGTCATCGTAGTGTCCATTGCGCTGGGGCTGGCTTACTGTGCTGGGCGACAAAAACCTTAAAACCAAACTAAAATATTTTGTAAGTGTTTCCCGGCTTCCGTGTGCGGAGAGCGTTAAGAATACATGGCTAGAAAACGAAAAATGTGTAATTTACGCCGACGCAAAATCGTGTCAGTACTCCTTTAATGCCGCTTAATAAATCCATGCCAGTGTCACGCCTTGTTTCCTTCACTTTTCCTCTGCAGATGTCGACTGCTTCTGTTGCCAACTTCTTGCCTCCTTGAGTTTTACTCTCTCTTGTGGCACCTGTTCGCTCACAGCCTGCTAAGCTCGTAAAGGGTCGACCACGAACATTACCATATAGTTGTAAATACAGCTTCCAAATTTGTCACTTTCGGAATGCCTATGTACATGGCGAGTGGCCGAACTAGCGTTATGAGTAAGATCAGCAATGAAGCGTATATATTTTATGAAAACGTCATCATCATCGCTCTTCCATAGCTTTCCTCATTAAACTGGTCATGTGCTACCTGCTGCCACGTTATCCCCGCAAACGTTTGTACAAACAGTGCCATTACCAAAGCGTACTGTCTCCATGTTGTAGGAGCTTTCGAGAACGTTTCGCAGCCTGTCCCGCCAGCTCGAACGCGCATGCAGGATTCAACAATGCTCGTTTACTAGTTCACGCAGTGCCAGATGCACATGAGGCGTTAAGGTTTCGCGTTGCTGTCACATAATACCAGCACTGAGGAAACAATTAAGGCAAGGCGTGCAACAACACCATGTGAACAAGATGACACGTGAATAGCCTGCGCGGTAGCTCACTGGCCGTCACGTTGAGCTTCTGATCCTGCAGAAGGAAGCAATTTGTATTTCGGCTGCATTTCGATGCGGGCAAACCTGTACCGCGTGCCGCGCTTCCACGTTGAAGTAGGGATGGCGAAATCGATGAACGTATAATCGATGAAGCGTCTCGCAAAATGATTAATCATCATCGATTTCTACATTTGATTAAATCGACTTAATCGATGAAAACTATTTGATTAATCAATCAGACCCGCCCTTCCTCCCCCCCCCCCCCCTCCCCCAGCTTTCCTTATGTTTTTTTTTTCGCCTTCTGGGCCCAAGCGCGGGATTCTAAAACGACAAACGATGCGGAGACGCGTAAGTCAAGCGTCGCTCCTATTTTTCCCTACTCCCCATGGAATGCATGTGTTCCTGTGCACAGTAGAAGGAAGCCAGGTCCGGAAGCATCCTTTCCCCGTGGAGGCGTAACTAAACTTGCCCGCAGCCATCCAGATCACTCTTGTTTCCTTCCTCCGTGGTCTAAACCATGCGCCGCCCCTTGCCTTCCTCGCTTCTATTATGTTAATCAGCGACAGTTTCGCAAAATACACGCGTGAATCGCCTGTTGTCTTGCGCCACAACACCCTCCTCGTGCAGGTGCCAATCAGTCTACCAGGTAAGATGTCCTCTACTATTTAGTCAGCATGACATCCGTCGCTGCGTCAACCCTAAAATGAAGTCGCGTTTCCATTACGCAAGACATTCTTATGTTTTGATACAATCGCGTGTTCATGTACAGATGTGAAATACAGTCATTATTACAATACACGCCTTTTGTTACCGCGCTCACTGATGAAGGCAATGTATTCACGTTATATTTACAGTATGTCACACTCGCCGCGTCCCGGGTAAATTTTCTATAACATTGGCACCTTCGCCATATTTGAGGTCTCGTCCGTAAAGCACATCAGCGGATATTTCCGATGAATAAGGTCATCTATAGGTGTATTCCGACGGAGGAAGATTTCTCGTCTGTTGTTCTGCGGACAAAATTCAACCTCAACAATAGTGTTTCCTTTCCTTTGGGCGATCGTAGCTCGGTTTTGTTACATTGTTACTCCACTCCCCCTTTATGTGACCCTTTGGAGCTCAAAGTGGCATCTTTTAAAAAATCATGATATGCGTTTCATTGAGTATTTAAGGGTTAAGAATGCGCCTTTAGACCAGTGGTCGCAAGTAGGGCTCAAACAAGAACACCCTAACGTGACCACAAGAAGACATCTTGGTTTTCAAGCGTCGACAAAAATAACGATCAAGAACCTTGCATCGAAAGCAATTAATCGAATGAGGGAGAAATCGGTGAACGATTAATCGTTAATTGATTAAAAAGTTTAATCGACCATCCCGTCATCGAAAAAAATATTGCAATCAATTCATAGTTATCAAACAGAATGTACTTCATAATAAGGGTGTTGTTTTCGTGCGTGAAAGCCTTCAAATATTAATAGTCCTGCATTGCTAGCTTACCCATGCTTTTGTGTTGCGTCGGTATAACATGAATCAGTACGGCATGAAAGCGAACCCTTCCTTCGCGAGATGTTTTAGGTAATCTGGCGAATCGAGGGGGGGGGGGGGGAGATTAGTAGGGTACTCTGGCATGTGAACCCGATGCAGGTATAGATACCAGCAGCACGTCGACAGTGCACAAGTATCCTCGACAGTTGCACACAGACGAAAGCGCTCGAAGGACTCTCATGTATCAGACACCGCATTGCACGCGCCAAAGCCCTGCGCAAATTTACGTGCATATATAGGAGCGTCTGAAAATGGTGAATGCTTCGAGCGAAAGCGAATGGGTTGGGTTGTCGACGGATCGTTTTGTCCACACAGTCCGCTGAGCGAAAGGGGCATCATTTGCCTATCGACGGCCGTCTTTGCTCACCTGAAGGAGAGCGCGTAGCAAGACAACCGGCTACACAAGACATATTATGTAACGACCGTGGTTGTATAGTGCCCAAGGAACGGGACGGCAGAACGCCGGTAACCGCGGCACGACAATCTTCTGCTTCGCCCCATTTTTCCTAGATGGCAGAAGCACCGCTGCGAACCAAGAGTGCAGTTAAAGGGAGGTAATGTTAATATAAGTAATTTTCTCGCTAAACAGTTTTTCTCTATAAGCGGACGTCAGTTAGACGCAAACTGTAAAGCTATATAGGCAACATATATTCCCTATATAGCTGAGTGGAGAAACATTTGTTCCTCCATATTTTCAGTGTCTTGGTGGTGTGATCGGTAGAGCTTCCAGCTCCTATCGTCGCGTTTTGGGTGGTTGTGGGTTCGAATCCTTGCGTTTGGTATTTTTCACCGAAGAATGTGTGCATGTTTCAGACATGCACTACCGTGACGGAAGTACGTCCGTGCTTTCTTGGTGGACGTGGGGAATATCATTTAGGCAAAGGCCACAGATGCAGTTAGGTGTGGCGTACTCTGAAACCGTTCATTATGTGATATTTTGTGCTCACTTGCAAAACTACCCACTATTCTCGGATTACCGAGCTCTCTCGGTAACGCTGACTCTCGCGCAGGGCTTTTCGCAGCCCTCCGACGACTTGAAGTTGAAGCCGGACAATGGTCTCACGCCCTCTGAGCAGTGCGACGCAGAATCACCGCTCGGTGGTGGTGAGTCAGGGACATGCGCTAAGAAAGGCAGCCATCGACTTCTGCGTAAAGTCTTCCAGCCAAGACGCAACGATTCCATGAAAGATGGCATTGGAGATTGGAAGACGTTCCTTGCCGGTGCCACAAACACTTCCAGCCCTCTATGCTCCGGACCAAGTAAGTCGAACGGGTATAAATGCGCACTTTGCAACTCCCATAAACCATGCGTGCATATGTGTTCCTCTATAAAGAGAAACGTTAGACCATGCTTACCAGTTCTTGCCATCCGTAACTACACCGTTCGCACCTTCCTCTTTCTGTCTTTCTTCAGATATTGCACCCAGTCGATTTATACGGGGTAAAAATGCTTTACAATGCCGACAAGGCGGCGTATAGAGAATAACTTCATGATTTTTCTCTGCACTGCAGCAATTGCTGAAGGACCTTGATCGCAGTAGACTTGTACGGTTCAGTTGCGAGCCATTCACAAGGACACTGTGTAACCGTCCATTGACAGGAAGCAAGCGGCGAAAGAGGGGGAGATGGAGAGGACCCTAAATAACATGCGAAAGGCATGGAGGTTCGCCAGAATAGAGTATGCAGGTTGCTACCCCATAACTAATATTTCAATTTACGGGATCTTCCACAACTTTCTCTCCCCTTCCCCAGTGCAGGGTAGCCTACTGGGTTCAGCCCAGGTTAACCTCCCGGCCTCTCCTATTCCTTTCTCCTCTCCCTACGGGACGTTAATTACAGAGCACAATTTTCTTCTATTCTTGTCGACGTACTTGTATTTTGACATTCCTTATTTTTCGCTTTGCGTGCTTACTACACAGTGATTGTTGGTGACCAGTAAGCACCGAGCTGCCACAACGGGTGGCTTTAGTACAAGCTTTTGGCACAAGATTCTTTTACTAGCAACTCTTTGTGCGGATTTTACAAGTAAGGTGAGATAATCAATTCTAGTGCGCAAAACATGCAGTACATTCACAGAGTAAGCGAAAGGTGCAGCCTTCTATAACCGCTCTCGCACACCCTTTGAGGGCTTCTACCCCACGAGCTGAGCTCAAAAGTGTGGTTGAATACGCACACATTTAAGAAAATACTATAGGGTGTGCGCTGTAATCCGCTAATCACGTTGTAAACAATGTTCTGTTTGACCTATGGACGCGCATGGTTCGTACGACCATAACAAGACCGCGGCAAACAAAGTTCGAGGCAGCTGTCAGCGGGGTCAAAGATATATGGCCAGGATGCGTTGTGGCATATCCTCTATAGGCTCGGCAGCTTTAGAGCGGCCACATCACCAGAGCCATAGGGAGAAAATTGTTGTGGGGCCCTTAACAACGTAAGCGCTACGCAATGCGCAGTTCATATCGTGAGACACACGAAGTTGCATAATGCAAGGTAACGTTGCCGATGCTACTGTTTACGGCGATTATGTACCATAAAGTAGCTTTCTGTTGCCGTCATGGCATAGCTTAGCCAATGAGGTGCTGACTTGCTGAGCTCGAGATCATATGTTTATTTCACGGTCACGGCGGATACATGAAAAATGTGGCTGATTCCCCTGTTATAGGAATCTGTATAACACGAAAGTGAAATGCGTTTGCACAGAAGCAGTGCATTGTTTATTGTACATGGAGATAACCTTGCACATTGGCCAGATCGTAGCCAGCTGCGTTGCGACGCACTCGGGTTCTGTAACGCGAGAGGCAGAGTTCGTAACTTGAACCGTCAACGCGCGAAAGCGTTCCGCTTCCCGCTGGCGTGTCTTTCGTTGCGCCCCTTCCGCGGCAATGTCCCGTCGACGTCGTTGTCTTTCTGCGCCGCTTATTGCAGCAGTTTTCTTAATCGGTGCCATCGAACTTCATGCAGTAGACGGCAGCGCAACACTTCGTGGTTGTCGTAACTGCAATACGCTGTGAGTGAGGCGGCACGCGCTAATACCGACGCGAAAGACAAAGTGCGTGCAGTATGTTTCGGAAGTTCTGTGTAGCGCTGTGGAGGCTACAGGCCTCTTCGGCCAGTCTGGAGGGCGAACGCATGTTGAACGTATCCTTCCGCGGCTTGTCATCTGCAAATGGCGGGTCTGCCAATGGCGGGTGCTGCTGTGGCAGCTGCAGCCGAACCAGTGATCTGAACAATGGCATTTCGTCTAGCTTCGGAAGAATTCTGCGTTGGATGGCATCGTTGCGTTGGCTCTGCTCCACGGAACTACTGGAACAGGGTATAGTAGCGTCGTTGTTAAATACAGTCCCCGAAAGCACCATGCTGCGCCGACCGAACTGCAGCGAGCTGCGCTTTCAGGGCAAGGTAGCCTCAGCGAGAGCGCTGACACTATACAAAAAATGCAAAGAGGGATGCAAAAAAAATTACAGCATATCCACGGAGTGAATGATGATGAGTGGGCGAAGCTCGGGAGGTTCATCGTAGATCGTGCCGAGTTCCGGATTAATTTAGTTAGCGCGCACGCTACGAATCCTCATGGTTCAACTATGCACAAGTGAAATCTCCCACCGGCACTTCATTGCAAGTCAAGATCCAGTGCCTATATATATATATATATATATATATATATATATATATATATATATATATATATATATATATATATATATAATATGGGTTGCCGGTGAACGCTTCTCCAACGCGAGCAGTCGGTATTTCTCAATCAAGAAACTCCCTAGGAGACGCTGCCTGCGAGCTGGTAGAACGTTCCTCTAAGAAAGGGCGTTTCCATAGCCAACGCGCGCCTTTCGCTCTCTCTCTGTCTCTCTCTCACACAAGACAGCAGAGGCACGCGCCGGCAAAGAGAGAGAGAGAAGCACGCGCCGGGAAGCACGCGCCGAGGCGAGCGCGTGCCTACCGGCACGCGGGTTACGCCTGACGACTGACGCGTGACAAGGTTAGACTAAGAGGAGTGTTGGGGAGTTTGTGATCAGACTGCGGACCTGTTGAAGGGTTACGACTTAGTTTATTTAACAGAATCAAGAATGGGGTCCCCAGGCCCCTCTGAAGATGCAGGCGGCTCCGGCGCAGCTTCTCTCGTCCGCTGCCCGGGGTTGACTCCCCTCTCGACGCCTCGAAGGCGGCCTCTCCGTAGGTGGTCACGTGACCAGGCCGGCGTCTTCCAAGAAGCGAGCGCGTGTGGCCCAAACTCGAAGGCCTGGTCCGAAACCCGCGGTCTCTGTTGACAGGGAAGCACCTCCCGCGGCTCGTAAATATTGGCGGGAGGGGAGCGGTGCGCATTCCTGCCACGCAGTGTCACTTGAGACGGCCATCTCCGCAGGCAGGAACGCGGGACAACGATGCGCCGGCAAGGCGCCTGGTGTTCCGCCACTTGTGGGGAGAATCGGGCAAGCCCATGCTCACGCAACAGACTCCTCCCCCCCGATGAAGTCCTTCGACGAGGCTGCTTCCACTGAGGCAGGGTCGGAAGAAGGAAACATGCCTGGCCGAACACTGGTCTCCACACAAGCACAAACACAATCACGGACTCGCAAAACGCTCGGGACTGGCAGCACCGAAACGACCTGGCTGCCAGACAGTTTACTTAAAACTTCTTTGCTTTTTTCCAAAGTTATTTTTCCGCGAGTGTGTACTCGGCTCTCGGCAAACCACACAGAACATATATAGGGCGAAAGTTACAGGAAACGTGGGCGGTCGTCGCGCAGAATTTCCCGCAGCTACTTAGAATCTCCTGCTAAGCCCGTTTGCGTTTTTTGTTTTCACTCCCCTTTTTGTATTTGATTTCGAAGTTGAACTCTTGTAACATAAGACTCCATCTCAAAAGACGGCCGTTTTTCCCACTTTTCTTTCTGGACTTTGCTTTAAGCCATGTCAAGGGGCAATGATCAGTCTCTACTGTAATCTTAGTCCCCTCAATATAGCACCGAAGTTTCTGAACGGCCCAAACAACACACATGCATTCTTTTTCCGTCGTGCTGTAGGCCTCCTCTCTCGGTGTTAATTTTCGGTTGATGTACAGCACGGGGTGTTTCTCACCGCTTTTGTTTAGCTGGAAAAGAACGACACCAAGACCACGATTGCCGGCGTCGCATTGGAGGATGAATCCGCGACTGAAATCAGGCGAAGCCAACACTGGTCCTGACGACAGAGCACTCTTAAATTCCCAGAACGCCTCAATAACGCTCCGTAAATCCTCAGCTTGTGCACTTGTGAAAGTCGTGCCTTGGTCTGACTGTATCTCTGCGGGGAAACCCATACGGGAGAATATTGTCAGTAAGGCGTCCACGACCTGCACTGAAGTAGCCTCTCTTAAAGGTATTGCTTCGGGAAATTTAGTTGCTGGGCACAACAAGGTCAAAATGTATTTGTACCCAGCCCTGGTCTTAGGCAGGGGTCCAACAATATCTACAACAACCCTGGAGAAGGGCTCCGAAATTATAGGTACCCTTACCATCGGGGCCTTCCATTTGTCATTGGATTTTACTACCTTTTGACAAGTTTGACATGTCTGCACAAAATTCTGAACGTCTCTGAAACAGCCTGGCCAATAGAATTCCTGGAGCAGCCTGTTTCTAGTTTTGTTCACACCGAGGTGGCCTGCCCACGGGTGATCGTGGCAGAGGCTTAGCAGATCTTTCCGATAATCTGCCGGTACCACTACTTGATCAAAGTTCCTGCCCTTTTTTGTCCTTGTAGTTCCGATAGAGGATACCGTTCCTCTCAATGAATCTAATGTTCTTTGACGAGACACCCTCGCCCACGCTGCTATACATGACCTCTAGTGTTCGATCATTTTTCTGAGCAGCCCTCAGTGCATCTTGATTGACATTAAGTAATTTAGAAAAAGAACTCGTAGTCGGCCTTACCAAGGTGCTCTCATCCTGAGTTATAACTAGCCTACTACGCTCAGCGCCTTCCTGCCGACGTTCCTCGACAGTACTGCCTTTCTTTTCCTCTCCACTTTCACGTTCTCTAATTTCCACGCGCTCTCCTCCATTTTCCTCACACACGGGTTCATCCATATCAGGTTCCTCCTCTTTGTCCGCGTAGTGTAGTTGTGCTGAAAGCTGTCGAGCTTTCGACCGCGTGAGAGCGAGTACCTGAGCCTCCACGTCTGCAAACGATTTACCCTGCTCGTTCAAAAGAGACTCAGATTTGTTGGAAAAGAGATACGGATATTCTTCCGGCAGCCCTTTCGATACTGCCGCCACAGTTTTCAACGTGCCGAAGGGGCCCTCGACTTCAACTCTGGCCACTGGCAGGCACACTGAATTTTCACTAACAGCCTGACGTATCCAAGCACACTCCGACACGTAGTCCTCGCTTGACACGTATTTCGGGTGGACTACGTCCATAGTAGCAGCGGAATCTCTTAGCACCTTACACGTTCGGCCATTTACAGCTAGGTCTTTCGTGTATGGCGCAAGAAGTTCATGATTGCCTGGGTGGTTGCTCACGGTTGCAAACACCGGCCTTTCCTTTCGGCAGTTTCTGGCGAAGTGGCCCTCCCCTTTGCAAACGTAGCAAATTATGGGCCTCCTCTTTTCCAATTCATCTGTCTCGCTACTTGACTTTCTAAACTCCTGTGCTTTGCCCACCTGAGCGCTTGGGTGGGGTGAATAGAGCTCCTTTCTTCCCTCTCTATCACGCACATCTCTTTGTACTTTTGAATGCTGCTGTTGCCCAACTTGCAGCTTTCTATATCCCTGACTGGCTATGTTCGGCTCCTTGAAGCCTCGGCTCGCCACGTATTCATCAGCCAGCTGCGCTGCCTTCCTTACAGAGACGCCAACATGTCTATCTCTCACCCAAAGGCGAATATGATCCGGCAAGGTCTCGTAAAATTGCTCAAGACAAATTAAGTTCAAGAGCTTGCCGAAGTCTTCATTTGCTCCAGAGCCCTTTACCCATTCCACCAAGTTATCGGTAAGGCTGCAAGCAAATTCAACAAAGCTTTCATTTACTTTCTTTCTACCTGTTCTGAACCTCCTCCTAAATTCTTCGGTAGAGAGCTTGTACTTAGCGAGCAGGCTTGACTTCACCTGATCATAGTCACATGCCTCATCAGCGCTAAGACGAGCTACAACTTGTGATGCCTCCCCTGGAAGCAACGCAAGCAATCTTTGTGGCCATGTGTCACGGGTGAATGAGTGTCTCTCGCACATGCGTTCGAAATTTACGAGGTAGAGACCTATGTCATTGCCCACACTGAACGGCTGAAGCAAACTGGTCATCTTTACATTGTCGGACTGAGCGGCCGCGACGCTCGCTCCCGACGCTAACCTTGCTTGCTCGAGCTTTAACCTTTCCAATTCAAGCTCAATTTTTCTCTGTTCTCTCTCAAGCTCTAACTCCGCTTGTCTCTGCTCCCTCAGTTCCACCCTTTCTCTCGCTTCTGCCTTTTCTTTCTCAATACGGCATATCTTATCCCATGCCTCTTCGATTTCGTCCTCTTCGAAATCAATTTCCTGAATTGCGCAGCGGATCTCGGGTTTTCGCATTTTCTGGTTTACTTCCACACCGAGTTCACCCGCCAACAGCAGCAATTCATCTTTCGTGAGTTTCCTTATATCCATGGTAGGCGAGAGCCGACTACACAAACTTCCGAATTAACCACGCACCCTGTGGTGGCAAACGAAAACTATAATGCCCGATAGAACCCGGTTCTAATCGTCTGGCAAACAGTGAAGTCGCTCCAGCACTCACCAATACCACGAGCGGGCGATGGCCTTGTCTCCCGGAGACGCTGCCACAACTGCCGATCCCGGATCGACGACTTGCTCCCGCCGCTTTCTTTCGCCGCTCCTGTGCCGCGAAATTCGATGGTCCCGGACCGTCGAAGTTTTCTGCGTTCACTAACACCACGAGCGTCCGATGGCCTTGTCTCCCGGAGACGCTGCCACAACTGCCGATCCCGGATCGACGGCTTGCTCGATCTGCTCTTTCAACCCGCCGCTTTCTTTCGCCGCTCCTGTGCCGCGAAATTCGATGGTCCCGGACCGTCGAAGTTTTCTGCGTTCACCAACACCACGAGCGTCCGATGGCCTTGTCTCCCGGAGACGTTGCCACGTCTGCCGATCCCGGATCGACGACTTGCTCGTTGTGGAGTCTTCCGGCCTGCCTCGTTTGCGTAGCGGAACTCGAAGATCCCGGACCGTCGGAGTTCCTTCGCTTCAACAGGTGTCCGCCAGCCTTCTTAATCCCGCCGCTGCCAACCAGTTTGTTGGGGAGTTTATGATCAGACTGCGGACCTGTTGAAGGGTTACGACTTAGTTTATTTAACAGAATCAAGAATGGGGTCCCCAGGCCCCTCTGAAGATGCAGGCGGCTCCGGCGCAGCTTCTCTCGTCCGCTGCCCGGGGTTGACTCCCCTCTCGACGCCTCGAAGGCGGCCTCTCCGTAGGTGGTCACGTGACCAGGCCGGCGTCTTCCAAGAAGCGAGCGCGTGTGGCCCAAACTCGAAGGCCTGGTCCGAAACCCGCGGTCTCTGTTGACAGGGAAGCACCTCCCGCGGCTCGTAAATATTGGCGGGAGGGGAGCGGTGCGCATTCCTGCCACGCAGTGTCACTTGAGACGGCCACCTCCGCAGGCAGGAACGCGGGACAACGATGCGCCGGCAAGGCGCCTGGTGTTCCGCCACTTGTGGGGAGAATCGGGCAAGCCCATGCTCACGCAACAAGGAGCTTCACCCCTAAAAGTGCACTTAGATTTAGATTCCCGTTAAGGCACACTAGGTGATCAAAATTAATGCAGGGATGGCGTGTCTCAACAATGGTGTGCCTCATAATCACATGGTTTGGCATAACCTTAGGAATTATTTCTGTAACCAGCGGGCCGCTTTAAGGCATCCACTATTTGTGTAATTGTTGTTGTTGTTGTTTTGTTTTGTGGGGTTTAACGTCCCAAAACCAGCTCTGATTATGAGAGACGCCGTAGTGGAGGTCTCCGGAAATTTCGACCACCTGGGGTTCTTTAACGTGCACTGACATCGCACAGCACACGGGCCTCAACATTTCGCCTCCATCGAAATGCAGCCGCCGCGGCCGGGATTCGATCCCGCGACCCTCGGATCAGCAGCCGAGTACCTTAGCCACTAGACCACCGTGGCGGGGACTATTTGTGTAATTCATATGGCTTCCCACCTGCTGCAGTCCAATGCATGTGCCATGCACGTGCCATGCCTCTCTCCTTCTCTTTACTTTTATTCCCCTTTTCCCACCCCCAATGTAGGGTAGTAAACCGGACTCATGACTGGTTAACATCCCTGCCTCCCCTTCCTTATTTCTCTCTCTCTCTCCCATGCATCGTTTGCAATTATGTAGTTCCTCATATGACCGTGAGGTCAATCGAATTGTTGATGGTCAGATATTCTGGCGCTGCTGTTTGTAACAGTTTAGACGATTTAATGCGTGCACAGGTTAGGCAGTTGACGTGGTTTTACACGTGGTCAACAGAATGGCGATGTGCGTGAACTCTCACGGTGCAGGTCAATGTTGGGGCTTACTGATGGTCATGAGTTTTGGCAGACCTTCGTAATCCATGGTTCGACAGCTTCTAAGTTCACTCCCTGCACAATTCAAATGGCGTGCCAACTGGAGCTTTACAACGGCATTGCCCGTCAGTGTGTGTGTGCACATACGCAGCTGCAGCGTACGCTTTTTGTGCTGTGTGTGGTTGTAATAATCGTGGCTCGGTGTTTTGCGGTGACGTGCATCGTAGCACGCTCTCGTTACATAATACACATGGCATGACGACTGGTTCAAAACTACGCCTCCTTCAGGAACCTTTATCATTGCTGCACACATGACTACTGGCCGGGAAATACGCTTGCGTGTATAGCCCTAGCGCTCTCGTTTGGCGGCGCCACCGCTCTACGACCGCGCAGCGCGCAGTATTAAATGCCCGTTCTCGACGCGTGAGAATCTCGGAGGCTGTGCGTTCCCTTCTCGGTGTGTAGCTCGAAGTATAACGTTCTAGTTCACGAACTGGGACTTATTTAATGCTAAAGTTTCAGAGCTAACCGCTAAACATATCCCCATGAAAAAAGTTTTTTTTTTTCAAACAAGTGCTCCATGGTACAATAGATACGTAAACCGTCTTTCAAACCGCAAGAAAAGGTTTTATCGTGCCGCTATGACATCCCCGTCTGGTAAGCGTTGGTCAACCTACAAATCGGCCGCCGCAACCTACTTATCTGAAATGAAGCGAGCCTAATCATCCTTCTTTAGCGGCACTCTGCCGACTATGCTAAAAAATAACCCTAAACAATTTTGGAATTTTGTGCGTGGCAACGAGCCCCGCGCAATAGCCTTACTGACGGTCGAAGGGCTTCCCGTTCCGGACGTAGTGCGAGTCTGTGCTAAATGACACGTTCATAAAAGCATTCTCTCACCCCGTAACCGCCAACATACAGATCACCTTGCCGTTTCTGCATTGCTTGCCCATGGACGCTATTTTCATTACCTTGGAAGGCATACGAATGGTCATTAAAAAACTTAAGAATTCATCATGTGGAGTTGATGGTATTAATACTAAATTCTTGAAAAACACTGTTGAATACTCGTCTATTATCCTGTCATGCATTTTTTTCAATCTCTGCAGCATTCTAGTCTTCCGCAAGACTGGCTGGTGGGGAAGATAGTGCCAGTTCACAAGTCGGGGGTAACACACAATCCATCAAATTTTCGTCCGATTTCACTAACATCTGTCCCGTGCAAAGTACTTGAACACATTATTTTTACTCACCTTGTTAATTTCCTTCAGTCAAACCAGTTTTTCACACCCGCCCAACATGGTTTCCGCAAGAATTTTTTTTGTGAAACGCAGCTTTTAGTCTACTAATGACCTACACTTCTTATTTGATTCTGGATTTGTCACAGATTGTATATTTTTAGATTATTCAAAGGCATTTGACAAGGTTAGTCATCAGTTAATACTTCTTAAGCTGAAACAATTAAATTTCGATCCCAACGGGCTTAACTGGATTCGAGCCTTTCTCTCTAATCGAACTCAGCTTGTTTCTGATAACAATGTTAACTCGACTGCCCAGCCAGTGCTCTCAGGTGTTCCCCAGGGCTCTGTGTTGGGACCCTTACTGTTCTTAATCTTCATCAACGACTTAACAACTCATGTTTCATCAAAGGTACATATATATTCGCAGATGACTGTGTCATTTATCGGAAAATAGCTAACAAAGACGACGTCACCTCGCTTCAGACTGATTTGGATAACGTATTCACCTGGTGTCATTTGTGGAACATGGAACTAAACATTTCAAAATGTAAAGCAATGCGTGTGTGCCGCACCTCACTTGCATGTCCACGCTATCACCTTAACAACATTCACCTTGAGGCTGTTTCATCTTACAAATATCTAGGTGTTCATGTTTCCAGTAACCTGTCATGGAACCATCATGTAGAGTATATCATCGCCAAAGCTAACCGTTCACTCGGGTACTTTCGAAGAAGCTTTCATATGGCACCCGCATCCCTGAAAAAGCTTCTTTACACTACATACATTCGACCACCACTTGAATATGCATCATGCATCTGGAATCCTGGTGGCGCTGGACTAACACACGAACTCGAAGCAGTTCAGAATCGTTCAAGCCGCTCCATTTCATCCAATTATAACCGCATGGCCAGTGTTACCCTAATGAAGTACCAGCTTAACATTCCCGAACTGTCCATTCGGCGAAAAATAGCCCGACTCAGCCTGTTCCATAAACGTTATTATCACAACACTAACCTTCGTGAGCAGTTTCTTAAACCACCATAATTCATATCACACAGAATTGATCACCTACAAAAAGTTCATGTTCCTTGTTGTAGAACCGTAACCTACTCACATGCATTCTTACTAAGGACCACATCTGAATGGAATCAATTGCCACAGTTAGCCACCGCTATCATCGACACGTCATGCTTTAAGGTTTTTTTTTGCAAAATATGTTTTGACTTTTGGTCCTGCTTCTTGATTTGTATGCAGTGTCCCTTATTCCATGTTTTTTTTTCTTGATATTTTACTTGTTTTAGTTCTTGAACATGGAATCACATGCGTAATCCCAATTGTTACATTCTTTTTTTCCATTCTTTTTTGTAAGATATTTGAGACCTTATATATTTGTGTATTTCTGTAGATTGTTAAAGTTTCGTTATATTGTTTTGTATTAATTGTTCTGTTCCATTTTGATATGTAACATGCCCCTCCCCTCTGTAATGTGCAAACCCTGAGGGTAAAAATAAAATAAATATAGCTCGAAGTTGCATCGGAAAGCGAGCCCCATTTGTCGTTTCGCCACTACAGGCGGATCTCCAACGTTGACGGATGTTTTAGGAGCAGTTTGGTTCGCCGGGGCAGTTATACGCCGGTAATCACGTATACTGCGTAAGAAGACTCCGCAATGCCTGCGATAAGTCAGAAATCGATCAAAACGCTGCATAAATGAACGTGGATTGCGATGGCCGTTTAGAAACGTGTAAATTCCGTAGAAATTCCTATTGTATACGTGTAACGTGAGGCTCCCGTTTACGAAATATAATTTACCGGCAACGTGGTGTGCTCGCTAATCACGTTGGATGATATACTTTCTTTAAAAGGTTGTAACGATGCCTATGGTGCTTTAATAATTAAAATCAAGGCAATTTATAAGTGCTTCCCTATAGTACATCCTCGCAAACGTAGAGCTAAGAAGCCTTGGATCTCAAAGGGAATTACTGTGCAAAATATAGAAGCATAAACTGTATGGACATTTTTTGAAATATCTGGATCTCGCTAAACTGGAAAATTAGAAAATATTGTGCTATCAACTGACCAAGGAACTACGTACCGCAATGCTTGAATATTACTGTTTTTTTTCGAGTTTGCCGAACGACAGAGAATGAAACTCTTAGTATAAGTTAAAAAAGGCTTTGAATTTGGGCACTAAAACTTGCATTGATAGTATAACGAAGAATGGAAGAGTCATTATTAATGAAGACCTTTCGAATCACTTCAATAATTCATCAACATTGCAATCGCCCTTTGTGTACTGTAGCTGGTCCCACAGAATATTATCATACACCAAGTGTTCCAGAATCTTCATTCTCGCAACCAGTAACAGATCATGAAATAAGTTTTCACAAACCTGAAAACAAGCAAAGCAGAGGACAAAGACGGTTTTCAAATCAAACCTTTCAAGTTTGTGATTAATATACTAGCTCGAGTATTGGCAAGCATCTACAACCTAACTCTTTCTTCCAGAATTTTTCCCAAACAAATGCAAATCGCCCAGGTTGTTGCTATCCACAAGGGTGGCGCCACTACAGACTTAGCCAATTATAGACCGATTTCGGTTCTTCCTGTGCTATCCAAGGGTTTACAGAAAATCATATATGTTAGATTAAATAAATTCCTAGTAAAGCGCTTCGTGCTGTCCGACTGCCAGTATGGTTTCAGGCAAAAGAGGTCAACATATATTTTGAAGAAAGACAAATTTTACTTTGAATTTCTATCGATTTCTCGAAAGCATTTCATGTAATCAATTATATTCTGTTACTACGTAAGCTAAGCCATTATCGAATTGTAGGAGTATGGCGGTCGTTAATAGAATCCTATCTGAAGCACCATATGCAAGTGGTAGTCATTAATCCCAGGTCATCGAGCTTACAACTTATTTTATCTGGAGTCCCACAGGGTAGTATTTTAGACCCTTTATTGTTCAATATGTGTATTAATGACATATTTTTTGCACCCTTGCCTGTCACATTAAAGGGCCACTAAACAGGCTCCTACATTTTTTTAAACCGCCCAAACGAGCTAACTCAATGATAGAGAAGGTTGCGGCGATCGCATTCTGCGAATATGACAGCGCTGCGTGCCATACAGACGCTGTATTTCAAAAAACAATTGCCGCGCCTCTTTCCTGGGATTGACCAGTCGCGCTCGCATCCTAGGTGTCGTCACGTTCTACCGCGAACAACCTTACGCAGTTGTAGCTCGTTGATTGGTCGAAATCAGGTCTATTGTCAGGTCATCTGGCCATCCCACCGGCGTGAGCGCAGGAGCAACCGGCTCTGCAGCGCAAGCGCCGATGACGTCAATTGCTCACGTCTTGTCACATGTCAAAAGTGGGCGGAGTCAGAATGGCGCGCCGCGCCTACCCTCTCCTCGGCAGAGAAGGGTAGGGAGGCAGACCGAGAAAACGAAACCGCCGCAAGCGGCCACTTAAACCCGTGTAACTTCTTTATTATTGCACCTATTCGCAAAATTCTTGCGGGAGCATGTTCATACCGCACAGGAGCGCAGTTATATCTTTAAAAATAATTTTGGACCTCGGGGTTGTTTAGGGGCCCTTTAATAGCCTACGCCGGTGATCTCACGATGCTACTAGGCGGTAAAAATGAGCGTGATTTATCGATGCAAGGAAACGAGTTTCTTGAGTACTCACGCGTATGATTTGAAAACAATCGTTTAACAGTAAATGCTAAGAAAAGCAATGCTATAATATTCCGTCCAAAGAATAAAGCTATCCAAACAAATTTCGACCTCATGTTAGGCAAAGATCGAAATCGTGCCAGCTGTCAAATGCCTTGGCATGGTGGTCACCGAAACTCAATGCTGGGACGTACGTACAGATAATGTGTGAATGAAAATGAACCTTATTAACGGTGTTCTGTGCCGGCATAGATACTCTGTTAATGAAGGTAACGGTTCTTATCTATAACGCGTATTTACTTCCGAATATTAGTTGTTGCTTAACTGTTTGGGGTGCAACAACAAAACAAAATACACAGAAGCTAGTAGTTGCCCAAAAACAGGCAGTCAGGTTAATTGCAAATCTACCATGGAATTCCAATACTCACCGGTATCTAAACAGTATGGTATTATTGGATTAATGCTTTGTATGCATTCAAATTATTGTGTATATACAAAAATGCAATTATAACAAATAACGAACCTTTACTAGCAGCATTGAACCTCCATCACTACACACCCGCGTGCAATGTAAGACACCACTTACCTTGGCGTCTACCCTATTGCCGCACCTTATGGCGCAAACAGTCCTTTCATACAATGAGTCTCATTATCTCAACATACTTGCTGAAAATAATGCATGTTTAGAAGATACATCCCGAAATTAGCTATCATCCGTGCTTTTGGATTTTGAAACCACTCCTCTTAAATTGTAAATAGGCATGAATTATTCTATTGGAAGATATTTTAGGCTGACATAATATATTTCAGTTTTTATCTTTTCTTTATCTCTCTTCTTTAGTGTATGAACGCGCTATATATTGATTTTTCATTGTGAAATGTTGCATGTAAACCTTGTACATGCCCACCCATTGCCGTTCACATGTACCAGGGGCACTGGGTGCTCTATCAAGCTGTCTTTAGTAGCTTTGTGCCCAGTGTCCCCTCTTCCCTGAGCTGCTTTGTTCTGCGTGAAAGAGAAATGAACTTTCTATTCTAAGTGGCTGTGAGATAAGAGCTAGTGTACCATGACGTCATATGCATCTGTAGAGTATCGCTTAGGAGCACTTGAGCAGCGGCGCACGAGCGTTCATTTGTATTGTATTGCATGTATTTCTCAGCCTTCTGTTCCATCTCAAAAAAAGAAAAGAACGTGACCAATTTCAGCATGAAACAAATGCTTGTCTCGGGTGTTATCTGAGGCAGCCTACAACATTCTAATTGACATGTAAACGATTAAAGCAATATTTAAAAAACCATTACTAAATAAAACAACTATTTGATAGTGATGAAAAAAAATAGTCGTGTAGCAAGTGCACACGACTACCCGACTACCACCAGGATATAATTCGTATGATTTCGTTAGGGCGCTCAGGTATTTTTAAAAACTTGGTTGCATTATAGTTGGTACGCGCTCTATGTGTATGCGTAGGGTCTTTTTCCGCAGCAGTTTTGAGCACTTCTATTGCACAGCGTTGGAACACTGGATTTCAATGGTGATTTCCTGTGTCCGACTCCGTTGGAAATTTTTATCATCGCATGAGATAACATCCACGGACACTTGCGGCGGACAGCATCTCCGCCAGTATCTGTTGTTGGAAAGAACCGATAGCGGCTTACGCTGTAATCAAGTATATTGTGCCTGTAGACCCACCCAGCAGTGTAACAGCGGCTTGGCACTCCTTCCGAACAGTCTTTTAATCATGGCCGCGTTGGCCGTCGGAACGCGTATTTAGCGTAATGTAGTGTTGATTTACGGCACTGTAGACGTGGACGTTATTGATGCCATAGTCTTTGACATATCAAGATGCCATGACGAGAGTTCAGTGAAGCCGCTTAACAAGGCTTTTTTTTATTATTGTAAGGCTAGCTTTTCTGCCGCTCATTTCGGCCAACTAATTACGGCGTACTCATTTCTCCAAACAGCACCGGCGTGCGTAGTTTGTTTGACGTACGACATAAAAAAAATGGAGACGGGGTTCTCGTATTATAAAAAATCAGTGAGCCAAGACACAGCCGCTGTAGCGAGAGTGTTACCTTCATTTGAACCAAGATAGGTTCGCCATCAGTTGGATGAATGTCCAGTGCATGCATTCGTGAGTTACGGAAAGGGCCTGCTAGGCAATGGAGGCTGACGGCAAAGAAGGGACTTGACAGTTTGTACAGGGGACGCCAGTCGTGCATTTCGATTGGCACGCTTCATGAATGCGCATGTGCGGTGGATTGATCAACACAGACTGCTTGTGGGATCAGTATCGCTGGTCAGTGTATATTGTGATATACGACTCAACATACGACTGGCTCTTCATCTCGGCACATCATCATCACTTGTACATATTCCCCCATCTACATGGATCATCATCAGCTGCTTGACTCGCTCTCCGTCTTGGTCGCCATAGATCGAGGCTCGACTGCAATAAAAGCAGTTGCTCACAAGTGGCGGAAGGTGCTTTCCGTTCCCGAAGATCTCTCGCACGTTCTCACTGGAGCTCCGCTCGGGCCGCCGTCTACCACTTTCAGCTATGCAAGGTTCCAAGAATCACGGCGATTCCCATCCCAACGCTTCACCGCAGCCTACGCAGCCCGTACTCACCATCAACAGCTGCCATCGTGACCCGCCAATCTTCGCTGGTCTACGAGGCGACAACGTCGAGGACTGGCTACAAAACTACGACCTTGTCAGCGACTTTAACAAGTGGGATAATTCGCAAAAGTTACGCAACGTCCCCTTCTACTTATCCGACGTCGCAAAGACTTGGTTTTGGAACCATGAATCTGGCATTCCTGACTGGGCCACGTTCACGCAACAGCTGCGTCAAATTTTCGTTGCTCCACCTGTTCGTGCTCAGGTCGCGAAGAAAAAGCTCAGTGAGCGTACTCAGACCCACGGAGAATAGTACACCTCGTACGTCGAGGATGTGCTTGCATTGTGCAAGCGTGTGGACGCCTCCATGTCCCAAGCATACCGCATACGCCACATTATTAAAGGCATAAACACCATCGCCTTTAACGCTCTCGCCTCACAAAACACGACAAGCATTCAGGAGGTCATTACCACTTGCCAGCGCCTCCAAGAACTTCAGTCGCTCAGGTTATGCACCGACACACCTGACCTTCGTCTCCCTTCGGTCATGGACTTGCGCACCCTGATGCGCGTCATCGTTCGCAAAGAACTTCAAGGCCAGTCCTCATAATGTGCTCCGGCATGTAGAGTTCCTTCTGGGCCCACCACGTTAAGAGACGTCATCAAAGAAGAAATAGCGTCAGCATCGCGTCTCACGTGCTCTGACAATTCTTGCGTTCACCAGATGCCGACCTATACCAACGTCGCGGAGCTCTCTCCGGCGACCCCTGCCTCTTTTCCAACGGCAGGAGAACGTGCCCCTGTGGCTTCCTTGTCACCGCCGGTGCGTCCACAGCCTTAGTACAACGCTTCGCGTCCTGCTCGACCGACTTGTTTCTATTGCGGCTGTCGAGGGCACATCTCCCGCTTTTGCCGCCGACGTCAATATGACGAGCAACGAGGGTACGTTCCAGACGAACGTACAGGCGCTCGCCCAGCAAGGAGATACCAGCGCACTTACTACCACTCCTCCTTTGACCGCTCGCCATCACCGCCTTATCCTACTGATATGCCCGCCAGTCCTCAAAACTCTCGTTGTAGGTCGCCGTCTCCGCGCCGTCGTTCAGTGTCGCCTCTCAGGTCTGCTGCCCACGTCACCAACGCCCACTCGGAAAACTCCCCGATGCAGTTTTAGGAGCGGAAACTGCATCCACCGGACAGCCAAAAAGTTCACAGCATATCCACGGAGTGAATGATAATGAGTGGGCAAAGCTCGGGAGGTTCATCGTAGATCGTGCCGAGTTCCGGATTAATTTAGTTAACGCGCACGCTACGAATCCTTATGGTTCAACTACGCACAAGTGAAATTGAAATCTCCCACCGGCACTATTTGCAAGTGAAGATCCAGTGCGCATATATATATATATATATATATATATATATATATATTCGAAACAAGTTAATGAGCAAACAGACAATGAAGCCTAGGAAAGCATAGGGGAAGTTACTTGTAGTATTTTAATTGTGGAGAAAGTAGAAAGGAATTAAAGTGGACGAAAAGACAAACCTGCCTTCCGTGGGACCCGAACCCACGACCTTCGGATGTCGCGTCCGATGCTCTACCAACTGAGCTACGAAGGCGGCCCGTCCCCCCGTGCACTTTATTGTGTATTTATGTACATATTATCCTGGGAGTGTTAGGCAGCGCCACTCATGGCCAAGGCGGCGTGCGTGGAACGCACTTTCTTGCCAGGAGGCGTCACGTAGAACGTGAACTTAGATGGCTGCTGCCCAATAAGCCCTCGCATGCTACCTAAGGCACCAAGTCTGCCGCAACGAGGCCCAAGCTATGAAATAACGAAAGGGAAGGGGTCAAGGGCTCGTTCTTTATTTGTTGGAAACAAGTTAATGAGCAAACAGACAATGAAGCCTAGGAAGCCGTGACGCCTCCTGGCAAGAAAGTGCGTTCCACGCACGCCGCCTTGGCCATGAGTGGCGCTGCCTAACACTCCCAGGATAATATGTACATAAATACACAATAAAGTGCACGGGGGGACGGGCCGCCTTCGTAGCTCAGTTGGTAGAGCATCGGACGCGACATCCGAAGGTCGTGGGTTCGGGTCCCACCGAAGGCAGGTTTGTCTTTTCGTCCACTTTAATTCCTTTCTACTTTCTCCACAATTAAAATACTACAAGTAACTTCCCCTATGCTTTCCTAGGCTTCATTGTCTGTTTGCTCATTAACTTGTTTCCAACAAATAAAGAACGAGCCCTTGACCCCTTCCCTTTCGTTATATATATATATATATATATATATATATATATATATATGGGTGGCCGGTGAACGGTTCTCCAGCGCGAGCAGTCGGTATTTCTCAATCAAACCCGCTAGAAGACGCTGCCTGCGCCAATGTTGTCTCTCGCGGGTGAGGGCGCGTTCTCCTTCTTTGCGAGCTGGTAGAGCGTTCATTTAAGAGCGTTTCCATAGTCAACGCGCGCCTTTCGCTCTCTCTGTCTCTCTCTCTCTCACAAGACAGCAGATGGAAGAGTGAGAGAGCTCGCGCGCCGGGAGGCACGCGCCGAGGGCGAGCGCGAGCTTCCCGGCGTTGCATGGTATTGAGTGGTGTAGGTTACACGATACGACGCGTGACAACCGACCCACAGCTTAAGGAGCTTCGCCCCTAAAATTCCTCCGGACAGACCGTCGAACTTGGTAGTAGTTGTGCAGAACTTGTTGCTGGGCGAGTTGGTTGACATTCTGAGCACACATGGTAGCGCAAAAAACCGAAACGAAAGACTTAGGAAGAAGTGGAGAAGAAACGACAGGTTGGGCAGAAGGTATTGGGCAGAAGGCACAGTGTTTGCAGAAGGTATCCGCGCAGAGGCTCTCGTTGACACAGGTGCTGCTATTTCGATTATTCGTGCCGACTTTTGTTGCCGCCTCCGGAAATTGACTACGCCATACTGTGGACCTCCTCTGCGTGGAGCGACCAAAGCTATCATTCGCCCAACTGCACAGTGCACTGTTCATGTCTTGATTGATGGGATACGTCACCATATCGTTTTTGCAGTTTTTCGGGAGTGCACACATGACCTCATTCTTGGGTGGGCCTCCTTGTCTTCTGCATCCGCGTCTATTTGTCAGCGTCCTATGCACTTGAATGCCACCGGCTCCTCCCTTCCTCAGTCTGATGAAGAGGTGCGGCTCGTTGCCTCCTCCGACTACGTGCTTTGGCCATATAGAGAAGCAATTATAGGCGCTAACTCCAGTACTATTGCAGATGGCTACGTGCTTATCTCACCCTACGGACGTACTCTTTCTCGAGGAATTGTGATTACTCCTGGCCTAATTCGCTTCTCTGAGGGCTGCGCATTTCTTACCGCCCTGAATCAAACACGCGAACCTCAATTGCTGCCCCGAGGGTCTACTATCCCTCGTACCGTCGATACCCATCCCATCGGGATTGTTGCCCTTTCGACTGTACCACCCGAGTCCAAGTCGTCTCCACTCACTGCCTCTTTAGCACCATTCTCGGCGACCATAAGTGAGACAAGATCTGCTCGACGTGTCGACCAAGCACCATTCCCTGTTTGACATAAATTCACCCGTGCTCAGTATGACTGCAGCCGCGACTCACCCGGTCTGGCGGCTGCGGTATTGTTCACCGGCGCCCATATCAAGTATGTCACACGGAGCGCAAAATTATCGAAGAGAACGTGTCCGACATGCTTCGACGGAATATCATACGTCCCACTTCAAGTACTTGGTCCTGACCAGTTCTGGTGCAGAAAAAAGATGGTTCAGTGCGTTTTTGCGTCGATTACCGCGCACTGAACAAAATCACGCGCAAGGATGTTTACCCTCTGCCACGAATTGACGACTCACTAGACTCGTTACATGGCGCCGAATATTTTTCTAGCCTTGACCTTAGACCAGGCTATTGGCAGATCCCGATGTGCGAATCTGACAAGGAAAAAACCGCTTTTGCCACTCCAGATGGGCTTTACGAGTTTATGCCCTTTGGGCTCTGTAATGCGCCTGCCACATTTGAACGCACGATCGATAATGTCTTGCGCGGATTGAAGTGCAAGACGTGTCTGTGCTATCTTGATGACATAGTCGTGTTTTCAGCCACGTTCTCTCAACACCTGGAACGCCTTGACCAAGGGCTCGCCTGCCTCGCACGCGCTGGGCTACAGCTCAATACCAAAAAGTGCACTTTCGCGAGCAAGACCATCAAGATCCTGGGGCACTTGGTCAGCTAAGAAGGAATTCGACCGGATCCTGAGAAGCTTGCCTCCGTTCTGAAGTTTCCCCGTCCTATGCGTCAAAAAGACTTGCGTAGTTTTCTCGAACTTGCTTCTTACTTCCGGCGATTCATTCGCAACTTTGCTACGCTTGCTTCTCCCCTCCATCAGCTCCTTGCACGTGAAGCCCCATTCGTCTGGTCTGGATATTGTGAAAGTGCTTTCGTGGCTTTCAAACATGCCCTGACGTCCGAACCGGTGTTATGCCACTTTGATCCGAGCGCACCCACCATCCTCCACACAGACGCCAGCAGTCATGGTCTCGGTGCCATTCTCCTGCAACGTGACAACAGCTCTCGTGAACGAGTTGTCACTTACCCTAGTCGCACTCTGACCCCTGCGGAGAGGAATTACACACTCACCGAGATGGAGTGCCTTGCTGTTGTATGGACCGTGCAAAAATTTCGCCCATATCTCCACGGTCGTCACTTCACTGTCGTAACCGACCACTACGCTCTGTGCTGGCTTTCATCACTAAAGAACTTATCGGGTCCCCTTGGGCGCCGGGTGCTTCGTTTACAGGGGTGCGACTGCGAGGTAGCTTACAGGTCCGGGAAAAAACACCAGGATGCCGGCGCTCTCTCTCGCTACCCCTTGGCCAAGAATGACGAATCACCATCGACTCTCCATACTAAACTACAGCACGCGTCCCCTTCGTCGGCTTGACCCATCTCGACGCTCGATTGACTCAAGCCAGAACGGTCATCTGTTATTGTGTCTCACCAACGTGTTGACCCCTACTGCAGAAGCATTGTAGGACGTCTCGAAGGTTCTTCTTTACCTCCCAACGCCCGACTTCGTCGACAAATTACACAGTTCAGGCTTCACGATGGGTCTTTACAACGCTACATTTATCATGTCGATGGTAGCAAGTGGGTCCCCGTCGTACCTCGTTCCTTGCAACGGGAGGTGCTCGCAGCTTTTCACGATGATCCGACTGCAGGTCATCTAGGCTACCACAAGACTTACGACAGAATCCGAAGTCGCTGTTCCTGGCCTGGCCTCTCCACAGCCGTTTCCAAGTACGTCGCATCCTGTGTCCGTTATGGTCAGAGCCGCAAGCGACCAACTACTGCTCCTTCGGGCCTCTTGCAGCCTCTTCCTTGACCGGCGTCGCCTTTCGAAGTCGTTGGCATAGGCTTGTACGGTCCTCTTCCGAAGACCCCTACTGGCAACCGCTGGTTTGTCACGGCCGTTGACCATATCACGCGCTACGCTGAGACAGCCTGTCTGCAAGCTGGCACTGCCGCGGAAGTCGCGGATTTCTTCCTACGCAACATCTTTTTGGGTCATGGCGCTCCACGCGTTCTCCTCAGTGACCGTGGCAAAGCTTTTCTCTCGTCCGTTCTGGCTGAGATCTTGCGTGCCTCAGGCACCATTCACAAGACCACGCCGACCACCCGCAGACCAACGGCCTGACAGAGCGTTTCCACCGTACTCTCTCGGACATGCTCGCAATGTACATCGCCCCAGACCCCACGAACTGGGATGCAATCCTCCCGTTCGTAACATTTGCCTACAACACGGCCACGCAACGCACCACTGGCTTTTCTCCATTCGTCCTCGTCTATGGTCGCTCATCAAGTTTCGCTCTAGACTTATCATTTCTGCCGGCTTCTGTACCCTCAGCAGCTCCTTTCTCTGAAGAATTTCTCTCTCGGCTTGCCGACTGCCGTCGCCGCGCCCGTATTAACACCGACATTTCCCAGGACGCACGGAAGTGCCGCTACGACTCTGGTCACCGTGCTGTCTTTTTCTCCTGGCGATGAGGCGCTTCTTTGGACTCCCGTGCGCGCTACAGGCTTATGTGAAAAAGTAACCAGTCGTTTTATTGGACCATACACAGTCATTGAACAGACATCACCGGTGAATTACCGCGTCTCGCCCCTTACGCCCCCATCTGACCACCGTTGCCGAGGGACAGAAATCGTGCACGTTTCTCGCTTGAAACCATATATTCAGCGAGTTTTGTAATTCCTCAGCGCGGCCAGGCGGCCGCTTCCATCGCGGGAGGGAATTAGTGTGAGGTCAACATATGACTGGCTCTTCGTCATCTCTGCACATCATCATCACTTGTACATATTCACCCATCTACATGGATTATCATCAGCTGCTTGGCTCGCTCTCCATCTTGGTCGCCATAGATCGAGGCTTGACTACAATAAAAGCAGTTGCTCAGAATATCTTGGATAGAGTCCTGTCCCTGAAGCTTAAAGAATGTGGCTGCTTTTCTGGCCGATTTATTCGGTGTAATTTAACCTGTCGTACATACCTCTTAGCGTCTCATTGTGTCGAATTATTGCCTTTTAGTATCTAATTTTAGTGTCTCAAAAGGTTGTTTCCACTAAGTATCCCAATATATTAGTGTGCGCAATCTGCCTGTGGTAATTTTTTCAACAGATGGCTGACTGTGGTTAATTCACTCAAGCCTACATATGGCTACGGTTATTTCGCCTACGTGATTGCTCTGTTGCTCTTCGGCATCCATATTTAGGTGTTACAAGCTGAAAGCTTTTGTGTGCTGTGGTCATTGCTAAATATACTCAATGTATAGAGTGAAGACGTCATATGTACAGCCGCCGAGGAAAACAAGGTCGGCGCATACGACCAGGGTGGCCTGAGCAGCGATATTGACATGTTAATGTAACGCCAAGGGAGCTACATTTAATTTCATTCCGTTGTCCTTGGAGCAGCGGGCGTGTGCGCGCGCGCGTGTGTGCGTGTGCGCGTGTGCTGGGCTAGGAGTAACCTTCGCAGAAATATTTGCCGAAGCACTACACAATGAATTAGTGCGAACCTGAGCATTGCCGTCCTGGCACAGGCTTGCAGTCGGAACGCATTCGCGGAATACTGTAAGCCGATCTCCACGACAGCACCGTGCCTACGGCTATCCCGCAAAGAGCCTACGTAATATTCCATAAAGCGTTGCTTCCATTTGTACAGCACGTGCTTAATATCTCCATTTTGGTAACTTCAAGTAATCGCGTTTTCGTTATGGCTGCACATCACTGCACGAGTTTGGTGTGTAAAATCCATGCAACTTTTGCTCCTGTCTTCTCAGAACCGCGAGTGGGAGACCCGGCCTCTACCGACAGGACGGAGCCGTGACGCCTGCCACTGTGGGAGATTCTTTCAACTGAGCAGAGTGGCCATGGCAACAAAAACGTCAATCCCGCGACGTAGTCAATGTCACTCTTGAATGCATGCTGGGTATGCATGCTGGGAAAATTCATTACGTTGTCCCTATCAAACAAATGAGCCTAGATACTTTCCATTTGTTTATAAATATGAAAGGACATGTTATAAAATAAAGATAATGCATCCTAATAACTATGTAACATTTCATTTTTCTTCCCTAGCGATACACTTTGAAAACAGTTGTGCCCCTCAGGGGCATCTTTTTTTTGCCCATTTGATTTATGTTGCATTTCCTGCACCTTCACTCGACCATGATGGAGGCGAAATGTTGAGGCCCGTGTGCTTTGCGATGTCAGTGCACGTTAAAGAACCCCAGGTGGTCGAAATTTCCGGAGCCCTCCGCTACGGCGTCTCTCATAATCAGAGCTGGTTTTGGGACGTTAAACCCCACAAATCAATCAAAGCTCATAAATCAATCCATTCTACTATGCGATTCAGGGTGGGGGAAACGCCGTCAGCGCTATCAACATGAGCGCTATATAATTGTTCGGAGTAAAGAAGCGTGCGTCGAGTTCTCAAGAAAGAAACGTGAGCCAGATGACGTATTATGGGACAAAGACTGCCCAAAGTGTGCGAACACTTTTTAGCATATTTGCGGGCAACAGTTCCAACAGGAAAACAATGGTACTTTGGCATTTTCGGTGCCACTGGTATAGGATGACAGTACATGGATTTGCTTAGACCTTTCATTGTTTCCTTGCAGTAAAAAAGGGGCAGAAACATCGTGAACTTTTGTAGGGACCCTGCAACACTTTTTGAACATAGCCAGATAATGGTGCTGATGAGCCGTCGAGCTTCCTATGAAGATTAGCCAGATATTACTGCTGTGCACGGACCAGGGAATTCGCAATTGGGTTTCAAACTCTGCTGGGAAACGCCGGCTCTTTCAGCACGTGACGTCGCACTGAGGCGCCGGCTAGCTAACTGGGTTGACGCATAAATAACATTCAGTTATTTCATGGTCGCGGAGTGTTCATCTGCTATTTGTTCGTTTTCAATTTAACAAATAAAAATGTCCGTATGTGGCCTATAGAGAAACGAAAAAATTCAAGCGTATGAAACGGTGCCCCATGTGACGTGATTCACTGAATGAAGAACGGGCGCTTTCCGGCTGTGTTTGAAACCGAATCGCGAATTTCCTGTTGCGTGCAGTGCCATAATATTCGGCTCACGTGTTCACAGGAGCCGCCACAATTGATAGACGCTGTTTTGTGGCTGTGTTCGAAAAGTGTTGCACGGCCTCTTTTAAAATACTGAGTTTCCAGATTTTATGAATTTTGTTTGCTCGTATTTATCCAGTGCACACATTTTATCAATATAAGCTTTCGATACTCATCAAAACTAGTGGTTCCTTTAGGTTTCGCACAGGTTTCTATGTTAGGTGCTGTTTGTCTATTCTCATAATTGACACTGAGTTTCAATTCTTGCACAAACGTGTGTCCCTTTTTCTTTGACGCATGTGCATGCTTGAAAAAAGGATATATATGGCAAAACCTTGCCCAGCTAATAAATGGTTGAGTAGCACTTGTCCTCTATTCTGTATGACCTGTCCTTTCGATTTTTTTGGGCTAATCTTCTCAGTTATGCATTATCAACCAGCCCAACAATCTAGTATCCTAGACTGACTGTAGTGTCGAAAGAAACTACCGGAACTTCAACAGCACCGTAAGAGGCTCAGATTAAAATTTTATCTTCGGTTGAAGAAACAATCACCTCGCCTTCAACACTGATCTGTGCTTTTTACATCTGACGTCACATAACTCTAGATCCTCACGTTCCATGGCTTGTCATTTTTCATTTGATCTTGCCACAGTCGCGACGCATATTAAAAATGCGAAGCATTTCTTAGCGAACTTCGGCGACTTTGAGCGTATCTATCTATCTATCTATCTATCTATCTATCTATCTATCTATCTATCTATCTATCTATCTATCTAATCTGCCTACGGCTTTGTGCTCTCCTGGCCGTTTCGTTAATGGGATGTATACGAAAATTGGTATGCCGTAACATGACGAACATATATGACAGGTCACACCAACATCATGACATGATTGTCATGAGCGGCATGATTTACATGCCACGGTTTCAGTGCTCTCCTGGCCGTTTCTTGGATGTTGCTTGGCTTTACTTGGATGCATTGCTCGGCTGCTGCTGCTGCTGCTGCAGCAGCAGCAGCCAAGCAAAAAGCCAAGCCAAGCCTCTGAGTGACACTAAGGCTGGAAACGTACGAAGTGCTGCTGTGACTAACTAGCAGTCATGCCATATGGAGGTGGTACTTTTACCCCTATTCCCCACGTGAGCATCTGATACTAGAACCTTCCTTCTGAAACTGCCGCATGATGCCTTTCTCAAACCGGTTACACTAACGCCCCTCTACTTCGTAAAAGTACCGCCATCTACTCTCCCCACCGCCACCTCCTCTCCGCTCGCGACTGCGGCGCCCCCTGGAAAGCGCCACGAGCTTTCGGTTAGCTTTCGAGCTGGACGCGCGCCGCCGCTGCCGCCGTCCAGCCGTGGCCGTGCCTCGCGTACGGTTTGATATGATTCACTCTACTGCGTTGATTTTCTAAGCAGGAGTGGGTGTGCTCACCATCCGGTTTACCTAATGAAATATCGCCTCAGAAGAGCTGCTGCAAACCATGCGCAATTTGTAGCGAAAGCGAACGTCGTTTAAGCTTTCTTTCGGAGCGTAGTGTTTCCTTGTGTATCTGGCGCGGATAACCATGTTTACTTGGAAAATGTTGAAATGAAGTCGACAAGAGTTGCGATGCGGGCTTGTTGGTGGTTCATATTAAACGTATTTGATGTAGCGCAAAAAAAACAAGACACGGACACAAGAAGGCACATATGGACACCACACAGCCTTCTTGTGTCCGTGTCTTGTTTTTTGCGCCACATCAAATACGTTGAAATGAACTTCTGTAAACACAGCATGCTATTTATTGCATCAGCAAGAAATATTTAAACCGCAGCTGTGGTGTCAAGCCACGTTTGGGAAGGGATAGTTCCCGTGCGTATAAACTATCTCGGTCGTCTGTAACTGCAGCAACGCCAACAATGCCCTTGGAGGCACACACTCAAAACTTCATGAAGTTTCGCACGTCCTGCCATCCTCTGCCTGCCCGATGACTTGTGCACGCAGTACGCCGTTCTGGGATGTTTGGCCTGTGCGGCGCAGTTTGAACACGTTGTCGTGAGGTTTTGAATGCCTGCGTGGGTGTTGCCGATGTAGGTGACCAATATCGCCCTTACGCACGGAAACTTTTTCTAATTGCTAGAAGACCGCGCTGGTGCGTTGTGAATGTAGAAGTAGACGAACGCATTCACGTCACTATACTACTACCGAAATTACCGCTCGCTGTTGGAGAGGGTGTCGCCCATTTCAAGCGATGTATACTCTGAACACACTCCACAGCGTGACCTCGATGCGATGAAAAATTTCGGCACTTCGTCATATGTATTGCCATACAGTTTTTTTTTTAACTGCGAACGGCTCATTCCAAAATAAGCACGCGCGGCATGCAGGCTGTTGAAGAAACGGGCTGCGCTTGCGAACAGCCGCGATCATCTTTAAAACCGAAGTGGTAACCCCTTTTCAGGGAAATGCTCTTACATGAAAAACAGGTATGCAGGAAAAGGCACAGCAACCCGGCATCGCGACAAAACTAGCCAGACGTACACGTGCACTCCGCACGTCGTGCACTTGCGACCGGCGAACACACAGCGCAGTGGCACTTTGGCGCATCCAACATGGCGCCGAGCGGCGAGAAAACAAAATACCAAGAAAAAAAGTGAGCGCGCTACCACGTGACCGCAGCCGCCCTATCGGAGGCGAGGAGAGGAGGAAGCGGCGTTGTTCAAGAGATGGCGGTACTTTTCCGTAGGTAGAGGGGCTTTAGGTTACACGAGTCATTTACTGAACCTCTATAGTTTTATACCTGTCCATGCGTCACTGAATCTTTCTGAAGACGTCGTGCAACTCTCAGGTCGTGAATTGACTTTGTGCGCCTGTACCTTCGTTCAGCCCGCCGTCGAATGGCACGAAGCCTTTCAAACTCGGTGTCAAACTCCGTTCTTTTGGATGGCAGTGATAACTTGCACTAGGAAATGAACGCCGCAATCGTTAGGTGAATCACTCGATCCTCGAAAGGCACTTTCACTTTTCTGGAGAGCAGTGCGCGGTCTTCGCTCATCCCCACAAAAACGGCACCCTTTTACCGCTTTAGCGCTCCATTATGGCCGACTAGAGCTGGAAGTGGCAGAAGAATTTTGCACGCGAATCGCCGGACGCCCTATGATGAAAACAGTAAATTTCCAGGAAGGAAAAAGGTAGAAGGTGATCTTGTTGTGGTGAACTTGTCCTCAGTTCCCACCTTCTCCTCCTTCTCTTCTTCCTTTTGGAGCCGAGCTCCTCCAGTAGTGTTGCTGCTGCGAAGAAGGATGGGTGGAAGCCTTCCTACTACCTGTCCGCCGTTGCGTTACTTAAAGGATGGAGACCAGCCTTTCACACAAACACAACGTGACTTTAAATACGAGAACAGTATATACACTTCACAGGCAGTGCTTCCGACCTGCTCTGCCGGGGAAGAGGGGCCACCTTATATACACCGGTTGCTCCGTCCCTGAATCCTCACAGCCAATCGCAATCTTTCTCACAAACCCGCATGTGAAACACCGTATGTCAAACCCCACACTGACAACAAAAGACAACCCGTGAACAATAAAGTTGGCATCCATGCTGCCCCTTGCTCACTTGTGCTTTTAACAAAGACGCTCCGTGGGGTGCGAGGGCGCCAAACCCCAGCCTAACCAGCTGGTGACTACAGACATGCCTTGACAGGCCGCCCGAACTACAGGTTTCCCTGGGGCTGCCAAACACCTGTCAAGCCGGTTCCCAGTTGCCAGCTGCCCTGTTTCCAGCTGTGCTACGAATTCCAACAATGGTCGCCTCCTACCCCGCATGTGCACCACGTGGCTGTGCGCCTTCCCGCACATACTCGACCATCTCGGAATACCGTAATTTCCGTCTTTTTCCGACGACCTTTACAAAAACCAACGAAGCCGTTGTCATCCCTGAGCCTAAGGTACCAGAAATGGACATTCCCTTCACCATGGAAGAGCTAGAAGCTGCTCTAGCTACCTCTAAGCGCTGGTCTTATCCAGGCCCTGATGGGATCACCTACACTGCCTTGGGACATCTTGGACCAGAGGCCAGAAGAGAATTACTAACGTAGTTAAACTACTCCTTGTGTAGCGGAACTATTCCTAGAAGGTGGAAGAGAAGTTGATTGATTTTTGGGGTTTAACGTCCCAAAACCAGCTCTGATTATGAGAGACGCCGTAGTGGAGGTCTCCGGAAATTTGGACCACCTGGGGCTCTTTAACATGCACTGACATCGCACAGCACATAGGCCTCAACATTTCGCCTCCATCGAACCTCTCTTGAAGCCGGGAAAATCACCTTTGGACTTTATGGCATATCACACTATTGCTCTGGCAAGCTGCGTAGGAAAGGTGATGGAAAGAATGGTTCTTGCGCGTCTAGAATGATATCTCGAACATCACAATATCTACCCCACCTGCATGGCGGGCTTTCGTCGAGGCCGTTCTTTATTGACAATGGGATTAACCTCGCAACGTTCGTCCAACAAGAAAAAAGTCGGAAGCGTATAGCAGTCACACTTTTTCTTGATGTAAAAAGTGCATATGGCAATGTAGCCCATGAGGCCATCCTTACTTCGCTAGAAGCAATCGGAATGGTTGGACGAATGCTTTAATGGATAAAGGATTACATAACAGGCCGGTCACCAGCTAGCACACAAGACCAAAAAGGCGTCTTATTGGGGGATTAACATCTTAGTTCGCGTAGTTGACGTCTCAAAGACGTCAAGCACGCGAACTAAGTGGGAGCGACATCAAAGGGACGATGAATACGTCTTGTAAACGTCTACGCGAGACGGAAAGTAAACGTGGAAGAATACCGCCCCCCTCCCTTCCCACCGGCGATAAAAACGCAGGGCATGGCTCAAAGCGTCGGCGCAGTGCACGGCGCCGAGATGTCGCCAGCTGACATGGGCCCGGGAGGGAGGCGCCGGAATGTCTGGCTCCTTCTCTCCGGTCGCCGGGGAGATGAGGCGAGAGGGCGCAGGCTGGCGCAGACACGCGGAGACGCGAAGCAAAGGCAGCGAACCACGTTTGCGTGGTTGGCGGTGGAGGTGGAGTCAGCGTATAGTCAAGTTGTTGGCGGCTGGCTCTTCGTTTCTGGAGAAAATTCCGCTAGCGTGCTGCAACTGCTGCGTGTCTTTGTGTGGTGGCATTATGTTCTTTCTACTTTCCTCCTTGCGTTTTCAATCCCGGCGCTTCTGTGACTGGATCCCGTAACACCAATAACTACGTCTCGCCGAAAATAAATGTAAGTACCACGTTTGAATGGCTTAGCAGGATGCCTGTGAGATCACTCATGTGCTCCGCGGATATGGCAAATCTGTGACGGATACAAGGAGGTCTGTGACGGATACAAGGAGCATTAATGCTATGTAAGCTCTAAAATAGTTAACGCATTAAACAGAAAGCAACGCAACTGTGGTTTTATTATTCAGATAACCGTGTATGAATGCATTCTGAAACTTTCTAAGGTCTATGTGCGTGTTTAGCCTGACTAGTTCGTAAGGAGTGCATTGGTTTCGTTCCTACCATCCTGTAATTTGGCCGTTACGAGTAGTGAGTACAGCGCCTGTACAACTATGTGGGACAGTAGTAATTTACTCGTGTGTTACACAGACGAACACATGCATGTGATATCGCGCGTTGTAGGGCAACCATTGCTGCGAGTTCTTTCACTGTGGCATTGCAGTCGTGAGATTTCAGTTCAGGGCTGTGAAATTTACGTGCATGTGATGTGAAAATCGCGCACTGTTTGTTGTGGCATGTCAGCAGAACCGCCGCAAGCGATCATGACGTCTTGTGGTGGTGGAATGACTTCTCGCAGCTCGGCATTCTATGAGCATGAGTGCCGTTGTGTGCGTTGTCGGTCACATTTAAGCTTTGTCAGAGGCATGTGACTCGTTTGCGAATGTTCGCTATAATTATTTCTCGTTGTCCACGGTAATGCGGTTTTCTGCATTTTGGGGTTCGTCATTCTTGCAGACCGCAAATATCAAAACAATTACACGACCTGTTATCTGGTTCCATAATATTGTTACAGGGACGCTGTTTTGCCCAGTAGATTTATGGTATGCCACACACAAGCTGTCCAGTGTTTAACGTGGTACGGACTGAGGAGTGGAGACTTGAACCAGGTTGCATGGGCTGATAGTGCAGGACGTAGATGATAAGCGACGAACAAAGAACTAAATTAGTACGTCGGGCTATGGGTGAGCGGCGTGTTACAACGACCTATACATGAATGTTTGGACATATTTTGTTTATTTTTATTATATATTACAGGCGCCGCTAGCTTATCCGGTGCCGGGATCTAGCGGTACATGCCTATACTTATATCGTCAAATCAAAGCCACGGTGCTATTCAACAGTTTTCTGCGGAACGGTTGACATTTTCCTCCTACCCCGCGACATACTCACTACCCCAAATGAGCCATATTTCGTTGCATTGTACTAACTTCACTATTACCTGGCCATTGAAGGCAGTTTCTGCAGGCGAAATCGAAGCCACAGCGAAAATTTGTTGACGCTATGCACAGTTGTGGTGCGCAGTCACTGTGCCCGTCGATCGCGCGACCTTGAAGGTACCAGTTACTAAAGGAGGCCTGCAACTTTCGAAATCTCCATAGCAAATGATGCCTAACAGCAGTGGAGGTTATTGTGAACGTGTGAGCCAAATATTATTGAGCTGCGTGCACCAGGGAATTTTTTATTTGGTTTCAAACACAGCTGTAATTCACCTGCTCTTCGTTCCAACAAATGTCACTAGGCCGCCGACTACTTTGCTCGAGGCAGATATAGCATTGGCTGAACTTACAGTCACGGAAAGGTAATCTGGAATTATATATTTGTTTATTTTGCATTACAAACATAAAGGCAATCCGAGTACTTGTCTTTAGGAAGACCGAGGTGAGCGAAGCGACCTAGTCGTTGGCGCCAGTGGCATCACTTGTTGAAAGAAGAGCAGGGAACTCGGGGTTGGTGCTGCTAGTGATGTCACTTGTTGGAACAATAGCAGGCGATTGCATGATGTATTTAAAATAAAACTGCAAATCCACTGCTGCTTGCAGCGCAATGACATTTGGCTCACACGTTCACAGCAGCCTCAACGACTGATTGGCACCGTTTGCTCAGTGTGTTCAAAAAGTTTTGCAGGGTCCCTTTCATGCCGAATGCGCAGTGAGCGCTAAGCACGCCTCGAAGACTATTCTCACCCTCTAAGTGTGAAGCATGTGTGTCACTCGATTTCTACATGCTGCGTATGGGAATGCGTCCAAAAAAAATTAACACCATCTTCGCAAAGGGAACCCTGATGGGATGCGAAGCAGCAGCGTTGCGCACGGGTGGCGTCACGGGTTGAACCGCGCTAACGCGGGTGCTTCGCATCCCATCAGGGTTCCCTTTGGGAAGATGGTGTCAATTTTTTTCGCGTGAACCGACGAGTCGGCGGTGTAGCGAGCGGCGGTCGCGGTAGCGGAGTGAGCGGCGGTAGCGGCAGGTGTTGCGGGCGAACGGACGAGGCGGCAGCTGCGGGCGCTGCGGCGAGCGCGCGGCAGGCGAGGGAGAGAGTGACGTCAGTGCGCACTGCGAGGGAAGCGTGACGTTAACACGCAGCTGCGGCGTGACCTACTTGGCATCGGTCCAACACCTGCGGCACCTGCGGCACCGGTCCAACACCCGGCCGCGACGGCTGCATTTCGATGGAGGCGAAATGTTGAGGCCCGTGTGCTGTGTGATGTCAGTGCACGCTAAAGAACCCCAGGTGGTCGAAATTTCCGGAGCCCTCCACTACGGCGTCTCTCATAATCAGAACTGGTTTTGGGACGTTAAACCCCACAAATCAATCAAATCAACACCTGCGGTGAGGGGAGCGCGTTGCGGCGCGTTCGTACGGAGGCACGGAGGGACAGCGTTACACAGGCTAGTCAAAGAGCTGCTTCGCATCTAATCAACTACGAATCGGTAATGTGCAGTTTAACGCTCACGAGTGACACACTATTCGGCGGTGGTAGCATCAGCAGATGCATCAAGTTTCCTGCGGTGACGGCCCGAACACCACTGTATGTTGTAAATGAGAGACATAGACACAGCGCCTTTGCCGCAGGCCGGCTGTTGTATCCTGACCTATTTCTTCTCTTCCTTTTCATCGCTGGGCACCTAGCACGAGCATCCAAGATTCGGCGGAGCTCGCTTACCTTCGTACACACACACACACACACACACACACACACACACATATATATATATATATATATATAAGCGCTTCTCCCCCGCTTGAGAGCCAGCCCCGACGGACGTCTTTTTGGCCGAAGCTAGCCCCCCCCAGCTACCAGCAACCCTACAACGCCCCTGAAGGCTCGTGACAATATATATATATATATACACAATCCTTGGAATGTTAGATTGTATGTGCATATATACCCGATAAAAGGGACGGGGGGACGACCACCTTCGTAGTTCAGCGGTAGAGCATCGGACGCCTTATCCGAAGGTCGTGGGTTTGGTTCCCATAGAAAGTAGGTTTGTCTTTTCGTCCACTTAAATTCCTTTCTACTTACTCCACAATTATACTACTACAATCAAGAACCTCAGTAACTTCTCCTATGCTTTCCTAGGCTTCATAGTTTGTTGGTTCGATATATATATATATATATATATATATATATATATATATATATATATGGTGCATGCAGCAGTTCAGAAGAACCAGGCACTCGAGGAAAATTCATTTTGAGTGTTTATCTATTGCAAGTTGCAGGATATTAGGAGCCCTTCTTGTAAAGGGCGCAGTCTATGACAGAGATGCATTTCAAATTTCGTTCCTCAAAGCACTGTTGTAGAACAGCTTTATAGAAAATTACGGCCCCATTTCTCTTCCCTTGCAGGAATACATGCGGTTTAATCGGCGGTTGTATGGATAACCTGATAGTGCACCAACTGCGTTCTACCACGGCCCCACCGTGGTTCTACATTGAAAGCATTTGCGCGACGGCGGTTTCAGCGTGTCATATGATGCCAGTAGCATCGTATTCACCAACTGCACTAAGCCTGGACACTACGACTAGTTTTTGATGAGTGTGAACGTGAACTAGTTTCGGGTTTGGTAGAGGTTGCATTCTCAAAGGAGTTGGCTGTCCGAAGTGTTTTGTTTAATGACTAGGTATAAGGTAACAGTGTTTTTTTTTAATGTGAAATGCCGAAATTCGGAGACTCTCATCTTGATCCTGCAGATGTTAGCCTGATGGTTATTTAAAGTTCTTTTTAGGAGTAGCTTCATGTGCTGTGCCAAAATCTTCCTTTTTTCTTTTTTTGCTTCCAAATGATGCTTTCCAGTCTGATCGCCGTTCATGTCAGAATTGCATAGATGTGTGTAATACAGTGCTTTGTAGAGGACCACATCTTTATCTTATATATGTAAGTGAGAATATTGCTTCTTTTTTTTTCTTTTTCGTCGCCTCAACACTGTCTCCAGTGTATTCGCCTTCAAGCACGTATGTAGCTTTATTATGAAATTGAGGTTGCTTCGATGTAACGTTGCTCGCTGTGACAGATTTTATACTGCATTGCGACCTTGCTCATTGTACCGAATTTGTTATTATTTCATGTGCTACTTTCTTTGAAGGTCACTTTGGTCAATATTCATTGACAGTTGATTGATGTTTTTGGTTGTTTTTTAAAGCTTGCCTTGTTACATCAGCTGACGTCCTAGGCAAATTTTCCCTTTCATATGAGTCATATTTGAGTTCTTTTGTTTATATTCCTACCGCATAACATGATTGAAAGCGGCTATCACAGGTGTCATCCATTGTTCTGTCTGTGCTCATATAACCGGATGCGCTGCTCTCATGGTAAAAAGCGCATGGTCGTTTGGTTGTTGATTATAGTGTGAATACTAGTGCTCTTTCTGTAAGCGTCTAGCCGTTAATAAGTTCCAAATATATTTAAAGTGTTTCTTCTGCAGTTCCTTTTGAATATTTGTGGTTTTATTTTTCTCGCATTTCTGATTTTCTTCTTTTTTTAAACTTGCCAAGTTAGTTTCTCAATAAAATGTTGATGCAGCAGTGTTTCGACTTCTTGATCATTGGCACAGAGGCCTCCTTGTTAGGCCGCTTGCCAAGAAACTGTCTATCCTTCACTGTAGAAAGATATGTCATTACTATTTTTGGTAGATTTGCTTCATACCCTACAAATTACATGCTAGATTGATTTTTGTATTCATGACAACCAATTATGACTTAAATGCTAAGACTTATGAAGCCTTTGTAGAGAACTGTGGGCCTACCTTACTGCACTATTTTTGCTCTGTTGCACTCAGTGCTGATGCCTTTAACCACCAGAAAAAAAAAAGAGGTCTAGGCAAGTGCGATGCCAGGGCTTCTTCCTCGGACGTAACTACGACAGTATTCAGCTAGCACTACCCCCACTCTGCATCACCGAAAAGCTTATGGTGCAGCTGGTAACATAGGAGGTAGCAGCTACTACCACAAAGGCAGGGACGGCGTCCGCGGATGGGGGTGCCCCCCAAAATTATGATCCCGTTGACACCTTCAGAACCACAGAGTTAATGCCTTAGGGGTGCAAAAAATATCCTGTAGTTATTTGTACCCCTAAGACGTTAGCTTATATTCTGAAGGTGGTAACCAGATGAAAATTTTGGTGGGCGCGCCCCCGTTCCCGAGCACGATTCCTGCTTCTTTTTCAGATTACGGCTAACGTTTCAGGCACAGCTTTTTGATGACGTCTTTGGTAAATATTTAAACGGATTCAGAAATCCCGGTAAATGGGATTATTGGAGTCTCCCCTCAGTCGTCGAAAAGACCAGCTTTTTGAAAACGTTTTGAAGACGTTAAGGAAACGTCTCGTTTATGTGCAACAAGACGGACATTAGACGAGATATACGACGTATCCCAGACTAAAGCTTCTTACGCGTGCCGTTTCTGCGACGTCTTTAACGTCTCGGATATCCGTTTCGAAGATGTCTTAAATCCTTTGTGTGCTAGCTGTGTCCTTCTTTGTGCGAACCATTGAGGATCACCAGACAACAGAACATTACTCGTACTGTGGCGTATCTCAAGGAGGCGTATTGTGCTCCACGTTGTTCAGTGTAACCCTCATTGGTCTTGCCGAAGTTTTGCCGAATTCAGTCTGCCTATCCGTTTATGCAGATGACATTTGCCTTTGGACTGCTGCTGTTACTCGTCATCAGGTGCGTGTGCGACTACAACGGGTAGCAACACAACAGCCTACCTTCGAAGACAAGGTTTGATGCTATCTACCGAAAAATACGCGTTGATCGCATTCACACGTAAAGCAAAGACATCCTATCCTGTCCACGTAGATGGGCATATTGTCAAGTATGCACGAACTCATCGTTTCTTGGGATCATAATCGACAGAGGCCTGTCGTAGAGCCCTCATTGTGCTTATTTGTAGAAGAGACTGGCGTCTATTGCGCATGTGTTAAAATTCATGTGTGGAAAATCAGGGGGCTTCTCTGTACGATCCATGCGGCAACTGTACAGGACCTTATTTCTTGGGCTACTGCGCTACAGTCTGCCAGTGCTGTATAAATTCCGGCAAGACCAACATCCGGTCATTGCAAAGCTTGCAAGTCCAGGCACTGCGCACCTGCCTATAGGTCTGCCCCGATGCTCGTTCACTTATGCAACAATTGTACTTGCCAGAGAGCATCCAGTAACAACGCACACCACTGTTGATTGCCTCAGAGCACACATTCGGCGTGTCTCCCGCATCCCAGATCACCACTTGGCCCTCTTGCCTTCACAAAGAAGTTAGGCTACGTTTTCAAGCGTGATCTTCAAGCACCACTGTGATATTCCTTCAGCGTATACGCCTGCAACAATACCTTCAGCTCCCTTATGGTGTCTTTATCAGCCACAGGCGAACCTCAAAATTCCTGGTATAAAGAAAAGTACCGACCACTGAAATATAGCCTTAAAGGAAGCTGCAATGTTGCTATTGCACGAGACACGCTGACCGAATACAGATATACACTGATGGGTCGGTGTCATCTACCAGCTCATCAGCTGCGGTTGTCATCCCAGCTGCAGCAGTCACAATTAAAGGGAAACTGTCGCATGTAAGACATCTACAGCGGCAGAGCTGGCTGCTATGAGACAAGCTCTGCAATACGTCTCCCTAGAGCAATCACGCAAATGGGTCGTATGCTGCGACTCGAAGGCATCGCTTCAGAGTTTGCAATATGCCCTTCGGCGGAGGCCTCACGAGCAACTGGTGAATGACATACGGAATTATCACCATCAGGCTCTATCGAAAGGGCACGATATTCTATGTCAATGGATACCAGGGCACGCCGGTGTTACCGGTAACGAATTAGCCGACGACGCAGCCCGGTACGCTCATGAGGAGACTCGAGAGGTTCCAATATCACTCTCAAGGACCGACCGCTGCAAGACAACTTTATTTATTGGCTCGCTCTATTACGCGCGATCAGTGGTCATATCCTAAACATGAAAGGTTCCACGTACCTACATAAACTGGACCCTAACTTAAAGCTCCGACGTAGCTTCAAGGATTTCCAGCTCCTATACAACCTTGTTATGTTGATTGTTTGTTGTTGTTTTGTGGGGTTTAACGTCCCAAAACCAGCTCTGATTATGAGTGACGCCGTGGTGGAGGTCTCCGAAAATTTCGACCACCTGGGGTTCTTTAACGTGCACTGACATCGCACAGCACGCGGGCCTCAACATTTCGCCTCCATCGAAATGCAGCCGCCGCAGCCGGGATTCGATCCCGCGACCCTCGGATCAGCAGCCGAGTACCATAGCCACTAGACCACCGTGGCGGGGCACAACCTTGTTATACCGCCTCTGGTTGGGGGTTGCATTTACAAAAGCATATTCGTGTCGGATCGGGATGGCTGACACACCTACCTGCGATCTCTGCGGACTTGTTGAAACTCTTCAACACGTGCTGTGTATTTGCAGTAATTATGATGGTCAACGCTACCAAATTCAAATGATACTGGACAGGCTGGACTCGAGGCCGTTTTCAGCAGCCAAGGTTCTTGGGCCCTGGCCACATCCTGCGATGGCTCAGAAGGCGACAAAGGCATTGCTGACGTACCTGAAGTTGACAGGTCTCTGCGACCGCCTCTAGAGACTGTACTTGTGCAAGTGCACGCGTGATTGGGCTCTTCTCCCTCTCTTCCTGTATTTTTCATTCTATTTCACCCTTTATCTCTTTCCCTAGCGCAGGGTAGCAACCCAGACGTGTGTTTGGTTAACCTCCCTGCCTTTCCTTATATCCCTCTCTCTCTCTTTCTGTAGGAGGATTCATGAATTTTTCGATCATTTCCGAGCAAGCTCCTCCTCTAACATCATTCACTTCGTGGATATGGTGGGATTTCTTTTTCCCTCTGCGTAATTCCAAAGAAGTCGTCGCTTTTCTCGAACTGTAGGGGCTGAAGTTTTCGGATACACTGGATAAGGTGTCCTTAAATCTGTAGGCATTACGCATAACACTTTCCCTAGCTTTCCACCTTGAGAAACTTGCCACAATGGGCCTAATGCGCCGTTCTCTGAAGGCACCCGGCCGATGAGCTCGCTCGACAGAGATGCTATCCAGCTCAAGTACGTCGCCCAACTCTAGCCAAGAAAAGTCTCGATGCTGGCAATCCACCTAGGCCTTGTACGTCGAGGATGTTCTTGCATTCTTCGGACGTGTCACTTCCTCAATGTCGAAGTCGGACAGGGTATATAGCTAACAGACACATTCCGTAATTCACGAATATACGCGTTTCTCTACACTGGACATTCACACAACTGATGCCGCACCTATCTTAGTCCCAATGAAGATAACATTCTAGCTACAGCGGCTTCAGCTAGGCTCACGCATTTTTTTTTATATCACGAGATCCCAATTTACGTAGCTTATCACGTCACACCTCAAGCATACCCGTGTCGTGCTGTTTGGAGAAATGACCACACCGCCATGAATACGCCAAAATGAGCCGAAGGAAAGCTAGAGTTATAAACGAAAAAAAGAAGTCTTTTTAAGGGGGTTCACTGAACTCTCGCCATGTTACCTTGATATGTCACAGGTTATGGCATCGATAACGCCCGCGCTTACATTACGCTAAATAGGCGCTCCGGTGGCCAACGCGGCAATAATGTTTCAAAGCTAGAACGAGACGGTTGGGAAGGAGTGCCAAGCTGCTGTTAACTCCTGGGTATAGTTCTACGGGCACAATACTTTATTACAGCCGTATATGCCGATATCGGTTCATTCCAACAGAAGATTTTGGTGGCGATTGTGTCCTACACAGTGTCAGTGGACATTATCGCGTGCAATACAAAAAAAAGAAAAAGAAGATACCAGCGGGTCTAACACAGGAACTAGTCCTGACAATACAGTGTTCCAACACTGCAATGCAAGGACACGAAAATGCTGCGGAAAAGGGCCCTACCCATACCTATAGACCTATTCCATGTTGGTAAACAGTGGTAGGCACCGGCGATATAACCAGGGCTTGTGTCGACGTCGCGGCGCGGAGGCCCCGCCCACCGCTTGCCGCGGCCCCGCACGGTCGCGCCACCGCCGCCGGCGAAGCGCGTGCGAAAGCTGCCTCCGAGCACGGGGCGTCGGAGCGCCGACGGGTGTTTACAACAGTTTTCGAGGGGCAGCCGCGTGAGATGAAGTCGCGTTAGCTCTGTAGGAAGCATTCGATGAATGTAGAAAAGAATGTGCTGACGACCAGCTATGACAAGATGTGAGAAATTGATTGAAAGGATAAGCACCTTGCAACATGATGCGAACGATCGCGAGCTATCATGTCGGCATCGCTTCATGCGTATGCTTTAATTCGGTAACTGGCGCAAGGATGAACCACTTGCAACAGTGAGACTTGTTTAAATACGACTTGAAGATGCCTCAGCTAAAATACTGTTTCGGACTAAAGCCTCTAATCCCTACACGAAATCCTTGCGCAAAAACAAATGTAACTCAAGCATGCGATATTGGTGACGCTAGAGCCTATGTAAATACGGCTGTGATAACGCACACACACAAAAATGCAATGACGAGCCAAGGACAAGGCTCTCAAATAACTGACAGCAAGGCGCATAACCGCGGCTTGCGGCTCTGCCCATACGCTGAGTTCCGATCGTGACGGCGTGAAGTCCTGTGACGACGCGGCACATTTCAAGCGTGTAGTTCATTCGAGCAGTCTGACAATCGAAAAAAAAAATTAAAGCGCATCGTAACCACTACAGCATTGCCAAAGACACTTCTCGTGTGTATGCTATCGCAGCCACAAGCAATTTGCAAAAGCGTCGCTGTAATCGGCCTTTCGCTCACGGCTACGTGAATTAAGCTCTTATATATTTGTTTCATTTGAGTGATTGAAATTCGTATGACGTATGTATAGCTTCCCCACTTCAATAATACACGGCGACCGCGATTACTTCTACACATCGAGCTAAGCTAACGTCGTGCGCGCTTTGCGGTAAGCGTCATCGCTCTGTGTCCGCACTTTGTTTATGCCAAGAAATTTGGTGTCGAGCATTACACTTGCCAAACTTGTGACAATGCTATTTCTCTCAAATGAAACAAGCCGCACTAATGCCAAATAATTACCCATACGCTTAACCGTGACGAAAATGTTTGGCGCATAACCGATGCGCCAAACAACCGGCATTACAGGTTCGTCCCTTTCCTTAAGACAGACATAAGCAGGAAACCGATAAAAACCTATCGCACATATCTTGTGCGTTGCTGAGCAACCAACCGACGGCGCAGGTCATCGGTAAACACTTTTTTCTTCATTTCACGGCGGTGAGAAGCGCACGCACCAGCGAAAACACAGCGGTTGCTACGGTAGGCGCGCCGGCGGTTGCCTACCATGCGAAACCAAAACTCCCGACGACAGCGCCACCGCATCTTCGTGACGTAGGCTGGGTGGAATAGGTCTATACAGGATGTCCCAACTATTATGCGCCAAGATTTAAGACTCTTGATCGCTCTAGCGACATTATATCAATTATATCTTGGTGGCAGTCGTGTGTGTTTGCTGCCACTATTATATTTTCTTCCGTCACGATTACCGAGCTGTCTTATTTAGTGAAATTCTTAAATAGTCCTTTAATCGCGTTCATGTCAATTAGAAAGTTGTAGGCTGCATTAAATAACACCCGAGTCAAGCATTTGTTTCATGCTGAAATTCGTCACGTTTCTCTCTCTCTCTCTCTTTTCAAGAAAGAACAGAAGCCAGCGATATACATTCAATACGATATAAATGTGCGCTCGTCCGCCGCTGCTCAAGTGCTCCCAAGCGATACTCGACATATACAGGTCACGGCATGATACACTAACGCTCATCTCACGGCCAGTTAACTCGTTTAAACTATCCACCATACGTGGTGAAACCTGTAAACGTGGGCGATAAAGACGTTGAATGAGCCGTGGCTCCATCAAATATGGGTCAAATATTTTTAAAAAAGTTGCTATGCCAGTTGCGACACGCTGTGTATTTGTATCCACAAGTGTATTTTCGGGTAAGTAGCCATGTGTGCAGCAAAGATCAAGTTTCCAGGCGGACGCGTAGATTCGAACCAGGCGTCACGCTATGTGAATCGAGTAACGATAGTGTGCTTCAATGCATGTCACCTGTTAAAAAAGGCGAAGCCACGATTATTACAACCAGACCCAGCATAAAGAACGCATGCCGCTACGTAATGTCAGCCACTTGCGTTGTAAAGCTCCACCTGCCACACCTTTTCAATTGTTCAGGGAGTGGGAGCCTTAAAACTGTCGAACAATATTCAAAGGTATGCGGCAATTGATTACTTTATGGGGTTTTACTTCCCAAAACCAGCTACGATTATGAGAGACGCAAGGTCTGTCGCAATTCATGACCATTAGTAGCCTCAAAGGTGAACTGTTTCGTCAGAGTTCACGCACATCGCCCTTCGGCAGTTTTTTATCAGGTGTAACTCCACGTCAGCTGCATAGTATGTGCGCGCATTAGAACCGAAACTGTTACAAGTAGCTGTACCAGAATGTCTGACCATCGACAATAGCGGCACCAGCAGAGGCTTTCGATTGACCCCACACGTGCAGCTATGATACGTGCAGCTATGATACGTGCAGCTATGATACGTGCAGCTATGTAATTGCAAACGCTGCTTGACACATGCGTAAGATGGCATCAAAGTGGACATCTTAGTAACTGCACGAAAAGTCGGCGACTTAGAGCGGCCCGCTGGTTACGGAAATAATTGCTGAGGCTCTACGGGCCAAAACCATAAGAATATGAGGCACGTCATCATGGAAGACTCCGGATTAACTTTCATCATCTCTCATACCTTAGCGGGCACCAAAAACTCTCCAAAAAATTTTTTTGCAGTTCACATTTAGCCGCCCCCTATCCCTATGCATCCGCCGTGACCGTGGATACAACACGGTATCTCGAGCTCACCAACACGTAAATTATCCGTTAAGCCATGCCATAGCGGGTGCAGAAAGCTATATACGGGTACAGAAAGCTATATACCATTATCGCCATCAGCAGTAGCATCGGCGACATTGCCATGAATGAGCCTAATGTAACTGCATGTGTCTTGCGATATGAATGGCGCGATGCGTGGCGTTTTGCGATGTCGAATGCCACAACTCCTTCTAAGCGGCCCCACAACACTCTTATCCATATCCGTGGTGATGCGGCCATTCTAAACCTACCCAACCTATACAGGATATGCCACAATGCATCATTAGCTTGGTCATATATCTCTACGGCCCAGTTGACAGCGGTCATGAACTTTGTTTGCCGAGACTTTTTTATGGTCGTATGAACCATATGTGCCCGCAGTGTCAGACTGAATATTGTTTGCAACGCGCTTTTCGGATTACAAAACACATTCGACGGCATTTTCTTCAATGTGTCCGTATTCAACGACAACTTTCAGCGTAGAGTACTGCACCCAGGCGCTCTCAAACAGTGTGCAAGAGCTCTTATAGAAAGCAACGCCTTTCTCTTACTCTGTGAACGTGCAGCATGTTGTGCGCAGGACTACAATTTGTTTTATCTCGATAGCGCAAACACTTAGTAGTGAAAAAGTATGTATTGTGGGGTATCAATGCTTCCAATCACTGCTTCTGGAAATCAGTGGATCATGTCTGCCGTCGACCACCTGACGCGCTACGGTGAGACAGCTTCAGTGTTTAGTGGCTCTGCTTCCGAGGTTGCTAACTTCGGTTTGCAATCCATCATTCTACGCCGTGGTGCTCTTCGTGCACTGCTGAGCGACAGTGGAAAGGCACTCACTTCGCAAGTCCTCAACGAAGTTCTCCGAGCCTCCGGCACTACCCACAAAACATCTTGAAGCTACCGCCCTGGCTAACGTCTTGACCGAGCGCTTTCATCGCACTTTAGCAGACGTGATCACAATCTGCATTCAACCGGACCATAGAAATTGTGATGTCCGTTCGCTATTCGCCACCTTCGCCTAAACACGGCCGTGCAGCGAACAACTCGCTACTCGCCGTTTTACCTCGTTTATGGGCGCTCCCCCACTTCCGCTCTGGACGCCTTATTCTTTGGCTCTAACGCTAGTTCATCTCCTTCCTCGTGAGAAGAGTATGTCTTACGACGACTCGCCCGTTGTCCCCATCGTGCGCGCCTGAACACGGCAGCCAGACAACATACCGGAAAACTATTTGTGATGAATGCCACCTAGGCGTTTCTTTCCGAAGTGGTGATGAAGTACTGCTCCTGACTCGTCTTCTTACTCCTGGTATGTGCGAGAAATTTCAGCCGCGGTTCATCGGACCGTACATAGTCGTCCAACAGACTTCACCTGTCATCTATAGGCACGTTAAAGAACCCAAGTGGTCGAAATTTCCGGAGCCCTTCACTACGGCGCCTCTCATAATCAGAGCTGGTTTTGGGACGTTAAACCCCACATAACAAAACAAAACAAACCTGTCAACTATCGCGTCACTCCCCTTGACGCCCCAACAGACGGCCGTTGCCGCAACACCGAGGTTGTTCATGTCTCCCGCACGAAACTCTTCACGCTGCGTTCATCAATGCCTCGAACCGCGCCAAGGCTGGCCGCTTCCACGTAGAAAAGGGGGGGGGGGGGGTGATAGTGTGGGCGTTTATTAAGCACGTCATCATCACATGTATTCTACCATCATCACCATGCGTTTTGCGTATATTCTTCATCGCTGGTGTGTGATCATCATTATCGGGTTTGTGCCCATCGGGTTGGCATCATCGGGTGACCTGCCGAGCTACTGAGGCGAATAAACGTCGTCCAAACCGAGGGCTCATAGTATAAAAACGCTAAATGTAATTAAGTAAGTATATAAGCACGTTGATAACAATAAAAGATGGAAACTGTTGGTGTAATTTACGTCGCGCGAACTGCAATATTAGTTATGGGAAGCAACCTGTGTATTCTATTCTGAACCTCCATGGTCCTCGGATATTATTTAGTGCGCTCCCCATCTCCCCGATTGCTTCCTGTCAATAGACGGTTACATAGTTTCCCTGTAAATGATGTGCGACTGACAACCATACAGCAAACATATTGCTATCAAGGTCCTTCAACAAGTACTGGAATGCCGAGAGTGAATTGTCTATGAAAATACATCGACTGGGTGTGATAACTAAAGAAATACAAAGAAGGAAAGGGGAGCGTGGGGGTGGTGTAGTTACGGATGATAACTTGAAAGGGCGATGAAAGCATGGTCTATATTCCTCTTTATAGAGGGTTACATGCACAGGGAGAAATTATGGGAGTTGCACAGCACGCATTCATACCCCTTCGACTTACTGGTCCCAGAGCATCGAGGAGTTGAGGTGTAAGCGGCACCTGCGATGAACGACTTGAAATCCTCAATTCGCCCTCTTCCATGAAACCCTTGCACCTTGGCTGAAGGACTTTGCGTAGGAGTGGCTCGCTATGTCTCTTGGAGCACGTCTGTGACACACCCCCACCGAGGGCTGATCCTTGGCAGACCTGCCCAGAGGGAGTGAAGATTTTGTCTGGGCCGCACTTGAGGTGTTCAGAGGGCTGGAAGTGCGCTGTGGGAGAGTCACTGTTAGTTCCGTAATCCAAGAATAGCTCGTAGAGTTTTGCAGGTGAACACAAAACATTATTTAATGAACGGTTGCAGCGTACGCCTAACTGCACCGGTGGTCATTGTCTATATAAATTTTTTGCAGGAAAGTTATTTTATTCCGGGGTCCACCAAAGACAAGTGGCGTACCTCCGTCATGAAAGTAGATGTCTGAATTATGAAAACACATTTGACAATGAAAGAACACCGAACAGGTTTCGAAGGCAAAAATACCCGGAACGTGACGCCAGGAGCTTAAAGCTCTATTGATCACACCAGAAGAAGAATAAAGTATGGGAGGGGTGAACAAACGGGGCTTATATATTCACGGTATCACTTCACTGTTTGCATCTATGTGATGTTCGCATCGGTGGTGCTGCCATCTAAGAACAACTGACAGAAGCATTAAATTGTCGTGCGGTGGTTAGCGGCGTCCTGCCAGCGCGTTCTTTGGGCAATGTAGAACCATATTTACCTACAAAATTTACCTTGTGTCGCGTACGTGGTAGCCAGTAGTGTTGTTTCGCGTTTTTCACCAGGCACGCAAAGACAGCCTTCCACGACAAAATGATGCCGCTTTCGCTGCGGGGTACTGTATATGCGGAGAAGCCGATCCGCTGTAAGCCAACCCGCTCGCTTTCGCTTGCAAGCATTCACCATTTTCAGACGCTCCTAGTTTATGGCTAGCTTCCGCAGGCCTCAGGCGCGTGCGATTCGGTGTCTCTTGAGACATGTGAGTCGTTGAGAGGTTTCGTCTGTGTTCAACTGTCAAGGATCGCTGTGCAATGTCGAGGTTCCGCTGATGTCGATACATGCGACGGGTTCACATATGCAGAATACCCATGATTATTTATGGGGTTTTACGTCTCAAAACCAACTATGATCGCTACAGATTCCGCAGTGGAGCGCTCAAAAAATTTCCACCACTTGGGATTCTTTAATGAGCACTGACATCGCACAGTACACGGGCCTTCACATTTCGCTCCCATCGAAATGTAGCCGCCGGGCTCTGGATTCGATCCCGCGACCTTTGGATCTGCAGCCGAGTGCCATAGCCACTCGACCACCGTGGCGGGGCGTCCCGCGTACCCAACCAGTCTTCCGCTCCACGATTCGCCAGATTATCTGAAATCTGACGCGAAGGTAGCTTTCCCTTTTTTATTGTAAGGTTTGATATAACAGATGGATTAACCACATTTTCCCCTCTTTATTCAACGACACCTCAGTCCATTCGGCCACCTTTGATGTCCTAAAGCAGTGCGTCGTGCAAAACAAAAATATACTGTAAGAACAAATAACTAATGTATAATACGAGCAGAGTGGAGGATTATAGTGTTTTAAGAGGCCATCCGAAATAAAGTGAAAGAAACGGCAACATCTACATATATAGGCAGCAATTTTCCGGCACACTTTGACGATCCGCAAAATGCTACGAAGAGTATAATGGAATGGCATCTAACAGTGCGGAAGATTATTTTTATGAATGTGTACGTTTCTTTGACTATTCGGCTTTACAGATGGTCGTAAAGGAGCTTACAAAATTCGTTTTCGGTGCCTGGACTAAAGGGAACGTCCCGTGAAGTCGTTTTTATGACTCCTCGCGCGCTTCTATTCTGTGTTATACCCACATCGCTGCTACAAGTCAAATCATCGAGGGCATGGGCACCTATATTATTTCTGACGTCTAAAAAGAATGCCAGCAGAGACTGACATATAGTTTGAGGGTAGACGGCTGGAACAGACGGTGTCATACAGAGTTCGAATGTATGCACCACAAAATTTCGTGCGGAGTTAGGTGCGTAATCGCAGCGAGTACTATGCCTCGCTCTCCACGAACTATACAAGTTTTCTTGCTAATGCAGTGGTGGCGAACAGAAAAAGAAAATATACAAAATGCTCACGGCGCAGCTTCCAAGCATGGGTAAGCTTGCAATGGCCCCTTATTACTATTTGATGACTTTCACGCACCAAATCCAATACCTGAGTATGAAGTACATTCTGTTTGATAACTATGAATTGTGATATTTTTTCAACGTGGTAGCACGGCACGCAGTACAGGAGCGCAATCCTGCAATCTTCCCCCATCCAAATGCACCCGAAATACAAATCGCTTCATTCTGCATGATCAGCAGCGCAACGTCATGGCCTGTGAGCTACCCCGTCGACTGTTCACGTGCCATCTTGTTCACATGTGCTTGTTGCAGGCCTTGCCTTGTGGTCTTATGTACATGTTTGCTTGCCTTATTGTTGTATTATGTGACAGCAACATGAAACCTTAGTGCTTGAAGTGCGTCCGGCACTGCGTAGACACGAGAACGAGAATTGTTGGATGTTGCGTCCGCCTTCTAGCTGGCGTGTCAGGTTGCGAAGCATTCAGGAAGGTTCCTGACATGGAGACCGTATGTTTTGATAATGGCACCGTTTGCCTGCACAGACGTTTGCGGTGATGACCATGCAGCTGTTAGCATATGACCAGGTTAATGGGCAAAGTATGGAAGAATGCTATGCCCTGCAGTGGTTGCAGCGATGATTATGATGATGTTTGCCCAAAATATCTATGCTTCACTGCCTAACCGCAGGCCCAGCTCTTCTCCGTAAAGCCTGCTCGACCACTCGGTGTGTGTTTAAGCGCACCAAAATTGAAAAATTTGGAAACTGTATCTACAACTGCAGCATGCATGGCAACATTCTTGGCTTGTCCTTCTAAGACGTTCACACGCTGTGGGCGAACAGCTGCCAAAATAGGCAGACTAAGCAAATGTCAAAGAATCGAGGAGTTGTCAACGGAAGCAGTCATCTGCAGAGAAAAAAAAATGAAGGAAACGAAGCGTGACACTGGCAGCGACTTATTAAAGGTGCCCTGAGCCACACCTTGGGCTTGGTTTTGAAAACGGCTAGGTGTGTATTGAAAGCTTCTCAGAAATTCACAGCCGAAGGAATTTTCAATAACGTTTGTTAGGAGCGATGATATTTGCGACCGGAATATCTACCGTTCCAGTTCTGTCTCAACTCTGTGGAGTAGAGCCCACAGCGCTCTTGTGGGCGGTGTCCTGGGAGGTGCCCCGCCCACCGCATTACGTCACCAGGCTTCAACGACGTATCAGAGCGGCTGATTGAGAGCGCGCGACTGCCGGGAGCTGTTGGCAGCGTGGTCTTGTGGCCGCCTGCTCACTCCGTGCCTGGGATCGGTCACGTGCCGTCGCGCGCCTTCTTGAATAAAAATACGGTCTCTCAAAATTTTGCCCAAAATGCCAAAAAAGGTAAGACTATAGTATTGGGTTTTTGTGAAATTTTGACTCGATCAGAAGTCCCACAAAATGCGTTTTCCCGCATCGTAGAGCATTCCTCTACTTATTGCGCGCCTCCTGAATAAAAATACGGTCTCTCAAAATTTTGCCCAAAATGCCAAAAAAGGTAAGACTATAGTATTGGGTTTTTTGTGAAATTTTGACTCGATCAGAAGTCGCACAAACTGCGTTTTACCGCATCGTAGATCGCCCCGCCACGGTGGTCTAGTGGCTAAGGTACTCGGCTGCTGATCAGAGGGTCGCGGGATCGAATCCCGGCCGCGGCGGCTGCATTTCGATGGAGGCGAAATGTCGAGGCCCGTGTGCTGTGCGATGTCAGCGCACGTTAAAGAACCCCAGGTGGTCGAAATTTCCGGAGACCTCCACTACGGCGTCTCTCATAATCAGAACTGGTTTCGGGACGTAAAATTCCACAAAACAACAACAACGCATCGTAGATCATTCCTCTATTTATTGCGCGCCTTCCTGAATAAAAATACGGTCTCTCAAAATCTTGCCCAAAATGCCAAGAAAGATAAGACTATAGTCTCGGGTTTCTTGTGAAATTTTGACTCGATCAGAAGTCGCACAAAATGCATTTTCCCGCATCCTAGAGCATTCCTCTACTTATTGCGCGTCTTCCTGAATAAAAATACGGTCTCTCAAAATTTGGCCCAAAATGCCAAAAAAGGAAAGAATATAGTATTGGTTTTTTTGTGAAATTTTGACTCGATCAGAATGCGTCTTCCCGCATCGTAGAGCATTCCTCTACTTATTGCGCGCCTTCATGAATAAAAATACGGTCTCTCAAAATGTTACCCAAAATGCCAAAAAAGGTAAGACTATAGTATTGGGTTTTTTTGTGAAATTTTGACTCGACCAGAAGTCCCACAAAATGCGTTTTCCCGCATCGGAGAGCATTCCTCTACTTATTGCGCGCCTTCCTGTATAAAAATACGGTCTCTCAAAATTTTGCCCAAAATGCCAAAAAAGGTAAGACTATAGTATTGGGTTTTTTGTGAAATTTTGACTCGATCAGAAGTCGCACAAAATGCGTTTTACCGCATCGTAGAGCATTCCTCTACTTATTGCGCGCCTTCCTGAATAAAAATACGGTCTCTCAAAATCTTGCCCAAAATGCCAAAAAAGGTAAGACTATAGTCTCGGGTTTCTTGTGAAATTTTGACTCGATCAGAAGTCGCACAAAATGCGCTTTACCGCATCGTAGAGCTTTCCTCTACTTATTGCGCGCCTTCCTGAATAAATATACGGTCTCTCAAAATCTTGCCCAAAATTCCAAAAAAGGAAAGACTATAGTCTCGGGTTTTTTGTGAAATTTTGACTCGATCAGAAGTCGCACAAAATGCGCTTTACCGCATCCTAGAGCATTCCTCTACTTATTGCGCGCCTTCCTGAATAAAAATACGGTCTCTCAAAATTTTGCCCAAAATGCCAAAAAAGGCAAGACTATAGTATTGGGTTTTTTGTGAAATTTTGACTCGATGAGAAGTCGCACAAACTGCGTTTTACCGCATCGTAGATCATTCCTCTACTTATTGCGCGCCTTCCTGAATAAAAATACGGTCTCTCAAAATCTTGCCCAAAATGCCAAAAAAGGTAAGACTATAGTCTCGGGTTTCTTGTGAAATTTTGACTCGATCAGAAGTCGCACAAAATACATTTTCCCGCATCCTAGAGCATTCCTCTACTTATTGCGCGCCTGCCTGAGTAAAAATACGGTCTCTCAAAATTTTGCCCAAAATGCCAAAAAAGGTAAGACTATAGTATTGGGTTTTTGTGAAATTTTGACTCGATCAGAAGTCGCACAAAATGCGTTTTCCCGCATCGTAGAGCATTCCTCTACTTATTGCGCGCCTTCCTGAATAAAAATACGGTCTCTCAAAATCTTGCCCAAAATGCCAAAAAGGTAAGACTATAGTATTGGGTTTCTTGTGAAATTTTGACTCGATCAGAAGTCGCACAAAATGCGTTTTCCCGCATCGTAGAGCATTCCTCTACTTATTGCGCGCCTTCCTGAATAAAAATACGGTCTCTCAAAATCTTGCCCAAAATGCCAAAAAGGTAAGACTATAGTATTGGGTTTTTTGTGAAATTTTGACTCGATCAGAAGTCGCACAAAATGCGTTTTCCCGCATCGTAGAGCATTCCTCTACTTATTGCGCGCCTTCCTGAATAAAAATACGGTCTCTCAAAATTTGCCCAAAATGCCAAAAAAGGTAAGACTATAGTATTGGGTTTTTTGTGAAATTTTGACTCGATCAGAAGTCGCACTAAAATGCGTTTGGCCGCATCGTAGAGCTTTCTCTACTATTGGCGCCTTTCCTGAATAAAATACGGTCTCTCAAAATTTTGCCCAAAATGCCAAAGAAGGTAAGACTATAGTATTGGGTTTTTGTGAAATTTTGACTCGATCAGACTGTCGCACCAAATGCGTTTCCCGCATCGTAGAGCATTCCTCTACTTATTGCGCGCCTTCCTGCAATAAAAATACGGTCCTCCAAAATTTGGCCCAAAAATGCCAAAAAAGGTAAGACTATATTAGTATTGGGTTTATGTGAAATTTTGACTCGATCAGAAGTCGCACAAAATGCGTTTC